>CM070638.1:32422378-33622378 GCA_036346255.1 Ampelocalamus luodianensis | reverse complement strand
AATGGAGCGCACCCCGCGCACAAAGGGGTCGACCGTTGGATCTGATCCAACGGTCCTCAAGAGGTGGGTCGTTCGGACTTCACGAACGCCCCCTCAAATCTGGGCCGAGGATCTAAAAAGGAACTGCTCAGATCAAGGATTCCTTCGGAGGGCCGAACGCAACAGAGATCTAGGCCGCAGATCTCAAAATGAATGGAAAAAGAGGACTTGACTCGCTAGAACACCTAATGTGCTAAGGAGGTCTAGGCCGCTAGATTAAGATCTAATGGTCCAGAGCTGAGGGGAGGTCCTAAAGCTAGGGATTTAACGGAGGATTTTCGATGATCCAGATCTCCAAGGGGAGATCTTAACAGTCCAGATCTACGCGGGGAAGGTCCTAACGGTAGATGTCTAAACGGAGAGAGGTCCCGACAGCTAAGATCTTCACAGGAGAGGTCTTAACGGTCAAGATCTCTGCAGGGAGATCCGCAGGGACAAGGTCTTAACAGAGGGAGATCTTAACGGCTCAGATCTCCACTAGGAGGTCCTGAACGGTCAAGATCTACCCGGGGTGGTCTTAAGGGTTAAGACCTGTGGGAAGGGGAGGTCCTGAGGTTTTCTTTGCAAAAGTCCAAGGGGTGGTCTTTTGCAAAGAGGACCCCAAGGAAGGTCTTTGGGGTTGTTTTTGCAAAACACCCAAGGGAGGTCCTTTGCGCAACACCAGGGGTGGTCCTGGGCGGCCAAGATTTAATCTAACGAGGTCCTTAACGGTTAGGATCGAATCTAGGAGGTCCTGGGGTTGTCAAGGAGGGGTTTTAACGTACGACAATGGGAAACGCGGCCCACATGTAAGCGACACGGGAGCCATTTCCGACAGCCATTAAGTGCCAATGATTAACTATTAATGAACAAGATCTATGTCCTGAGCAGACAACGCTACAGTGCATCTCCGAGTATGACACGGCAAAAAGCCCGAGCGCAAGGAAAAGCTCATCGTCGGCGATGTGGGCCACGCCGGCGTGAACCAAGGGCACCACTAAGTGCACAATAGTGTTGCGCACCTACTGGGGCTACTCACGACGTCGACGGTGGCCTAGAACGCCGATGAGCCGGAGAGAGGTGATGAGGACCAACTCGGCTAAAACACGAAAACAACAAAGCGCTCTCCATTGCTCTCAAAAGCTGGTGCCCACACCTCAGGGACTAATAAGAGCGTACCTGGGCATAGAGGAGGTCCAGGGGTGGCTGGGGAAGCTCTGGCGACGACGACCACTGCCGGAGTTGAAGAAGACGATGGAGATAGGGAGGTCTGAGCAACAAGGGAGTGCACAAGAATAAGGACAGCTTCAATACAACCCATAGAAGGTCCATGAGCACAATTCAAAAGTTTGGGATGCTTACCAGCACTGAGGAAGAAAGGGGTGAGCTTGGCCGACAAAGATCCAAACTTAAAATTTAGTGATTCCTGTGAATGAAACCCAAAATTAAGTTAGGGGAAATGATTAAGAGGTTAAGGAGCTCAAAAGGGTACAAAAAGAATGAAGGAGGAACCACTGGAGCACCAATGCCACCACAGAGCTCCACGGTCTCCAATGGTGATTTGGGGATTCTAGGATTTTGAGCTCACAGAACAGAGGGGGAGCAAGGGGTGTTGTAAAGGTGCACAAGGAGGAGCTTGGAAGCTATTTATAGCTGGAGAACTAGGGTTTGGCAAGAACAAAGTCCTAGGGTGAGCTCAATGGTGAGCTTAGCTCATGGCACTGCCATAGACCAAAAGAAATGATAGGGGCAAGTGAAGAACACGACTTTGGCCAAAAGCACTAGCGCGCATTAAATGCCCAGAACAGAGAGACGTTGACGAGGACGAGCTTGAGGTGACCAGGCACAACTGCTCACTGTCATGGCGCACGGTGCAAGGAGGAAGAAGAACAGAAAAAGGTCAGGGAGGTGGTGTTCGTTGGATTAAGATGGACGGCTCAGAGCGCTCAAGATCTCTTGAGGTCCAACGCACAAGGGGAGGTCGTGAGCTTTGGATCCCGATCTAACGGTTGAGATTTGAGGCAACTCTCGGGGGGTCTGAAAGTCTCTGGGAACGAGGACCGCCCGATGGAGATCCAACGGCCGAAACGCACGCGCCCAAATACCGAGCCCGAGTGCGGCTTGACGACCTAGTTCGACCAAGTCAAGAGGCCGAGCCCGAGTCTGACTCGAGTCTAACTCAGCCTAGGGTTTGAAATTAGGGTTTTGAATTGAGCTGATCTTTGGGGAATTATTTGAGGTAGCAAACTAACTCCAAAAATTCTAAAAATTTTACAGGAGCTTGCTAACTTAGATATTGACCTTGTATAAAATTTGCAGAGGTTTTGATGCTGTACATTTTCCTCCAAAAATTCTGCAAGGTGCTGAGCTAGGGTTTGACTTAGTGTCAAACTGGTTTGACTACCCTCTAAAAATATTCAAACAATTTCTAAAAATTGTGAAATTTTTCAAAGGGGTCCCACACCATACCTAGAACTTAGGAAAATTATTTCCAAGGAATGATCACAAAGTTTGACAAGAAAGTTTTTGAAGGGCAAGGTTTAGGTCAAAATGACCTGTGACTTTGTATTTCCATAATTCCTTTGCAAGAATTTTTCAAAATATACAGGAAATACAAGATGTAAGAAAAGTTTTTAATTTCTACACATTTGCTTACATTTGAAACACAAGCCAAAACTTGGGATGTTACAAATCTCCCCCCCCCTTACAAGAATCTCGTCCTGAGATTCCGTTTACTCGGAGAAGAAAGATAGGTAGTACGCACGAAGACGATCTTCCCGCTCCCAAGTTGCCTCATCCTCAGAATGATTCGACCACTGAACTTTAAGGAACTTGATGACACGATTCCTTGTTCTCCGTTCAGATTCCTCAAGAATACGAACAGGATGCTCGCGGTAGGTCAAATTTTCTTGCACATCGAGATTTTCCAATGGAGTTTCCTCAGTTGGAACACGAAGATACTTCTTCAAATGAGACACATGGAACAGATCAAGTACCCCCTCGAGTGTAGCTGGCAACTCTAACCTGTATGCAACAGCTCCCACTTTCTCGATGATGCGATAAGGCCCAACATACTGAGGAGCTAACTTGCCCTTGATGCCGAAATGCTGATAGCCATTCAAAGGAGAGACTTTGAGATAAACAAAGTCATTGGGCTCAAAGCTCAACTCACGACGACAACGATCCGCGTTGCTCTTTTGCTTGGACTGGGTCGTGCGCAAATGCTCGCGAACAAGCGGAACCTGACTCTCGGCCTCATTGATCGAATCTGGGTCGAAGAACTGCCTTTCACCAGTCTCTGACCAGTTCAGTGGGGTCCTGCACCTTCTCCCATACAGGGCCTCAAAAGGTACCATGCCGAGACTAGCCTGAAAGCTGTTGTTGTAGGAGAATTCGACAAACGGCAAGCACTTCTCCCAATTCTTCCCATAGGAAAGAACACAAGCATGGAGCATGTCTTCCAAAACTTGGTTGACTCTCTCCGTCTGACTATTAGTTTGGGGATGATACGCTAAGCTGAAAGAAAAATGAGTTCCCATAGCCTCTTGCAAACTATGCCAAAAGCGAGAGGTGAAGAGAGAACCATGATCTAACATAAACGTTCTTGGCACACTATGCAAGCTCACAATGCGAGATATGTAGAGGTCTGTCAATTGGCCCACATCAATCTTAGCCCGTACTAGGAGAAAATGGGCTACTTTTGTCAAACGATCGATGATAACCCATAAGGCATCCTTCCCTGAAGAAATACGGGGCAACTCGGTGATGAAATCTATGCCGACGGAATCCCGCTTCCACTCCGGCACTGGCAAAGGCCGAAGAAGACCTGCTGGACGCTGATGCTCGCCCTTTACATGACAACACATGTCGCATTCGGCAACGAACTTGGCGATCTCACGCTTCATTCCGATCCACCAGAATCTCTGACGAAGGTCCTGATACATCTTTGTGGCCTCGGGATGAATAGACAAGGGGGAATCATGGGCTTCATGAAAAATCAAATCCTGCAATTCCGTGACCTTTGGGACCACAAGGCGCTGTCCAAACCATACAACGCCATGCTCATCTTCTGAGAAGCACTTGGTTGTCCCATTCTTGATGTTCTGCTTGATTTTACTCACACCAACATCCGATTACTGCGCAGCCTTGATTTGATCCACCAAGGTTGGTTGCAAAACCAAGGTAGCGAGAGAATCGTTCTCAATCAAACCCAAATTGAGCCGCTGAAATTCTTCAAGAAGGTCGGGCTGCTGCTCCTGGAGCATCAAAGCATTGCAATACACCTTTCGACTAAGTGCATCAGCAACAACATTGGCCTTGCCCGGATGATACTGAATACCCATGTCATAATCTTTGATCAATTCCAACCATCTTCTTTGCCTGAGGTTCAGATCTGGCTGGGTGAACAAATACTTCAAGCTCTTGTGATCCGAATACACCTCGCAACGATTCCCGATTAGGTAATGTCGCCAAATCTTGAGTGCATGAACCACTGCAGCTAACTCCAAGTCATAGGTAGGATAGTTGAGTTCATGAGGCCTCAACTGTCTTGATGCATATGCCACAATAATACCTTCTTGCATAAGAACACAACCGAGTCCCTAACGAGAGGCATCGCAAAAGATATCGAAGCTCTTGTGGACATCTGGAAGAATAAGAACTGGGGCTGAAGTCAAACGTTTCTTGAGTTCCTGAAAACTCTCATCACAGGCAGCGGACCACACAAATTTCTTATCCTTCTTGAGCAATTCAGTCATCAGCTTTGCGATCTTGGAGAAGTTCTCGATAAAGCGACGGTAGTAACCCACTAAACCAAGAAAACTCCGCACATCCATGACCGACTTGGGCTGACCCCAAGATAGCACATCACTGACCTTGCTAGGATCCACGGCTACGCCTCCTGCTGAAAGAACATGGCCCAAGAATGCCACTTCCTTCAACCAGAACTCGCACTTGCTGAACTTCGCATACAGCTGGTGGTCACGCAGCTTTCCCAATACAAGCTTCAGATGCTCAGCATGCTCTTCTTCACTCTTGGAGTAGATAAGAATATCATCAATGAATACCACAACAAACTTATCCAGATACTCCATGAATACTGAGTTCATAAGATTCATGAACAAAGTAGGAGCATTAGTTAAGCCAAAAGACATGACGGTGTACTTGTACAGACCATAACGAGTAGTGAAAGCCGTCTTCGAAATATCTTCGAACCTGATCCTGACTTGATGATACCCCAATCTCAAGTCAATCTTGCAGAATACCCAAGCTCCGGTCAACTGGTCAAAAAGATCATCGATGCGGGGCAAAGGGTACTTGTTCTTCACCGTCACTTCATTAAGCGGACGGTAATCAACGCACATGCGCAAGGTCTTGTCCTTCTTCTTCACAAAGACCACTCGACAACCACAAGGAGATGAGTTAGGACGGATGAAACCCTTCTCTTGAAGCTCACCTAGTTGCTTTTTCAGCTCCTCCAACTCATTAGGAGGCATTCTGTATAGTGCCCTCGAAATCGAAGCGGTACCGGGCAGCAACTCGATGACGAACTCCAGGTCTCGAACTGGAGGCATCCTAGGCAAATCTTTGAGGAAAACATCCATGAAGTCACACACTGTGGGGACATCCTGAATCTCTAAGGTTGGCATTGCTTCAAGTGCACAAAGATGTGGCCCTTGCAGCTGCGGTGAAAACCCAACCTATTCGTCTGAGGGACTTGTGAGGTAGACGACCTTCCTGGCACAATCGATTTGCCCTAAGTGTTGGGACAACCAATCCATGCCAAGAATCACATCCAGACTTGCTGAGTTGAGTAGAATAAGATTCGCCAAGAATCCCACTCCTTTGACTTCAATAGGAATATCCCGGCATTCTTGATCAGCTCTCATTTCCGAACCGGGAGAGTGAACATGCAAAGGAACCCCCAAAGGAACAAAGTGAAGATCACTAGCAGCAGCAAAAGATCTTGAAATAAAGGAATGTGAAGCTCCTGAATCAAACAGTACTGCAGTAGGGTGTGAATTGACAAGAAGCGTACCCAACACAACGTCGGGTGCCTCCTGTGCCTCCTAAGCCGAGATGTAGTTGACTCGGCCACTCCCCACGCCCTGGGTCTTCTGGATAGCCTTCTGGTCAGGTGGATGACCACTTCCTTGCCCACGTCCTCCATTAGGACAAGGGGCCGCTCTAGTATTCTGAGGGCAACTATTCGCATAGTGGCCCTTGTTGTGGCAGTGGAAGCAAGTGACCTCGGCAACCGGATTGCGGAGGCCACCTTGCTGCTGGACCGCAGGTGCACATGGCTAAAACACGGCCTGCGGAGGACGAGTAACTAGCGCCGACGGCCTCGGCGGTGGTGAAGCCTAAGAATGGGCCACCGTGCCGCCCAACACGGACGAGAGGCGGCCCGCGGCACCTCAGGCCTCCCACTTGCGCTATGGATTCGCCAAAGACTCTCGCCTTGTGCTCGGCGACGATAGCCTTGTCCACCAAGGTCTGGAAGTCGGGGAAGTCAATAAAAGAGAGCTTGTCCTGCAGCTTCTCAGACAAGCCCTCCATGAACTTCTCCTGCATGGCCTCATCAGTGGCCACCTCAGCAAGAGCATACCTCGCCAGATGGTTGAAATCATGGAGGTACTCAGTCACAGATCTGCGCCCTTGCTTGATCGCAAGAAACTCCTTCTTCTTGAGCTTCATCAGGCCGACGGGGACATGAGCCCGACGAAAAGCAGTGTGAAACTCCTCCCAGGTGACCACATGGCCAGCAGGCTGCATGGCGAGGAAGTTCTCCCACCATGAGAGTGTTGCACCCTCAAGCTGATGGGATGCGAAAAGTGCCTTCTCCTGATCCTGGCACTGAGCAATGTTGAGCTTTCGCTCAACCAGAGCAGCCAGTCATCTGCGTCAAGAGGGTCCTTAGACTGGAAGAAAGTAGGCGGCTGAGTGCGAAGGAACTCCGAAAGTCCCCCCCCCCCCCGCGACGGATGTCCACCACCTCCAGATCCGGAGGCACCAGAGGGAGTGGAGGTGTTCCTTGCGATAATTAACCTCCAAGATCCACGTCTGATCCATACGGTTCCACTCGATCTGAGCGAGAACCTCAGCTATGGTCGAAGGAGGCGGGAGCTCCTCATCCTGACCAGCTGGCTGACTCTGCCCACTACGAGTTCTTTCAGCCATCCTGTCCCACTAAGATAAGTCAGTAACAAGCCCGAAACGGAAAGGCGAGGAAAACAATTAACACATCTAAGAAATAAACTCCAAAGGCTGAAAACAAGCATAAAATCAATACAAGACCTCAAGTTGCAAGATCAACTTCCCGGTACGACTAACTCGTATGGAAAGAACGAGTAATCGGTTTAGGAAGGCAAATTTCAGAATGCAACTCTAGGTCCAACACAGCTAGAGAGCAATGTAAAACCATCTAAGGGAGGGTTAAATACTTGGCTAACTCATATCACTTCTTACCGTCCCCCACCAGTTTTAGTTGAATTAACATCTCATTTTTAGTTATATACACTACTAATATCTAGTTGTCCAGAATCTGAAACTTGCTGTCCAGATTTTATCTCCAAGCTTCCAGCCGAAATTTCCAACTCCAGAAGCTCCTAATATCCACCAAAAGATAGCCAACACTTCTATTTATAACCCTCATGGTTTTCCCCAAAACCAATATAACCGATAAGCAACTATCTTTTAAAAGAAGATGAGAGAAAAATCAGCATTTCAACACTTAACAGGACAAGGTAAGGTGATGTCGGGACACAAAATTACGATTCTGGAACCCTCTATGTATAATGCACTAGTCCAGGATCACGCTAGTGCACACAGTGTCAACATAGGTGAATATCAGTCCACACAAGCGATAAATAAAGTAAACGATTAGTTTGAATAACAAACAAGGGTTTTGACCTTATAGTCGAGTTTACACTTATTGAGCCACGCAGGGCTAACAGAGAATAAAATAGCAGCGAAACAGAAATAACTTCAGTGTAGATGCCATCAATTCACCACAGGCAACCGACTGGGATCCAGACCTTAACGATCAACAACCTTCGACGAACTCCTCCTCGAAAGTAGGCGTAGACTCCTCCTCTTCTGTAGGTTTGGGCACAAGTTTTACAACAAGCGTGAGTACACAACCGTACTCACAAATCATACCACAGAATGCAATGTATAGATGCAGGCTTATTCCAAAAGAAAAAGGCTTCTGTGGTTCTTTTGCATAAAAGCAACGTTTTCAATTGAGTATGAATAATAGATTAAAAGCATAATTCAAAACAAATAGACAATATTAATTTAACAGTTATTTTCACAAAGACACAAAGCTAAACAGATTATTTCACATAGCCATATGACTTAGATCACATAGCTCCCATCCCACATTTTATGAAAACTACCCCTCGTGTGAAATCCCCGAGAATGTCCATGACCGCGGACGCGACTATTCGAATGGATTGATTTAATACTATGCAGAGGTTGTACACTTTATCCACACGATACAACTAGTGTTGCAAGCACTAATCATAACAAAACGGTTCAGAAACTTCATCTTAACATTGACACTCCCGATGTTCTTACAAACCGCTATGCCAAACCAAACGAAGCACTTTGGCATAACACACACCACTGGACAGGGACACGGCGAACCGCCCCATGATGCGACTACCTTGTAGTACACACCTCCACCCATAGCCTAACCTACCACCTGAGTAATCAATGCCAAGAATCCATAACCTACTAAGTTAGGCCCGTCCCATCAGGCATGTGGTTGTACAGTAAGGCTCAGTTCAATGGCGCACAAAGTTAAGTCCTTAATTGACCAAGGCAAGACTTCCATTCTCTAACTATGCTACAAAGATCATTATTCCCATGCACATAGCTTCCACCATATCACACAGTATCCACCACTTGCCTCAGTCTAAATCCTTTACCACCGCACATAGCTTCCACCATATCACACAGTATCCACCACTTGCCTCAGTCTAAATCCTTTACCACCCAGTTGGTTTTAGTGCAACACATGCCATACACAAAGTAATAGCACACAGTACACACAGTTTTACCACATAGTTCCATTGTCACTTAGTCAGATTTAATATTTGCAACTCCAATGAGATGTGAGACTCGTAGCATAGCTAAGCAATTGTACTCGCATCTAACCAACCCACGTTGGTGCTATAATATTACCAATTAATAACCAATCTAGGGTGACAAGAAAATATGACATACAAGGCCAAGGTGTAATAACAATTTGGATAATAACTATGCCCAAAACATTTAAATAAATAATTAAAGTAGAACGCAATACTTTGAAACAAAGTAATTTGAAAACTGGGTTCAAGATGATCAAAGGTATGACTTGCCTTGGAAAAGGTCTAGATACTGGTCTTGATCTTGAGGTGCTCCTTCTTCTCCAAAATTCCCCGACGTATCGACGTCTACTCGCAAACGAAACAAATAAACAAAAAAATAAATAACAGAGGCAAAAAAACACCAAAATATAAAATAAAAATCTCAGATAAATAGAGCTCGAATTTAGATAAATTTTAGAATTTGAATGGGCTCAATCGGAGTTCGGATGCACAAGTTATGGGCTCTGGAAGTTTAAATCTAAAAGAAAAATCCTAAATTGGATTTTCTGGAAATTCCGAATTATTTCTCAACAGAAAAATTGGATTATTACGCAAGCATGACATCAGCATGACATCAGCCTTGGAATTTCAGAATAAAACAAATCAGGGAAAATCCCGACATGTTGGACCCACATGTTAGTGTCTCGGTGAATGTGGACTAGGTTCATGCGAGATCAGATCTGGGGTTCGAGTGGACCGTGCCACGCACGCGCTGACGAGGCAGCCACGCACGCGACATGTAGACGCGAAGGCTGAGGTGGCGAGCCACGCGGCGTGACACGTCAGATCGACGGGCGGCGGCACTCGGGAACCGATGACAACAGCGAACGACGGTGATCCACCGGCGGTGAGTGGTACCGGCGTGTAGCTGAGGTTATTGCGAACCTCTGGGTGCAACTCCGGGTGCTCGGGAGTGACAAGAGTGGCCGGCGGCGAGGTTGAAGCGGCGAAGAGGTTTCGGGCTCGACGGGATCGGGCCTCCGATGGTGCTCCGGCGGAACCAAGGCGACCACGAGGTAGCCCTTGTTCTTGCAATGCCGACGAAGCAAACCCCGAGGTCCCGGCGACGCTGGTTGCAGAGAAAAAGCTTGTCGGAGAAGGCGGTGGCGCAAATCGATCTTCGAGCTCCCGCGAAGGCTAGGGTTCGGCGCGAGGGCTAGGGTGGCTAGGGTTGAGGTGCTGACGTCGAGGGATCTCTCTCCCTTTATACTCTGAGGCTTGGGAGAGTCCGTGTCACGAACTCCCAAAAACGGCATGCGGTGGCGGCGATCGTATCCCCAATGCATTCGAACGGCTACGTGAGATACGGCCGCGAACGCATCTAAGGATATGACCGTCGTCCACGATCGAACGGTCCACGCGACATGTGACATTCGGACCCCGAACGATCACATCGCATCTGACCATTCAATCTTGATCGAACGGTGGAGGATGAGCGAAGCGCGCGAAGAGAGAGAAGAGGTCGACATGCGGGCCCGCATGTCGATCGGAGGCGACGCGAAAAGCGCGGCGGGTGCTTGCATGGATTGGGCCACAAGGCGGAGGGAAAATGGGCCGGGGTTAGGGAATTCGACCCGAAGGGTTTTTCGAGATTTTTAAATAGCTTTTCTATTTTAGAAAATACCAGAAATTCGAATAAGCAAAAGAAAGTAGCAAATGAACTCAGAACAATTCTAGAAAAATCTAGAAAATATATCTGAGCACAGAGAACCCAAATAAAATAGTTTTGGCTATTGTTCATGTTGGGATTATTCACATTAAATGTTTTTGATTGAAAAAGTCCAATATTAAGCTTTTGAATTAAATTCAAATAAAACCAAATAGTAACTTTTCTCCCTACTAACTATTTAAAAGATTTTTAAACTCAAAAAATTGGGATGTTACAAGTGAGCAAGATAAGATAGATAAGGAGGAAAATATGAGAACTTACTTAGATTTTCACAAACCACTTGATAATTTTGAAACTAAGTTTTTCAAAATATCCTAAGGCGACCAAGCTAGGGGCTTCTACAGTCAGTATGGCTCTGATAGCAACTTTGTGAGACCCCGGTCAATTTAGCTTGTAATGCTTAGTCTTCCCTTAACTCTAGCATCACAAACAAAATATACCGTGCCCCGATGGACATGTGCTTCCCAGAATTGCAGCACACGTTCATCTTTACAAAATCATGCATCATTTCCATACAACACAATAGCGAGTCTAGCAAAGACATACATAATATAGAGTTATTACAAAAGGAGCCGACCAGCCAAATAACATCAAGTAACAAAGTGACAGCGGAAGCAAAAGCGCCATAAGATGGCTATAAACAAAGGACGACCGGTGTAAGGACCCCGGATTATTGGAATTTAAGCTGAATAAAAAATTACACTAAAAGCATAATTAATAATTAAGAACAGTTCGGTCCTTAATTTAAAATCATACTAGAAGCATAAATTTAATAAGGTATAAATCCAATATTCAGGTTCCCAGATATATGACTTACAATGGTTCCTAGGATCAGTGACCATTGCACATATATCCTTAAACAACATTGCATCACACATACAAGGCATCCATTTACATAATTAAACATAGGTTGATACAATTCGGTTTCATTCTACAATATAAGTGACTTGGTCACAACAAAAGTTTAACAGCGGAAACAAAACTAAAGAGCAAAACCACCAATGGCCCCATCACCCGCAGGCTATTGCGTGGAGATTAGAAACAGCTTCATTCATTAGCGTCGCCCTGATCGGTGCTAACGGGTACCTCATATAAATAACCATCTTCACCTGCAACATGTGGTGAAAGCACCTGAGTACAGAAGGTACTCGGAAGACTTATACAAACTACTAAAAGAAAGTGTTTGATAGAACCTATTCAAAGGATTAGAATTTGTACATGCTTAAGGTTGACAACAGGAAGGTTATAATGGCATTGATTTTGCATAAAGCAATACTTCTTAACCTACACATGCTAGATTTTAACAAAGCTGTTTTATAAACCAATTTGGACTAAAAACAGTAAGTAACATAACATGTAATTATAGACCATAACGATAATAAAGTGGCTTTCCACCACAACAAAGATATTACATGAATACCCTTCATGCTGAATCAGAACACACCACACAGGTTTAAATTAAAGTCTATACAGGTGACATCAACTCAACTGTCGTCCATGACCGTGGACACGACTATTCGAATAGTTTTAACCCTGCAGGGGTGTACACCTTTACCCACACGACTTAGTCAGCCCGTTGCCTTCGGATGCCTCCAAATGATGACACACTTCATTCGGTATGCCGACCGAGGAAACTAAGATTTGGTATTTTTCAACAAGTTAACACTATTGAGTTGGGCTACCTATGTGCGACTGATCCTGTTGATGTAGGTTAGACCACCTACTAACCAACAGGGCACACATGTTACGCCGGAACATCCGATTCAATAAAAGAAATAAAAGTTGTGCTCCCCTGCACATATAGTATTGAAATCGGAGCCTTATGAACCCGGATACATCCAAAAGTCCTCGCCCTTAAGAATATATGATATGACATGGTATGAAACCAAACACATGTGGCATATGTTACTGATAAGCAAGCACATATGTCATATGCAGTCAACCCATATATCCTTATCAACCTGCATCCCAATTCAATAACACCAACCCCTTACTTAACCAAACAGCGCCCATACACCGCGTGTGGAAGTACGTTGGGGCTTGAATTGAATAGTCAGCGTTCAGTCCTTAATTGATCCAGACAACACCACCACATTTCCCAATCTCGTGCACGAAGGCACCATCACTAGCAACCACTTGTCCAGATCTCATATATGTTTTTCAGCAAAGGCTGAATTTAAATTTGGTTTTGAAAAGTTGAACAAAAATTGAATTTAGTTCACAAAACAGATCCTAAGATCTGAATGAAAAGTATTTTGTTTTGCCCATGATTGACAAGATAAGCTTGTCAACCAACTAACGTTGTACTGACTGCAAAGCTAAGCACAAGCTACAGGATAAAATAATAAAACAAAGATACTATCTTAAGGCATAAGTATATGAATTTGATTCAGGGTAATCCACAATTATTGGTATGTAGCTAACTACTCACAGATCACAAATACTTAAGAAAATAGCATGCATAGTATCACTGTAAATTTGGAAATCTAAAGTATTGAAGTCTGGGTTCAATATGATGCAAAGAGGATGCTTGCCTTGGTAGTAATAAACTTCTTGTTCAGGTGCTGATGGTTCAGAAAGAGAATCAACCACTTCACACGATTCAGAATCTAAAAATACAAAAATCCAAGAACAGCAATAAGAAGTCCATAAGGCAAAGCATTGACAAAATGCATGATCAAGATTATAATGCATGATTAAAAACATTCTTAAGTTACATTTACCCCAATAAAGATAATAACCCATATTACTCTCTACTATCATTAATTGTCAAAAAGTAGAGTTTAGGTTTAAGTTTCAGTTTTCGGATTTTGGAAAAACTGAAATCAAAACAGATTATAACAGAGTAGTTTGGTGATCTAAACATGTATCAAGTAAAATATTTTGATTAGACTCAGAATATTCATATCTAGGGTAATAACCTAACTCATCATTTATTCACTAATTGCCAACACTAACATTTGAAGATCTTGTTGTGCACAGAACAGATTTAGCCGACAGCAAAACAACAAGACAGGGGTTGAAGATTTTTGCTTGAACACTAATACACATGAACCTAAAGTTCTTGCTGGAGCTAAACCTAATCTTTAAGGGAGTTAACACCCTAAATCAACACCTTGCTAACCCTAATCAGCAAGATTAACAGATAAATGGCATGCTACCACTTTTGTCGGTTCACCAGGCAAAACAGAAGAAAAAGGTTTTAGAGTCTTTTTCGATTTAGAAGCAAAATGATCAGAGACAACCTTTGCTTATGCTACTAGGGATAGGTTAAGACCTAGTTAAGCTGAAAAGATGACGTTAGAAACCCTAGAGCTTGAAAACGACATGAAAGACCGAAAAGTTATCAAAAGTAACTTTTCAGTAAAAGCAAAACTTGAGCATTACATGCACAAGAGAGTGACTCTAGAGAACTGCTGAGGTCCTCAGGGCACTTAAGAAGACAAGAATTAAGATATAAGCTTACCAGCTGGAGTTGGAGAAGATAAAGTTAAGCTTTCGGCCAAAGACAGTGAAGATCCAAAGTTCACTTCTCCTGTCTGACAAAAAACGAAAACAATAGAAGACTTGTGTCATGTGGATTACAATACATGATCTGGACAAAAAAAAAGTTTGGAGCAAACCTCACCAAAGCAAGAAATCACCACGATGGGCTCCAACCGGCTCGGTTCAACAGATAGCAAGATCACGGGCTCCACCTACAAATGATGCCCTGTGAGACCCCGGTTTATTTAGCTTGTAATACTTAGTCTTCCCTTGTCTCTAGCATCACAAACAAAATACACCGTGCCTCGATGGACATGTGCTTCCTGTGCAAAGACACATACATCTTTACAAAAGTATGCATCAATTCCATACATCACAATATAACAAGTCTAGCAAAAGACATACATAATAAAAAGTTATTACAAAAGAGCCGAGTGGCCAAAAGACATCAAAGTATCAATAACAGCGGAAGCAAAAGGTGCCATAAGATGGCTTTAACCAAAAGACGACCGGTTAGCCATAACCACAGGGCAACCGACCGGGCCGCCAAGCTAGTCGTCCATACCGAAGCAAAACTCACCAAAGTCAATCCCTTGGGGATCAACCTTCTTCCTCTGCAACAATTAAGCAAAGCAAATGAGTACAAAATTGTACTCGCAAGACTTACGGCTAACTGTAACACCCCAGCCTGACAAGGGCCTGGAATGCTATTAAACTAACACTATAACCATTTTAACATTGATACAATTCTCTAAAATCCGATGAACCTCCTTTGTTTAGTTACTAAACCGAGATCCCAACTTTTAAATGTAACATAGTTAAATAATCCAACATCCAGCATAATCAAGAGACCACCAAAACTATGCTAATCAACACTATATCATCCATAGCATGCTAAACAACTACACGCATAAATAAAAGGACATCCATGATCCTCTAATCAACTCTATTACAAGTTATTCCAAGGAGAGGGAGTAATCATAAAGAATTCTTTAAGCAAGTTTCTCATCTACTAAATTATCATTCTATCAATTCAAATGTGTGTAGTTCGTGCCATTGTGCAACCACTCTAAGTCTTACTCCTCCCATGCATCTTTGTTCTTGTAAAGTGGTACCTAAAACACAACAACAGCAAGAGTGAGCCCAAAGACTCAGCAAGTGCAATAAATGGCAATAATAACATAAACAACTGTAATCATCAACATCCATCTACAATCTCTATTATAAACATGTCATATACTCATGCTATGCAAGAAGCTCAAGTGCACTTTCTCTTTCTCTTTATCTTTTGCATTTCACAGTAATGCAAAGTATGCAACCGTCATTGATACCCATGCCCGTGCTCACAAGCGCAGGGACCAATTGCCCGATACTCCGCAAGTAAAGGGACCTCAAGCCCACACTCCACAAGTGTGGGGACCATAAGCCCATCGTTTTCATGATGGGGACCTCTTTCAATGCCCATATTCCACGAATGTGGGACCTCAAGCCCGCCATCCACATGACGGGACCTCGAATATGCATAGTCATATGATAGCATGATGCACATGAACAAAACTTTAAATCATCATAAATTTGTATTCACAACGTCATACATGAATAAACTTATCCATACTTCTAGCATTCATCATCGTTGACATTCATAGCATTCTAGCATCCATGAATAGCATATATATTCATAATACTAGCAAACATGAACAATCACTCATGAATAACAATTAATCATAGACTTCATAACTTTCAAACATCCATGAATAACACGTAACTCATATCACTAGAAACCATGAACATTACCAATCATACCACCATAACAATCATGACAACACAAATTCTATAAGTATTTAACAAAGAATGTCATTCAATAATTCCAATTATATCCATCATTATACTTGCCTTAACCATGAGAGAACGAGGGATGTGCGAAGGTACTGCCCGGGATCAATCCATCACCTGAATATATTTATAAGGCGCACTAAGACATTCATACTGGACCAAAAGCATAAATAATAGCATAACCGAACTCGCTATACTCTCAAGCGCATTTCCCAATTCCAACTCCTATAGATCGATATGTCCCCTCTGTGGACAGCCAACTTCTAAAATTCGTATCTTTTAGCACAGGAATCGAAATGAGGTGTTCTTAGACTTCATTGAAAGGTTATAAATTTCTCTAACTAAACCTAGTTGGTGGACATCTCAAATTCTGTATGTAAATGACTCTAATAGATCAATGAACAACATCTGTCCAGATCTGTCTAACACGTCTGGACAGCAGCACGGTAACGGACATAACTTTTGATTGGCTGAACCAAAATTAGTGTTCTTTAACAATCTGAAAAGCTAAGAACAAAACCTACCAAAGTCTAGTTGGGAAAAATTTCAGATTGTGCCTCTAACAAAATTTGGCCCACGGCTCAAATCTGTTGGCAGAATTAACAGACAGAAATATTGGCTGAAATAAAATATCCATAACTTTTGTTCTAGAACTCCAAATTGGACGTTCTTTATCAATCTCAAAAGCTTATAAAATTCTCTAAACTAACCTAGTTTGCATGACATTCATATTTTGCCTTTAACAAAAAGTGGCACACGGGTCAAAACTAATGATAGAAACTTACATACAATCTGGACAGCCACATTGAAATGTACATAACTTTTGAACCATAACTCGGAATTAAGTGATCTTTACGCCCACTGAAAGCTAAGAACGAACCCCACATAACTCTAGGAGATGGGATCCTCTGATTCGGCTTCTAAGATCACGAAAACAGCCGCGCAAACTACTGGACAGAACGCGATCTATTAAACCGACGAAAATCGATCTACCAAACGACATCAACCGCAACTACCACGCAACAACCAATGAAGAACACGCGACGTTACCCTTGTAGAATCGCAGAAATTTGAAGAAATCTCCCCGCGAAGACAATCTCCTCTCCTTTCTTCACTTGATCGGCAGCAGAGAGCACCGACGGCGAGGAAGGGAGGCACCAACGGAGGGGGCTGCTTGGGAGGAGGGTGATGCATCAGAGCACTGCGACTCATCTGTAGCACGGTGGCGGTTATGTAGCACGGGTTGGTACTGTAGCAGTTTTAGGGTTTTCCCCTTTTGGGCCTTGGTGCTTGTGGGCCAAAAGCCCATAGCCTGTGTTTGAAGAAATTTAAAAACCCTTTAACTATTTTTGTTTTCTCTCTAACATGTTTGAGTAATACACCCCTCTAAACTTCATTAAATCTATTTCCTAATTGGTTCTTCTCCTAAATTATTTCTTCTCACTTAAATAAATTTGGGGTATTACATTCTACCCCTTAAACGGAATTCGTCCCGAATTCTAAACCACTTACGCCAATGTAATCACAGCTAAAACCTTATGATATTTTCACGCACTGCTGTAAATAATATCATATCATTGCACATGCGAGACTCTAATTCCCAAGAGGCCTCACACTCGGATCGTTGAGACCACAACAAAATGACGTACAACGACGCCTCATCATAACACTCAACCCGAAATTCCGGTACACTCATTAGAAGAGAATCGAAGGTAAGATCCTACTCGATGGTCCAAGACGTTAACAAATATTCAAACTCGATCTCCTAGGTACTCACTCGGCACTGAACATACCAAAAGTTGCGTTCATCGTAGGGACCCAAACGGTCTTAGCGATACGCCCACTAGCGAAAACAACCCAATGAACCTTAGGCTAACCTCCTCATTGGTACCGAACCACACAACATGCACATAATACGCGGAACTTTTATTCCACCTCTCAATCGAACTCTTCACCGTAATAAGGATTACCTCCTTTAACCAGAGCACACAACAACACTCTCTGTAAACAACCTCTTTTACCAACAAAACCCATCTCAAAAATGAAGGATTCACATCGCAACCACAAAATGGAAACTTCACACCAAAGGGTCAAATTCAAAAGCAAAATTCATCATGAAATCCTTCCGCTTTCCAAGTGGTAGTTTACAAATGAACACCACACAAGCCTAAAGAGAAACCACTTAAATACCCAAATCAAACACTTCCTTTATTCTTTCCGAACTGATAAGAACCGCACATCAATCATAAAGTCAAACTTTAATTTCGAAAGACATCCGTCATCAACACATAGTTCAAACATGAATCAAGAGAGCGTTTCACTACTCGAGGAAACATTTTTTTTTCTCAATTTCCTTTTAGAAATAAAATTTCTCTGAATTATGGAATTTCATTTTATCCATATCACACTAACTTATTTCTCTTAAATTGACAACCTCAACGCCATGCTCAAACTGGATACATCATCTACAACTTTGTAGAGAGGCTCTCTTGACTCCACAACATACTCTAGCCAACTCTTGTACTAACGGAATTACCTTGACAGATGACTCCCAATACATCTCAAAATAAATCTCACACACAATCACATCACCTCCATCATTTAAGAATAAACAACTCGGAATCCTCAGCACACACATTCATATACTTCATCAAAGGTTCTTTCAATGATCATCCCACTCTTCAGAATCCACCCTTATTATGCTACCTCTACACACAATCATTGGGCGACCAACATTCTAGCATAAAAATGCAAAACCGAATTTTTAACCTCCAAGACCCTACAACAAACGTCGATATAGAAGATAGGGAAAATCTCATATTAAATCCCTAAAATTATCACAATCCAATCATACCCGCAATAACATCAATATGGAAACATTTTCTCGACCCAATTATCTTTATAAAGAGTCTAACTTCCAAAGAAAGTTACTCATTGACGCCAAATCATACCGACGATAATCCATCAAGCTCGCTATCTCCATAATCGCTTTAACGATTAGATTACTTCGCTAATCTTACTCTCATTACAACACACCATCATATTTCATCTGCACAACCGCAAGGTACACAATCGCGACGCCTAATACATTGATCAAGATTTCCATACTTTGGATAATTCTATGTTCCATTGAAATGAACAAAATAACTTGACAACGCCGCTATATATTCTACTAGTTGTAACAATGCAATCAGTTTAACCTTCAAAGACAATCTTCTAATGAGATAAACTTCTCTCAAAGAAGTATATTACAAATTATTTCATCCTCAAACACTCATCGAATAACTTCTAACCCAAAGTTTCACAACTACAATTATTAAGCACATCAAAAGACTCGTGAAACGAATAGGTTGACTCTTTCTCAAAAGAAAGAGCGAAAGGAATCAATTTTCATCAACTAGGAAAACATGTGCCACCGTAGTGATCATCGGACTAAGGAAATAGTCACTTAGGCAAAGTACTAAAACATAAGGAAAGTCAACAATGAGGGCTCAAGCCCTACTAAAAGTGAATTCCAAACCACAAATGAGAAGAAGGTAATGCCCTTTGAAAATTGATAAACTCTTATGGAACAATCTGCATAAGGTTTAAGCACACTCAAATAAATCATGAGTTGCGAAATGACTTAAATCTCAAATACTTATACATCACTCCTTCCTTTAACAAGGAAAGTTATTTTCTATGATTACTACATCACTTTGCCACCCTAAACAAGATAAGCTCTTAAAACCCAAATTACAGAACCACTTAAGAACGAATAAAATCTTTCATCATAACACTTTGCTCAAACAACCTCAATCACCACATAACACAAGAGGTCCACCGATCACAAACGCAAAACTCAAAACACGCTCACTGAATCAAAATTACGAAAGACGATCAAATTACTTTATTTTTCTAAAAGAATCATCACCACACACACAAGTCACAATCTCTAGCAGTAATTTTACTAACATCAAGATTGATACAATCAACACTAATTTTTTTATCATCGACTATTCCATTAGAAAGCCCCAAAGTTTCACTATATTGTTCCATACTACATTTTCATCCCATCTTTAAAACGAGTATACCAAAACCATATAACCTCACTACATCAACCTCTTAAGTTTAGAAGGGTCTACTACACAATTGAAAAGGTCCTACCAACACCCTTTCATCAAAGGAATGCTTTTATATGATAGTTCTACCATGATGTAAACATTGTTCATCCATTAAATCCCATCAATTTATCTCTTAGTGATGCTCATCACTGACATTAATAGACATTATTTGCGCTAGCAATTACTTATAATCACTAAGTATCCACAAAAAGGTTACTCCAAGATTAGTACCCACTAAGACAAAAATCTAACTCCTTTGAACTTAACAATCCCAAAGGTTAGATGAAACCATTGAGACACGTTAATCCAATTTACCAAAGAAGTTTACGGATGTATCACTCTTAGTCATTGACTCAATTTCATCAACGTTCTACACCTCTTATTAACTCTATTGATTACAACTAGGTATAACCATACTCTTAATCACAGCTCCTCAAGAACTACTACAAGACACTTTCAAATTAATCACTTTCCTTTCAAGGATCTTTGTTAGGATCGATCATGCACACACTGCCGATCTAACATATTGACCCATATCATATCCATTAATTTGTTTGGTTATAACCTCTCACTTAACCAAGACAACACAACACTAAAAGGTTTAACATCTTCTTTCATAAAAGAAATCCATTAATCTTCAACACTCAAAATACCCAAGAGAGATATATTGAGTCAAAACCCTCACGTACTAAAGGACTTGCAAAAGAAAGCTTTCATTAACCAAAAACATCACACGAATAAGTGGGTCAAGTTTTTTTTTTCCAATAAGAAAGACAAACTCCAACACGAAGGTCAAACTTAATCAAGTTTACCAGCCGCAAGAATAACCCATCGGTTGGGAAAACAACGATTTCTTTACTGACAAATTAAGCCAATAGAAGAATAAATTCAAAGCAACCCTCAACCGGGATGAACTAAAAGCCCAAGGAAAAACTCATCAATCACCACAAGATAAGAGTTGCCCAAATCAAATTTCAAGGAGAGAACAACTCTTCTAAAAATACTCGCTATCAACGCCAGACTACGATCTCCGGTGTGTACACTTCGCTATTCCTATACCACGAACGGTGGTGTAACCTGTATAGCCCAGATCACAACCACTACCTCCACCTCTCAACATGGGTTATCCCCACACATAATAATCACAATCAATTAATGAGCAATAAAACTCAATTCATATCAGCAATCAACACTATGATAAAGTGGAAACATAAATGCAATGCTATGCCCATTCCCATCCCATCGTGCTTAGTGTGTCAAAATTAATATTTCATGAACCACGCACTCTACAAACCGCTCTGATACCAATCAGAACACCCCACTGACAAGGTCCTGAATGCTACTAAACTAACACTATAACCATTTTAACATTGATACAATTCTCTAAAATCCGGCTGAACCTCCTTTGTTTAGTTACTAAACCGAGATCCCAACTTTTAAATGTAACATAGTTAAATAATCCAACATCCAAGATAATCAAGAGACCACCAAAACTATGCTAATCAACACTATATCATCCATAGCATGCTAAACAACTACACGCATAAATAAAAGGACATCCATGATCCTCTAATCAACTCTATTACAAGTTATTCCAAGCAGAGGAGTAATCATAAAGAATTCTTTAAGCAAGTTTCTCATCTACTAAATTATCATTCTATCAATTCAAATGTGTGTAGTTCGTGCCATTGTGCAACCACTCTAAGTCTTACTCCTCCCATGCATGCTGTTCTTGTAAAGTGGTACCTAAAAACACAACAACAAAGAAGAGTGAGCCCAAAGACTCAAGAAGTGCAATAAATGGCAATAATAACATAAACAATCAGAATCATCAACATCCATCTACAATCTCTATTATAAACATGTCATATACTCATGCTATGCAAGAAGCTCAAGTGCACTTTATCTTTCTTTATCTTTTGCATTTTACCAGTAATGCAAAGTATGCAACCGTCACAGATACCCATGCTCGTGCTCACAAGCGCAGGGACCAATTGCCCGATACTCCGCAAGTAAAGGGGACCTCAAGCCCACACTCCACAAGTGTGGGGACCATAAGCCCATCGTTTTCATGATGGGGACCTCTTTCAATGCCCACATTCCACGAATGTGGGGATTCTCGCCCGTCATCCACATGACGGGACCTCGAATATGCATAGTCATATGATAGCATGATGCACATGAACAAAACTTTAAATCATCATAAATTTGTATTCACAACGTCATACATGAATAAACTTATCCATACTTCTAGCATTCATCATCGCTGACATTCATAGCATTCTAGCATCCATGAATAGCACATATATTCATAATACTAGCAAACATGAACAATTACTCATGAATAACAATTAATCATAGACTTCATAACTTTCAAACATCCATGAATAACACGTAACTCATATCACTAGAAACCATGAACATTACCAATCATACCACCATAACAATCATGACAACACAAATTCTATAAGTATTTAACAAAGAATGTCATTCAATAATTCCAATTATATCCATCATTATACTTGCCTTAACAAATAGAGAACGAGGGATGTGCGTAAGTATCGCCCGGATCAATCCATCACCGAATATATTTATAAGGCGCACTAAGACATTCATACTGGACCAAAAGCATAAATAATAGCATAACCGAACTCGCTATACTCTCAAGCGCATTTCCCAATTCCAACTCCTATAGATCGATCGATATGTCCCCTCTGTGGACAGCCAACTTCTAAAATTCGTATCTTTTAGCACAGGAATCCAAATGAGGTGTTCTTAGACTTCATTGAAAGGTTATAAATTTCTTTAACTAAACCTAGTTGGTGGACATCTCAAATTCTGTATGTAAATGACTCTAATAGATCAATGAACAACATCTGTCCAGATCTGTCTAACACGCCCGACAGCAGCACGGTAACGGACATAACTTTTGATTGGCTGAACCAAAATTAGTGTTCTTTAACAATCTGAAAAGCTAAGAACAAAACCTACCAAAGTCTAGTTGGGAAAAATTTCAGATTGTGCCTCTAACAAAATTTGGCCCACGGCTCAAATCTGTTGGCAGAATTAATGACAGAAATATTGGCTGAAATAAAATATCCATAACTTTTGTTCTAAAACTCCAAATTGGACGTTCTTTATCAATCTCAAAAGCTTATAAAATTCTCTAAACTAACCTAGTTTGCATGACATTCATATTTTGCCTTTAACAAAAAGTGGCACACGGGTCAAAACTAATGATAGAAACTTACATACAATCTGGACAGCCACATTGAAATGTACATAACTTTTGAACCATAACTCGGAATTAAGTGATCTTTACGCCCACTGAAAGCTAAGAACGAAACCCACATAACTCTAGGAGATGGGATCCTCTGATTCGGCTTCTAAGATCACGAAAACAGCCGCGCAAACTACTGGACAGAACGCGATCTATTAAACCAACGAAAATCGATCTACCAAACGACATCAACCGGAACTACCACGCATCAACCAATGAAGAACACGCGACGTTACCCTTGTAGAATCGCAGAAATTTGAAGAAATCTCCCGCGAAGACAATCTCCTCTCCTTTCTTCACTTGATCGGCAGCAGAGCACCGACGGCGAGGAAGGAGGCACCAACGGAGGGGCTGCTTGGGGAGGAGGGTGATGCATCAGAGCACCGCGACACTGTAGCACGGCGGCGGTTACTGTAGCACGGGTTGGTATGTAGCAGTTTTAGGTTTTCCCCCTTTGGGCCTTGGTGCTGTGGGCCAAAAGCCCATAGCCTGTTTTTGAAGAAATTTCAAAAACCCTTTAACTATTTTTGTTTTCTCTCTAACATGTTTGAGTAATACACCCCCCTCTAAACTTCTGTTAAATCTATTTCCTAATTGGTTCTTCTCCCTAAATTATTTCTTCTCACTTAAATAAATTTGGGGTATTACACTAACAAACTTAGTTACTACTACTTGCAGGCTTTAATCAAAGGAGAAGGCTAGAGGTTAATTTTCAGCATAAAGCAAGATTTATTTGCAATAAGTAATAATTTGAAGGCAATTTTGACAATCTGAATTTTATTTGCATAAATAACAGCGAGAATATAATGTAATAACATAAAGACAACCTGGAGATGACTAACCCAATAGCCATCACAACAATAGCACGAGTTACCCACTCGTACCACCCATGTCAAGTTTTAATTGAAAAGGTTGTAGTCTAGTTCTTACGGGGGGGGCGTATCCGAGCGTGTCCATAACCTAGGACGAGGCTATTCGAATAGATCAAACCCTGCAGGGGTGTACCAATGTACCCACATTTCAGACCGCCTTTTTGCCAAGCTTTTAAGCACACTTCCTTTGGTATGCCAGCACGGCTAAGTCCTACGAGATGTTTCCAATATTGGGTATCAACTATGAGCCGCTCGTATGGACCAAAGCCCATACGCTTACATTGTAAAGCCGAAAGACAACTACCCTATAAGGGTAAAGCTTCCGGACAACTACAATGCTCCCACACATAAAACCACTTCATTTTACCACAACACACACACGCCCTTCTGCGACTCGGAGCTAACACACGCCAAAGTACTAAGTCAAGAGAGGTCCCATTTCCTCTAATGTGGTTAGCACGCAAAATGCTCAAGATCTGATGGCAAGTAACTCGGTCCTTAATGTCTCGGGCACCATTCCAGTCACACCCAAAAGCACACCATCTTACCATTGTGCCCAACTCCAAATCATTTTGTTTTCATTTTTAGTTTTCACAAGTAAACATAGCACAAAGGCTGAATCATAAACTCATAATAAGTTTGTGTGATCAAGGTTATCGACTAAGTCGATAACCGCTCAATTCTACCGGTAAATAAGCATTGCTAAGAATCGTATCGCAAAGACAATAACAAGAACATAAATCATCCACCGGGCTCTAATTCACCGGTGAGGATAGTAACTTAGGGCTGTGGCAGGGGTGAAAAATTTCAAGAAAACTATGCAATGGGATTAGCTACCTCTAATCAGCAAGAATTAACTTTGACACAAGAAGTTGTATACTTAGTTTTTACAAACAAGATATTAGAATTTTAAAAGTAATAAGAGCAATATGATCAAATGATGTTACACTGCTTGCCTTGCTGGAGATCACTTTCTTGCTGCAGAGGATCACTCACGTAATCAATAATTTCTTCGGAACCTAACGCAAAAATGCGATAAAACCAATAAGGACGAAGAACACCAAAAGAACCCAAAAGCAAAAGTTATCCAAATCTCATGAAATTTACACAGCAGCAAGGGTATGATTTTAAATGAATTTAGAAACAAGAATCAAGTCATTTGGACTAAGTATGAAAATGTTATGGCTAAACTCATTTCTCTCAGCCTGGAAATTCAACTAAATTAATTACTGGTACTGTTCATGGCATAAATTTCTAGAATAATCTGGAACCTAAAATTTTTATAGAAGGTAGATATTGATATCCTAAGAACAGCAAAGTTGAGTTTACCTAATTTGGAGTTAAAATGAATTACTTATGATTTTTCTAAGTTGTAAAACTAACACATATCATTTTTCAGGAATATGAACAAGGGCAACACCTATTTCATATTAAAGTATGTTATCAGAGGAAATTAACAAGCTTGAGTTTGCGCATTTTGGAGTTATACAGAAAAAGATATGCATTTTACAAGTTTCAAATCAATTTCTGGAATATTCTAAAATGGCTGAAAACAAGATAATATTATTTGCAAAATTTTCTGGCACAGAACAATATCTAAATGCATTTTATATTAAACTCTAGTTAAACATGAATTTATCCCACCTAGAATCACCTAAAAAGGTTTTAAAATGAATTAGTTACGAATTTTCAAAATTTAATATAATTTTCAGTTGATAAATAAAGATTTACCGAAATAAAACATGGATTGGGGATGTTTGGGTGACCCGAAGGCCACGACCAACCACGGCCGCAGATCTTGAGATGACGGGCTCAGAGCGCGGAGACGTTCGGGTGACCCGAACGGCACACCGATCTCAACCACAGATCGCGAGATGGACGATCCAGAGCAGTTGGGAGTTCGGGTGGTCCGAACGACCACTCAGATCTAGACCGTTGATCTAGATCTGACGGCCCACGGAGATTGAGACCTCCGGAGTTCAAAATTTTGGATAGATCTAGACCGTTGACCATGGATCGACGGCCCACAATCAAAGAGCGTTTCGCACGCGCCCGACAGGGTTAAATGGCACAGGGTCCACATGTAAGCGACACATAGAGCCAGATTAAGACATCCATTAATTACCGAATCCAATGATTAGTGATTATTAGCATTAATGGTGTCCTAATAACTTCGCACCGAGGGAGTTTAAGTGGGCGGAGGCCCACCTGGCAGTGGCACAAATGGTCAGCTTAAGACACATTAATTACTAACCAATGATTAGTAATTAATGACCCCAGATTTGTCCTAATGAACGCGTGACTGCGGTTTAAAGCCTACAGGCCCACACGCTAGTGACTCATGGAGTCATTTTCGACCACCATTTAATGCTAAGCACTCATTATCAATGATTAAGTAATAAAGATGTCCTAACGAAATTAACTAGCGCCAGCGGGGGTTTTAAGTGGTTGGGCCCACCAGTCAGTGGCACAGTGGACCAGCTTAATACATATTAATTACCTCCAATGATTAACAATGATTAAGCAATGATTATCAATTAATGATGTCTTAACGACAACTCCCTAGTGACGATTTCATCCGGCAAAACCCGACGGCAAGGATGGGCTCGCCGTCGGCGGCTCCGGCCACGCCGGCGCCCACAAAGTACCAAAATGGGTTCGCAATAGCCTTGCGGTCCCGATGGTGATAACCTCGCCGGCGGCGACAGCCTAGAACGCCGGCGAGCCGAAAAAGAACGGTGGGAACATGCACTATCGAAAATGAAAATGGCGAAAAGCTCCACAAAGGTCCACAAAAGCGGGTGCCACGACTTCTAGGGACTAATAAGAAGCTACCTCAACCAAGATGAGCTTCAAAGATGGTCAGAGGAGCTTGGACCACGGTGGAGCTTGCCGGAGCCGAGGAAGATGAAGAGAAAAATGATGATCTGGGCAAATGAGTGAGACCAGATCAACAATATAGCTTCCTTATAGCTCAGAGGAGCTCCAAAAGCGAGTAATTGCTAAATGAACCACTTACCGGAGCTGGAGAAGAAAAGGGGTGAATTCGACCGAAAAAGATCCAAACTCAAAATTGGTCAATTCCTGTGAATAAAACCCAAAATTGAGTTAGGAGAAATGATTAGGGCAATAAGGAGCTCAAAAGGGGACAAAAAGATTTGAAGAAGAAGCACTGGAGCATCAAGATTCACAATGGAGCTTCATGGTCGAAAATGGTGGTTTTGGTAATTTTGGTGTTTTGAGCTCCACAAGCAAATAAAGAGCTAGAAGTGGTGCAAAGGAGTACCAGGAGGGGTTTTGGGGAGCTTAAAAAGCTAGAGGATTAGGGTTTGGCAACAAAATGAGATTTTCGGGTGTGCTAGGTCCATAGCACTGCCATGGTCCAAAAAAGAGAAATGATGGGGTGCAGGGTAGGGCTTGTCTCCGGCCGAAAGTGAGCCGCATGCACTAAATGCCCGACCAGAGAGAATTTGACGAGGGAGCAAGACTTGACCAGGCCATGCCGCCCACTGTATTGCGCACAGTGCGAGGAAGAAGATGACCAAAGAAAGCTAGGGTGATTGTGAGCGGTTGGATTTTAATCGGACGGCTGAGATTGCTCAAAGCTCCTGAGGTTTAAAACATCAGAGGAGATCGTGAGCGTTGGATTTTAATCCAACGACTCAGAACGGGGCGACTAAGCCCGACCGAGTCAAAAGGGCTTGGGCTCGGGTCTGACTCAGACCCGAGTTTAGTTTTAGGGTTTTATTTTGAGCTGAACTTTGGGGATTTATTTGAGGTAGCAAAACAACTCCAAAGATTCTGAAATTTTTACAGGAGCTTGCTAACTTAGATATTAACCTTGTGTACAATTTTTAGAGGTTTTATGCAGTGCATTTTTCTTCAAAAATTCTGCAAGGTTCTGGAATAGGGTTTGACTAAAAGTCAAACAAGTTTGACTGACCTCCAAAAGCATTCAAACAATTTCTAAAAATTGTGAAATTTTTCAAAGGGGTCACACACCAACCCTAGAACTAAGGAAAAATATTTCCAGGAGATGATCACAAAATTTTGACAAGATTTTTTTTGGAAGACAAGGTTTGGATCAAAAGACTTGTGACTTTGCATTTCCATAATTATTGTATAGGAATTGTTTAGAACATACAGGAAATACATGATGTAAGAAAAAGTTTTAATTTCTACTCATTTTCTTACATTTGAAACACAAATCCAAAATTGGGATGTTACATGCCCGAAACTCTCATTACCAGATGAGTTATGCATAGATAGAGATGAATAAGAAATGAGAGCAAGGAAGCTTCACTGGAAAGGAAGAAAGAAGGTGAAGAGCTCTTTGGTCAACAATGACAGAGAGCCAAAAGTTAGGGTTTATATAGAGTGTAAACGTATAGAGCAAACGGGAAGTGTCTAGAATTGATGCGATGGCAATATGGTGCCAGGTGTTAAGGAAAGATTTGCCAAAATCGTGGCGGAACACCACCTCTCCGGCAACGAAGTCGGCGGCGATACACAGTCGCGAGGAAGAAGATAAGCACCTCACTGACGTGCGCGCCACGCTGTCAGCCGCAGCAACACGCGCCTTCATAAGATGAAAAGAATATCGACCGTCCGATTAAATATGGGCGGCTGCGATGGAGATAAACGTTAGAAGAACAAACCAGTATCTTTCAATATGGACAGCACGATTTTAATCCGACGGTCATATGAGGATCCGGCCCTAAGCGCACGCGGTCAAATAGGTACCGTATGATTGAAATTCGGCGGCCGCTATTAATTACACGCGTTTGAGTTTCAAACCCAAAAAGGGCGGCGCGGTTAGACCAGAGATCAATGGTGGGAATCAATTGGGAGTCCGGGTGGTCTGAACGTCATCGCCCCCCTCGATCGCCCGATTTAGATCGAAGGGCTCAGATGCAATGTCACCTGAACGTTCACGCTGATCTAGGCGATCCATTGAGGATCCAACGGCTATCGCTGATTTCGGCTTTTACCATTTTAAAAATGGCATACTCCGAAAATGGCGTACCGTAGGATTTTGATCTAACGGCCAGGATTGCGTGGCTCACCGGGATGACCCGAACAGCCCAATGAATCTGGCCCGTCCATTAAGATCTAACGGCGGAGCTTTGTAGGCACAATAGGGTTTTGAATTAAGATTGGATGCCGTTGGATTGCGATCCGACGGTGGAGATTTGTAATACCCTAAAATATATTCGAAAGGATTAGTCGGGAGAAATTAAATAAATCGGGAGAGAGTAATTGAATCGGGAGAAGCGTTCTTTAGAAAATCACCAAAACAGAAATGAGAGGGGTTTTCCGCGTTTAGTGGGCAACTTGGGCTTGGGCCTAGGCCCATGTGGGGCTGGCCGCCATAGGGGAGGCGCCACCCTCCCCAAACCCTAGCCGCCCCCATCTCCCACTCCTCCCCCTTGTGGCCGCCACTTTCCTCCCCTCCTCCACCTTGCGCCACTTCCTCCCCTCCTGGTTACCTCCCTTGCACCCTCCCAAGCACCCTCCAAGTTTCCCCATGGTGCACGCCAAGGAAAGAAGAAGAAGCATCCCCATTTTGGCTGGCCAAGGAGGAAGAGAAGAGGGAAGGAAGAGGGGAGAAGAGAAGGGAGAAGAGAAGGAAGAGGGATCCCATCCGGAGTTCGCGAACTTTAGCTGCACCAAGGGTAACTAGCATCGTTTGTTGTTGTGTGATTAGTCGTAGAAGAGGAATCGGGTAGTTTTGGCTAGGTTGCAATCTGCCTGCTGTAATCGCAGATTCGTCCAGTAGCTTGCAGGGTCAATTTCATATGTTTAGAAGACGAATTAGGAGTTTTTGTCTTCTAGAGATATGTAGGTCTTGTTCTTAGCTTTCATTGGCCGCCAAGAACGCTCAAATCCGATTAACGGTTAGAAAGTTATGAATTTTTTAGTATCGCTGTCCTGCTGATCTGTCAGTATTGGGACAGTCTGTAGAAATCTGAATTAATCTATTAGTTAAATACGAAATCAGAGGATATCAATATAACGAAAAATGTGGGTCATTTCTATACCTTTTCAGAGAGTTAAAGAACGCAAGATTCGGACTTTCGTAGCAAAAGTTATGGTGGTTTTAGTGCACAGTCCAGAGAACCTGACGTGAATTCTGATGTTCTGTAGATTGGCTTGGTAGGGGAAGTAAATGGAAGAATCAAAAGGGCTCCCCAATTAGGTTTATTTAGTTAATTTAATTACCTTTTCAGAAAGTCTAAGATCATCTTATTTGGACTCCGGAGCAGAACGTTATGTATTTTAGAAGTTGACTGTCCGCAGTGAATACCAAAGCGATCGCTAGAAATTGGAAGATTGGAAAACGCTTGGAAGTTTAGTGAGTTCAATTGTGTTGTTATTTATGATTTTGGTTCAGTATGTTGGTCTTAGATTGGGTTATCTTAAAATTCAGGTGGGAGCGTGGTCCCGGGGCAGCACCTTCATTCGCGCCCACCGCTCTCGCACGGTTGAGGCAAGTATTCGAGCTATAATATATGTATGCTTGCATGATATGATTGTGGTGTATCTTGATCGTATAGCCATGCATGCCTATTTATGAGATGAGTTATCGCTTATTTTAATGACTGCTAGTTATGGTTAAAGGTTCTTCCGCATGTTGTTATTGCTTCCGTACAATGAGAATATGTTGTATTCCTCGCATATGAAAATATTATCATGGTGCATATGCATGTTGAGAGCATACTGTGTGCGGATCACGTGGTGACCAAGCACATACAGTTGAGGTCCCCGTCATGTAGATGACGGGCTTGAGGTCCCCACATTCGTGGAATGTGGGCTAATGAACAAAGGTCCCCATCATTAAGATGATGGGCAAAGGTCCCTATACATGTGGTGTATAGGTTATTGGTCCCTGTGCTGAGAGAGCACGAGCAAGGGTATACAACGATTGGTTGTATACCCCGCATTCAGTAGAAATGCGAAAAGAGATAAAGTTCAAAGGAGCATTGCATTGGTTGCATATCATGAGTTAAATGGCTATGTTTAGTGTGATGTTAATTGAGGATCATCGATGCTATGTTTGTGTTCTTGTTTATGGCCTTGTTGATACTTGCTGAGTCTTTAGGCTCACCCTTGCTTTAATGTGTTTTAGGTACTTGAGGCGTGAACGACATGCATGGGAGGGAATAGAAGTTGTTGCACTCACTACCTCACACTCTTAAGGCGTTTGCCACTTAGCACCAATTTAGAAATAAATAAACTGTTTGGTTATCACCATATATGGTTTTGAGTATTTATGTTAATTGTGATAATGATAATAGCAAGTCTGGATTATTGTTTATTCGATCTTCTTGCATGTTTGTGTAACCTTGATTATGAAGATATTGATAAATGCCATAGTTTACTGTTGGAACCTCGGTATTGTCGACTATACAAATGAGGTTTTGCCGAAAATTTGTAATTGGTCTTACTTTAGTTTAGTTTAATTTCATTTTAGTAGCATTCCAGGCTCAATGCTGAGCTGGGGTGTTACAAGATTGCTTTGCGTACGTGGATAGCCCACGCGGCTTCGCAGATATCGCCCGTTCGCTTGGAGATCAACGGCTCGCAAGCACCGAGGAATGGGGCACACGTATAGACGTGGCAGACAAGGCCCGATGCACCGGTTTGGACTCAAACCTGGTTGGCTCGGTCGCTACAGTGTCAAAAACTGGAGTTAGGCCGGGGGAGTTGACTAACTCATTTTAAAACCTCAAAAGTTTGACCGGGACTTTAAAAATAGCAAATAAATTTGTAAAAATGTGAAACTTTGCAAAGATGCTACTGGGATCATATATGTCCCAAATAAAATTTAAAATCCACCGCTTATCAGTTTAATATACATAAATAACTCAATAAACCCGAATAGGTTTATTTAAAGTCAAATATTTTTATCAAGATCAAAATAATTTCTAAAAATTCAACAAAAACTATTTTTGGTCAGGATAATTTATCTAGGCTTTAATAAAAATACTTCCCAGTCATGATACCAACATTAACTGGTATTTTTTCATTCAAGCTTTAAACAAGTTTTGGATTTTGACTAAAACGGAAGGTTTTAGATTGTAACAACACACCCAAATTTCAAAAATGAATAGCATCTCATTACTGTTATGAATAGTATCTCATTACTATTCATAAATCATCTTATTAATGTTCCATAAAACTAGGGCTGTTACAACCGGTTAGCCACATAACCCACAAGACAACCGACCGGGCCGCCAAGCTAGTCGCACGATCCGCAGCAATTCTCACATAAGTAGATCCCTTGGGGATCCACTTCCTCCTCTGCACACAACAAGCAATACAGGTGAGTACAAAAATATACTCGCAAGACTTATGAGTAACAAGCCTATACATAGCTACATGAAAGCTGTAACAAAGGAGATGGTTTTATAGTTAATTGGACGCATAAAGCAATTTTCATTTGCAATAATGTAATAGTTTGAAAGCAATTTATCAAATCTATTTTTAATCATTGAAATAACAATGAGGTAGCCATAAATAACATAAGTAACAACCTAGAGGTGACTAACCCAATAGCCACCACAACATAGCACGAATCCCCGATTCGTACCACCCATCCAGTTTTAGTTAAAAGGTTGTAGTCTAATTCTTACAGGGCGTATCCGAGCGTGTCCATAACCTAGGACGAGGCTATTCAAATAGATTTAACCCTGCAGGGGTGTACCAATGTACCCACACTTCAGACCGCCTTTTCGCCACAACAAGCACACTTCCGAAGGTATGCCAGCATGGCTAAGTCCTACGAGACGGTTCCAATATTGTGTATCGACTACGAGCCGCTCGTATGGATAGAAAACCAAATGCTTACATTGTAAAGCCGAAAGACAACTACCTACTCAGGGTAAAGCTTTCAGGCAACTACAATGCTCCCAACATCTTCCCTCCTACAACCTCCTGCGACTCGGGGCTAACACACGCCAAAGTACTAAGTCAAGAGAGGTCTCATTTCCCTCTAATGTGGTTAGCACACAAAATGCGCAAGTAATTCGGTCCTTGTTGACTCGGGCACCATTCTAGTCACACCCAAAAGCACACCAATATACCATTGTGCCCAAATCCAAATTATTTTGTTTTCAGTTTTAGTTTTTGCAATTAAACATAGCACAAAGGTTGAATCATAAAGTCATAATAAGTTTGTGTGATCAAGGTTATCGACTAAGTTGACAACCGCCCATTTCTACTGGTAACTAAGCATGACTAAGCAACATTAACTCGTAAACCACTAAGTGACAAGGGCTCATCCAACGAACCCAAAATCACAGCAAGATAATCCTAGGCTCAGTAGTAGAGGATAAACATTTACCTACAGATTATGCATCTAATGGGTCAACTAATCGACAATAGTTTAACACAAGATAGCAATGCATACGTAGAATTTGCAAACAACATATTAGACTTCGAAAATAATAGGAGCAATATGATCAAATGATGCTACATCTGCTTTCCTTGCTGGAGGTCCTCTTGCTGCAGAGGGTCGCTTTCGGGCTCAACAAATTCTTCCGAACCTAACGCAAGAACGCGAAAATCCAATAAGAACGAAGAACACCGAAAGAAACTCTATGTCATGTAAGCGACACGGGAGCCATTTCCGACAGCCATTAAGTGCTAGCCAATGATTAACTATTAATGAACAAGATCTATGTCCTGAGCGGATAACGCTACAGTGCATGTCCGAGTACAACACGACAAAAAGCCCGAGCGCAAGGAAAAGCTCATCGCCGACGATGTGGACCATGCCGGCGTGAACCAAGGGCACCACTAAGTGCACAATAGTGTTGCGCACCTACTGGGGCTACTCACGACGGCGGCGGTGGCCTAGAACGCCGACGAGCTGGAGAGAGGTGATGAGGACCGACACTGTAATAACCCAAACATTTATTGGAGAAAAATATCATTCGGGAAAGCGAAATTTATTCAATTTCAAACTCAACCAAATTCTAGATTCGAAATTAGGTTCAAAATCCAGAGTTTGGGGGAAACTTAGAGCTTGGGCCTCCGGCTTTAGTGTTAAATATTCCAGACCTCAAATTAGAGAGAATAATATTCGAGAGAGGAGAATTAATTCAAATTCGATTGCTTCAAAGTTTAGTGTAATACCCCGAGTTCTGATTAGAGAGAATTTAATCCGAAAAAAGGTTTTTACTGTAATTTCAGTTTTGGAGGGGGTTTAAAGAGGTGGGCCTCTGGCCCAGGATACCTTGGCCTTATGGCCGGCCAAGCAGCCCAGGAGGGGAGGCTCCATGGGCCTAAAGCCCATGCGCCCCCACCCCTTTAAACCCTAGGCAAGGGCACCCCCCTTCTCCCCTTTCCCTTGGCCGCCCCCTACACCCCAAGCCGCCGCCCCTCCCTGCTATTCCTCCTGGTTTGTGGCGCCCCTTCCTGCTGTCCCCAAGCCGTCCTCCCTCCTAGTGCTTGGTGTCCCTGCTGCCAGTTTGTGAAGGAAGGCGAGGATCGTTGCGGGATTGCTGTTCAAGAAGGAGAAGAGCTTCTTCAAGGATCCTTCGTCGTCTCCCTGGGTGTTTCAAGGGTAGCGAATGTCATTTTTGTTGTTGGGTTAATCGTAGATGTGAATTTGATTAGGATTGATTGGATCAAGTTCTGTCTCAGTAGATTCAATTCTGTCCAGTCTCTTGTGTGGTCAATTTCGAGTTCTTAGAGGCCAAATTAGAAGTTTTGATCTCCTAGAGATAGTTAGATAATGTTCTTAGATTTCGGTGGCCGCCAAGAACACCTGATTCTGACTTACAGGTCAAAAGTTATGATTGTTTTAGTTTCTGCTGTCCAGAATTCTAACAAGAATTACCTTTTAAGTTGTCTCCTAAAATATGATTATGTTAATGGACGAATCAGGGTTTTCTATCAACTAGGTTGTTGTAGATAATTTCATAACCTTTTCAGATTGTTAAAGAACGCTCAATTCGGAGTTGTATAATAAACGTTATGATCTATTTAGTACTGTTGTCTTAATTGTTTAGGCAGTTTCTATTCTGTTATTTCATCTAACTGTTAGTAAATTAAATTGGCCGAATTGGGTTATCTTGTCAACAAGAATATTGTAGATATGTCAGTTAAGAATCCATAGAAACTGGTCTCACCTCATTCCGAGTTCCAGATCAATAGATATGATTTTTACCGTGCTGCTATCCAGTTTCGGTTTGTGCCTGAGTAGTCAGTTTTCAGAGTAGAGTTTCTAGTTGAATCTTGAGTCACCGGGGAAGCGTTGTAGAATGGTGTCGAGAAGTGTCGTGTGCAATGTGTTATTATTTCAATTACTTAATTGTTTAGACGGCGAAGCTTCGGGCTTGGGAGCATTATCGTTGCCTGCTAACGCGTCGCAACGCGGAAGTCAAGTACTTTGCTAATCTTAATAGTTGTGATTGATAAATGCTTACATGATTATGTTGTGACATCTTATGATACAAGAGATGATGATTTGTCTATGTTCTTTCATATGTGTTGAATCTATACTAAGAGATGATGTTTTTCGTTGTTCATATTCATTTCATGCATCCATAATTCATGTATCATCCACGGGAGTGGATTGTAAGTCCCACCATTCCAATGTGGACAGATTTGGACATTGTCATGTCCCGTCCACAGGAGTGGATTGAAAGACCCATCAATTCCAGTATGGGCACGTAAGACCCATCAATTCTAGTATAGGCAGATTTGGACACCTGTATGAAACGTTCTTCATACAGAACTTGGATCCCCGCACTTTTGTTAAGGTGCGGGCTTAAGTGAACACCGACGGGTGTGTCACTAGCTATACCGATATAAGCACGTGTGCAATCCATCCTTTGATTAAATTCCTTCATTACATGCATTCCTAAATATTCATTCGTGGTATGTTCAGAAACTATGAAGAGGTTGACTTGTCCATATTGGTTGTCTGTTAATTTATTCAATGTACTTGTTGAGTCTTGGACTCACTCTTGCTTTATTTATTTATTTTAGGTGATCAATGAAGATGTACCTCTTGGGCGGGAGTAGACACGCACCACTCATTCACATCACCTTACACCAGCTTCAATAAAAGAATTAGATTTCATTCTTCTTTGATTAAGTGATCGACTGTAATAAATAGACTCAGATGCGGATGACATATTTCTTCATGCTAAGATTGTTCAAATCACTGCTTATGTTCCCTAATCATTCGTTCGACATGTTTATCTTAATGGATTCAGTAGACTTAAATATTTAGAACTTGTGAACTGTTGTTGGATTTAGTTTTAATACCTGTTTAGGTACTAATAGATGTTGATCATTTTATATTAGTTGATGAGTTTTGTTGAAATCCTTCTGCAGTATTGTTGTATGATGGGCATTTAGGTAGCATTTTGGCTTCCGAATAGCTAGGGTGTTACAGACACGGCTAAAACACGAAAAGAACAAAGAGCTCTGCATTGCTCCAAAAAGCTGGTGCCCACACCTCTAGGGACTAATAAGAGCGTACCTAGCACAAAGGAGGTCCAGGGGTGGCCGGGGAAGCTCTGGCGACGACGACCACCGTCGGAGTTGAAGAAGACGATGGAGATAGGGAGGTCTGAGCAACAAGGGAGTGCACATGAATAAGGACAGCTTCAATACAACCCATAGAAGGTCCATGAGCACAATTGAAAAGTTTGGGATGCTTACCGGCACTAAGGAAGAAAGGGGTGAGCTTGGCCGACAAAGATTCAAAATTAAAATTGAGTGATTCCTGTGAATGAAACCCAAAATTAAGTTAGGGGAAATGATTAAGAGGTTGAGGAGCTCAAAGGGTACAAAAAGAAAGAAGGAGGAACCACTGGAGCACCAATGCCACCACAGAGCTCCACGGTCTCCAATGGCGATTTGGGGATTCTAGGGTTTTCAGCTCACAGAACAGAGGGAGAGCAAGGGGTGTTGTAAAGGTGCTCAAGGAGGAGCTCGGAGGCTATTTATAGCTGGAGAACTAAGGCTTGGCGAGAACAAAGTCCTAGGGTGAGCTCAATGGTGAGCTCGGCTCACGGCACTGCCATGGACCAAAAGAAATGATAGGGGCAAGTGAAGAACATGACTTTGGCCGAAAGCACTGGCGTGCATTAAATGCCCATAACAGAGAGACGTTGACGAGGACGAGCTTGAGGTGACCAGGCACAACTGCTCACTGTCATGGCACACGGCGCAAGGAGGAAGAAGAACAGAAAAAGGTTAGGGAGGTGGTGATCGTTGGATTAAGATGGATGGCTTAGAGTGCTCAAGATCTCCTAAGGTCCAACGCACAAGGGGAGGTCGTGAGCGTTGGATCCAGATCTAACGGTTGAGATTTGAGGCGGCACTCGGGAGGTCCGAAAGTCTCTGCGAACGAGGACCGCCCGATGGAGATCCAACGGCCGAAACGCACGCGCCCAAACACCGATCCTGAGTGTGGATTGACAACCTAGTTCAACCAAGTCAAGAGGCCGAGCCCGAGTCTGACTCGAGTCTGACTCAGCCTAGGGTTTGAAATTAGGGTTTTGAATTGAGCTGATCTTTGGGGAATTATTTGAGGTAGCAAACTAACTCCAAAAATTCTAACATTTTTACAGGAGCTTGCTAACTTAGATATTGACCTTGTATAAAATTTTTAGAGGTTTTCCTGCTGTACATTTTCCTCCAAAAATTCTGCAAGGTGCTGAGCTAGGGTTTGACTTAGAGTCAAATGGGTTTGACTGCCCTCTAAAAATATTCAAACAATTGTGAAATTTTTCAGAGGGGTCACACACCATCCCTAGAACATAGGAAAATTATTTTCAAGGAATGATCACAAGGTTTGACTAGAAAGTTTTTGAAGGGCAAGGTTTAGGTCAAAATGACTTATAACTTTGTATTTCTATAATTCCTTTGCAAGAATTTTTCAGAACATACAGGAAATACAAGATGTAAAAAAAGTTTTTAATTTCTACACATTTTCTTACATTTGAAACACAAGCCAAAACTTGGGATGTTACACGACTGATATCTGCTCGTAACACTTAGAGCATATGGCACATCTAGTCATGTACATAGCATGGCATAAATGATAGATTTAATAGCCGAAGCATATGGAATTCTACTTATTTTGTCTTGATCATCAGTGGTCGAAGGACACTGACTCTTGCAAAGATTAATGCCATGCGCCATGGGCACTGGTCTACGACCAGCTCGTATCTCCATACGACTAGTTTGGACCTGGTCGTATCACTATACGACTATGTACATATCCTGGTTTAATCCAATTAGCCTTTTAGATCTATATCTATATATCCTTATACCAAGAATATATACTACATCTCCTACATCTTTCACTGAGAAACTATTTCGTAACGAAGTTTTAACAAATTCAAGCATAGGAATATTATTTCCGACCAGTAGTATGTCATCCACATGCAAGATCAGAAACACAAGCTTGCTCCTACAACCCTTTTGTAAACACGTGGTTGTTCTTCATTCTTGATGAAGTCAAACCCTTTGACCACTTCATCAAAACGAATGTTCTGACTCCAAGATGCTTGCTTCAATCTATAGATGGACTTCTTAAGCTTGCATACCTTTCTAGCTTCCTTTGGATCGACAAAACCCTCAGGTGGTGCCATGTACACATCCTCACTTAGGTTTCCATTTAGAAAATTTATTTTGACATCCATTTGCCATATCTCATAATCAAACTATACAGCAATTGCTAGAATGATCCGGATATACTTAAGCATCGTGACAGGCGAGAAGGTTTTATCATAATCAACATCTTGAATTTGTTTGAAACCATTCACAACCAGTCGTGCCTTATGAATGTGAATATTTCCATCCATATCTATCTTTTCTTAAAAATCCATTTGCACTCAATGGTCGTAACACCATCAGGTGCATCAGCCAAGTTCTAAACTTGATTGTCAATCGCCACGGCCACCAGATTCCATACGACTAGTCTAGACCTGGTTGTATCACCATACGACTAGTCTTGATCTGGTCGTACGACATGAACACATGGATTTTATCTCGAATCTCATGGCTTCAAGCCATGACTCAGAGTCTGGGTCTACCATCGCTTCCGCATAAGTTTTAGGCTCATCATTATTCAATAATAAAATATCATGTCCATACCTTAGAGGCAATTGACGTGGCCCTTTTAATCTACGTGGGGCTGATGCCTCATCTACAGGTTCAACAACATTTTGTTCATCCTGGAGAGGTTCAGTAGGAGTTGAAACATTTTCAGATGGTTCCCGAATTTCTTCGAGTTGCACCTTGCTCCCACTAACTCTTTTTGAATGAAACTCTTTCTCCAAGAAGACATTATTACGGGCAACAAACACTTTATTATCAACCAGATTATAAAAATAATATCTTTTAGTTTCCTTATGATACCCCCACAAAGAAACACTTATTGGACTTGGGTGCGAGCTTGTCAGACGTCAAATGTTTCACATGTGCCTCACAACCCCATATCCTAAGAAATGACAATCCAAGACTTTTTCCGGTCTATATCTCATATGGTGTCTTCTCTACAGTTTTTGATGGAATCCTATTTAAGGTGAAAGCAGTTTTTTATAGAGTGTATCCCCAGAATTGCAATGGAAGATCAGATTGGCTCGTCATTTGTCGAACCATGTCTAACACTATTTGATTCCATCATTCAGACACCCCATTCCATTGAGGCGTCCCCGGCAGAGTAAGCTGTGGAACAATTCCACACTTCTTTAGATGATCACCAAACTCATGGATCAAAAATTCACCTCCATAATCAGATCGTAGATATTTGATTGTCTTGCCAAATTGAATCTGCACTTCATATTGAAATTCTTTGAACTTTTCAAAGGATTCCGACTTATGTTTTAACAAATCGACATAGCCATATCTACTAAAATCATCAGTAAATGTCATGAAGTATTGAAAACCACCTCTGGTCGGAGTGCTCATTGGTTTGCATACATCCGAATGCACTACGACCAGTAGGTCACTCGCCCTCACACCTCTGGTCGTGAAGGGCGCGGCGCCTTTATCATCTTGCCAAGTAAACAGGACTCACATGTTTCAAATGATTCAAATCAAATGAGTTTAGCATACCATCTTTATGGAGCTTCATCATGCGCTTTTCATTTATATAACCTAGTCAACAATGCCAGATAAAAATGGGATTCAAATCATTAGGTCGAAGTCTCTTAGCATTTATGTTATAGATGGGCTTATCCTCAAGATTTAAAACATACAATCCATTCACCAATGGAGCATGGCCATAAAGCATATCTTCAAAATAAATTGAACAACAATTGTTCTTTATTTTGAACTCATAACCTTCTGCTCCTAAACCGGAAGCAGACATAAAGTTTTTGCTTAAGGCTGGAACATAATAACAATTATTTAGTTCCATAACTAATCCTAAGGGTAAAGCTAATCGTAAAGTGCCAATAGCTAATACAACAACTCTTGCTCCATTGCCCACATGGAGATCAACATCTACTCTTGCCAAACTTCTATTCCTTATCAGTCCCTGCATCGAATTGTAAAAAAATAAGCAACCGATCTGGTATCAAATACCCATGAACTGGTCAGAGAAGCGATGAGATTAATTCTATAACATTTATACTTGAACTGGAAGTCTTACTTCCTTTGTTCCTTTTCGTTTCTACTAATTACTTCTTGCAGTTTCTCTTCTAATGCACAAATAATGCCTTGGAGGTATTCAACCTCTCTGCCCTTGCTTGACCTTGAATCACACCTTTCAGACCCACAATCATATTGTAAGCATCTGTGGTCTCATATTGCTTCAGAAGCTCAGAGTTCATGGTTGCAAGCATTAGGCAGTACACATCGACTGCGTCATTGCAATGCTTCCCATAAGCATTCTTTTCAATACGAGTAGCATCAGCATTTGGTTCCTTGAGATAGGGACTCTCTAGAACATATTCCTTCTTTTTTTGTTTAAGAACAATTCTCAAATAACGAAACCACTTAATAAAGTTTTGAACCATTCAACTCTTCTTTCTCAAGAACAGATTGCAAAATAAAGGTTGGTGCAGAAGAAGTAGTAGCTGCCAAGGTTTACAACAGAAATACATGCAAAGATTCAGCACTATGTTTATGTAAGATCTTCTATTAGACACTCATGTTGGTGGTTATGTTCGACCAGTCTACGACCAGCTCTTATCTCTATACGATCAGTCCGTACCTACTCATATCTCCATACGACTAGTGGTCGAACTAAATCAGCAATGGATAATAAAAGATACTCCAACTAAATTACATATCCCTCTTATGACATTTAGTGATTCAAGACCAATAATCATTAATCTACTAGTGAGCTTTGGCATCACTACTAGAAGATTAGTGAATTTGGTAAGCACCATTTGCTAATCATATCTCTATATGACTCTTATTGTTGAGCGGCATCTCTATGCTCCGGTACCCAACCTTATGCCCCAAGGTCCATAACCGTTTATGATGACCTTGTCAAATTAAACCAATGCTAAGCGTGTAAGTGTCTGACACAAACCCATCTAGTCAAGGAGGCTTAATGGCACTCTGCTTTGGCAAGACCTACCATTAAAATACAAGACTTTGGATGGTGCAGCAAATTGGGAGGGCATCAATTTAACTTAATATTATATGAGGGAATTTTACTTCTACCATGTTAAAAGCATCTAATGATAAAACATGATCAAATAGCATGACAGGAATAAACATTCACAGATAATTAAATTAAACTATGAAATAGTATGTCCCTTATCATGACGATCTCCACCACCATGCTTCCTATCCTTCAACCATCATGCTTGAAATATCTGACCACAATCATCTACTAAGCAATTACTCCTAAAATCTAGTACTGAATTGCATACGAGAATATCAAGCATCACATGTCAGTACGCAGACCGTTATGCAATAGTATATAGCTCGATGGCTATCTCACAGCAAGACAAGTAGACCATGAGAAATCCATACATGCATCACATTCACAATGGACCATATTATTCACATCAATCCCCGCAAAAACGAGTTATGCATAGAATCTAATTCTTTTCAGATGACATGAACACATAATACTATATAACGCGGCTACGACCATGGTAGTCCTGCTAGCCAGTTAGTGGGCAGGGATCGAAGGGATAGCGCCCCTCGTAGGTTGAGGGCAGTGCTCTCGGAAAAAAAAAATTGGGACATGAATCTTATTCATGTAACCGAGCCTCGGAAATCGTCGGATTAATCATATTGACCCTATGCCAAACCAATCTGATCACTGCCCTGATACGACCACACACTACGGCATACTTCGATGGCGGAATTCCGACCAGTGGGAGTATCATGCAAGGCAGTCGAAAACAAGTTGAGTAAATCATCTAGTACTCTTAACTTATACCTCTTTGCAAACCCATCTACCACCGCCGAAACCCGATCGATCTTATCGACTAGTGCCTAGAACGTTCCATCCGTATGAACCGATCTATGTTATCAGACAAAACTAGTAATAGATCCAATCTACTACTACCGCATATCCAGTACATACGACTGATCTAGATCAAAAACTATGTAGGATGGCTCTGATACCACTGTTGGGGTACGGGTAGGCTACGCTAGCTAAAAATTCAAAAAAATTCTATCACGTAAACCAGGATGCCAAGTAAGTAGATGATCACAAATCGTTACCACCAGATGCACAGAGCAGCGAAAGAAATGTTGGAACAACCAGGTCAAACGAAGAGCGTGTCGATGCAGTGGTCGTAGTCGATCGTTCATCGCAGCGATCGTCTCCTCCAGCAACCAATCTAGTTCTTCGCCAAGATCCTCAAGCGCAAATACGTAGTAGCGCCACTAAAGTATCCACACATCTAGGGCAGAAACGCCATATGCCGGTGTGCTAGCACCAAGTCGCACGGGAAGGCTCTCTCAAGAAGATGGCGGCTAGGGTTTTGGAGGATCAACTCACATATATCTTATTTTCCCAATAGCCTCAAGCATCTCCTTATATAGGGCCCGTGACGGATCCTATCTGAACACGTTTGACTAATCGTATCCATACTGGTTTATTCCAACCCGTTAAGTATGTAACCCTATAGACTCATGTGTAGTTCAGTTGTGACACGGAAACACCTTTCCGACCACGAGTCGTAGTGGTACCTAGCAGGACATATCGATTCCCGAATACACACAATTTATCTCGGACGAACCTTAATGCAATATGATCTATGACCAGGTCCTTATCACTTACGACCAGCTCGTATCTAGTCACGACCAGTAAATATTAAGTTATGACCAGTTTGTACTTAACTACGACCAGTTCGTAACTCCTTACGACCAATTAGTGATTACGTTCGACCGCCTCTTACACAACTTCGACTGATCTATGACCGGCTTCCGACAGATCTCACGACCGCTCATATCTTCATACGACCAATTTATGACCAGGTTCGACCCTCTTCAAGACGTCCTATTGGACCTCCTCGAAAGGTTTCTCTAGAACCACTCCCGGACCACTCCAGGACCACTCCCGGACTACTCTAGGACCACTCCCCGCAAAGGAGGTCCTAGAAAGCAGTTATATATATGTGGTGGTTAGAAGATATTAGCAGTACTATCTGGTCGAACTGAATGACCTGTTCATGTATACTCCCTTTGCCTCACGATATCTGGTTGAACTTCAGGTGCGATGTTGTGTCATCCATGGACTGTTCAACACTTTCTCGATCGAGTGTCGGATAACTTCACGTGGCCGAACTCTTCGACCACTGGTGGCATGGCCATGCACTTTCTTTATCTGACCACATCGAGGGGCCCAGAGATATCTCTCCTGTTATGTTAGGAGGGGCAAATCTCATATCTGACCAATCACATTCCTTCGCATGTTTCATAGCATACTCGAAAGCTACCTTTATAACTACCCAGCTATGGAGTAACGTTTAGCAACCCCTAAGAGTGCTATTACATATGCAGGAAACTATGCTGATTTCAGGTCTAAAGATTATACATCATCATTGCTTGAGACCAACTGACGACACATAGAATCATAACAATCTCAACAGTGTCTCAAGGTGGGTCAATCCAACACCATATTCTCTAACATGTGCCCACGTTATTAATTTGATATCCCTATATGTATGACCGGCGAAATATGGTCATCAATCAATACATGTGCTTGTCGTAGAGTCACTAGTATCCCAACCAGTAACATTCGATTAGGGATATATTTAGAATAACATCATCATAAGTTAAAAGAGCTTCACTAACAAGTCACATATTCGTTAATCTTTATAACTGATGATTTAATCAAGGATCAGAATAACACTTATTCAATAACGCATAAACATAGACGTGATATCATTATCTCTATGATTGCCTGTAGGGCATATCTCCAACACATACCTAAGAATTTGTTGGCTGCGTAGGTATGGAAGAAACTGCGCTCTCCAGAGAAGATAATTTTCATGACTCAACTTCACATTGATCAGGTGACCAAAAGAAGGGGTCGCAAGAACGCCGGCGAAGGTTGATGCTGAAGCATTGCTCATGGTGGAAGTCAAAGCCGTCTCGGTGTTGCTCGACGACATACCGAGATCAAGATGACCACGGCTCTGATACCATGTAAATGTTGTTTGGGAGATGGATTGGATTTTGGTGTAAGGCTTCGCAAGCCATTGGAACCTCATTGCATCAGTAAGATAACAAATACATGCGCACGCAGGCGCTGGCCGGACGTCCTGGAAAATGCTACAGATAGTTACAACCGAAAACAGGATAAAAAGATAAGCAGAGGAAGATACAACAGACGTTGTTATACTAATCAATTATCTTCAACACGACTAATTTGTCCTGTTCGTTTCAGATTCACCGGACTTTGCTAGCTCAAAGGCAGGGGAGATGCATCCCGTTGTGCTCACATCCATTTTTACATTCAAGATTCTTAACAAAGAACATGTTATCAAGTCCATAAGTGACGAACGTGTTGGACATATTTTTCTTCCTCGCCAAAGACTCGATTGTTGCAATGGAACCATGATTGCCAACGATGCCTCCAAAGCATTGTTGTTCGTTCGAGTAAGATCAAGGAGATGCATTTGTGTTGTCGAATAATTCATGTGTGGACACTTACTTGAACCGGACCATTAAGGACCAAATGCCCATAAGGTTCGTTAAGCACCTTTTAGTGCCATATTGTTTATTTGTCTTTCCAGGCAGATCTCCTCGCCCAGTAAATGTAAGGTAGGAGCCGGCTATTTGTATATTCAATTCAGAGATATAATAAAGAGAGACAACGGCGGCGGCGGTGATCGGCATCTAACCGCGACCTAGGAAGTACGAGCAGGAGCACATATGCTTGGACGAGCGTTGAATTCCTTGTGCGTGCATACGACCCATGCGGGTCGGAGCGGGACACGGTCTCGGTTTTTAAGAAGAAAGTAGGGATTATTATTAATCAGAAACATTAACGTTTACATCAAGCATATCCGGCGAATTACTCAGTCACAAATGCTGACCAGATCCTAAACTACATGAATGATTCAACAGATTATGAGTTTCCCTAATTGAATCCCTACCTTCATACCTACATGGCAATATCAAATACATACAGATTATGCTGTTCTCTGGAGTGTCATCATATAAGAGCATCTCGGTGATGTTACGCACCACTTGCTGGCAGTCAGAGGCCACGCATATTTTCTTTTGATTACAATCCAACGCCAGCGCCTAAGCTTCATTGCAAGCCATCGCTTCTAAAGTTCAGGGTTGGTTAGACCGTTGTATACTACTGAACTTTCAGCAATAAATTGGCCCCTTTCATTCCTGCAAACAACTCCAATTGCTCCTCTAGGGGAAAAAAATTCTATAGGAGATCTCCTCTTCCATACATATATGTTATAGTGATGTCTTACTTCATCCAACGGCTGTAGGGAGCATAGAATTTTTTTCCCGCCTCTAGTATCAGATGCGGAGACAACAGCATCAACATTAATTAATTTTCACTGTTCCTTCTGCTGGGGGAATCCATTTCGGAGCAAACCTCTTGGTCATTTTCATTTTTGTCAGGGCTTTTTCCATCGCGCGCGCATGCTCCTGATCTTCGGGCCTTCGGCTCGGTTAGTGTATTGTACCACGAGGCTTCTTGCTCCTTCACGCACATGGATCAGAGAACAGCAGCATCGCACAGTTGGGCTAGGCCTGGCTTTGTCTTCATGTGTGGGCCTAGGTAGCAGCAGCAGTCCAGCATCGGCCGAAGCAGCAGCCTGCGTGCGATTTGGCCAGGGCAGAACCAGCACTGCGCGGCCCGAGAACTAGCTCAGCGGCCAAACCTTAGTTAGCTTCTTAGCCCATGTTCAGCAGTAACAGCCCACGGGTTCGGCCCCAGCACGCAGCCCTCGGGTACCTGCTGACGCCATCGTCGAAATCGGCAGGTCCGCGTCGTCTTCCTACATTGGAATCGTTTTCATCCAAACTCGGATGTGCGTAGATCATACGTCCGCTTGGATAGTTCGATGAGATCTTAGTCACGGTTGTTAAGAAACCGGATTAAGGTCAGGAGTCTTGTCTAAGGTGGGCACTTTATCCTAAATCTTAACATGGTCTCTAGCCTATAAATAGAGGTACTAATCATTGTAAAAGGCTGATCGATGGATAAAGGAATAAAGAGAAGCAAGAAGCCTTCTACATCTCTATATTCAATCTATTATTCTGTTCTTGTGTTCTTGTATTGTTTTTATGATTCTAAGTTTGTCTACGAGATAATCGCTCGGACTGGACTCGCCAGCGACAGTTTCTCAACACGTTGTCAGCACGATCGACTCTCCTCGCATCGAAAAGGTAATTGTCGATAAACAACACTCGTAGATTGAATCGTACTTTCTATATCGCTTTCAATTTGATAGGTAATGTAGATTAGCGTAACGCGCACAAATTGACAAAGCAAATAGCACAAACGCACGTAGCTGCAATGCAGAACCAAGGTGCGAAGGCAACACATGATGCGATGGTAGGTCATCTGGACGATCCAACATAAGCGTAACAGAAATAAGCACAAGCGTCCATAAACAAGACAGAAGAGTGATACGACACCAACAAAAGACACATGTGAAAGCATCTAGACCCCTAAAAAGTGTCTTGGTATTTAATGACAATATGTTCTATGGGACAAATGTGATTATTGAGTGTTTAAAAAGGTTTACTCCCAGTGATGAACACATCTACATGGAAATGCGTGCTTGAGGACAACATGAAGATCAATATGGCTCGAAGACAAGGTACAAAGTAATTTAGGATATTTTTCTGTTTACCGGTCTCAGGAGAATTGGTTAGGAGACTGGATTATAGGTTAAATATCGTACTATCAAGAGGGATCATAATTAGTAGCTTGATAACATGTTCCTAAGCACAATTGATCAATCTAGGATCATGCATACTTTTGAGATTGTGTTGAAAAAAAATCTCTTGTGTTTTTCAAAGTAAAACGGTAGTACCAAAACTTACCTGACGGAACTACCGCTCAAACGGTAGTACCGCAGTGAACTTGGTGGAACTACTGCTCAATGGTAGTACCGCAAGTCTCTTTAAGAATCTACCGTAAAGATTTTGAGTATTTGAGAAGTGTTCCAAGTCTTGATCAAAACCCTTGTTCCGTAAAAGTTAAAATGCTTTTGGGGTTAACTTGGATATTTTCTTTGAGAGCTGTTCTGTATATTTTAAAAGTGCGGTTATACCGACGTTCAAATTGTGGAACTACCGCTTGGCGGTAGTATTGATCCTTTGTGCAGTACATTTTTTCAGAACACATGTTTTTAGAAGTTTGTTGCTCTCTCAAGGAACGGTAGTACCGCAGTGCCTCCAGCGGAACTACCGTATCTTCGGTACATCCGATAGTTAAGTGATGGTACGTTTTTTACAGAACGTGTATTTTTTGAGTTGTTTTGATCGTTTTAGGAACGGTAGTACCGTAGCTCAACTCGCGGAACTACCGCATTCCCGGTTCTTCCGTTTGTTAAATGGCGATACGTAATTTCCAGTACTGATGTTTTTGGAACTCAAGAAAAACGGAAATACCTGTTCTTAATCGGAACCTCCGCTAAAATGGAACTACCGCATTTTAGTTGGTGGTAGTACCGCGCCAAATTTCTAACGGTTTTGTAAGAGCATTTAATGACTTGTCTATTCTAGCCGTTACAGGCCGTTTTGGGATGGTGCGGTAGTACCGGCCGTTCAATAGCGGTACTACCGTATGTGCTGTTTTTTATTGTAACTTGGTCCCAACGGTCGTATTGGTTGTGGGGGGCTATAAATACCCCTCCACCTGCTCTTGGACAGAACAAGTGCTTACATATTAACATTCTTGAACCAAGAGCATTCATTCCATACCTCATTTACACTTGTGCATTCATTGTGAGGTTATTGGGCAAAACTTCAAGTGCATTCATTCTAGTTTGATCCATTACACTTAGTGCTGTCAAGTAAAGATTGTGTGTGATCTGTTACTCTTGGTGCTGTTAGCACCTAGACGGCTTGGCGAGAGTTTGCACGTGATCTCTTCAAAGAAGATTGTGAAGAGACTCGGTGCCAATTGTGAGTGGTTTGGTGTTCACCATCTCCGAGTGGAGAAATAACAACCACCAGTGAAATCGAGAGAATGCTTAATTTGTGAAGCCGGCTTGATTGGTTCAAGCTTCCTCAACGTGGACTAGTGAAGACTTAGGTCTTCGATACCACAGGAAAAACATGCTTGTCTCCATTGTGGTTATCTTTTGTCTTTACTTTTGCATTTACATTACAGCTTAACCCTGTGATTTACTTGTTTAGCTAATCTGTAACTTGCATTGCCTTTGCTTCACTGTCCTGAGTAGATATTTATTTCAACCTTCTTGTTTCTATATTACTATGTTAAAACTATGTTGATGAAAGTTTAAATTTGATCGATTAAATTTAGAAACCTCCTATTTACCCCCCTAGTCGGTTATCCATGATCCTACAACACGGCTGCATCCTCACTAAACAGCCTACCAAAGTCGTCGATGCGACGACGGCCTCTCGGCATCGGAAAACGTCTTAGCCCAAACAAAAGGCAGCTGAGGCGAAACAGAAGGCAGAAAAGAATTAAATAGAGAACACGTGAGACCGGTTTAACCAACTGCAGCAAGCCAAAGAGCACGCACCCAGCAGAAGCAAGATCTCAATACGAAACCAAAGCGAACAAAAGAAACAAACAAACAAAGAACACTGAAGAGAAACCTAGCGGCAAAAGCACTGTGAGGGAAAAAAAAGCGGGAACCGTAACCTACGCCAGCATACGAAAATGGCGAACTGTAAGCACGAACACAGCAACGCGACGCAATCAAAAATAGCTGAAAAATATGAGACGCACCGTGGATAGGTAGTGTGGAAGACCAGATCTACAGCAGTATGTGATGAGCAGTGTGGAAGACCAAATCTAGAGCACTACAGGTATAGCTAAGCACATTGGACACGACCATGGCAAGCAAACGAACAGAAACAAATGGGACGATGGATAAATAACGTAAATAATAGAAATAATCATCTAAGTGCAGGATATGTCACCTGAACCGAACCGTAAAGCAAGAAGTCCGCAAACGCACGATCCTGGGCTTAGGACGTGACGAGGATCTGATAATCCTCATTTTATTATTCATTAATCATGTAATATGACGTCACATGGTATACCCCTTAATGTTATAAGGGAGGAGTAAGCTAGGTGGTCGTAAGCTTTTCTACGACCACCCCCATAGTCGTAAGTATTTCTACGACTACACGTAATCGTAAGTCCTACTACGATTACGTCCCGGTCGTAAGTCTTTCTATCGATACCCGATCGTAAGCTTTTTCTCGACTACCCCGCCGTAAGTCACTCGCTTACGACCAGCCGGCTCTGACTTCTTCACGATTAATCGGGTCCACTCGCTAATAGGGTCTATTTACTGTGAAGATCTGAGCAGTCAAGATACGTAGTTATGTCTGAAATAACTACAGATAATTCTCCATTATCTCTGATTGATAACCGTTAGACAGCGTAGGGGGATTACTACTCCGATAATTACTCTCATTATTACGTAATAATGAGCGTCTATTGATCTGGAACGACAACCGCCCCTACAACATAGTATAAATAGGTGTCTCTTGGAGATAATGAGAGGGGCTTTTTAAGAGACAGTCAGTAGCAGTATTAGCGCAAGCCTTTCACTGATTGTAATCAGGATACCCAATATAATACACACAGGAGTAGGGTTGCTATTCTCATTGGAGAAGGCCCGAACCTGTATAAAAATTCCCGTGTCTCTCTTGTCTGCATGATCAATTGTGGAGACCCCCGAATCAAATAATCTTTACGTAAGATCGGTTCTAAAACACCGACAGTTGGCGCCGATCGTGGGGATCTTCTGGTAATTCCTTGTCAACAGTTCTTTCTTTTCTCTTTGATGCTACCATGGCAGGAGAATGGAACGAGGAGAATTGGTTGGACTTGGCCGATTATGCAGACATTAACATTGATGCCGGTTTTGAGTACGAGCCGAGTATCGAATCATCTGACGATATTGCCACCTCTGGAGATCTTCTATCAGATCTCGGAGATTGCATCACCGCTGTAGTCGGGAGGATCCTTATCCTCACAATAGTGCGCCACCGAGAGAACCGAGTTCCTCGGGGGCAAGAGTCAACACGACCACCAATGTGGCTGCCCGGGGCATTCGCAACACGACGAGAGTCTTTCCTCCAAGTGTTCGAGTCCCTGTAAGGCAGTACGACTTGGCGAGACAGGTTCTGGAAGCCATCATTCCAAAGCACCATCGACATCTGATGGTCCTCTTTCTCCGGATAATTCCGCGGAGAAGAGGATCAAACACACTGTTTCTCCAAGTCCAACCATCCCGTCGCAGGATGCACCTGCAGACGGAAACGGTTATAACCCGGAGTTCCCCTACCTAGAGGGGTTTACTCCAAGTCGCCAGATGGTGTCGCTCGACTACTCCTCAAGCGAGGAGGCCTCGAGCGCAAGTGGAGGTCATCCACGGGAGGTCTTCGTCTTTCCCCCTGATAAGAATAATTCTCTCAGAGGAAGGATTGACGATGCTCCCTGATCCCCGATGGGCACACTCTACACCCCCTCGTGGCAATGGCAAGGACACCACCGCTGGCGAACGAGACGAACACTTTAATGAATGTGAGAAACATCCCCCAACATTCTCGCACTCCATTAAAACCAACTCAGGGGTCTGATATAGGCCATTCTGAGACAACCCGACGAAGAAAAATAGCAGCTCAGAAAAATCTCCCTGAGCGTGCTTATTTCTAGTCAGAGGAAGCTCAAGAGCTCTAGCACATCAATGACTTGCTGGAAAATCCGACCCAAGAGCTCGCTCGAGCACTGGGGTACGATCGCTTCGCAGAAGAGATCACACAAAGGCTTCGCAGTACGATGGCAAAACTCGAGCGTTCTCGTCAACAACAACCAGGGAATCGTAGCAGTACGACTCCATCTTATGCCAGTCGTTCGGATAACTCGTCGCATGAGAGACGACATCACCCTCGCTCACATCGTTCTCCCGATCCGAGGACTCGTTGGACATCTAGAGACCAACCAGCTCCCAGGAAAGGTGATCTCTCACCTCTTCAGGAGCGCAATGTACGGCGGCAAGCAGAATACGAGTATTTCCCTCGTAAAGTTGGGGCTTATCATAGGTCCAGCCCACCCGTGGCTGGGTATCGTTGAGTACGATCACCCGACGACGTTAACCCTTCTTTTTTACAAAGAAGGAGGCAAGAAGTTATCTCTGGATGTCGGGCGTTTTCACCCGATCTCCGAGCAGTTCGCTGGCCACCTCGTTTTCGACCAACGAACATGGAGAAATTCGATGGAACCCAAAATCCCATCGAATTCCTCTAAATCTACACTACAGCTATCCGAGCAGCAGGAGGAGGAGAGCACGCATGGCAAATTACCTTCCGACTGTACTCGAAGGATTGGCTCGATCATGGCTTTTAAACCAGCCATTCGAATCGATCTACTCGTGGCAGCACCTCTGCGGCCTTTTGCTGGCAAACTTCCAAGGCACCTACAACCGCCCTGGAAAGTAGGATGACCTGCACCGGAGAAGACAGAACGATCATGAAACTCTACACAAATTCATCAGGCGCTTTAGTTAGGTTCGAAATTCTATTCCGGAAGTTTCTGACTCATCCGTGATCAGGGCTTTCAAGCAGGGAGCCCGCAGCAGAAAAATAACAGAGGACATCGCTTTACATCCACCTGCCACTGTCGTCGAACTCTTCGAGATGGCCAATAGATACGTGACTGCTGCTGAAGCAGTCGAGTGGAACAACACTATCGATAGTGAAAAAAATATCCCTCAGGAAGCAGGCGAAGTGGTAAGAAAAAGGATAAAAAGGCTAGGAAGTCCAAGAACAAGGCCAAGAGACACAAATCTCCTACCGCCGGTTCTAAGGAGGTTCTAGCCGTAAGCGATAAGGAGCCGCGCAACCCCAAACAGAATCCCAATCGGGGTAAACGTAAGCGCCAAGATCGGAAGAACGACAAACCCAGGTGGTGTCCTTTTCACAAAAAAGGAGGGCATGACCTTCGTAACTGCCGAGTTTTTCTACGAAAACTCGAAGACTATTACTCTAGCAAAGGGCCACTTCCTACTCTTGAACAGGTAGGCCAGACAAGTGGATGAAAGGAGTCAGATGACGAAGAGGAGATGCCATTCCAGGATCCGCAGCATACCATCGATCACATCTATGGAGAATCATCGGCATATGAGTCACGGAGACAGCTTAAAGCTGTCGAGGGCGAGGTAAACACAATCGACTCACCTCTTGTCAATAAATTACCAAGGTGGTCAGAAGTCACCATTACTTTCGAAAGGTGACTACGATCCTTCGACTAGACAGTCGGTTCCGATCGTGGTCGAACCCACCATCAATAATTGTCGAGTAAATCGAGTTTTAGTTGATGGTGGAAGCTCGTCAAACATACTGTTTACAAGTACCCTGGACGAGATGCATGTACCTAGGACAAAGGTAAGGCCGGTACGATATTCATTTCATGGAATCGTACCGGTGTCTTCGGCCAAACCAATTGGCCAAATTTCTCTTCCTTTAACGTTTGGCACACCAAGCAATTTCAGGACAGAGAAGATCTCCTTTGATGTAGTCAATTTCGATACGGCATATAATGCCATACTCGGACGACCTACTTTGGCAAAATTCTTAATAGCTACTCATTATGGGTATCAATGTCTTAAGATGCCAGGTCCCAAAGGAGTAATCACAATATATTGAGACAAGAAGATGGCGCACTCTTGCGACCGTCGTTTCCTCGAAATGGTTGGACAACTACCAACTCGAGATGAAAGTCAGCCTTCGACTAGCAAATCGAAGCCTAAAGCTGCACCAGAGCCGAACGACCAGGTCAAAGAGGTTCCTTTGGACGCGGAGGAGCCCTCGAAGACTGTTCGCATAGGGGATTCTTCCGACCCCAAATAGGAAGACACCCTTATCACTTTCCTCCGAGCAAACGCAGATGTCTTCCCGTGGCAAGCATCCGACATGCCCAGAGTCCCTAGGACAGTGATCGAGCACAGGCTAGCCTTACGTCCTGATAAATTACCCGTAAAATAGAAGTTACGGAGATTTGCCCCTGATCGACGAGATGCTATTAGGTCAGAATTGGACAAGTTGCTTAAAGCAGACTTCATAAGAGAAGTCAACCATCCAGAGTGGTTGGCCAACCCTGTAATGGTTAGAAAGTCGAACGGCAAATGGCGTATGTGCGTAGACTTTACTGATCTTAATAAAGCTTGTCCAAAAGATGATTTCCCTTTACCTCGTATCGATCAGCTGGTTGACTCTACTTCAGGATGTGAGATGTTGAGTTTTCTAGATGCATACTATGGTTACCACCAGATCAATATGTGTCGAGAAGATAAAGAGAAGACCGTATTTATTACACCGTTTGGAATATTTTGCTATGTCAAAATGCCATTCGGTTTAAAAAATGCGGGGGCTTCTTTTCAGCGTTTGATGCAAATGACTTTTGCTCCTCAACTAGGCCGAAACTTGGAGGCCTACGTTGATGATCTAGTCGTAAAAAGCAGCAAACGGCTCAATCATATCACAGACTTGGAGGAAACATTCGACAACCTCAGAAAATACCACTTGAAGCTTAATCCCGAGAAGTGTGTGTTCAGGGTCTCTTCAGGAAAATTACTTAGATTCTTGGTCTGCGCACGAGGATCAAGCAAATCCACGAAAACATAAAGCCATCACTCGATCGCCCCGACCACGAAAAAAGAAGTCCAGAAACCCACAGGATGCATGACAGCATTAAGTCGTTTCATCGCACGTCTGAGAGAGAAAGGACTGCCTTTCTTCAAACTTCTAAGGAAGCATGAGAGCTTCGAGTGGTCGGAAGAGACTAACATAGACTTTGAGGAAGTCAAGAGGTATCTTACAAGTGCTCCTATTCTGGTTTCCCCGAAACCAGGAGAGACGCTCTTAATTTTTCTAGCTGCCACGCCACAGGCAGTGAACGCAGTACTGGTCGTAGAACGTGAGAACGTACAACGACTAGTTTACTACGTTAGCGAAGTTTTACACGGACTTAAGGAGCGTTACCCTCAGGTTCAAAAACTTTTATATGCCCTCCTCATGTCTTCGAGGAAACTGCGGCATTATTTTTAGGCACACAAACTAGATGTACCGTCTGAGTTTTCCTTGGGAGCGATTCTCCAAAATAGGGAAACAGCGGGACGCATGGCAAAATGGTCAGTCGAACTTGGGGAGTTTGACATCCATTTCATGTCCCGAACGGCCATTAAATCCCAGATCTTTGCAGACTTTGTCGCCGAATGGACAAATCCTGAACCTGTTCAGGATCCCCAGTATGATTCCCATGACCAGTGGACGATGTACTTTGACGGGTCACTTACGATAAGTGGCTCGGGGGCTGGGGTGGTCCTGGAATCTCCTACCGGAGAGACCTTAAATTATGTCATACAATTAAACTTTCAGGCTACTAATAACGTGGCAGAGTACGAAGGTTTGCTAGCTGGCATACGAGCCGCAAAATCGCTCTCGATTCGACGACTACTCGTGAGAGGAGACTCTCAACTAGTCGTGAATCAAGTCGGAAAAGAGTACCAGTGCTCTAATCCAACTATGTCCCGGTAATTATCGGAAGTTCGAAAGTTAGAAACGCACTTTTTGGGCTTCGAGGTACAATTTATCCCTCGAAAGGATAATTTCCTCGTAGACCAACTGGCTTGTCTAGCTTCCTCCTGATCCTTAGTACCAAAAGGGGTTTTTCTGGAACAACTTCAGAAGCCGTCGCTAGTTGAAGAACTAAAGACACCTCCTATAGAAACAGCCTCTCTAGAGTACGAAGATACCTGGATGACTCCCATATATAAGTATCTTCAGATGGGTTCTGTACCCGACGACGATCTCGAAGCAGATCGACTATCCCGAAAGGCCAAAATGTATACTTTGGTCGAAGGTGTCCTTTATAAAAGAGGAACTCAAGGGGTACTCATGCGATGTATTTCGCAGAGCGAAGGATTAAAACTCCTTCACGACATACACGGAGGCATCTGTGGAACTCATGCTTCTTACAGAACTCTGGTCGGAAAAGCCTTTCGACAAGGTTTTTATTGGCCAACGGCCCTCTACGATGCCAAGGAGTTGGTCAAAAAGTGTGTACAATGCTAGTTTCGTAGCAGGTAAATACACCAACTGGTTCAGGCATTGCAAACAATTCCTCTGTCTTGGCCTTTTGCGACCTGAGGTTTTGATATCCTAGGACCGTTACCCAGAGCTCCAGGAGGATTCAAATTCCTTTTTGTGGCTATTGACACGTTCACAAAATGGATAGAAGCCGAGCATGTAACTGGGATAACAACGGAAGCAGCAAAACGATTCATGATGAGATGCGTGATAACTCGATTTGGAGTACCAAGTTGAATCATCACAGACAATGGCAAACAATTTTCGAGCGCAAAATTTCAGGAATTTTGCAACGAGTTGGGAACTCATTTGTGTTATGTTTTTGTTGCCCACCCCCAAAGCAACGGAGCGGTCGAAAGAGCGAATGGCCAGATAATGAAGGTAATTAAGACCCGAGTCTTCGATCAGCTTGTCAAGCGCTCGGGGGCTTAGGTACAAGAATTACCTTCAGTATTATGGGCAATTCATTAACAACTAAGCCGAGCTACGGGAGAAACACCTTTCTTTCTAGTCTTTGGTGCAGAAGCCATGGTTCCGCCAGAACTAAAGATCAGGTTAGCACGAGTCGAAAATTTTAACGACTCCATTCAAGAACAACTTCGAGCAAACGACATTAACCTGCTCGAGAAAAAAAGGGACCAGGCCTTAATCCGATCAGCAGTCTACCAACAAGCCCTGTGCAGATACTACGATCGTAAGGTCCAACCTCGCAACCTTGCTGTAGGTGACTTGGTATTGAGGCTTATCCAATCCCAGTCTAATCGGAACAAACTTTCCCCCAAGTGAGAAGGTCCTTACACCGTGGTCGAGTTCTGCGTCCGAGGATCAGTGCGACTTGCAATGGAGGATGGCCGCGTTCTCTCAAACTCTTGGAACATTGACCAGTTACGCAAATTCTATGTGTAACAAGCTTCTACGACAATAAAGTATCAGGTTCTTCCTATTTTTTTTTTGTCTCTCTTTGAATTTTGCTTTTATTTTCGACTATTATTCATACGCTCATTTCCCCTTTACACTGGTCAGAGAAAGGACATAAAAACTAGTCGAAGTCTCTCCTCTCTACATGTGGTCCTGCCCGCTGGAAGGAGCTTCCTAGTGTCACTTTGTTCTTAACTTTTGCTACCAGTACAAAAAATTTTGGGCTCGGAAACATGGTCGAAAATTTTTAAGCAAATTCATGTCATCTTAGTTTATTTATTCCTTTTGAAAAATACTCTAAGAAGAGCGCACTTTTGAGATTTGTTCGACTATTTCTGGTAAACTTGATTGGTTTTAACTGGTCGGAGGTAGAAACACACCTAGTCGAAGCTTCTCCTTTCTGCACATGGTCCTGCCCACTAGAAAGAACTTCCTAGCGTGTCCCGTTTCCTATTCTTGCTACCAGGACGAACTTATCAGGTAAATCGAAAACAGTCGAATAAATTTCTAAAGTACTCTAGATGTTTGTTTCACTCAAGTTGTCATTATTGATTTGATTAATCTGGTTAGAGATGGTAACATCACCTAGTCGAAGCCTTTTCTCTCTACACGTGGTCCTGCCTACTAGAGGGAACTTCCTAGTGTCGATCCGTTTTCTATTCTTTCGACTAGAGCAAGATAATCGATTCTCGAGAACTATAAGTCGAACAAACCTCTCTGTCTTCATAAACCCTTTCTTTACTATTTTCTTAGTTTATTCCAATACACTAAGCAAATGGTCGGGGGTTAGGATAAAGTTATAGACATGACTTCATTTCTTAGTCTTAGTTTTTTTCCGAGTTGTCATCTTACGAGTTACTAACTACTCTACAAGACGATTCGCAGGGAAAAAGAAGAAGAAAGGAGGAATCACACATATCTCGTCTGATTATTTCTTCCTTTTTTATTATCTTACGAGTTACAAACTACTCTATGAGATAATTTGTAGGAAATAAGAAAGGATCATATATTTACACATCACCAAAAAAGACTTGTCTTTACAAGTTCCTATTACAGACTACTCTGATAAAGGAGACTCTATTTGCATCTCCTCCGCGACTTTCTCTCCGACCGACTGCATTTCCTCGATTAGCCGTTCTTCTTCAGATTCGGTACAGTCGAAGTCGGCTTCAACAAAATGTGGGTTAAGGTTAGGGTCATGGGCCTTAAGCTTTGCTAAAACAAAGCTCACAGCTCCTTTGACCGCTTTCCTTATCGAATCATTCTGGTTGGTCTTCAGAGTAGACACCAATTCTTGCAGGGTACCGACTTGCTCCCCAATGGCACTCGTATGAGCGGCCATTGTGCCAACGCGTGGAGCGACCTTCCCGGCACGAAGCCCATCGAGTACATTGTTCAGAAGCGAAATGTTGTCTTAAAGATTGATCTTCATCGACTTCATCTCCTCCTGGGTACAAGTCGAAGCTTCGTGGAGTTGTTTTATCTCAATTAATCGCTTTGAAAGGAGTAAGAATTGATTAGATAAAGCAATTCTACGAGAAGATAAAACGATTTAATAGCAGGTAAAAGTTTTACTTACTCGCTAATTGAGAACCTAACTTCTCAATTTCTTGATCTTTCTCCTTTGCGATGCGGGAGATCTCGCGGACAACCGAGGACTTCTCCTGGACCTCGATCCGAAGAGTCCCCACCTCGGCCTGAAGGGCCTTATTTTCGACTTCTTTTTCTACAAAAGAATGAGAGGTTAAGAAGGCGGAGATCAAGATCAAAAGCAGTCGTAACTCCACATATTGTTTATTTTTTTCCTGCAATTTCTGAGTTGCAGAGTTAGCCTCCTGAAGCTTCTTCAGAAGGTCGCTGGTCTTATCCCTTAGCTTTTTCGTCTCGGCTTTCTCGAAGTCGAGTGAATCAGCTAAAGTCTTTTCATCACTCTTAAACCTGAAAGGTTAAAGGAAGACATGAATACACAGACGAGCAGCCGTAAGTATTTCTACGACTGATGGATAATCGTAAGTTTTTCTACGATTACCCGCTGGTCGTAAGTTCTTCTACGACTAGTACCAAGTCGTAAGTTTTCTACGACAATCTTTTACGAGTACTGAGTAAGTAATCAGTTTGAAAAATGATTACGAGAATCGGTCGCTCACCACCTCTCTGCTTGCTCGCAGAGCACTCACTGCCTTCTCTTGTCGTAACTTGACAAGTTGCCGATTATACTCGCAAATCGTAGCAACTTGTTCTACGGCTCTCTGTAGGGGAGAAAAACGATAAGAGACAGGGATAAAACCATACATAAGTATCGATGAATACTTACATTCATGTTTGACCAAGCAAACATGGACATTATCCGTGACAGATCTTTCAGCCCATCCATCTCCTCGACTAGTTTCCACCAAACCCCTTCGAGGCGTTCATTATCGAAGACATCCCGCAATTGGGAATGCTTTGGGGTGAGAACTTGATCGCGAGATTGGTAGGCGAAAGATCCTACGATAAGCGAGCCAAAGAACTTCGAGCAAAAGTTAAAATACTCTTCTTCCTCGATTCGGTGATGGGATCACCGCCTGGAGGACCGGAAGGAACGTCCTCGACAGCCTCCTTACCAGCACGGTGGTCGGAACTCTCACCACCGCCGACTCCCGGTGTCTCCCTCGTGGCCTCTCCTACCTCCTCTTCCATCCCTACGACTACCTCGGTGGTCGTAGCGACTTCTGCGGCAACGACTTCCTCCGCCGCAGGAATAGTAGCTGAGCTTACCATCGCCGATCACATCTTCGCTGGCTGAAGAGGTGACAGCGGGCTTCTCTATAGAAGCATCCCTGGGGCTGAAGGCGTTGGGCTAAGATCACAAAATGCAGAAGTAAGTCAACCCGTAAAAAATAAAGAGTAAATGCAGTTCTTACACTTATATTTTTTACATATCTCTGCGCGCTGGATCTAACCCGAAACTTGGGAGCAACCTTCCCAATGAAGGGTTTCTTCGACTTCTTCTCGACCATCGTTGGTCGAGATTCGATCGAATGTGAGAGTCTCCTCCTCCCGACTACCAGTGGCGAGATCTATCTCGACCACCTTAAAACACTTGCTCCCTCGGCCTCGTGTCCTCTTTGAGCGTGCTTTTCTTCACAAAAGATATGAAGCTCTTCCAGTCCTCCTTTTCTACCTGCCTTATGAAGCCATGAGAAGCAGAAACTACGAAAGTCTTGTTGTCATAATAGAAAGGTACCTTAACCTTTGGGGCTTTACGCTTGAGGGCAAAGGCGTCTTCTTCAGCTTTCTTCCTCGCTGCAGCCATGTCCGCGGCGAATTTAGCAAAAGGAGCAGGAGGAGTCGAACTCGAGCCACCCTTGTCGCCGACCTTTACAAGTCGACGCTTTTTGGTGGAGGATTTTCTTTGGCTCCACTTGCAGTCGCTTCAATAACCACCAAATCGACTTCCTCGTCGTCTTGGTGGTCTTCTACGCCTACTTTCAGTTGAAGATCAGAAAAAGAAAGTGGTCGTAAGTTCTTCTACGATCACTAACTGGTCGTAAGTCCTTCTGCGACCAGCTCACAAGTCGTAAGTTTTTTCTACGACAAACCCTTTAGTCGTAAATTGTTTTACAACAATAGGTGCCTAAAGACGAAGTCGTTTTTCGATTACCTTTAGGCGCTCCATTTTGCTTCTGCGGTCAAAACCGCAAGAATTTGTGAAGCTGCTATGCTGAACGGACTCTTCTCGCAAACGAGCCTGATGCGAGCGTCAATCTCCGCCTGTGGAAGATCTGTACACACAAACAACACGATTAGCAGACTAAATCGGGATTAACTAAGGACAAAGCCAAAAAAGTGAGTTTTCTACTTACCATCCTTGTAATCCCTGGTTGGGTCTTCTTTCCCCCAGTAATTCCACATAGGAGGAACTCGTTTCTTCAAGGGGCTAATACGGCGCATGATGACGTCCTTCACCACGTGCCATCCGGTAAGCCCCCCCGTCTTCAAGTCTTTGATGGCTTGAATGTAGTGGGCTATCTGGTCGAGATTACTGGGAGTCAAATCCTAGGAAGGGGACATCTCGGCGGCTTTCCCGACAATGAGAGGTTGTCTTCCTTGGTAACTTCGCAGTAAAACCACTTCTTCTTCCACCCCGGCCATGACGACCGGGTGAACATCTGAATATACTCCTTCGACTTACCGTCGTGGAGCTTCAGACCGCAACTCCCAGTGATTCCGGCTTGACGAGCCATCCCGTAGTAATACTGGAAAAGCTCAAGGTCTACCGGAATCCCTAGGTACGCCTCACACAAATATGCTCAGCATTGTAATGGAATTAGGACCAAGGTTCACTAATTCCACCACAAAGTGTTCGAGCGCGAGTGTGAGGAAGGGATGGACAGGTAATCGGAGGCCACACTCATAATACGCCTGGAAAATAGGAATTTGATCTTCCTCCCCCGATGGTCAGTGTTCTCCATTCGCCGCAATCCACTTCACGAGTAGCCCCTCGAGAATCTTCTCGCGCGACCAGCGATCATCTTCGCGTCGTCCATTTCCGATTCACCCACTCGAGATTTGTCTAGCCATCTTTTCTAAAGAAAAGAAGAGTTAGATTTGGGAAAGCTTCAAGAAAGCACACAGTATCACCGGCGGTGGAAGAGATGAGAAAGCAAGGAACAGTCGGGGTGAATTAGAGAAAAGGTAAGAACCCTAAGTTCATCCCCGCAGTCCGTTTTATAGCCATACACTTGAAACGAAACACCGTGGAAACCCAACGATTTCCACCGCTTCGGGAATTGCTCTAACGGATAGATCTTTAATCTGCCCGTTTGAAAGTACCGAGGCTCTTTTCCCACCTCAAGTTTAATTACCTTCTTGACCAAGTATCCTTCTGATCAAAAGAAATACCGATCGAAAAAGTTTTACTTCCGATCATAAGGCCACGATTACTCCAAAGTCGTAAGATTTTCTATGACTGCCTCGTAATCGTGAGATTTTCAACAAACTGCCCCGACCAAGCATACTTCTGGTCGAGAGAAACACATGTTGAAGAGTTTTTTCTTCAACATTTTCCTACAGCCTCCTAGTGGTCACAAGATCATCTACGACTCCTCAACCAAGTAAGTTATTTTCACTTGAAGCTGGGGGGCTAGATGACGAGTATCTGATAATCCTCATTTTATTATTCCTTAATCATGTAATATGACGTCACATGGTATACCCCTTAATGTTATAAGGGAGGAGTAAGTTAGGTAGTCGTAAGCTTTTCTACGACCACCCCCCATAGTTGTAAGTATTTTTACGACTACCACGTAATTGTAAGTCCTGCTACGATTACGTCCGGTCGTAAGTCTTTCTACAACCAGTACCCAGTCGTAAGCTTTTTCTACGACTACCCCCTGGTCGTAAGTCCTGCTACGACCAGCCCGGCTACGACTTCTTCACAGTTAACTGGGTCCACTCGCTAGTAGGCTCTATTTACTGTGAAGATCTGAGCAGTCAAGATACGTAGTTATATCTGAAATAACTACAGATAATTCTCCAATATCTCTGATTGATAACCGTTAGACAGCGTGGGGGGTTACTACTCCGGTAATTACTCTTATTATTACGTAATAATGAGCGTCTATTGACTGAGCGACAACGCCCCTCTACAAAGATAGTATAAATAGGTGTCTCTTGGAGATAATGAGAGAGACTTTTTGAGAGACAGTCAGTAGAAGTATTAGCGCAAGCCTTTTCACTGATTGTAATCAGGATACCCAATACAATACACACAGGAGTAAGGTTGTTATTCTCATTGGAGAAGGCCCGAACCTGTATAAAAATTCTCGTGCCTCCCTTGTCTGCGTGATCAATTGTGGAGACACCCCGAATCAAATAATCTTTACGTAAGATCGGTTCTAAAACGCCGACAAGACGTAAACAACATCGCAGCAACACCCGCAGAAAGGCACACACACTTAAGAAATAACAGCATGATCCATCAGGACGTGCGAACAGACATAAGGCAACGATCGTACTAGCAATCGGTTGGGACAAAACAAAATCACACGCACCTGGAGGAGCAAGCGAGTAGTTGAAACCAACGCACTGGTCCCAGAAAGGTAAACACACATAAGAAACAACAATACGAATAACCAGGACCCGAGAACAATCATTAGCGCACAACCGTAAGGAAAATCATCTAGGGCAAAACAAAACCACACACACCTCGAGGAGCAAGGGAGACGTCAAAGCCGACAAGGCGGTTCACAATCCGGATCGAAAGCTCGAGAAACGTAAATCCTATGCCCTGCAAACCGACATAGAGACTATCAGTACAGACGGGAGGGCCTTTGGGACGCCGACGGCGTAGCAGTAATAGCTCGACACAAAATAAAACACACAGAACAAACACCAGCCAAACGCATGAGACCACTCGAACAAATAAGAGCACACAACCGAGCAACAAACCTTTTGTTGCGAGACAAAGGCACAGTTACCTGGAGGAGCAAGCGAATTGTACGAACAAACGAACTGGCTCACAACTCGAGGCGTAAGGTCCACAATCGAAGGTTCCGGGCTCCACCGGCCCTAGTGAAAGGAACTTGAGCTGAAGGAGCACGAGAATGAAGTAAGGCGTCGAAGAGTTAATAAAGAAGACGACGGACCAAGCGACGGACCAAGCGACAGTGCTGCGCAAGCATCGATCAAGTACAGGAAAGGAGGTTTCTCGCAGAGTTCGCCCGTCACGAATCGGCGCAGGCTGCGGAAACCGAACCAATGACAGTCCTGTCGTACGCGCAAAGACGGAACTGTGTGACAGCGAAATAACGGAACGACAGGGAGGAGGCTTCTCGAAAAATACTGACGAGACGATTCGGCGCAGGACGACGAAGTCGAAGCAATGACGCTGCCGTTGTACGCGCAAAGATGGAACCGTGTGATGCGGGACGAACGGAAAGGCAGTGAAGGCGCAGACACGCGTGAGGCAGGCGTCCGAGACGGGCCAAGCAAACAGCGCCAGGGCTGTGAAACCAGACAAACTCCAGGCCTGGTGTACGCACCAGTGGAAAGGAACGGAAGACGCACAAAAGCACGTCGTAGCGGGAACGGAGGGAGATAGCATCGTCGCGACGCGTGCACGGCCTGAGGCAGGTCCAAGAGCAGCTGTACAGATCGTTGACTCACTGCACACGGGTGGCGGACTCAGCAATCGAGAGTGGAATCGGAATCGGCGGAAAGGCTAAGAGGGCCCAAGAATGGAGCTGGAAGCTGGCGGCGATGGGGCTGCGAGGCAACCGACGTTGCGACTGGCGCGTAGGCACGCACGCACGCAGCAAACCGAAACGCAGCACCAAACACACGCAGCCAAACAAACGAAGCTGGTGATGACCTGGAGGATGCGCAAGAACACGTGGAAAGCAAGAGGACACGCAGGAGGCAAACAGGCTCCCAGGCAAGAGCAGGTGCGGGGCGGAGATCGAGATAGAGACTGGGAAAGAAGAAACGATGACAGCAGCAAACAGTTCTAGCAATCAATGCCTTAAGACCAACGAGATGGAAACGACCGAGACCGGCTAGGCCTTCCCGTGCTTACCGTCGAGTGCGTGAACAGGTAAAATGAGACGCGTGTGATGCTGGACTTAATGTACGGATTTAAAGAGAGGTCAGCAATCTCATGCGGCTTAATAATAGGTAAGATACTGATGCAATGAGATTCTAATGGCTTGCGAAGCCTTACACCAAAATCCAATCTATCTCCCAAACAACATTTACAAGTCGCCACAGTAATATGCTACAGTGCAAAAGGCGGTGCTCCATGGTGGTACAGTGATTAGCCTGCTTATATCTACGGTACTCTGCAATTATTTTTCTACACTGTTCATTGTAATGTACTGTACTCCTCTGCCTTCACTGAGGCGAGGCAGAGGATGTGCATCCGAGCACAAACATCTATACATACGTAACATACCGTCACAACAAAAGCAAGTGCAACGACGCTTGGCATCAGAAGATGTTCCACCTTTGTTGAAACAGGATAAATTAGCTACAATGGTGCAGGTAAACATGCATATTGCGGGATAAATTAGCTACAATGGACAGGTAAACATGATTATTATTGGATTAATTTATTCTAAATGCCTCGATCTTAATTTCGAGGCGGCTGATTTATAAATTACGTGGTAGATTACGTAACTAATTATAAATAATTGCAGCCGTACTTTCGTTTTTTCGCCTAAATCGAACTCAGGCCTCGAAGCTGATCTCCCACTCGTCCTCGCCAATCATGAGGAAATGGGAACCTCTGTCGATCACCTTCTTCCCGTCCTCCCTCGCTCTGCTGAGGTGCTCGCACGGGCTGACGTCGAACCTGAAGCTGGCCTTCTCCCCCGCCTTGAGATGCTGGCTCCTGAACCCGACCAGCTGACTCGCCGCCCGCCCGCCCGTCGTGTTGGGCCACCGGAGGAACATCAGCATCGAGTGCTTTCCGTCCATGGGCCCATGGTTCTGCACCTCGACCACGGTCGGGAACTTGAGCTGCTCGCACCGCTCCTTGCCGATCTCCTCGACGTTGTAGCTCTTGCTGCCGTCCGCGGTTGGCTTCGCGGTCAGCCCGGCGAGGAGGTTCGTGTTGGGGGCTGGGTTACTCGTGCCGGAGACTAGCCTGCGGGAGAATTTGGAGTAGCTGAGGCCGTAGCCGAACTTGTAGACGGTCTTTCCCTGGTAGAAGCGGTAGCTCCGGCCTGGATAGCCGGTGGTCGGGTCGGCGCGCATCCGCATGTCCGTCATGGGCACCCTGGTGAACTCTTCCGGGTACCACGTCACGGGCAGCCTACCGCTTGGGTTGTGATCGCCGAAGAGGACCCTAGCAATGGCCAGCCCGCCGGCCTGGCCGGGGTAGCCGGCCCACAGGATGGCGCCGATCTTCGGGTTCGACTGCGCGAACGTCACGTCCACTGGCCCGCCGGTGAGTAGCACCAGGATCACCGGCCGCTTCGCCGCGCTTGCGACGGCGGTGATGAGGCTCTGCTGCTTCCCGGGGAGCAGCAGGCTCGTCCTGTCGAGGCCTTCCTTCTCCTGTTCCTGGCTCAAACCCATGAACAGGATCACACGGTCCGACGAGCTCGCAAGCGCGACCGCCTGGTCCGTCGCGGCGAAGCTGCACGCCGCTGAGTTGCACCCCGCCAGGAACCTGACGTTCTTCGCGTACCCTTGGAGCCCCTGGAGAGGCGTCGTGGTCTCGCACGGCGGGCCGAAGTAGTTTCCGTTGAGCGCGCCAGGGTCGTTAGCGTTGTGGCCGATGACGGCGGCGGACGCGACCGCGGACTGGTCGAGCGGGAGGGTGCCGGCGTCGTTCTTGAGCAGGACGATGCCGTCCTGTGCCGCCTCGAGGGCGAGGTTCTTGTGCGCCGGCGAGCACACGTCCGCGGCACCGAGACTGCCGTACGGCGCGCTTCTGCGGGGGTCGCCGTCAAAGTGTCCGAGCCGCATGCGGACAGCGAAGAGGTTCTTGAGGGCCTTGTCGACATCCTGCTCCGTCATCTTCCTCTGCTGGAGCGCGGCCATGGCGTGCTCCTGTGTGTAGGTGCCGCAGTTCATGTCCAACCCTGAAATTAACAAACTTCGTGTCAAATTTATCTTATGGTCTCCATGCCAAACCAACAATTTCATGTTTGCAGTAGCTTTTTTCAGTTTAATTCTGTGCTTATTAATTCTCAATTACGACTAGACGAAAATTCTAGTCCTGAAAATTTCAGTGTTCTTGAACGAAAAAAAAAATATCATCATCAAACTGCGTCTGATTGAGTAGTTCAGAAATAAACTGATATGTTCAGTTTAATTGCGCGCTTATCACATCACAACTAAAACTAGAGGAAATCTCTAAGGGACGACAAATTGAGTATTGTAAAACGAAGTACACTCAAGTGCTTCCTAACATCATCGAATTGCTTCCCTCTGATTGATTATGTTTGAAATAAATTAGAGGTACTGGTAGGTGGTACCTCTCCAAGGAAGTAATGCAGCAAACAATAGTCCTGAATAACGACTGTACTAACTCATAAACTATTCAGTCCTTAATGCAACTTACTAAGGACTAAGGTGTTGGGTTAATGATGAAAAAGTACCATCCTACCAGTCAAACAGGGTTCTGTTTGACTTCTATTTTGACATGTGCAGTCATTCTGCGTTCTTTTTTTTTGTGTGTGTGTGCAGCAACAGTCACTTGCATAACTAGAAAGACACCACCAGTGCTGCAGAAGCTACACTTACCAGCCTTGAGGGCAACTGCAACTGTATCTTCTGGTGTCGGCGTATAACGCTGCGCGTCATGCATGATGGCCACTGCATCACAATCCGAAGAAACGTACCTGTACATGTCGAGGCAAAGAGACCCATCTTAATCTTGGAGATCGTAACTAACTAAATTGCTCTGTAAGGTCGACTTGTTTGGACAAGCTGGGGATGGGCGGGATCACGTCCCTACCATGCATATATTCTCGTCCTTCCTAAATAAGACCAAAAAATAGACCTATCTTACGTACCCGTTCAGTCCCCAATCTCCCCTGAAGGTTTTAGTGAGGAGGTCGGAGCTGGCGCAGGCGGGGACGCCGTTGATGCTGGTGTAGGCGCACATGACGCAGGTCGCCTTCCCCTCCACCACGCAGCTCCTGAACGGCGGGTTGTACGTGTCCTCCATATCCTGGGCCGTCACCTGCAGAAAATACACAGCCATGGCTTACCAGACTCTTCTTTTACGACGGCTAATTTCGATGCCACAACTCTAGTGCGAGCTCACCTTTGCGTCGAAGCTGTACCGCGCGACCCCGTTCCAGTCCTCCAGGTCGTACGCCGTGGCGTGCTTGCAGCACGCCGAGGCTTGCAGCGTCGTCGCCGAGCTCCCCTGCAAGCCCTTGACGAAGGCGGCGGCGTACTTGCTTGCCGTGGTGGGGTCCTCGCCGGGGGTCTCCTGGCCGCGGCCCCACCGCGGGTCCCTAAAGACGTTCACGTTGGGGGACCAGATGGTGAGCCCCTCCGCCTGGCCCAGGTTGTACAGCGCCCTAGCCTCCATGCCGATCGCCTACATTGTGCGTACAGCCGTGCATGCGTCGTAGTATCAATAATATCACGGATGGATATTTCACATGGCGAGCAATCTAGCTAGAATGAAGTGAACAGCAAAGGAACAAATAAGGCTACCAACTGAAAGGACATGCATGCTTCGGATACGCGCGTTTGGTGGCCAACTAACCACATGGGGGATCGCTTTTGCACAAAGTGCCTAACCATTGGTATGAGTTGTACTGCTTTCTTTAATTTATGCCGGTTTTGATTATGGATGGTAATTGTGTCCGATTATCCACGTGCCTGCAGGCAAATACGCTAATGGAGCCGGATAAGAATGACTTTCTTTGCCCATGGGTATAGAAATGGGGGCAATCCTCTGCCCATCGGGTAAATGGGCGTGGGCATGGGTGAGCTCCACCCGTGTCCGCCACGCCCGTTTACCCGTCAACTCACACTGACAGGTGGACCCGAGGAAACCCTAATTCACAAAACCCTATTCGGCCATCGCTCCATCAGCCATTCAGCCGCCGTCCTCCATTCCTTCTGCAGTCGCGCTCTCCGTCTCCCTATTCTCCCCACTCCCCTTCCTCTCCCTCCTCCTCACTCCACGGCCGCCCCGTACGCCTCCCTCTTCCCCCGCCTCCTCCCTCTCCACGCACCCCCTCCCCGGGGCCGTCCAACACACGAAGGAGAGCCGAATTGATGCCCAACACGCGAAGCACCGAACTGCCGAAGCCACCCAATCCAGGTCTTCCCTTAATCCCTCATCCTTCTCCCGGCTGCCGCCCCTCCTCATGCCTGGTCGCCTCCTCCTGCCCTGTCTCCGTTCTTCTTTCCCCCTTGAACCCATGAAATCCAGCATTAATCCAGCCCATCTCTGGCCACGATGACACCCAAACCCTAGCAACCCCTGGCTCCGGTCCGCACCGCACGCTGAAAGATCTAGACCCGCCATTATGTGGTAATGGAGTTTTGGTGATTAATGATAAATCTAATTGGAAGACTAACACCTTTATTGATATACATATTGTGTAGTCTTATTTGGATATAAAGGTGAAAATCATGAAGGCATGCAAGTAATTAAGTGATTAATGACAAATGCACTTGTGAGACTAACACTCCTATTGTTATATCAAGTTTAGTCTCGACTTGGATATAAAAGCAAAAATCCAAACGGTATGTATTCATTAATGACAAATCTATTTGTGAGACTAACAATTCTATTGATTATCTATTGCTTAGTCTCGTTTGGATATAAAGATGAAAATACAAGAGGTGTGCATTCTACTTCTTATTATTATATCTTGTTGCGTTCCTCGGATCCAAAATATAGGTTAAACTCCACCAAAAAGGTTAACTTGGATATGTGCATATGTTTCCATTACACATTTGTGTATGCACACATTTAGGGGGAGTTCATTCTATATTTTGTGGTTTCATTAGTATTGATCCATATTCTCTTTCTACATATATTAAGGATCTTTACTTTGAAACATATCTTTGAATATATTTAACTTGAATAGTTAATATATTCATATAAGTATATGAGAGCATATGAGACTTGTGTAGTTCATTGATGCTCATATATCCTTGAATATATTTTAACTTGTGTAGTTAATATATTCATATGAGTATATACAACTTGTGTAGTTCAGTATACACTCATATTTAGTATATACAACTTGTAGTTCAGTATATACTCTTGGTATATATAACTTATGTAGTTCATATATACTCATGTCACTTTATATTCAATTATTTGCAATTGTGTTGTGGGACTAATGTGTGTGCTAAGATGTTTTCAAGGCTTAGTCCGGAGTTTGAATGGTGACATGAAAAGGAAATACAAAGGTGATAAGAGATCAACATGGCTCAAGACAAAGGAGTCATGCATTGCATTCAAAAGCTTCGAAATGCGGTAGTACCGGCGTTGTATGCGCGGTAGTACCGCACCGCTGATGTACCGATTTCATGCGGTATGAAAATTCCAGTAGCATTGCTTTTGGACTTGGTTTGCTCGAGGTGGAGCGGTAGTACGGAGTTCATGTGGCGGAACTACCGCGCGTGCGTATGACCGCAAATATGTTGGCGGTATGTAAATTCGAGAAGGTATTTTTCTCGTATTTCGAGCCTCTGAAATCGGTAGTACCGCATCGAAAGCAGTATTACCGGAGCGGTATTACGGATGCTAGTTAGCGATAATACCGCACCTTTCAGTAATGACTTGTTCAAAAGCATTTATGCAGGTATATCTTGTTAATTAATGTTAATGACATTGTGGGACTAACATTTTCATGAGTTGGATGAATAGGTTATGTTCTAGGGTGGTGAAGACTTCGGATGGCATCATGAGTTGATCGTCATCAAGTCAAGATTCAAGAAGATGATGCATCATGTGTTGATGCATATCAAGATCTCGAAGAAGAGATGATCATGAGTTGATCATCAAGTCAAGAGAAGACTCATCATTTGTTGATTGAGGTCAAGTAAAGGATGCATCATGGGTTGATGCATATCAAGACGATGACCCGGACTTGAAGTGAAGATGTGCGTCATCAACCTTCAAGAAGATGCTCAAGGCAAAGGTATGACTAGTTAGGGCTAAGGATGTGTTCCTAGTCTTTTACCGGTCTTGGTGTTTGGTTGGAAGACCGGATTGCTAGTATAGGTTGCCGTACTATTAAGAGGGGTCTTGTCTAGTAGCTTGAGTTAGTCATGTGTTGATAGCTCATTGTGTTTGCTCTAGCTCAACTTAACATGTTGCCTATATTTGTGAATGCGTTTTGCAAATAGTTGAGGCACATGGATAATCCTTGTAGCATGTGACTATACTTTGCAAATGTGTTTTGAAAACGGTTGAAGTCCATGTACCTACTCCTTGTAGCATGATCTAAGTTTGCAAATATGTTTTGCAAATTGTTGGGATTCATGTATTTTCCCTTGGCATGGTCTAAGATTGCTTGTTGCTAACTCTTTGGACTTAGACCATGGTAGTGGCTCTTTGAAGTTGTGCTTTTTGATTTGATAAAAAGTGTTTGAGATCAAATCAAATAGGTGGGTTGAGTAGCCCACTGAATAAGCTTTCAATAGAGTCCAAGATCACTCAATTCCGACATCGGAGTCAAAAGTTATGACCTTTTTACCGAGTGTCGTCTGTGCTGAAATTTGGGCTGCGGTAGTACCGCCCTTATAACTGCGGTAGTACCGCAGTGCGGTAGTACCGCCCCTTGTGAGTGCGGTACGACCGCAAAAGGCTGTAACGGCTAGTTTTTTGCTGTTTCGTCTCCAAACGGCTAGTTTTTGGTTTGGGGGCTATAAATACCCCCTTGGCCGGTTGAGAGATAATCTTTGGCATCCCATTGAGTTCCTTTGAGCTAAGAGCAAGCCCTCTACTCCTATTTGTGCATGTGTTGCACTTAGTGAGGTTTGAGAGGCAAATCTTATTGCATGTGTTGCATTAGGTGGTGGATTTAGTATCCACGAGAGCTTTGACACTTGATTGGTTCAAGTGAAAGTTGGAGACTTGTTACTCTTGGTGTTTGCCGACACCTAGGCGGCGTGGGCGTTGTCGTCGGTGATCTTCTCAAGTGAAGCTTGTGAGAAGACCCGGCGATTTGTGAGTGGCTTGGTGCTCGCCATCTCCGGGCGGAGTAAGAGCAACCCTAGTGGATCGAGGTGATAAGTTCAAGTTGGAGTCGGTTCAAGCGGTTGAACTCACTTAGAGGTGTTGGTTCGGTTGGAACCGGTCCAAGTTGTTTGGACTTACCTCGGAGGTGTTGCCTCGCGTTTGGAGCGATCCAAAAGGTTGAACTTACCTCGGCGTGGATTAGGGAGACCGCAAGTCTTCGATCACCACGGGAAAAATATCGCCGTGTCAATTGTGGTTTGCATTCTAGCTTTACTACATAGCAATTTATATTCCTAGAATTAAATTGCTTACTTGTGTGAACGCTTTCCTATGTACTTAATTGTTTATATCATTAGTTGATTGCTTACAAGTCATTGATTAATTGTTATATCTCAATAGACTTGTTGTTGGTGCACTTAGGTGAGCCTAGTTGTTTTAGGTTTTAATTGGGCAAAACCGATTTGATATTAGCTTCCGCATTGCTTAAAGGTTTTAGCCCAAAGAAGTTTTAAAACCGCCTATTCACCCCCCTCTAGTCGGCCTACTCGATCTTACAAGTGGTATCAGAGCTTGGTCTCTCATTAATTAGACTTAACCGTCTAGAGAGTAAAGGATGGCGACTAGAGATTTAGTGCACCTAGGTGAAGCACCTCAATTTGATGGCACAAATTATGCATATTGGAAAATCCGCATGTCATGTTATTTTAAGGCCATAGGCCTAAATATATGGCGGATTGTAGATGTAGGCTTTTCTCCTCCATTGGATCATCTTGCTCCAACAATTGAGGAAGAGAAATGCTTACATCTCGGCGCTCAAGCAATTAACGCTTTATTTAGTGCTTTGAGTGTAGATGTGTTTGATGCCATATGCGATCACAAGAACATTCATGAGATGTGGACCTATCTTCAAGAATATTATGAAAGGTCCACTTCACAAGTAATGATCGCATAGAAGAATGGGCGTCGGAAAAGAATGCTCAATCTCAAACTCCGGCGATAATAAGTCCACAAGCACCTCCACAAATGAGGATGACATACAAGAATGGATGTCGGAGAAGAATGCTCAACTTCTAGCTCAGACAATGATCAAACATCAACTCCATCAACATCGCCTCATTGCTTTATGGCTAAAGGTAAAAATGAGGTAAATAATTATGAGCCTTCATATGATGAATTGATGGAGATGCTAGAAGAATTAAATGAATATTTAGGAATGGAGAAATCTAAATTCAAAGTTTTGAAGAAAGAACATGTCTTACTTCAAAATAATTATGATGTTCTAAAGATGAACATGAAAAGCTTCTCCTAAATGAATTTACTAGCTCCAAGGTGGATATAGGTGTAACATGTAATTTAATAGATGATTTGTCATGCATAGCTCATAATTCTTGCAATTCATCTAACATTGATATATCCACTTCATGCGATGATTTAATTGATATGCCTTGTAGCACTTGTGAAAATGCTTCTATTTCCTCTATGTCTTGTGAGATTAACCTTGTAGAGGAAAACAAAAAGCTCAAGACCCAAGTCGCAAATTTGAAAAATAACTTGGATAGAAGCCACAAAGGGAAAGCCACTCTCGATGAAATATTGAGCAAACAAAGATGTTTGCAAGACAAGAGTGGAATTGGCTTCACTCCCATGAAGAAAAGGGAGAATAGCAAGATGAGACACAATCAAAGACACAACAAGAACATCAAGTGCTTTGATTGTCATCAAAAGGGTCACCTCTCCACCAAATGCCCTAACAAGGAAGATTATAAGAGAGGACTTGGCTACATCGCCAAGAAGAAGGTGAAGAGCATCCCAAAGCAAAAGGAAGATATACACAAATATCAAATGCTTTGGATGTTATGAGAAGGACACATCGCCTCGGTGTGTCCAAATCAAAAGGATGTCAAGCCAAGACATTCAATAAAGAGGCAAGACGGCAATGAGCAAGAAAAGAAGATATCAAGGGAAGCAAAGCCCTACTTGCTACAATTGCGGGAGAAAGGACATTTTAGTAAGGAATGTCCTAAGGTATCTTTCCTAAGCCTATTATTTATAATGATCATTATTTGCTTAGGAAAGATAAGAATGGCAATGTGTTTGCTAGGAACGTTAGTTTACATAAAACTAATGCTAGGAAATTTGGGTGCCCAAAGTATTGTGACTAACATTCATGGACCCAACCAAGTATTGGGTACCAAAATGCGCTTAAATGATTAATAGGTACTTGAGAGGCATTGAAGACTTGGCTTATTCATGAAGAGGTGTATTCCACTATATGTCAAAATTGGAGCCAAGTATGAGGATAATCAAATCATATCATGAGCCAATGCTATCTCGGTAACAAGTATTTACATTGAAGTATCTAGACCCTTTACCTTGTGTAGGTTGTATTTCATGAAAATCTTACAAAAAGGGTTATTCTTGCTCTTGCGCTTAATCTTGATTATTCAAATCTTGAGCAAGATGGAAGTGGCACATTAAGGGAGTGCTAAGTCATGATCATGTATATCACATCCTAAATGTGCCCAAATTAATTAAGTGCTAGTATTGTTTTTCAAAAGAATGAGCCTTTTAGCCAAAAGTCAAAATTTTGAAATTATTAGTATATCCTTTAAAAATTAGTTGCAAAATGTATACAAATGCATTTTAAAGGCTTACTAATGGTTTTGGTTCAAGAAAATTCTATTTCAAATCAAAATGAGTTTCTATCCAAAATTCTTCATCATAGAATCTTGTTTTGACCTAAACTAGATTTTTGTGTAAAATCCTAGAGTTGGCTATTCTAAACATTTTTGGTGTTCAAAGGATTTCCAAAAGACCAACCTAGAAAAAGTTATTTGATTTCGAAACTCATCCAAAATATTAGTTTAACCATAAAGGTCACTTTCTAGCACTTAAGTGAGTTTTAGCCATTTGAGCCTAAATTATTCACATGAATAGGTCCATAATGGTATTTATGACTCATACATGAAATTGGATGCTATAGATTTCATCAAATGCTCAATTTGGCTCTTTTTGCGAAAAGTCTTGAAAATACAATTTAATTTCCAAAATCTAAAGCTTAATTCATAAAAACTATTTGAAAGTTGGATTCTTAAAGGCTAGATAAGTTGAAAATGCTCCAAATATCTTTATTTGGATGTTTGTGTGAAAGTTTGGAGCAAAATACAACTATTCTCAAAATTCCCTGATCAATCCTTGAAGTCCCAGGAAAATCGGAACTACTGGCGGTCTAGCGAGGTACTCTGGATCCCTGTACTCTGGGCTGTGACTGTGGTACTACCGATTGTCCTAACAGAACAACCAATCTCAATTCTTTCAATTCTAAATCTATTGTGGTTGTTTTCTAAAGTCAAATTTGATCCTTATTATCTTTGCAAGCTACTCACATATACTTTATTGACTCTATATGCCATTTTGATCTCATTGTGATATATTTATCATTCAAATGGTATTCTTTCATGTGGTAGCTCCTATTGATCTTCTTTGATCTCGGCATGAGAATCATATGTGTTTGATTCAAGTGGTATCCTTGTTTTTACAAGTGGTACTCTTCAAGTGATATCATCTTGTCCTTACAAGTGGTATTCTCAATTGATATCATCGTACTCCTTCACGTTGTATCTTTTAAGTGGTATCTCTTGTTCTCATTCACAAGTGGTATCTAACTCCTTCTATGCCGATCAATTCTTTGCTTACCAAGCTCTCCCCGATACCTAATCACTTCTTATCCATGTGGTCTCTCCGATACCTCAAATTTCTTGATGTTGTTTTTTTCAAGAGGTATCTTATCTAAGTGGTTTCTCGATGCCGATATCTTTTCAAGTCCTATCTCTTCAAGAGATATATCTAAATTGTATCAAGTGGTATCATCTTCTCTCAAGTGGTTTTCTCTCTATCTCTTCTCTCTATGCCTTCATTGAAGATCTTAAAAAGAGAAGTTCAAGCACCTTGAGAATGCAAGACCTGTCGACGCATGTTTTCCACAAGTGGTATCAACATATGGATTTACAAGTATTATCTACAAGTGAAATTTACAAGTGGCATCATCGACTCGTAGTATCCACAAGTAAAGTTTAAAGAATATCTTTCAACAAGTGGTCTCTACAAGAATTCTCTACAAGTGGTATCTACTAGAATTGTTCAAGGATTACCTTACAAGTGGATACACATAAAGAAAATAGGGAGAATGCTTTTGTGTGTCAAAAGTAAAGACAATTGGACAAAGAATGCTTTTGTGTGTCAAAAGCAAAGAAACTAAGTGGACAAATAAATCCTTTGTGTTTCAAAGGAGTGGAACCTTTGTGTAGGGGAGTTTCCTAAATTTTTTGTAAAGCTAAAAGCAAATTGAAAACCATTTTGAGTTTCAAAATGGGTAATCTATTATATGGGAAAACTAGTTTGTAGAAACTTCTTTTTGGCCTCGTTTTGATTCTTTGGTGTTTATACCAAAAGGAGAAAGTTGATTTGGATCAATTCATTTGGATTCTCTCTTGTGAGTTCACCCTATCTTATGTTTAGTCCAAAAGTGAGAGAATGCTTTTGGAGAGCATAAAAGGAAAATATTTAGGGAGAATGTTCTCACCTTATCTTTTGTATAGATCATAAAAGGGAAGAATATTTCGATGATCAAATTAATGAATTCTATTGCCTAGCTCATAAGTTTTACAAAGACTCTCCTTTGCTTTAAGATTTGTTTTGGATTTTTGGTGTTTAATGCCAAAAGGGGGAGAATTTGTATGAGCTACATTTGGATGTTCTTATTTGATATCTCTTGTGATGCCTTAAATGGGAGAATTCTTTCTCAAGTTTTGTGCATACATATAGTCAAATATGCTTTCTTTCCTATCACATGTTGACTTATATCCAAATGTTGCTATTAATGATGGATTTGTCATCAATCACCAAAAAGGGGGAGATTGAAAGATCTAGACCCGCCATTATGTGGTAATGGAGTTTTGGTGATTAATGATAAATCTAATTGGAAGACTAACACCTTTATTGATATACATATTGTGTAGTCTTATTTGGATATAAAGGTGAAAATCATGAAGGCATGCAAGTGATTAAGTGATTAATGACAAATGCACTTGTGAGACTAACACTCTATTGTTATATCAAGTTTAGTCTCACTTGGATATAAAAGCAAAAATCCAAACAGGTATGTATTCATTAATGACAAATCTATTTGTGAGACTAACAATTCTATTGATTATCTATTGCTTAGTCTCGTTTGGATATAAAGATGAAAATACAAGAGGTGTGCATTCTACTTCTTATTATTATATCTTGTTGCGTTCCTCGGATCCAAAATATAGGTTAAACTCCACAAAAAGGTTAACTTGGATATGTGCATATGTTTCCATTACACATTTGTGTATGCACACATTTAGGGGGAGTTCATTCTATATTTTGTGGTTTCATTAGTATTGATCCATATTCTCTTTCTACATATATTAAGGATCTTTACTTTGAAACATATCTTTGAATATATTTAACTTGTGTAGTTAATATATTCATATAAGTATATGAGAGCATATGAGACTTGTGTAGTTCATTGATGCTCATATATCCTTGAATATATTTTAACTTGTGTAGTTAATATATTCATATGAGTATATACAACTTGTGTAGTTCGTATACACTCATATTTAGTATATACAACTTGTAGTTCGTATATACTCTTGGTATATATAACTTATGTAGTTCATATATACTCATGTCACTTTATATTCAATTATTTGCAATTGTGTTGTGGGACTAATGTGTGTGCTAAGATGTTTTCAAGGCTTAGTCCCGGAGTTTGAATGGTGACATGAAAAGGAAATACAAAGGTGATAAGAGATCAACATGGCTCAAGACAAAGGAGTCATGCATTGCATTTCGAAAAGCTTCTGGAAATGCGGTAGTACCGGCGTTGTATGCGCGGTAGTACCGCACCGCGGATGTACCGATTTCTGTGCGGTATGAAAATTCCAGTAGCATTGCTTTTTGGACTTGGTTTGCTCTGAGGTGGAGCGGTAGTACCGGAGTTCATGTGGCGGAACTACCGCGTAGCGGTATGACCGCAAATATGTTGGCGGTATGTAAATTCGAGAAGGTATTTTTCGTATTTCTCGAGCCTCTGAAATCGGTAGTACCGCATCGAAAGCGGTATTACGGAGAGCGGTATTACGGATGCTAGTTGGCGGTAATACCGCACCTTTCAGTAATGACTTGTTCAAAAGCATTTATGCAGGTATATCTTGTTAATTAATGTTAATGACATTGTGGGACTAACATTTTCCATGAGTTGGATGAATAGGTTATGTTCTAGGGTGATGAAGACTTCGGATGGCATCATGAGTTGATCGTCATCAAGTCAAGATTCAAGAAGATGATGCATCATGTGTTGATGCATATCAAGATCTCGAAGAAGAGATGATCATGAGTTGATCATCAAGTCAAGAGAAGACTCATCATTTGTTGATTGAGGTCAAGTAAAGGATGCATCATGGGTTGATGCATATCAAGACGATGACCCGGACTTGAAGTGAAGATGTGCGTCATCAACCTTCAAGAAGATGCTCAAGGCAAAGGTATGACTAGCTAGGGCTAAGGATGTGTTCCTAGTCTTTTACCGGTCTTGGTGTTTGGTTGGAAGACCGGATTGCTAGTATAGGTTGCCGTACTATTAAGAGGGGTCTTGTCTAGTAGCTTGAGTTAGTCATGTGTTGATAGCTCATTGTGTTTGCTCTAGCTCAACTTAACATGTTGCCTATATTTGTGAATGCGTTTTGCAAATAGTTGAGGCTCATGGATAATCCTTGTAGCATGTGACTATACTTTGCAAATGTGTTTTGCAAGCGGTTGAAGTCCATGTACCTACTCCTTGTAGCATGATCTAAGTTTGCAAATATGTTTTGCAAATTGTTGGGATTCATGTATTTTCCTTGGCATGGTCTAAGATTGCTTGTTGCTAACTCTTTGGACATAGACCATGGTAGTGGCTCTTTGAAGTTGTGCTTTTGATTTGATAAAAGTGTTTGAGATCAAATCAAATAGGTGGGTTGATTAGCCCACTGAATAAGCTTTCAATAGAGTCCAAGATCACTCAATTCCGACATCGGAGTCAAAAGTTATGACCTTTTACCGAGTGTCGTGCGTGCTGAAATTTGGGCTGCGGTAGTACTGCCCCTTGTGAGTCTTGATACGACCGCAAAAGGTCAGAACAGCTAGTTTTTGCTGTTTCGTCTCCAAACGGCTAGTTTTTGGTTTGGGGCTATAAATACCCCTTGGCCGGTTGAGAGATAATCTTTGGCATCCCATTGAGTTCCTTTGAGCTAAGAGCAAGCCCTCTACTCCTATTTGTGCATGTGTTGCACTTAGTGAGGTTTGAGAGGCAAATCTTATTGCATGTGTTGCATTAGGTGGTGGATTTAGTATCCACGAGCTTTGACACTTGATTGGTTCAAGTGAAAGTTGGAGACTTGTTACTCTTGGTGTTTGCCGACACCTAGGCGGCGTGGGCGTTGTCGTTGGTGATCTTCTCAAGTGAAGCTTGTGAGAAGACCCGGGCGATTTGTGAGTGGCTTGGTGCTCGCCATCTCCGGAGCGGAGTAAGAGCAACCCTAGTGGATCGAGGTGATAAGTTCAAGTTGGAGTCGGTTCAAGCGGTTGAACTCACTTAGAGGTGTTGGTTCGGTTGGAACCGGTCCAAGTTGTTTGGACTTACCTCGGAGGTGTTGCCTCGCGTTTTGGAGCCGATCCAAAAGGTTGAACTTACCTCAACGTGGATTAGGGGAGACCGGCAAGTCTTCGATCACCACGGGAAAAATATCGCCGTGTCAATTGTGGTTTGCATTCTAGCTTTACTACATAGCAATTTATATTCCTAGAATTAAATTGCTTACTTGTGTGAACGCTTTCCTATGTACTTAATTGTTTATATCATTAGTTGATTGCTTACAAGTCATTGATTAATTGTTATATCTCAATAGACTTGTTGTTGGTGCACTTAGGTGAGCCTAGTTGTTTTAGGTTTTAATTGGGCAAAACCGATTTGATATTAGCTTCCGCATTGCTTAAAGGTTTTAGCCCAAAGAAGTTTTAAAACCGCCTATTCACCCCCCTCTAGTCGGCCTACTCGATCTTACACACGCCAATGCCCCATCCCCAAACCCTAGCACCCTCCTCTTGCTAGTGCTCCTCCGTGTACGAAGTGGCAGATCTGCGAGGTGGGAGAGTCAGATGTGATACTTGTAATACTCCGGATTAAACTTTGAGATTGAGAATTGATCTTTAGGGAGAGGAAGCATTGGGATTATTGAATTGTCTCGAATTGAGGGTTTTACGCTGTCGCGGACAACCTGGGCTGGGCTAGAGGCCCATTTGGCCCCTAGTGGCCGGCCAGGGGACTCCACCCTTTTCTCCCCTTTGCCAAACCTAATTTTCCCCCTTTTGGCGCCCCTCCTTTCTTGGCCGCCACCCCTTTGGCCTCCCCTCCCATGCGCCCAACCTCCTCCCCTTCCTGGTGTTCTCCCATGGTGGTGCCCCTCAAGTCATCTTCCCGCTGCGGTGTTGATCTTCCTCCTTTGCCGGTCTTTGCAAGGATCGGGGCGGCGATCGTGGGCTGTGGTTCAAGGAGAGGAATTCACCACCAACTTCTCCTTCGAGGCACGCTCAGCATCTTCTCCCACGTCGTCAAGGGTAACGATGTGTTCTTGGGTTTTCTAGAAGTCTTTCGTTAAAGCGGCGAGTAGTTTGTTAATTTCCAGTCTGTCCGCGTTTCGTTCAGTTCTGTCCTGTATGTTGGAGGATTGTTTCGGTTGTTTTTAGGCAGAATCTGAATGTTTGGTCTCCTAGAGATATCTAGGCCTCGTTCTTAAGTTTCAGTGGCCACCAAGTTCACTGGATTCCGAGGTCCGAGTCAAAAGTTATGGATGTTTTAGTACCTGCTGCCAGAAATCTGACGAGAATAAACTGTCTGGTTATTTCCTAAATTTTGAAAGGAAATTGGTTGAATCTGAAAGTTCACCCAACTAGGTTATTGTAGAGGATTCGATGACCTTTTCAGATTGGTAAAGAACATTCAATTTGGAGTTACCTAATGAAAGTTATGATCTTTTTATTGCTGCTGTTCATTCTGTAGACAGTTTCTGTACTGAAAGTTCAAGCAATTATTAACCCATTAAATTGGCCAAATTGGTTTACCACGTCAACTAGAGTTTTGTAGTTTGGTCAGTTAAGAAGCTACAGAAATTGGGTTCACCTCTTTTCGACTTCCAGATCTTAAGATATGTCAATTACCGTGCCGCTGTCCAGAATTGAGTTATGACAGAAATTGTTGATTTCAGTTTAAGTTTTGTATTATCGACTAGAGTCTTCGGGGAAGCGGTGTATAGCGTTGATTAGTAGAATTGGGAATTTTGGTGTTCTTATTAAGTTATTTCGTTGGTTTAGGCGTGAAACTTGGTATAAGGCGCCGTTGCGAATAACGCCGCCTTGCTGAAGGCAAATACCATGTTTATTTGGATGTTTGTGCACTGTGGTTTTTAGCATGAGTTGTTTTGGTAACTTGTGAGACATGTGAAATGAATTATCCATGCCTTGTTCAATACATTGAGTTCATGAATAGAAGTGATGTTATGGTATATTTCATTTAATTGTTGCATGCATTCATTGACATTTGGCGTCCACGGAGTGGATGAGAACCACCATCAATTCCAAGATGGTTGGATAAGACCCATTAATTCCAATATGGGCAATGTTGGACACCGTATGAAACGTTCTTCATACGGGAAGTGGATCCGCATTTTGTTAAGATGCGGGCTTGAGTGATCGCCGACGGGTGTTCACTGGCTATCTGCGATATCTGCGTGTGTGCAGTCCATTCCTTGATTTGAGCATTCATATCATGTATTCATAAGTAATCCAATGTGTTATGATCGAACCCAATGATGTTATGTTTGATCTTCAATGAATGAATGTTTTCTTAATCATTGTACTTGCTGAGTCATGGACTCACTCTTGCTTTGTTTGTCTATTTCTAGGTGATCGTTGATGAAGTTCACTTGGGAGGAGTAGATGAGCACTACTCGAATAATGCACTTCACATTAAACTCATTGCTATAAGAAATAATGATTCTCTTTTGTCATCTTTTGGTTTGTAATAAATAAATTTAGTCATGGATGGTACCTTTATGATCAATGAGAACATAGATGAGAACTTTAAGTCATATGGTTATTTGTATTCTTAGCTCATTATCGTTGATTCATGTTTAGATCTTAGAATTGGATTTCATGACTAGTTTATGATTACTTGTGTTTTTGTTGTGTGGAACCTCCGGTATCCTCGTATACAAAGGAGGTTCTGCGAAATTAATATTTCACTTAGGGTAGTTGCATTCCGGGCTCGTCTTTGAGTTGGGGTGTTCTGATTGGTATCGAGCGGGCTTTAGGTCCGTGGTTAAAATAAAATTATTAAATTGACACCTTGTGTACGATGGGTTGGGTTGGGCAATTCGTTGTTTCGCAATTTTCTTGTTATGATTTATTTGTTGTGCAACCGTTGTTCGATTTGGTCTTTGCTCCGTTGTGTTGTTCTTAGATGGCGAGAGGTAGAGGCCGTGGCGTCCGCGATCCGTGGTCGCGATGCGTGGGCGTGGTCGATTGTTTACGCAACGTCGCGAGAAGAGGCTGGGTGGGGTTAATGAGGAGGTTGCCTCGGTGCTCAACCAGGTGTGGAAGCTCAAGCTGCGCCGGCGGCGATGCTCGGCGGTGTCGGCGATTGTTCGAATCTTCAAAGGAGAACGGCGGCTCGTCGGCAGTGCGGCGGCTTATCTGCTGTTCTGTTGCTCTGCGGCGCCGCGGATCTTCTTCTTTGCCGCCATGGCGGTCGGTTGTTGCGCGATTCCACCGGAGACTAGGATGAGTCTTCGTGAGTGGATGGCGCTCGGTTGAACACGTTTGATGGGGCGGTACCCGTTCGAGCGGCAGATTGGCTCCGGTACATGGAGCGTCGATTCGAGCATTGGAGATGAACTTCGGCGCAAAGGTTCGTTTGTGGCCTTTCAGCGAAGGGTCAAGCCGATATCCGGTGGGAAGGGTTACATGCGCTAGGACCCGGTCAGGTCGATTACTTGGGAAGTTTTCGTGCGCGATTGAGCCAAGTACTATCCGGATTCTTTTATTGAGAAGATGGAGCGATCATTGCTAGTGTTGACTCGGGGCAATAGGTCGATGTCGAGTGCGAGATGGAGTTCAACAATGCTGCGCTTTGTACCAGTGTGGCGGTGATGACTTGGAGAAGGCCAAGAGGTTTCGCGGGGTCTCCTTCAGAGTATCGTCGGATCTTGGGAGCCTCGGTTTTGCGTGATTTCAACCTTGTGGTTGAGCGAGCTAGAGGATAGAGCGGGAGAGAATTCTCCTTGCGAGAGCAAGCGGTGGTGGCACTACGCCATTGGTGGTTACGGTGGTGGCGAGAAGAGGAGTTTTGTTGGTGGAGGTGGGTCCTCTCGGCCTACTTCCAAGAGGTTTCAGGGGAGCCGCCCATCCCGTCCGGCTCAGCGAGGCGATCTTTTTCTTGGCGTCACGTTTTCTTCTTCCACACCTCGATGCGCCCGTTCCGAGTCAAGGTATGAAATGTTTTAAGTGTGGAGAGGGCATCGTGCGTCGAATGTTCTTTCAGAGGACTTGTCGTCGGTGTGGTCGAGAGGGCCACAAGCTTTCTGTTTGTGCGAGAATCCGACAAGTATCATCAAGTGGAAGCGATTCAGCGCGTCGTCCTCTAGTACTCCTCGGGCTCGATTCGGACTCTGGTTGCACCTTTTGTGCCACGAGTTCTCACGAGATGGGTTTCACCGGCGATTTCAGCTCCTGCGCCTCCGGCCAGGTTCTTACGGAACCTGCTCCATCTGCTCGCCTCGTTCTCACTGCTGCAGTTCTGCCCCTCCCTCTCGAGGCGTTGGTGCGTCCTCTGCTCCGACACCTTTGGGAGTCGCCATGCCCACCCACGACACCGTGGGCATACGATGTGGTGACAGTACTTTATTAGTTGATTCACATGAGGCTTTCGTTCTTTTGATTCGGGGCTACTTATTCTTTTGTGTCCTTAGATTTTGTTAAAAGGCGGGTTTGAGTTTGCAATCTATTTCGAATCTGTGGTGGTCGTTCCCAGGAGGTCTTATTTCTAGCTCTACAGTTTGTCTGGTGTACTATCACTATAGAAGATGAAAATTTCATTGCCAATCTCATGGTGATTCGATTATCACCTTTTGATGTTATCTTGGGTATGGATTGGCTATTCTTTTACCGTGCCAAGATTTGTTGTTTTGGAAGACGGTGACTTTGCGAGCTCGTCGGAGAGGAACTAGTGTTTGAGGCGGTCGCCGTTTGATTCCCTGTGTGTGTTGGCTAGTCTGTTTCCTAGTCGTCGAGCCTCGAACATTGGGTTGCTTTGGTCTCTTAGCGAGAAGTCGAATCTCCGCCGTATTGAAGATATTCGGTGGTGAATGAATTTCTGACGTGTTTCTGTGGAGCTTCTGGTATGCCTCGAGCGTGAAGTGGAATTCGGATAGATCTTGTTCGGGAACCCGACCTATTTCGATGTCTCCATACCGTTTGGCACGACCATTCCGGAGGAGTTGAAAAAGCAAGCGGATGATTTGCTATCCAAAGGTATGATTCGGCGTAGTGTATCGCCGTGGGAGCTCTGTTACATTCACTAAGAAGAAGGACGGTAGTTGGCGTATGTGTGTGGACTACCGGGCTCTTAATCAAGCAACTGTAAAGAATAAATATCCGTTGCCCCGTATTGAAGATCTCTTTGATCAGCTGAAGGGAGCTAAAATATTTTCCAAAATTGACCTTGATCGAGTTATAATCGATTCGAGTTCATGAGCAAGATATTGAGAAGACAGCTTTCTCTACAAGGTATGGTCATTATGAGTATAAGGTTATGTCATTTGGACTAACTAATGCTCCTGCAGTTTTCATGGAAGCCATGAATAGTATGTTGCACCCTTTCCTTGATGATTTCGTCGTAGTATTCATTGATGACATCTTGATTTATTCCAAGACGAAAGAAGAACATACTCAGCACCTGAGGTTGGTACTTGAGACCCTGAGAGTGAACCAATTTTATGCCAAACTGAAGAAATGTGAATTACGGATTTACGAGTTGGGTTTTAGGCCATGTAATCAATCAAGAGGGCATTTACATCGATCCAAGTAAGATTTCAACAGTGGTGGAATGGAAGAGACCAACCAATGTAAAAGAAGTGAGGAGTTTTCTGGGTTTGGCTGGTTACTACCGGCGTTTCGTGGAGGGTTTCTCTACCATTGCTAGACCAATGTCTCAGTTGACACAGAAAGGTGTCAAGTTTCAGTGGACGGATGCGTGTGAACGAAGCTTCTGTACTTTGAAGGATAGATTGGTGACCGCCCCAATTCTCACCCTTCCAGAACCAGGGAAGCGGTTCACTATTTATTCAGATGCGTCTAGAGTTGGGCTGGGTTGTGTACTTATGCGGGATGGTAAGGTGATTGCCTATGCATCTCGGCGGTGAAGAAACATGAACAGAACTATCCTACTCATGACCTAGAGCTTGCAGCGATAATCACGGCTTTAAAGATCCGGCGCCATTACTTGTATGGCGAATCTTGTGACATTTTCACGATCACAAGAGTCAAATACATCTTTACCGAAAGATTTAAACTTGAGGCGAGAGGAGATGGTTGGAGTTGATAAAGGACTATGATCTCACCATTCGGTATCATCCGGGCAAGGCAAATGTGGTAGCCGATGCCACAGTCGCAGCGACACCTCCTACCCTCGCTTGTCTCATCGCTGATTTTGAGCGTATGAATATATCTTTTGCTTTGCGGTGCTGTCGAGACCGAGACCCGTTTGCTTCTTGAGTCGACCATTCGAGCAGTACAGAAGCAAGCATGGCGGGATCGGATGCTCCAGCGTGTGAGGAAGCGCTTAGATGAAGGCAAGCAAGGCCATTTTGGTATAGATGATTACGGTGCTTTGCGATTTAAAGGTCGCCTTTGTGTGCCACGAGGGCACAGTTAAAGATGAGATTCTAAAAGAAGCACACGTACCCGTATCTTGTACATCAGGTGAGACCAAAATGTACAAAGATTTGAAGAAGAATTTCGGTGGAAGAGAATGAAAGTCGATATTGCGCGTATGTGGCCTCGTGTGGGATCTGCCCATGTTAAGGTGAACATAAGCGGCCGGCGGGATTGTTGCAACCTTTAGAGGTTCGGTGTGGCCATGGGATGACATCTCCATGGATTTTGTGGTTGGTTTACCTCGCTCGGCGAGGAAGGATGCTATATGGGTGATAGTGGATCGGTTCGGTAAGTCGCACATTTCATTCCTATTCGAACCACCAACTCTGCGAGCAATTTGGCTCCACTTTATGTGCGAGAGATAGTACGGTTGCACGGGGTGCCAAAGACTATTGTTTCCGACCGAGATGCCAAATTTGTTTCCAAGTTTTGGGAGAGTTTGCGAGTGCTTTGGGAACGCAACTCCGTCTTAGTCTCGCATTCCACCCTCAGACAGATGGTCAGTCTGAGCGTACAATTCAAACCTTAGAAGATATGCTCCGGTGTTGTGTTTTATCCTGGAAGGGTGGTTGGGAAGATCACCTGGCTTTGGCGAGTTCGCCTATAATAATAGCTATCACGCCGATGTTCGAGTGCACCATTTGAGGTTCTCTATGGCGGAGATGCGATCTCCATTGTGTTGGGATGCGCTTGGAGAGCGGGCTGTATTGGGTCTGGACCGGGTTCAACAAACCGTGGTTAGAGTAGCGAGATCGGGAAGAATCGCTAGCTGCTCGAGCCGAGCAGAAGAGTTATGCAGATGTGAGAAGGCGAGAGTTGGAATTCGAAGTGGAAACGAGGTTCTTACGAGGGTATCACCTACCGAGGTGTCGTGCGGTTTGGTACTAAAGGAAAGCTTAGTCCGAGGTACATTGGACCATTCCCAATCGTGGCACGAATTGGGAATTGGCTTATCGCTTGGATCTTCCGAGTCCATGCGTGGAGTTCATAATGTGTTTCATGTGTCTATCTTGAGAAAGTTCTTAGAGACCACGAGCATGCAATTCCCTTAGAGCCTTTGAACATTGAGCGGGACCTTACTTTTGAGTCACGACCGAGAAGATTCTAGAGAGTCGAGCGGGTTCTAAGAAATAAAATCTGAAGTTTGTCAAGGTACTTTGGTCCCATCGGTGAGAGAAGCCACTTGGGAGCTGGAATCTCGCATGCGCGTCGATATCGGACTTGTTTGGCAGTGTGTAACCTTAATTCCTAAGTACATTTCCAGTTATCTTCTTTGTAGGATGACGTTTAGATTCGGGTCGAATCACGCTAAGGGGTAGAGTGTAATACTCGGATTAAACTTTGAGATTGAGAATTGATCTTTAGGAGAGGAAGCATTGGGATTATTGAATTGTCTCGAATTGAGGGTTTTACGCTGTCGCGGACAACTGGGCCTGGGCTAGAGGCCCATTTGGCCCCTAGTGGCCGGCCAAGGGGACTCCACCCCTTTCTCCCCTTTGCCAAACCCTAATTTTCCCCCTTTTGGCGCCCCTCCTTTCTTGGCCGCCACCCCTTTGGCCTCCCTCCCATGCGCCCAACCTCCTCCCCTTCCTGGTGTTCTCCCATGGTGGTGCCCCTCAAGTCATCTTCCCGCTGCGGTGTTGATCTTCCTCCTTTGCCGGTCTTTGCAAGGATCGGGGCGACGATCGTGGGCTGTGGTTCAAGGAGAGAATTCACCACCAACTTCTCCTTCGAGGCACGCTCAGCATCTTCTCCCACGTCGTCAAGGGTAACGATGTGTTCTTGGGTTTTCTAGAAGTCTTTCGTTAAAGCGGCGAGTAGTTTGTTAATTTCCAGTCTGTCCGCGTTTCGTTCAGTTCTGTCCTGTATGTTGGAGGGATTGTTTCGGTTGTTTTTAGGCAGAATCTGAATGTTTGGTCTCCTAGAGATATCTAGGCCTCGTTCTTAAGTTTCAGTGGCCACCAAGTTCACTGGATTCCGAGGTCCGAGTCAAAAGTTATGGATGTTTTAGTACCTGCTGCCAGAAATCTGACGAGAATAAACTGTCTGGTTATTTCCTAAATTTTGAAAGGAAATTGGTTGAATCTGAAAGTTCACCCAACTAGGTTATTGTAGAGGATTCGATGACCTTTTCAGATTGGTAAAGAACATTCAATTTGGAGTTACCTAATGAAAGTTATGATCTTTTTATTGCTGCTGTTCATTCTGTAGACAGTTTCTGTACTGAAAGTTCAAGCAATTATTAACCCATTAAATTGGCCAAATTGGTTTACCACGTCAACTAGAGTTTTGTAGTTTGGTCAGTTAAGAAGCTACAGAAATTGGGTTCACCTCTTTTCGACTTCCAGATCTTAAGATATGTCAATTACCGTGCGCTGTCCAGAATTGAGTTATGACAGAAATTGTTGATTTCAGTTTAAGTTTTGTATTATCGACTAGAGTCTTGAGAAGCGGTGTATAGCGTTGATTAGTAGAATTGGGAATTTTGGTGTTCTTATTAAGTTATTTCGTTGGTTTAGGCGGCGAAACTGGTATAAGAGCGCCGTTGCGGAATAACGCCGCAACGCGGAAGGCAAGTACCATGTTTATTTGGATGTTTGTGCACTGTGGTTTTTAGCATGAGTTGTTTTGGTAACTTGTGAGACATGTGAAATGAATTATCCATGCCTTGTTCAATACATTGAGTTCATGAATAGAAGTGATGTTATGGTATATTTCATTTAATTGTTGCATGCATTCATTGACATTTGACGTCCACGGGAGTGGATGAGAACCACCATCAATTCCAAGATGGTTGGATAAGACCCATTAATTCCAATATGGGCAATGTTGGACACCCGTATGAAACGTTCTTCATACGGGAAGTGGATCCCCGCATTTTTGTTAAGATGCGGGCTTGAGTGATCGCCGACGGTGTTCACCGGCTATCTGCGATATCTGGCGTGTGTGCATCCATTCCTTGATTTGAGCATTCATATCATGTATTCATAAGTAATCCAATGTGTTATGATCGAACCCAATGATGTTATGTTTGATCTTCAATGAATGAATGTTTTTCTTAATCATTGTACTTGCTGAGTCATGGACTCACTCTTGCTTTGTTTGTCTATTTCTAGGTGATCGTTGATGAAGTTCACTTGGGAGGGAGTAGATGAGCACTACTCGAATAATGCACTTCACATTAAACTCATTGCTATAAGAAATAATGATTCTCTTTTGTCATCTTTTGGTTTGTAATAAATAAATTTAGTCATGGATGGTACCTTTATGATCAATGAGAACATAGATGAGAACTTTAAGTCATATGGTTATTTGTATTCTTAGCTCATTATCGTTGATTCATGTTTAGATCTTAGAATTGGATTTCATGACTAGTTTATGATTACTTGTGTTTTTTTGTTGTGTGGAACCTCCAGTATCCTCGTATACAAAGGAGGTTCTGCCGAAATTTAGTATTTCAGCTTAGGGTAGTTGCATTCCAGGCTCGTGCTGAGTTGGGGTGTTACAATACTGGTGAGTTCTTTTCCCTCGAAACTGTGCTATTTCGAGTTGGTTTCTGAATTGTTGCGTCATTTAGGTTGTAGATGTGTCATAGCTTGTGTTGATCTATGTATCTGTTCCATTTTGACATGTAGGTTTGTCGTCTCATGGTGGATCCTGGACGTTCCTGGCGAGATCGAGGTGACGAAGCGGCTAGGATTGAGGCGTGGGTGGGCGATTCACGGGATCCCCGTCCGCTCTACCTCGCATGATGATCTCTCTTGTATTGATAATTATTGGATGAAATTTCGATAATTATTAGATCTAAGAGATGTTCAAGGGGTTCAGGCCGAGGTGAAGGCAAGGTAAGCTGAGCATGTAACAAGCTATTTTAGGACTCGTTTATGCAATTTGTGGCCATTTAACTTGTATACTGTAAGTTGTTCATTTTGACTGAATAAGCTCTACGAAGGATTCTACCATTGATATTCCTCTAGAGGTATGGACATGGATCAAAGCGGTTTGATGCTTTGGCAATTGGAAGGAACAACTAGATCTTTGTTCGATGGTGATTTGTGCGCTTGTGGTGGTAGACCGATTGGCTAGATAGTTCTCTACAATTCGGTGGTTGTGTCATCAATTGTAGTTTATTTTGCAGATTTAATTGTAGTGTATTATGCTGATTTTACGGTTTTGTTTCTAATTATAAGAGAAATCTAATGCCGTATGCACATTTCCTCTATTATAAGAGAAATCATGTGGTGCCTCCTTGCTGCAAATCTAATGTCGTTGGGAAACCATTGTGTGATGATGAGACTTTCCAACTACAAGTTAAGAGCGGAGATGTACTGATTCAATTTTTTGTGGACTGTGGTGTTGGAGTACATTAGTTGCATAAATGTTAAAATAGCAAGGACCTTGCAGAGTATATATTCGTGATGCACTGTTGATGTGTGAATTGTGATGAACTTGATGTGTGAATTGTGATGAGCTTGATGTGTGCATTGTTCGCGGGTAAACGAGCATGCCCGCGAGCGGTGGTGCATTGTTCGCGGGTAAACGGGCATGCCCGCGGGCGATGGGTACCCGCGGGCGACGGGTATGGATGAGGTTCTTCGCTCGTTGTCCTTTGCGGGCATACCCATGGGGGAAAATCAGGGTCGCAGGCATGAGTATGGGCGAGCACTACCTATACCCGCCGTGCCCGGTTGCCATCCCTAGTTTTGATCCATCGATCATGGAGGCCACGCAGCTACAAATGACAAAGACAGGCACGGAAATATATTTCAGCGAGATTTTTTTCGGAGGGCGCGAAATGAAATTTCGTTCAAACAGTTTGAATCTAATTTGAATTTAAAATATTTCCAAAAATTAAGCAGACGAGTGGGATTGATCCCTGGTCGCTAGGTAGGATGGATAGGGCCTTGCCAGTAGGCTATCTATCTTGTTGCGCGTTTACTTGTTTTTACCTTTGTTAAGCCTCAACATTCAAACAAAATGAAAAAAAATCGAACGAATTGATTTTGTTTCAAAGGGTAACAAAGATCCAAAATTTCACCGAAAATGTGAACCCTGGCTAGGACAATCAATTCATGAAGTCTTGAAGATGCATGCATTTGCAAGATAGAAAAAACAAAGTTTTGCATACAAATTTCACTTCTATCAAGTTTAATCATTTTTAAAAAATTCTTCTCAAGTTTGCTTCATCAAATTTGGTTTAATTTGAAATTTTGCAAGGTCACAGGACACCATTCCCCACCACCACTAAATTTTTTGAACTTTTTGAAATAGCTGTTTTTTTAGTGGTAACTAATGTATGTGTGGTAAGTACACAAGACACATCCATGAATATTCCACTCCCTCCATTCCTTTTAAATATCATTTTAGAATATAAATAGTCATCATTTTAAAACTTTGACCGCTAATATGCACAAAAATATTTGAATTTGTCACACAGAAATGATATTACTAGTTTGTCATAAAAAGCACCTTCATATCGTTGTACTTTAATAGTTTTTATAAATAGAATATAGTTACGAAAATTGTTGGTCAAATATGTGTATTGAAGACCGTGCAACGACAAGGAAAAAAAGAACAAATGTAGTATAAAGTTCGCACGAGTTTATATAAATGGTCCTTTTATGCAAGATTTGACTATTTTCTCATTAAAACAATCAAATTTTAGTTCATTTACAACTTCATTATACATAAATCTTATAAATTAGTAAATTATTTATGTAGTTTTTGTTCTTCGTCACTGTAATTATTCTCGAAAGTCTTAATAACTCATATTTCCATCACATTATTCAAAATTTAACATATACTCTGAGAGATTGAGCAAAACAAAGACAAAAAAAATTAAAATTCTATACCAACAAAATACAACAATGCGGTGAACCCGTTATGTTCTGAAGAAAAAATCACAATAAATTCGGAGCCAATTCATCAGACGAGAAGAAGTGCAAATCTCAAAGCATATTGGACGGATGAAAATTTGACTATTTTAACAAAAGAAAACAATTGAATGTGTTTAGCAAAGCCGTTATATAAAACTCACATTTCGTCTATCCGTAGAAAACACAATTTTCCTCCTCTACTCTCTCATAATTGAGGTTATAAACAATGACTTTTCCCATAGAAAACAAGTTAGCACAGACAACCGCAACTGACAATATGTTGATCAACGAGTAAGACATTTGATTAGCATAACAAGATCTAGATCCAAGGGAGTGCACGCACTTAGATTAAGCAAGCAATTAAGTACTTGTTGGAATTTTGAGGCCTAATTGGTAATTTCCCATTTTGAGAAAGGAAGAATTATAAAAGAAAAGGAAAAGAGGTGGGCCCACTTGTCATTAATATAAGAGATAAGGTTGGAGATGTAATCTCCAACCAGGAGCAGATGGCTTCGTGTGCATTTTGGCCTTCGGCCTGGCCGCCTGGTCACAGGCGACGCGGGCAAGGTGAGCGTCTCGTGTGCGCTACGAAAGGTCGGTTGGTGGCATATGCATCTCTCCTCCTCTATCTCTTGGTTGGTTGGCCTCTTTGATTTTTCTGGGATAAAAAAAGTCCAGGGAGTTCTCCCAAAAATTGAGTTGTGTTCTTCCTCCCGATTTGGTTCTTCATTTTTGGGTGATTGATCTCCTGTGTTGCCGGGTGTAACTCGGTGTCATTGGTGGTGAGATCTGAACCTATACTGGTGTGCATTTGGCTGTTCTATTCTAGTTCCATCTCTTTGTTGGTGCTGAGTTTGGGGAATCGGGGATTTGTGCATTCGGTTGGTGGGTTTCATCCGGCTATGAACTTGATCTTGGGAGGAAGGTTACCTTCGGTTTGATTGTTGACTGGTGTTCTCAGAAGTACTCGGCCAGTGCTTCTTATGGTCTTGCGTGCCACATCCAGTGCCTCAACTTCGTGACTCGGTGTATCCTGAAATGCGATGAGTTGGCATTGTATCTCTGTCAACCTCGTCTATTTTGCGTGGCACAGCAAGGCGCTAGGTTTTCCGAGATAGCGTCTATTGATGTGCCTTGCTTGGTTCATCTTAGTAGCTTTGAGTGCTATCTGCTCTGTAAGTATAACTATGATTCATTTCACTTTGCATATATATATGTGATGTGCTAGTTGAAATACTTGATCTGTCATTGGATTGATTTTTGTGACTAGTACTGGGATATATATTGCAAAGAAATATATGTGGGTTTGCCTTTCTGCTCTATGATGATAATGGTCTAATACTAAAATTGTACTAATAATCAATTCATATTTGAGCTCTATATTGTTACTTACTGCTGTCATCTTGATCTGATGTCAATCTGTCACTTTTGAGTGGAACTAGTTGTATAGCATATTGGCTCTGGTGGTTACTAGCAGTCCTGTTGGTTTGTCCTTCTGTTGTCCATGTAGCCGGCTTGCTGATCTTGTGCTTTGTATTCAATTACACTAAGGTTTTCAAGTCTTCTTTGAAATATGAAGTTCGTGTATGATCAACATTGGTTCCCTGTTTTGACCGAAAGTTTACTCTACAATCTTATGATTTTGAGGTCATTTGACAGTTTAGTAAAGTATTGGTTAAAACTCAAATTTTGAATCTGTATTGTCATGTTTAATTAATAACGAGTATAGACTAAAGTATTGAGAAGGCAAATGTTAAAATCTTGTGCAACTCTATATCTGAGAGCAATATCAAAATGACTAATCTTAGCTTTATGTTGATTTCATTTGTGCACATGTTATATGAGTTGAGCATATTTTTCTTTTTAGATGACTTGAAAGAATTATATGATTATATGTTATTTTGGTCATTTAAATTATGCTAGAATTAAGCTCTAATGTTATTTAACTTTGCTGGAATTAATTCTGAAAGTTTACTAAAACCACTTTTTATACAATAATTCAGAAAACCTATATTTCAAGAGATGGCTTCATCGTCAGATGTCGTTAAGCCGGAAGTGTTTGACGGAGCCAACTTCAAACATTGACAGGCTAAAACTAAATTATGGCTGACCGACCTCAGACTTTTCTGGGTCATTTTGAATCCTCCGATGTTCCCATTGGAAACCACTGAAATGACGCGGTGTGAGGATGCAAACAACTTGATCTTAGATCGGTTGTTAGTAGTCTTGTCCAACTGGCTGTTCGACGTATATGTAAATTTCAGTAATGCCAAACAACTCTGGGACGACCTAGATGAGAAGTATTCCGAAGGGGATAATAGAAATGAGTCCTTTATTACTGCTGCATACTTGAATTACAAGATGGTAGAGGGGCGGTCGGTGATGGAGCAGCTCCATGAGCTTCAACTCCATGTACGTGATTTAAATTAGTACGACTGCCTCCTACCAGAGAGTTCTCAAGTTAATGTCATCTTGGCTAAGTTACTGCCCTCGTGGTGTGACTTTGTGACCGCTCGAAGACATATAAAGGAGCACTTGACACTCAATGAGCTATTAGCAGCTATTAATGTCGAAGAGCGAGCAAGAGCCAATGACAGTAGAGGTAAGGCTCAAATCCAGGCTCATCAAACTGGAGGTCAAGAGTGCTGGAGGCTCTAGGAATCAGAAATTCAAGAATCAACCCAAAATCAAGCTTTAAGGAAAGAATATGAAGAAGAAGGAGGAGGAGGGCATTGTCTACATTGTGTGCAGTGTGGTTGGTCATAAAGCCAACCATTGCCGCAATCGTAAAAGCAAGGGTCCCTCTCCTAGTCAGCATAAGGGCCGCAAGGCCGAAGTGAATATCGTTCTGGCTAGTCCTAGTTCTCAAGGGTATGTACCTCAGGTCTTTATGGCAAATCCAACAATTGATTGGTGGATTGACACAGGTGCTACTAGACATATATGTGATGATCAATCTTGTTTCTCTTCATTTCAGGGTGAAGGTGGTAGATCCGTCCTAATGGGTAATGGAGCCGCAACTATAGTACGTGTGATTAGACAGGTTTGCTTGAAACTCACTTCAGGCAAAACACTCATTCTGAAAGATGTGTTGTATGTGCCTGCAATGACCCGCAACCTTATTTGTGGGTCTATGCTTTGTAGGCAAGGAATAAAACTTGTATTTGAGTCCAATAAGGTCGTGTTGACCAAATTTGGTAATTTTGTGGGCAAAGGCTATGATAGCGGAGGCATGTTCCGCTTTATCCATTCTTGATTTTAATAATGTAAATATTTTTAAATGTTTCCCATTGCAATAAATTTATTGATGTTTGGTATTCACGTTTATGTCAACTTTGAAGCTATTGTGCAGTTAAGAAAAATAAATTTAATTCTAAGCTAGAATTATGAGAAGGGTTCTAAGTGTGAAGTGTGTGTGCAAGCAAAGCAACCCCGAAAATCTTTTCATAGTGTTGAAGGGCGAAGCACCTCTCCACTTGAGTTAATCCATTCTGATCTTTGTGAGATGAATGAAATATTAACTAAAGGTGACAAACGTTATTTTCTAACTCTCATAGATGATGCGACTAAGTATTGTTATATTTATTTACTTAAGTCGAAAGATGAAGCACTAGAATACTTTAAAATCTTTAAAGCCGAAGTGGAAAACCAACTAAAAAGAAAATCATACGGTTAAGGTCGGACCGAGGCAGTGAATACGTCTTTAATGAATTCTCTCAATTCTATGAAGAAAGTGGAATAATTCATGAAATTACTTCATATTCTCCCCCAATCGAATGGAATAGCCGAAAGAAAGAACCGAACTCTTTGTGACTTAGTTAATACCATGCTACAAAGTTCAGGTATGTCAGACTATTGGTGGGGCAAAACAGTTCTCACACCTAATTATGTCCTCAATAGGGTGCCACATCGCAATCAGGAGGAAACACCTTATGAAGGATGGAAGGGAAAACCTAACTTGTCATTTCTTGAACTTGGGGATGCCTTGCAAAAGTGCATGTCTTTATTACGAAGAAAAGAAAGCTTGGTCCTAAGACCGTTGATTGTGTTTTTCTAGGGTATGCCAAAAATAGCACGGCTTATAGATTTCTAGTGGTCAAATCTGAGATGAGTGACATCGCTACTAATGTAATAATGTAATCTCGTGATGTGACATTCTTTGAACATGTGTTTCTTTTGAGACCAAGTGAAGTTATTGATCCTAATGGTTCAAATGAACACTCTATTCTTTCTAGTGTGGAAAACACCGCTCCAGAATTGGAGTTGATGAGGAGTAAGAGACAGAGGATTGAAAAGTCTTTGGGCAATTACTATATCACCTATGTTGTTGATGATAAACCACAAATCCTTTCAGAGACATACGCATCCTCGGATGTGGATTATTGGAAGGAAGCAGTCCATAGCGAGATGGATTCCATCATAGCTAACGGAACATGGGAGGTTATGGACCTCCCATCTGGATTCAAGCTAGTAGACTACAAATAGATCTTTAAAAGAAAGCGTAGACCTGATGGTACTATAGAAAAGTATAAGGCCTATTTAGTGGCTAAGGGTTTCACGCAAAATAGGGTGAAGACTATTTTGATACATACTCTTGTGGTTTGTTTATCCACAATTCGGGTATTTTTAGCACTAGCTGCTGCATATAAACTCTAAGTACATCAAATGGATGTAAAGATTGCTTTCCTAAACGGAGAGTTAGATGAGAAGATTTATATGCAATAGCTTGATCGTTTTGTGGTTGAAGGGCAAGAGAAGAAAGTATATCGATTGATTAAATCCTTGTATGGTCTAAAGCAAGCTCCCAAACAATGGCATGAGAAATTTGATAGTACAATGACCTTGGTCGGCTTTTGTGTAAACAAAGTCAATGAATGTGTCTACTATCGGTTTAGTAGCGGCGAATGTGTCATTCTATGTCTTTAAGTAGATAATGTACTACTTTTTGGGGCCAACATGGATGTAATCAATAAAACGAAGTCTTTCCTCTCCCAAAATTTTTATATGAAAGATTTGGGTGAAGCTGATGTTATTTTAAACATCAAACTTATAAAGGGTGAGAATGAGATTATTCTTTCACAATCCCATTATGTGGACAAGGTCCTAACAAGATTTAGACTCATGGACTGTAAATAAGTGACCACACCCTATGATCCAAATGTCAAGCTGCATAAAAACACTGGACATGGAAAAGACAAGCTTAAATATTCTCAAATTATCGGATCCTTAATGTATCTAACTAGTGCAACGAGGCCTAACATCTCATATACTGTAAGTAGATTGAGTCGTTATACATCCAATCAAGAGATGATTATTGGATAGCACTAGAGAGGGAACTTAGGTACCTAAAGGGGACCTCTAACTTGGGAATACATTATTCTGGTCATCCGACAGTCTTGGAAGGATTCAGTGATTCTAACTGGATCAGTGACTTGGATGACATGAAGGCTACAAGTGACTATATATTCACTCTAGCAGGTGGGGCTGTTTTGTGGAAGTCTTCTAAACAGACTATCCTTACACGGTCCACCATGAAGGCTGAGCTGGTAGCTCTAGACTCAGCAGCAATGGAGGCAGAATGGATTAGAGAACTCCTTCTGACCTACTTGTGCTCGAAAAGTCAATTCCAGCTGTAGTAACCTACTGTGATAACCAAACCATTCTGGTTAAGGCGAAGAGTAGGAAGGACAATATGGAGTCTTCAAAACATATTAAAAGGCGACTTAAGTCGGTAAAGCATACCAGAGAGATGGATGTTATTACTGTAGAATACATCTAGTCTAAAACGAACTTAATAGATCCTTTCACCAAAGGATTGGCGCGAAAGGCCATCCTTGCAGCATTAAAGGGAATGGGATTTATACCCGTGTAAAGGCTCATATTGGTGGTAACCTATCCTAGTAGATCGGAGATCCCGTGAACTAGGCTCTAGGATAACAAACTGTGTGGGATTATAGAGCACATATAAAGGGTCCCATTAGCTGCAGTGCTCTTTCTGTATGGGAGGTTGAACAATAGCTCTTAATGAATTCGATACCTATATGGTATCGGGAATCGTTCTATTGGATTCCTTGAAGAATTCACCAACTTGAGTATGATCGTGAGGTTGAGATCAAAGAAAGATAAGGGTATACTTTCTTAAGTACTCATGAGCTAGATACGAGGACATGACTATAACGTCCCAACCCGAGAGGGATAAGGGCAAACCGCCCAGTACATAATGTAACTTGGGCAAAGATTCTCACACCAAGGAATTAGATCAAGGCGTAGTCCTCCTTTGTCTGTGCAGAGTCATAGTCCTTGTTTCTAGGCTTTGGGTTCAAACCCACATGGTACCCATCGTCAAACCGCTATATATTAAACAAGACTTCGAATATTTTTATCAAACTGATAAATTGGTGGGGACTGTTGGAATTTTCAGTTCTAATTGGTAATTCCCATTATGAGAAAAGAAGAATTATAAAAGAAAAGGAAAAGAGGTGGGCCCACTTGTCATTAAGATAAGAGAAGAGATAAGGTTGGAGATGTAATCTCCAACCAGAGCAGATGGCCGTGCGCATTTTCGCCTTCGGCTGGTCGCGAGCGGCGTGGTCGAGTGGGCGCTCACGTGCATTGTGGATGATCGATTGGCGGCGGAAGCATCTCTCCTCCTCTATCTCTTGGTTGGTTGGCCTATCGATTTTTATGGCACGAAAAATTCGAGTTCTCCCAAAAATTGAGTTGTGTTCTTCCTCCTGATTTGGTTCTTCATTTTTGGGTGATTGATCTCCTGTGTTGCCGGGTGTAACTCGGTATCATTGGTGGTGAGATTCGAACCTATACTGGTGTGCATTCAGCCGGTTCTATTCTAGTGCCATCTCTTTGTTGGTGCTAAGTTTGAGGAATCAGGGATTTGTGCATTCGGTTGGTGGGTTTCATCCAGCTGTGAACTTGATCTTGGGAGGAAGGTGACCTCAACTTCGGCCAATGCTTCTTGTGGTCTTGTGTGGCACATCGAGTACATCAACTTCGTGATTCAGTGTGTCCCGAAGTGCGGAGAGTCGGTATTGTATCTCCATCAACCTCGTCTATTTTGGGTGGCACAGCGAGGCGCAAGGTTTTCTGAGACAACGTCTATTGACGTGCCTTGTCTGGTTCATCTCAGTAGCTTTGAGTGCTATCTGCTTTGTAAGTATAACTGTGATTCATTTCACTTTGCATATATATATATATATGTGTGTGTGTGTGTGTGTGTGTGTGTGTGTGTGTGTGTGTGTGTGTGTGTGCATGTGTGTTGTGCTAGTTGAAATACTTGATCTGTGATTGGATTGATTTTTGTGACTAGTACTGGGAGATATATTGCAAAGAAATATATGTGGGTTTGCCTTTCTGCTTATAATGATAATGGGCTAATACTAAAATTGGACTAATAATCAATTCATATTTGAGCTCTACTTTGTTACTTACTGCTGTCATCTTGATCTGTTGTCAGTCTGTTACTTTTGAGTGGAACTAGTTGTATAACATTTTGGCTCTGGTGGTTACTAGCAGTCCTATTGGTTTGTCCTTTTGTTGTCCAAGTATAGCAGGCTTGCTGATCTTGTGCTTTGTATTCAGTTACACTAAGGTTTTTCAAGTCATGTTGGTAATATGAAGTTCTATGTATGATCAACATTGGTTCCCTGTTTGACCGTAAGTTTACTCTGTGATCTTATGATTTTGAGGTCATTTGACAATTTAGTAAAGTATTGGTTAGAGCTTAAATTTTGAATCTGCATTTTCATGTTTAATTAATGAAGAGTATAGACTAAAGTATTGAGAAGGCAAAGGTTAAAATCTTATGCAACTCTACATCTCAGAGCAATATCAAAATGCCTAATCTTAGCTTTATGCTGATTTCATTTGTGCACATGTTGTATGAGTTGCATATTGTTCTTTTTAGATGACTTGGAAGAATTACATGATTAAATGTTAATTTGTTCATTTAAATTATTCTGAAATTATGCTCTAATGTTATTTAATTTTGCTGAAACTAATTCTGAAAATTTGCTAAAACCGTTTTTTATACCACAGTACTAGATCATTAGTTAACGGAGCTAGCTAGCCAAAAGCAACGGCATTGGGAGGTGCCCCCTACCCGCACGGGCGCACAGGCCGGACAGCATTCAGCGCAGGTCGTTGGTTAGGCGCAAAAAAGCATATCGATTAGCAGTGGCAATTGACGCCTCAGGATAGCTTTTCCACCAACCGGACATTCTATACTGCTACTCCTGGTACTACCTACCCGTAACTCTGAACTAATCAATCAATTACGTGCTTGTACTACCAAGATCTTGTCCTCTGGACTGTTTACTCGCCTTTTTCAACAGCGCAGATCCTGTACTACCTAGACCTTGTCCTCTGGACTGTTTACTGGCCTTTTTCAACAGCGCAGATCCTGATTATTTACTGTCCTTTTTCAACAGCGCAGATCCTGATTATTCTGTCCTCTCTCTTTTTAACAGCAAATTAAACAGCTGTGTGTATTTTGTCCTATGAGATTGGAAACAGCAATTGTTTTGACCCTAACATGCATGCATGGACCTTTATTCCATTTACATCGCCATATATATAGCGTTTGTTTGGCTTCCATCCTCACTACTTTTTACAACCAGGATTGGCATTTCTAAATTATGTTTTTATCTTCGCATTATTTGCACTGTGCACCTTAAGGCTTGTTTTTACGTTATACACGTGATTCTCACGCATTTCCAATATTTAGGCCATTTTCACCGGATACGCACGCCGAATGTGTATATAAATTTTTAACGGAATACCTCCTTACAACATATAAAAACTAGACGGATATATTTATAAAATACAAAGGACATATGAGTAAATTCAAACTTTCCAGGAGGGTCCACTTTTTAAGTGTGGATCCCCAAATAAAGGTAAAATAAGATACTCCAATGTGAACCACACGAAAAATTTACAAAAGAGTCTATAGTTTTTAGCATATTTTGTAAATACCTTTATATTCGCACATAAAAAGGAGTATATCTACAAAATTGTACATACCACCCCTGAAAATGTGTAAATACCACCTATATGGTCTTATATACTCGTATACTACACATACATACTCTCAGTTGCGCAAGATACTTCCTACGTTGTGAGATACAGAATAGGGATTAACTACTCCCGAGAGTAGGAAATATATTGGGGACGTATCTAGTGCTAATAGATAATTCAATGCTAAGGTGCTAATGCCAATCTTGACCATTGGATTTGGATTGAACAACCAATATTAATGCAGGCTCCCACCTCTAATACGCCTTCATTAATGCACCTTCATTAAACATCCTGCATGCTTCCACATCCAACGATCAAGATGTAGACTCAACGGTCAAGATTAGCATTAGCACCGTAGCACTGAATTACCTATTAACACTATATATATATATATATATATATATATATATATATATATATATATATATAGACAAGCCCAGATATGCCCCCTCTTCTCTGTCTTCCCCTCACCCTCTTTAGTGATCACATATTCCTCAAATGGCCAGGAAAGCGTCTTAACTTTAACTCGCCCAATTCACGAGAGAATTGTATCATATTGTTCAGACATATATTCAGTTTATACCTTCTTTCTGGAATTCTATGCACCAAAAACAATTTGCTAGTAAATTTCACACAGATACCTAGCAAAGTTCAACGAGCTAGATGAAAAAAAAAAAAATACAACGGTCACAGTGATAAATGTGGACCCCTACCCCCCTGATGCAGTTCTTCGGGATTTGCCGTAATCAGCTTCATGTGGTACACAATTTGTTAGGACTTTTGGTTGGCCTTGGCCAACATATTTGTCAATTTCCAAAGTATATATATGGACTTGATTTTAAAGTAGTGGGCTGAAATATCTGACAAGTAGTCCAAAGGTGGGTCCAGCACAACATTCCATAAGAGATCAGATATATAGTTGCAACATGAAACCCCTTGTATATCTATAGAATTTTACAGTGGGTCCCAATTGTTATTATGCAAAATTCGATGAGGCGGTCCTTTTTTCGTTTTAGCTATATATATAAAGGCATAACTTAGTCTTTTCTACCATTTCACTTACCAAGGGATTTATATGCAAATGTACATGCATGCATACTTCACATCAAATCGTGCAACCGTATTCTTCTGTTCTGTTCATCCAAGTACGTGCGTAGAACTGTATACGTACGTATACCTCACGGCGGGTCTCTCACACTCGTATACCCGCATGCATGCAACGCATACGTACATGTACACACGTAGTGTTGATATATACGTACCTGCCCGATGCGGTACCAGAGGCCGTCGTCGAAGGCGGCGGCGGTGAGCAGCACCTGAGGAAGCTGGTGATGCCGCGCACGGTGCCGTTGAAGTGCATGCCACGGCCCCAGAAGGCGAGCCCGTGCAGCCCCTCAGACCACCACTTGTACGCCGGCACGCCCAGCCGCGGCACCCCCGCCGCCTGGTCACCCAGTTGCGACACCTTCTCCGCAAGCGTCAGCCGCGCCACCAGGTCCGCCGCCCGCCGCTCCACCGGCAGCCGCGCGTCGCAGAACGCGTACCCCTGCGCCGCCGCCGGCCCGCACGAGAACGGCGGGTTGCCGGCCACCGCCACGCGCAGCAATGCCGGCATCATCACCATAAGTACCGCTATGCCGGCGGTGTGTTGGGAGAAGGCGCCCATGGCGTGTTCGTTCGATGAGGATGGAGGAGGGGGACGGGACGTGAGAGGCGAAGGGGTTAAGGGAGTGCTTAAATAGCCGTTCTTGGCCAATGGGGTTGCGCCACGTGTCCCTCGATTTGCAGTTGTATATATAAGCTGTGGGCTAGCCTGCTAGCTGTTTGCATGGAGATATGTCTATAGGTTTTGTGGTTTTGGTTTAGTAGTAGGATTATATTGTTCTTAACCATTAGTAATTAATTAGCAAGCTTCTAATTAGTCTTGTGAATGATTTTGTTTTTCTTCGTGTTAAATTGAATAATTCACCTACTCGTTGTGGCGTGCTAAGGGTATCTCCAATAGTGTATTTATTATCATCTCTTAGTTATGCCACGTCAACAAAATCTTACGTGGAAGAGAGAGCATAAGTTGTCTCTTCCTGAAGAGACGACCGTGCACGTGAAACTAGACATGATACATTAATCTACTCTAGTTGACATGTAGGCTCGTTTCAAAAAAATTTATAAAATATAAATATTGGATAGTGTGTTAGAGACTATCTATTGGAGATGTTGTCTCTAAGGGCATCTCCAATAATGTATTTATTGTTGTCTCTTAGCTATGCCACGTCAACAAAATCCTACGTGGAAGAGAGAGGGGAGGAGAGAGATCAAAGGGTCATCTCTTCCTGAAGAGACTGTTGTGCACGCGAAACAAAACATTATATATTAATCTATTCTAGTTGACATGTAGGTCCGTTTCAAAAGAAAATTATAAAATATAAATATTGGAGAATGTGCTAGAGACTATCTATTGGAGATGTTATCTCTAAAAATGATGTAGCATATGTTAGAGACAAGGTTATCTCTAACTATTAGAGATGCCCTAAAGATAATGTAGCATTTGTTAGAGACAATGTTATCTCTAACTATTGGAGATGCCCTAAGATTCTTGTATTAAATGCACTAATTATTCTTCCATTAAAGTGTTCAAGAATTGGTAAGAGTTGGACTAACTGCCTACTGTATATATCGAGCATATTTGTACTGAATAATCTCTCTGTTCTTTTTTTTAAAAAAATGTTATTTTAGAATGCATGCTCAAACTTTTAAAACTTTGACATCTAATATACACAAAAGTATTTGGATTTTTCACTTGGAAATGATACTACTAGATTTGTCATAATTTATGCTAACTTATAATTATATTTTAATAAATTATGCTAACTTATAATTAGAAAAAAAAGTCATAATCAAATGTGTTTACTGAAGAACATGTCGATGTCCAAAACGATAAGTTAAAAAAAAAGAGGTAATAATTTGTAAGTGGTTAATGTGGAAGTGAATCTTCAAACTGATACACTGGTGAGATGAATAAGATACTTCTTTGATTGATCTTGGTTAATGTTATACCCTGATACCCCTCCTTATGCGCAGCAAACCCGTATCGGATCAAAGTTTGTGAGATACAAACAAGCGTGCAAGGTATCAAGGACGAGATAGATGAATCTCGTAGAGAGAATCGAAATAATGCCGATGAAGCAACCACGACGAGAGAGAAACATTTGGCGAAGCCAATCATAAATTCCTTAAGCACTACCTCCAAAGAGTATAAGGGATGATCACTTTCTCATGATCCTCTCGAATCTTTTAGGGCCCTTGGATCTTTGCCCTATACAAGGATCTGGTGATGAAAGAATAACCTAGTATCTAATCCTCCCATGCACATCTACTTTGGATGAGTTGGCTTGTGGCTTACTTCTTATGGCCATCCCTCATAGCTTTATATTATGCCCCACTTGTCCTACTCTAAGTAGAAATCCTTATCCTAGTAGGATTACTATAGGAATCCTCTCATGAACATCTTTGGATGAGTTGGTTTGTGGCTTGCTTGCTTGCTTCATATGGCCACCCCTCATGGCTTTATATTGCGCCACACTACTCTAAGGCGCAGAAATCCTTATCCTAGTAGGATTACTATATGAATCCTTGTAGCACACCTCTTCATGTCCTAGTAGTTTAGGATATTAGTCACTTACTCAACAGTTAATCTAGAATTAATGGAGGAATATTAATTGAGATTAGGAAATCTTGCAACTGGAGAATGGATTCAATTTGTTCATGTATCTGCCTATATATCTTCACAAAAAAAATCTTTTTTGTGCTTTATGCAAAAAAATTAGTGTAAACTAAAGAGGACAATTATTTTAGCTTATTACCATGTCTGTATTAATTGGAGTTTTCAATTGTTCCCCGGTGGCAGAGGAGGGAGACCAAGGGAGCCATGGCTCCCCGTCCCAAAACTTTCTTTACCATCCCTGCTTTTCTATGAAGAAAGACAATTTTGGCATGTATTTGAACCCTCCGATCCAAGTGTAAGCATGTACTATATTGTGTCTATACATTTGTTCATGTTAGATCCCACTATCCTTTTTCCATAGTAGAAAGGGGCTGACTTTGTAAATCTCGTCCCATGTACCATTAAGAAATTGGACCACTTCTAAGTTTTAATAAGCCTATATATCTTCATCTTCCATCTGTTGTAGTACTAGTACATATCACAACATGTTGCATGTAGATAGTAAGATCATAAATCTTGATCGCACAAGTTGCGAAGACATGCTAATTTTTGTACTATTATTTCTTTGCAGTTTCGTTCCATTTCTATATAATGATTCTAGTTATTTTAGCTTCTTATTTCCACCAAATAAGATTTTGCCAGAACTATTTCTTCGTATCATAATACTTCTTCAATCAAGTTCGTAAGTAACACCGATCTAGCGTTATTAAGTATTGGACAAAATAATTTCTCACATTAAAAATATTGAACTTGGTATTGCATGCACAATCGGCAAATATTTTTATACAATTACACTTGGTCTCTATATTTTCTAGCAAGTGTATTGTATGAAAAAAAATCTTCATACTTGTCTGGCTCCCCCTATACTTATTTCGTGGCTCTGCCACCACTGTTCACTGCTAGCATGTAGAATTTTGATGCGGAGATTTAATGAAGATATATGCTTTGAAATCTAGCAAATTGTTTGTGTAAGAAGGATTCACAATGAACATAAAAATGCTGCTTATCACAAGTTGTGGCATGCTTAAGTATCTTGTACTAAATGGACTCAATCTTCTTCCATTAAAGTGTTCATGGATCGGTAAGAGTTCGACTAGCTACCTACAAAATTAATATGTATGCTATTAATGTGGATTTGAATATGATTTCTGCACTTTGATGAGCATACGGGGTGAGATAATTTGAAGCTACCTAGTATCATTTTTAGCTAATTTGATGAATATAAGGTTATGTGAGGCTGGTAGGTGGTCCTAGTCTTACGTTCCGTAGTTTCTGACCGGGTAGCTTAACGTATAATAAATTGGGATCAAATCTGTAGCTTTGTGAAATTAATTGTTAAGCACGTAGTTTCTAGATAATTATATTAAAATACTTGTGTACGTAGTTTTCCAAAATTTACTAAATATGTAACAAGTTTTGAGTGCTTATTTAGCAAGTATATATCTATTGATTGGCAGAATAAAAAAAAAATTAGTGGATTACTACGTAGTTCATTTCAGCGGAGAATACCTAGGTTACAAACACAAGAGCCACATGCATCTCCTCGTCTCTATCCAACCTAGCTAGAGTGCTCTCAAGGAGGACTCCAAGATTAAATATTGAATCCTACTGACAGTAGAGATATTTTCAAATCTTACGTATGACAAATTGACAAAATTAACAAACAAGTAAGAAACCAATTCTAATACTGTTGGTCCAAACCGAAGAAGAACCTCGCGCTCGGCTCGGCAGAATGCAGACTCTTGCTCGCCAGAAACTGAATTGACGTCGGACGTGGAAACCATTGACGAAGATGAAGCACATGCTCCGAAGGACACGCACACGTACGATGGCTCTCTGGAAGCAAGACTAGAAGATCGACTAGAACCAATGCACGTAGACAAGGAACAATCTCATGCACTGCTGCTTTTCTTTTTCTTTCTATTGCTTTGCTTCTCGACTCACATTGCTTCACACAGATACATAGCACTAGGCCAACTTTTATACCCATACACGTGAATCATACTCGGATTCACCAGTACGAAACTGAGTTAGATACCGAAAGCAAAAACAGAAACTAATACTAAATAAAGATTACCTAACAATCACTCTTTAATCTTTATGTATTTACTTATTATTTTGTGTACTCGGCTGCCAGTTGGACTCGATTTCAACTTAGTTTACACACACATGTCCGGAGATGGTGGCACAACTCGAACACGTCTTAGACTCTTACTCATTGAGGTAGTCGGTTTCAACTACGACTTTTTCAACTCGTACTTAACTTAGGACGGCGAATACATCTTTTCAACATCCATGACTTAACTCCACAGGCTCGACTCAGGACGACGAACACATCTCCTCAACGTCTCAGACTCAACTCTACAGGCTCGACTTATGACGGCGGACACATCTCCTCAACATCCCTCACCTTCGCCTTTTGACGATCGGGCCTCTCATTCGGCGCGGGTTAATAGCAGGTACTCATCTTCGCTGCCACCAGATCCTCGGCCGATGACCTCCTCAACCGTCATCACTTTGAGGTCGCCGAACTGCTCAATGGTGGAGATGATTTGCACAAACTTTCCGGGGACTACTTGAAGAAACTTCCTCACAACATAGCTCTCTTCTATCTTGTCCCCCCAAAACTCGGATTTAGTTGACAATAGTCGTCAATCTCTTGGCAAAGTCGTCGATCGTCTCCGTCTCTTTCATGCGCATCCCCTCAAACTCACTCTTGAGGGTCTGTACTCGCACTTCCTTGACACGATCAGCACCAAAATGTATCATCTTCAACATCTTTCATGCAACTTTGGCCGTCTCCTTTTCGGCCAGTAAGAAGAGCGTTTCCTCCGAGATGCCTCCTTAGATCGCTGCCAAGGCCATCAATCCTTGCGCACATCAACATTGTCGTCCTCGATTGCGTCCCACAATCTTTGAGCTCACATGTACACCTTCATCTTGATTGTCCATACTATATATTGCTCTTCGTGAGCATCGGATAATGCAGCGGGATGGCGAAACTCTCCTTCACCATCACACCCGACGTTGCTGCCTCGTCACCGGTGACACCACTCCCTGGAGAACGCGACATAATCTTAGGCACAAATCAAGAATTTAGGCTTTGATACTAATTGTTGGCCCAAACTGAAAAAGACACTCGCTCAGCTCAGCAGAAGTTCTTGCTCGGCAGAAACTGGATAGACAGACGTACTGGAAACCAATTGATGAAGATGAAGATGAAGCACACGCTCCGAAGGACAAGCACACGTACGATGGCCCTCTTGGAAGCAAGACTAGAAGATCGATTAGAACCAATGCACGTAGACAAGGAACAATCTCATGCACTGCTGCTTTTCTTTTTCTTTCTATTGCTTTGCTTCTCGACTCACATTGCTTCATAGAGATACATAGTGCTAGGCCAACTTTTATACCCATACACGTGAATCAGACTCGGATTCACCAGTACGAAACTGAGTTGGATACGGAAAACAAAAACAGAAACTAATACTAAACAAAGATTACCTAACAGATACTTCATATATATGCCATTTGGGTATGTATGTACACTACCAATTACTAAGTAGAGGCCGCTCCCAAGCAACCGACAAATCTTCCCGAAGCTTAATGAGAAGGACCTCCCCAATATATCTATCTACTCTTCACATATGACACGAGCACGAGTCAAGCAAGTAAACCGAAAGGTGAATCTTTTCCTCAATGAATTCTTGAGTTCGAGACAATATATGATTTGTCTGCGTGAGTTTCTTTGTCGACCAGAAGGTCGTATATACTCGTGTACGTGAGTCTTTTTGCCTAGACGACTATGTTCAATCTATTATTCAGAAGACTTGCGTTGCATGTTCTAGGGTCTGAGCCGCTGGCTAGATTTCTAGAATTGTGCAACTTTCTCCCACATTGTTCTTACTAATCCTTTGTGATTTGCAGGGAGAATTGCATCCAGTTTTACGTGGTCGAGTGGATAGTTTCCTAAGTTTGTGGTTCAGCAAATTTGTTCGTCGCAGGTCATGGTTGTTGCATTGGGCAGCGACACAGCGTATTGGTCTCATCAAAATTTGTTCAGCCACTCGAATGTAGGTGTATTTTTTACGAAGATATAAAAAAGAGTTCCCGAAGCAACCCACATCGATGTTGGAAATTTTTCAATGGACATTCCAAGACTTTGAGGATTCGCGGAAGATGCCATTGAGAGGTTTCTTTTGCAAATGAAATGGAGAGGGTGACATGCATGCTTACTTTATATGCTAGCACTAACGACAATTTAAGCAGTTTTCATGCAGTAGATTAATGTCAGAAAGTGAGATGTCAGATATGCCAATGATACAGAAGTTAATCTAAAGAAAGACGGCAGCATGACATAAAATGTTACAGTACATATATATAATAGAATGGTTACTTGCAAACTCAACAAGTAATTAAAGACTCGACATTAGCTAGGTACTGTACGTGAGACTAAGGCACTAGTTCAGTTACAGCTTATTTTTCTCGTCAAGAAAGCAAACGTACGTACGGTGATATGCTAAAGACAGTAGATGAGTCACTACTAAAGAAAAATTCATCATAGACGGTTTGGAAACGTCACCGTAGACGGTTTCCTAAATCGTCTGTGCTTATAGATCAGTAATATCCTAAGGGTATTATAAACGGTTTTTGAACCGTCTATGATAACTCTTATCACAAACGGTTCTAAGTTAAGAACCGTGCGTGATAACACTTATCCTGAGCGGTTCTTACTATAAACTGTCTATGATAACAAGATGGTGATCTCATAAATAGGTCTCCTTCAGTTCATCAGCATTATCTAATTGTGCTATAAAATAACACGATCAAAGAATGCAGATAAACCAAAGCAGACATATTTAGGAGAACGAGATAACCATCGTGCAATAAACTTTGGCGCCATGTCTTCATCCTGCAATAAAATATGAATTTTAACAAGGGTCAAAGCCCTAGTCATCCATCAATCATCACAAGAAACTAGAGGCATCAACAATTAATTTTCACATGTACAAACATCAAGATTTACATGGTCGAAATCTTAGCCATCCATCAATCATCACAAGAACTAGAGGCATCAATAATTAGTTTTCACATGCACAAGCATCAGGATTTACATGGCCGAAACCCTAGCCATCCAACAATTTTGTAATTTCAGATCCAAACATAAAAGGAGAGGGGAGGATCGGATGAGAGATATCACCAACGATAAAGGAGAGCGTTGGCGGCTTCACCGTTGTGTCACGATGGTGACAACGTGAAGACACTCTTCGACAAGAGTGCCTTCGCAATGACTCGTAGCGTCACAACCAGAGGTGGAGGAGCTCACAGTGGTAGTTGGCGTCGTCGGGGGCCGGGGCGCTTTGATCGGTTTGGGGGAGGCGGTGCCGCTTTGTTTTGGGGAAGGCGGCACCGAGGAAGCGGCGAAATCGATCTGGAGTAGTTGGGCTCATGCAGGTAGTATGTATAAGGAGATTTGGGTAGCGGAACCGATCTGGAGTAGTTGAGAGATTGCCATGCCGCTTCGGTTTGAAGTTTGAATAAAGGAGGCGGCCAAATCCAGAGAGATATAAGGAGACGGTGAAATATCATAGATGATTTTTAATACAAACCGTATGTGATGAGTTAATTATCACAGAATGTTTTATAAAAAACCGTCTGTGAAGTATCACAGAATGTTTTATAAAAAACCGTCTGTGATATTTAGTAATATCACAAATGGTTTTTGTTAATAACCGTTTATGATACTTCACAGACGGTTTTCAATATAAACCGTTTGTGATATCATCTCTTCACAAACGGCTTTTAGCACAACCGATGTCTGACGGTCACTAAACCAAAAGCTATGCGTGATTGTATTTAATACTGACGGTTTTGGTCAACCATCTATGATGAGGCATCTAGTATTAGTTTTTTTTGTACTAGTGAGTAGTTAGTAACGTACATACAACCTACCAGCAAAGCAAGGTCAATGTAGCCATATACATGTATATATGACCTTCCAGCAGCAATTAATGCATCTTTTTCTTCGTTTTCCTGTAGCAGCTGGCTAGATAGCTAGTTGTACGTACGTTCATACACCATAATTTATATACACTACAGCCTATTTGGAACGCAAGAAAATTTTCATGTTCCTGCAAAAAAATGAACTGATTCCTAAGAAATTAATTGGTGAAAAGCACTGGTTCGTTCCATGCAATGGCGCCACCGGCGCATGCAGGTTCTTTCCGCGCCATGCTGCGCGCCGGCCGTTACCACTTCCTTTTCATGCGTACAGATCAGGCGATGGTAACCCGTGAAGGGAGTGCCGTGCACACTACGTCGGCTGTGTTATCATCCTTCGTGAATTGCTCTTGCAGCAGCTGGTAGCCTCTCATCTCATGAAATCCATTCTAACCACCTCGACTCCTGTCACGCATCATGCCATATAGTGTTGCGATATGCAACAAAGTGTTGTGCACGCCTCTTTGTTGGAACAGCTCGAAGAATAACCGGACGTTCACGAAAGCAATACACGACAGCTAGCAATCACGCGCTGGAAAAACTCAAATCTTCAATCTTGGTGCTGCATGCACTGCATGCAACGTTTCTTTCTCTTGCTTTTGTTCTTCTCTTACATGGTTTGCTTCTCGGCACAACTCTAGTACAGGGCATTATATAGCCTGTATCTTGACCGACTAGATGAGAGACTCAACTACGAAACATACTCACTCAGCTTGAAACCGATTTGGATACGGCAAGTAAACCAGAAACTAATATTTTAAACAAAGATTATCTAACACTCTTCGCTGTCCCATCGAAATCCCGGCCCGGTGCTTCGAAATCCACTCTTAACGACCATCTCGGTCGACTCCTGTCATCGATCGTAGGCGCATGGCTAAGGACAGGAGATGCCGTACAGCTGTTTCTGGTGTGTGCAGTGTGAGATCTTAGTGAGGGAGCGCTTCCCTGCAGGTTTATTGAATAATGTCTGTTTATATCTTTCAATCGGTGTCATAGAAATGTGTATTTTCATGAAAATGTGTCTTTCACGAAACAACGCATACACAAACTTCCACCCCTTTCGACTAAAAGGTGTCTAGTCTAGCCAAAGCATCTCTTCGGTGTTTAACATCCATGGGTTGATAGTTCAATTGAATTCTATCATTCGTGCTTGCAGTTGCATGCAGCAGGTAGCCTCTCAGGCTGCTTCCAGTGCTCTAACCTGGTTGGTATTTTAAACCTGTCATGTAGGCAAAACGATGATGTGGTACCATAGTTAATGAAAAGAGAGTACTCTAGTATCTAATCTGGATACCGGTTCGGTCTCAAAATCCAACATAAAACAACCTAAGATATTACATACATGTAATTAAATGAAACAACCTAAGATACTACACCATAAGAAACAATGCATTGGAAAGATAGTATCCAAACACTCCTCATACACTAAGAAATTACACTAAAATACTGTCCATTAGAAGTAGCCTCGTATGACGAAATCCATTATAACGACCTCGAATCCTGTCACGCATCATACATGCTGGCATGCATGCATGCATGGCTAGGCTAGAGACAAGAGAAGGGCGGTGCCATAATGCTGCGATATACAACCAAAAAAAAAAAAACCGCTGTGGATGCCTCTCTTGTCCGTCCGAAATCCGATGCCTCGAAATCCATTGCAACCACCGTCCTCCAGTCCTGTCATGCATCATATATATATATATATATATATATATATATACACTAGCTGAATGTCGGTGCGCGTTTGTTGGAGATATGCCCTAGAGCCAATCATATTGATGATGATATTTCATTGTATCCATGATTTAATAAATGTTCCTTGAATATTGCCTTTGTGTTGATTAACAAGTATGTGACTTGTTTGTGAAACTCTTTACTTGTATGGTTATTCTAAAGTTGTCCCTAGTCGGAGTTCATGTGAGGACACACGTGAATGATGGATTAGCACATGTATCGGTTGATGACCATGTTTCACAGGTCATAGACATGGAGATGTCAAACCAATAATGTGGACACATGTTTAGAACATGGGGTTGGACCGACCCAACATGAGACATAGTAATTATTCTTATGGTTCTCTCTACACAATGTGTACGCCTTGTCCTTAGACCTGAGATTGTCGCATGTACTTGAGATGTGAATCGACCTACTTAGGGGCTATCAAGCGCTACTCCGTGGCGGGTAGTTATAAAGGTAGCTTTCGGGTTTGTCATGAAGCATGCTGCGAGGCATGGTCAGTCGAGATGGGATTTGCCCCTCTCTACCTGAGAGAGATATCTCTGGGCCTCTCGAGTGATCGGATCCAGAAATGCATGGCCATGCTACTTAAGGTTAAGAGTTAACCTAGTAAGGGATTCGGATCACAGGATCGAGAAAGAGTGGTCAGCTTGGGCTCGGCCGAATATCGTGAGGCAAAGGGATTGGCATGTACATAACGTTGTGATGGTTCGTCCGATATGATCTTTACGTATGTTTAGGAGTTGACACGTCTTGCTAGAGCGCTACCAACTATTGACCAAGTATGTGTACTCGCGTCATGTCTAAACATATGTGAACCATAGGGTCACACACTTAAGAAGTGAAGCCTAATTCGGATTGGATCCGAATTAGGCGGGCATTGAGTCCTAATGGGCCTCTATTCGTAGAAGCCCATTATAAGGGCGTCTATAAAGGAGGGCGGCGGCGCTGGTTGAGTGTTGAGTTTTTCGTGACATCCTCAAACCTTGGCGCCACCCTCCCACGCCCTAGTCGCTCGCGCGGATCTAGTAGTCGGCGTGCGTCGCTTCCTCCGTGCGTGTGGATACCTTTGGGCGCGCGCATGCGTGGCGTTGGGACGAACCGCAAGAAAGGAGCATGCGTGGGGCGCGCGATGAGCACGAGGAAGTAGTACGACTACTGCGCCCGACGTCTTGCATCAACTTGGTACGACTACACGCCGACGCGGCTGCATCAACTTCCGCTTTGTCGTCTAGTGGTAAGACCGTGATCTATAACTGCAGTGATCTTGGTTTACGGGTAGAATTTTTTAATTTGCGCTAGTGTAGCCTACCCGTTTCCCTACAACGTTGCTATGAAAGATATAATTAACCAATTAGCAGATGGATAGAAGGTTGTACCAAGTGTTGCGCTAATTGGAAGGTATGATTGTATGAATCTATAACATCCTAATTTTTTTGAAGTTTCAAAACTTTTTTAGTAGTTTAGTCCTTGGAAAATTTCACCAGATTTGATTTGAATTTTATAAAGCATAAATAGGTCTGTCAAAGTCAAAACAATTTAATATGATTAATTTGAACATCAATTAATTCCAAAACTATTCTATTTGAGTTCTTTGTGATTGGGACTATTTTCCAGATTTTTCTGGAATTTTTCCGAGTTCGTTTGCTATTTTTAATTTGCCATTTGGATTTTTTTGTATTTTCTAAAATATAAAACATATTTAAAATCTCAGGAAATTCTTTGGGCTGAATTCTTTCTTGGCCCAATTCCTTTCTCCCTTATTTGCGGTCTACGATCCAACCCACGTGGCGCGACCCACCCACCTCCTTCTTTGCGTCGCGCGGCGTGCCCACGTGTCCCTCGCAGTGCTGCATCAGCGACAAGTAGGTCCCACCTATCAGGTTCGTCTTCGTCGTCCCTGACTCGGGTTCTCTCTCTCTCACACACACATCGCATCACCACCGTATCCATCCCGGATCCACCTCCTGAGACTATTTAAAGCACCGAGGATCTCCGTTTTACGCACCGTCTCTTGCGCTTTTAAAAACACTAGCCACTGCCATGAGGTCATCGCCTAACCATCAAAATCATGCAGAGAAGAAAGTCGCCGTCGAATTCTTCATCGTCGTCAGTGAGCCCTAGCCCCTATCGTTGCCTTCGCTAGGACCGCATCAACGAGATATAGACCACCGTCACCTTGAAGTCGTCGAAGCATCGCCGTCGCCAAATTCCGTAGCTCCACCGCCGCTTAACCCTCACCGTCGGTCGACTCCGTCGTCCCCTTTACGTTCGCAGATCACACGATGAGACCCCCGTCGTCCCCTTTTCCCCTATCGTGGCCCCAAATGTCGGTGGCCTTAGGTTCCCAAGCCACCGCCGTCGTCGAGTCGAAGTGGAAGCCATGTGTTCGCCATGTGTGCCAGCGGCACTTCAGCCTCACATTTGCATGTCAGCCGCGTCAACGCTCAGTCAGCCGCCATCCACACCCGCACCGGATCCAATCCCACGTGGACTAGGTCCATGATAGACCCAGTAGCTGACGTGTGGACCCCACATGTTAGTGCGCTATGTTGTAGACTCGTGAGCCATAGACCCATGGACCAAATTCTATGCATGGATCTGGTCTATAGATCGTGGATCCCACTTGTCAGTCTCTATTTTTTATTTTTGGGGTTTTCTTTTAATTCTGAAATTTATTGCTGATGCAATATTTTGGAATTTTCTTTAGAAAGAAAATTTCAAAAATCTAAAAGAGCGTTTTCTTTCTATTTTTCTTAGAATTAAATCTTAGAGAGCTGTTCTTCCTCATACAAACTCGATTTAACCCATTCAAGTTTCTAAATTTATCTATGAGTAAAGTGCTGTGTGGCTCCTAAACTTGTCGAGTTAGTCACTTAGGTCCCTAATATATAAAATTGCCCAATCCGGTACCTAAACCTATTTAAGTGGGTTATCGGAGGTCCAAAGTGCACAGGCTAGCCTTGACCGGCGCGTGGATGGTTGACCGTGCATGTGTGGCTACGCGTGCCCCCGACCTGCCGCGTCGGCCCTCGGCCTACTGTGCTTGCGTTGCGTGTGGCCTTCTCCTTCGGCTAGCCGTGCGTGCGCTGTATTGTAGGGATACATGTATGCTACTCTAGCTAGCAATTTTAAAAAATTTACCACATAAACCAGGAAGCAATGTAAGCAAGAAATCATAGATCGTTACCACTAGACGTGCAGTGTAGCAGAAGAAGAGTTGGAGCAGCTTGATTCAACGCCAAGCGCGTCGATGTAGTGGTCGTAGTCGATCGTCCAACGCCCTCGGCACCAATTGTCTCCTCCAGCAACCTATCACGTTCTTTGTGTAGGTCTTGGATCATCCTTGATTAGCGCAGCAGCAACCGTAGCAGCGCCTCTACGGTATCCACACATCTAGGGGTGGAACATTGTATGCTGGTGTGCTAGCACCAATGCGCACGGCAAGGCCTTCGGGAAGATGTCAGCTAGGGTTTCGGTAGAGCAACTCTTACGAACCAACAGCCCCATGTATCCCCTTATAAAGAGCTCATGACGGATCCTAGCTATCCGAACTCATTTGTTCCAACCCGTTAATTGTGTGACCCTATAGGTTCATGCGTAATAAGTTGTGACTCGAAAACTATTTTTAAACCACTAGTCGCTAGCGGTTACTAGCAGGACCCAACGATTCCCGAATACACATAAAAATTATACCGGACGAACCTTATGCAATATGATCTGCGACCAGGTCCTTATCACTTACGACCAGCTCGTATCTCTATATGACCAGTTCCTATTTAGTCACTACCAGTTCATAATTAATTAGTGATCATATTCGACCAGTTCATATCTGATCGGACTGAATGACCTGCTTACGTATTCTCCCTTTGCCTCACGATATCTGGTTGAACTCTAGGTGAGATATTGTCATCCATGGACTGTTCAATACTTTCTCGATCAGGTGATAGACAACTTCGTGTGGTCGACTCTTCGACCACTAGTGGCACGGCCATGCACTTTCTTTATCCGACCACATCGAGGGGCCCAGAGATGTCTCTCCTATTATGTTAGGAGGGGCAAATCCTATATCCAATCAGTCACATCCCTCCACATGTTTCATAGCATACCCGAAAGCTACCTTTATAACTGCCCAATTACGGAGTAGTGTTTGACCACCCCTAGGTGTACTATTACATATGTAGGAAACCATGCTAATCTCAGGTCTAAGAATTATACATCATCATTAATTGCTTGAGACCAACTAATGACACATAAAATCATAACAATCTCAATAATATCTCAAGGTGGGTCAATCTAATACCATGTTTTCTAACATGTGTTCATATTATTGATTCGATATCCCAATATCTATGACCGGTGAAACATGGTCATCAATCAATACATGTGCTAGTCAATAAGTCACTAGTGTTCCGGCCGGGTTATCAATTTTGTCGAAATTTAGTGAAATGGCGAAAATTCGTTCGTTTATTGGGTCGAAATAATTTCAGTTCGTTCAAATTTTTAATTTGGTTTGAATTTGGAGGAATTTGGAGGGTTAAATGGAGTAAACACTAGCATGTAGTCATCAAGCCGAACATAGCACGGTGGCAAGGCTGCGTGCATCTTCCACGAAGACACAGGATCGAATCCGCCAAGCACACTAATTTTGGCAATTATTTTAAATTTTAAATTCAAATTTGATTCAAACCAGTTTGAAAACTCACCGAAATTTCGAACCAAATTTCCGAAATTTCGGTGATTTCAGCTATTTCGGCCACCAACGAAATTATTGCAAAAACGAAATTGTAAACCCTGGTTCCGACCAGTGACATCCGATTAAGGATACATTTAGAATAACACCATATAAGTTAAAAAGTTTCATGAATAAGTCATATACTTTTTAATCTTTATAAATGACAATTCAACCAAGGAATATAATAACATTTATTTTATAACTCATAAATATAGATGTGATACAATCATCTTTATGATTGCTTCTAGGGCATATCACCAACATGTATGTCGCTCACCCTCACCCTACCTGCTGCTGGGCGAGTGTGTGTGCATTCTTGCTGACCACCGCATGCTTTACGCCATTGTGAGAAGGAGGAGAGAGTGGAATTATATGTCGAGGAGAGGTGAGAGCGATCGGATAAGAAAATAATGAGCAAGACATTTTATCGAGCAAGCGGTTGGCGGTGAAGCAATGAATCATCGGTGATTTGGGGCCATGAGCCTAGAGCTTTGCAAAGCACGCCAACTTCATGGCGGCAATCACGGGAGCTCAAGCGGCACGTGGAGCACGGAAAGCAACCTTGATGGTGTGGGTCGAGGAACTACGTGAGGGTGGCGAGCATTGCGTCGTGATGTTTTGTGGCGATGGCAAACACGATAGTGAGGGTAGAGGCGTCGGGAGGCGGTGTTGGGGTGAGGTGGTAGGCGAAGGAATTGCGACGGGAGGGCACGGCACACGGGAAATTGTCATGGAGAGGATGGAGAAGACATGAGGCGCACAAGACAAGGGTCCAAAAGTCGGCGGAAAGGGTGAGAAGAGGTGGATCCGCACGGGGATAGAGAAGGCGGTTGCGCACTAAACCAACCTATCGGCGGATAAGTTGTGAGAGGAGAGGAGGAAAGAAGAGCATCACTCACCACCACGGTCTTTTAAGTTGTAAAGATACACGCATGGCTGAGTCCTGTTTCTTGCGTGTAAGAGAGGAGTGTGCACTGCAAAAAGTACGCACATATCTTGGCCGTCCGATAAAAATCCGATGCTTCCGGCTGGTTGTTGCAGTACTGATGCTACATACATCACATGTAAGTGACTAAGCACAGGTAATCGCTCGAAGATAACCATGGCATTACTTGGTTTTAATCCAATCCTTACGGGAGAAACAGCATGATTAACTTTTACATGTAATGCAGAGGATCTTTTCGAGTGCATGATATATATATAGGAAAATGGTATACTGGGAGTACTATACCATTTTCCTATATAGGACGCCCGTTTCGTACTCCTGGGAGTATGTACTCCCACTTCTAATATACCACTTAAATGAATATATTATACTTTTTTATCACTTTCAGTATACTTGAATACCAATTATAAGATACTCCAACGTGAGTTGATGTGAAAAATTTCATTGGAACCTTTTAGTTTTGCTATATATCCTTTTTCATACATAAAAAAGTATATACACGGATTTTGGTATAAAAAATGGATTTTCATGAAATTTTTCATGGAACTCACTTTGGAGTATCTTATAATCATTATTGGAGTATACTCAAATTGATAAAGAGGTATCATCATACAATTTTAGTGGTATATATATATATATATATATATATTCTTCTATTTAGTTTTGATAAGATCCCGTTGAGGAAATGTTTTGGAGCAGAGAGATTAAAAGGTCGCCAGGAGTAAGCATGCAGCATAGAAACCAGCTCAACGAACAATGACAGGTGGCATTCCGACAAACACAGTCATGTCGCGTGTATCTGGGTGTAGTTACTATCTGAAATACCACCTAAACGAATTTGATATACACATTTATTACTTTGGATATACTCGTATACTAATTATAAAACTAGTAGGGTGTCTGTGCGTTGCAACGGAATCTCAAAAAAGTGATTCATATTAGCGACGGAATCCTAAACCGCATAATAAAATTTTGGCTCTTGAATTAATCTTGGGACATTGAATGGTTTACAAAGGAAGGCCAATAAACAAAAAATAATAATGACATTAATTAACCTTCATAAAAGAACAGCACCTTCTTGCTGTAACTAAAATCACGTTTTGGCAGGATATCTAGTGAAGTTCAATGTACCAGCAGAAACAGCTTGATAGGGCCTTGAAATATAATGGGATGGAAAGCAGTAAGCTAAAAGTTAATGTCAACACCAGCCAGCCAAGTATTAGTAAAACAAAAGAACCAATACCTGTGTAAGATAAGCTCCCAGCACCACTTGATATAAGAGCACGGAAGGCCTAGAAATATACAAGTGCGGGTCATTATTCAAAGAGGACAAAATTTCCACTGTATGGGCATAAAGCAAGCACTGGTGACAAGTCAGAAAATAGAAGGTGGCAGTAAACATAACAAGGTCCTACTTACACTGTTTGGTCATATGCGAAACAGCGGAGCAATAATCCAGCTTTCAGATAACCTTTTGCAATATTGTTGTCCAAAGTAGTATCTCATTTTGGATTTCATGCATTGATGACAAAAAGATAACGAATCAACTTGTAGATCTTAGGTCGATTTTACTTTAATTAGACTAACTCATCCTAATGAAAAAGAGTCGCTCTAGCTTCTAGGGGAAATCGTTCTTCACGGAGTATTAAGAGAGTAGCCCACTTTCGAGAAACAGACTGAGCTATCTTGGTTGTAGCATGCTCTTTGGCACTTCCAGAATCAAATCAACCGTGAGAAATTGTAATGTCATAGACAAATAGCGGCCGTACAAGGCTCCTCCTAGGATCAGGATAACCCTTTCAATGCTAGGAACTTCATCAAGTGCTTGCTGAAGAGCAGAAATGCCATTCATTAACTTCTCCTGATTCTTGATTCTGCGTCTAACCTCCTTTTTCGTGTGTTGTACTTTCTCTGATCAGACGGTTGCAGTTCTGCTGGTGGTAATGCCATTTCTGCCTATAAATGCCTACAAATTAATAAAAGGCTCCTTGCAAAAATAGATGACAACAGGAACATGTTTACTGAGTGCTAAAATTACCATTTCCTCTTCAAACCTGCAAATTCATTTTCAAGATCTTTCAACACCATGAAAAATGTGGAAATACAAAACAAACTTCAAATTCATGTGGAAATTATGTGACACTATACATAACTGTCCTACCTTAGTTTACTCTGCAAAATGGATAATTACATAAGCTAGATTACATGATGTTCATCTCTTCTTCAAGTGTTATGCATGGGTCCAACACAAAAATTTAAACAACACTGTACCACGAGATTTGTTGAAGGTTTCATCTGCAGTAAAGTATCCATTCTAGAATTCACGAGTTCGCTTTGTGCTGGACATAGTAGCCCCAAACAAATAGGACTCCGGGACAAACAATTTTAATAAATTTGAAAACTGACGAGAAATCACTTGTCAAAATTCTGGAACAAGAGCTTGGATTCACCCTTAAAACAACAACTGTTAAGTGTTCGATGTACAGAATTGAGAACATTTGTCCGATTGGACATGCTAGGGAGGACAAATGAGTTCAGGTAGTGCAAATGCACAGTGAAATAATATAAACTGATCAGACAATATGTAAATCAGAAATTTCAACAAGCTCCATGATGTATCCTGCTTCGGCTGCGTAGGAGATACGGATGATTCGGTGGTGGTCGAGGACTTCGGATGCGACGAGAAGGCGCCGTCGCGAACGCAGCAGGATAGCAGAGGAACGGAATAGAGAAATTGAGAGGATATGAGAATAGCAACTAGAAGACAGTAGATTAATTCTTTCTTGTCCTTTCGATTACAGACTCTATAGAACTATTTAAAGGCTACTCATCTAAGCCGACTTGCATACGACTTGGATGTTTGCAACCGATTCGGTTACTTATATGGGAACCTGCCGTATTACATTGTTATTGCCGTATACGCTACAGATACATCTTGTATTGCCTCGTCGCTGGCTTCTGGTAGTCTTGATATTCCAGCTTCTGTGCTCACAACCTGATTGCCCTGCAAGCCTTGATCACTTGGAACCCTTTTGCGTCTCTGATAATGCTGTCCCCAATATGAGTCTACAACATTTCCCTCCCCCTAGACAAACAGCTCGTCCTCGAGCTGAAATTCTGGATACAATTGTTTGAAGTGATCCAAAAGCTCCCATGTGGCTTCTGTGGCTGCCAAACCTTGCCATTGAACAAGCAACTCCTAGGTATCACGGCGGAGACGGGTTTGTAAAATCTTTGCTGGAGTTTGAATCACTCTACCATGCAGAATAGGAGGCAGTACTGGTATTGTCGTTGGAGGATCCCCATGGAACTTTTTTAGCAACCCGATATGAAAAACATTATGAATTCGTGCACCTGGTGGCAAATTCAAGCAGTAAGCTACAACACCAATGCGCTCAAGAATCTGAAAGGGACCATAATAACATGGGTTTTCCGGGCAGCAATAGAGACTGCTTGTCGATGTTGTAGCGCAGCCACACCCAGTCATTAACGTCAAACATGAGATCCGGTGATGAGCATTGTGCTGGTCTTCCATGGTCTGTTGTGCAAGTTGTAGCGTTCCTTAATTTCCATCAAAACTCATCCCGAGCTATCAAAGATTGATCCACTGCTTCTACCTTAGCTAGCCCCGGTTCATAAGATTTAATTGTTGGAGGCTCCCGTCCATACACAACTCGAAACGGACTAGTTTTGATAACACGTTGGAAACTTGTATTATAACAGTACTCTGCCCACGGTAACCACTTGATCCAATCGCGAGGATGATCACCCACCAAACACCGAAGATACATGACAATTATTCGATTTATAACTTCAGTTTGACCATCAGTTTGCGGATGAAATGCCGAACTGAAATTGAGTTGAACTCCAGAAAAACGAAAAAGTTCTTTCCAAAAATGACTTGTAAAAGCAGGATCACGATCGCTCAAGGGCAATCCATGCAGTCGAACAATTCCCGCAAAGAATGTATGAGCCACCGAACTAGCTGTATATGGATGAGATATTGTGATGAAATGGGCATACTTTGAAAAACGGTCCACCACTGATAAAATGACCGATTTCCCACCAATTCTTGGAAGACCTTCAATAAAGTCCATCGAGATATCAGACCACGTCAGCCCGGGAACTTCCAATGGTTGAATAAACCATGTTGGATGTAAATGCTCGGTTTTATTACGCTGACATATTGCACAACTACGAACCCAATCGGCAACCAATTTGCGATCACCAACTATGTAAAAATCCGCTCGAAGATGGTTTAATGTCTTTTGTGTACCCTCATGACCCATACTATGGATAGCCGCAAGTATCTTGTGGACTAATATAGAGGAAGCCGGAATAGACACGTCCCTCCCGGGTGAGCAAGCCATCGATAATGGCCCAAGGAAAACCCAAATGACCTGTGTCAAGCTGTTGTCGTAAGGCGACCAACTCACTGTCATCTTGTAACTCTTTACGAAGATCAGCAAATAATTGAAAGCGGGGCATAGAAAGTGCCGGCAGAGCTACGATTCTTCCTCTTGTCGTGATAAGGCATCGCCACGGTTTTGTCTTCTGGTCGATATTCCACAAGGAAATCAAACCCAAATAATTTGCTTACCCATTGATGCTGCGGAATTGTTAATAAACGTTGATCCAAAAGGAATTTCAAACTATAATGATCGGTGCGAATGACAAATTGCCGACCCCAAAGATAAGGTCTCCAATGTCGAACTGCTTTAACCAACCCAATGAGCTCCCTTTCATATGCGGCCAACTTGGAGTGTTGTTGAGCAACCGGTCTACTAAACAAAGCAATGGGTCGCTCGCCCTGATGCAAGATTGCCCCAAACCCCATGCCGGAAGCATCACAATCGACCATGAAAGGTTGCGAAAAGTCTGGCAATTGCAAAACAGGACCAACCGCCAGAGCTTGTTTAAGTGCATCAAAGGCTTGAGAAGCGTGTGTTGACCAAGCAAACGCCTGTTTCTTCAAGAGACGAGTGAGCGAAGCTGCAATAATACCATAATCCTGGATAAACTTTCGGTAATAACCCGCCAATCCCAGAAATCCACGTAAAGCTCGCATCGACTGTGGAACAGGCCAATCCATGACCGATTGTATTTTACTGGTATCCATGGCCACTCCCTCTGCCGAGATCACATGACCCAAATATGAAATGGAGTCCCTGCCAAAGAAACACTTGGATCGCTTAAGGTGGAGCTGATTGTCTTGCAATAAACAGAGAATTGCACGCACATGTTTGAGATGCTCTGACCAAGTCCGATTGTAAATCAATATGTCGTCAAAAAACACGAGCACACATTTACGAAGATAAATTCGTAGCACTTCATTCATCAGTGCTTGAAAAGTGGCCGGCGCATTTGTCAATCCGAACGACATAACGAGAAATTCAAAAAGGCCTTCGTGGGTGCGAAAAGTTGTCTTGTCCACATCCGCCACATGCATACGAACTTGATGATAGCCTGATCGAAGATCCAATTTAGAAAAATAGTGAGCTCCCTTCAGTTTCTCGAGAAGTTCATCAATAACTGGGATTGGGAACTTATCTTTAATAGTGTAACATCCCAATTTTGGGCTTGTGTTTCAAATGTAAGAAAATGAGTAAAAATTAAAACTTTTCTTACATCAGGTATTTCCTAATTGTGCTGAACAATTATTGTACAAGAAGTTATGGAAATACATAGTCACAAGTCTTTTGATGTAAAATCTTTATCCTTCAAAAACAATCTTGTCAAACCTCTTAATCATCTCCTCGAAATATTTTTCCTGAGTTCTTGGGTTGGTATGTGACCCCTCTGAAAAATTTCACCATTATTAGAAATTGTTTGAATATTTTGGAGGTCAGTCAAACCTATTCAAATTCTGGTCAAATTGTGGACTGAGCACCTTGTGGAATTTTGGAGGAAAATGTATAGCACAAAACCTCTGCAAAATTTACACAAGGTCAATAGCTCAACTAGCAAGCTCCTGTAAAAATTTCATAATTTTTGGAGTAAGTTTGCTACCTCAAACAAATCCCCAAACCTCGAGTTAGTTTAAAACTCAAATTCAGTGCAGTCGACTGGGACTCGAGTCAAACCAGTAGCCCAGCTCGGTCGAGTCAAGTTCGGCCGAGCTAGGGCTCGGTCTTGTGCTTGCTTGCTTTCGGGGCCGTCGGATTGAAATCGTGGGGCTCTCAACCTCCCGAGCTCCTCTTCATTCTTCTTCCTCCTCCCGGGTGCGCGTGCGTAGGTGGCGATCAGAGCTCCAGTCACCTCGTGGGGCCCTGTAACGGCTCGGAGCCTTTCTTTTCGTCAACTGTGTCAGCTTTGCCCTGACCTTACCTGCCTCCTTGCCTCGTTTTCTCGCGCAGCAACCTCCCTTTTGTCCCGTCGCCATTAAACCAGCGTCCTCGTGCTCAGTAGGCCTCCGGACTACATGAGCACCTCCGAGGCTTTCCTCTAATGTCTCTTCCACCTCCAGTAGCCCTCCCAAACCGTTCTTTGTAAGGTTGAGCGCCAAACCTCACCTTGGGCTCATTTCGCCATTTACGGCGCGTGAGCTCCAGCGGCGACTTGGTTCCTCCAGTGGTTCTTTAGCCCTTGTCTCACTTCATTGTGGACCTCTTGTTATCGCAAGTCCTCTCCCTAACTCAATTTGGGTTGCATTCTCAGGAACCGCCTAATTTGAAGTTCTTGGATCTTCGCGGCCGAAAGTGCTCCCCTTCGTTCCCATCTCCGGTAAGACCTCCTCCGTTCAATTCTTTGGCCCTGGACCACCTCCGAGCCATCGCATCGTTACTCGACCATTCTTTGTACCTTGCGTTGCTCGAGCACTTTGTCGCCGTCATCTTCTCCAACTCAGTTGCGGTCTCGCGCGGCTGGACCTCCTCCGAGCTCCTCTGAACCTCATCTTGGCCCTGGTAAGTTCGTTCTGGCCTCCTAGAGCTCGAGCACTTGTCAGATTAGGTCGTGTCGAGCCCTTTTCATGTTTTCGGTTTTTGCCGAAAACTTGTCCTCCGCCCCTCTCCAGCTCGCCGGCGTTTTAGGCCTGCCCCTCCGTCGAGGATACCTCCGTTAAGTTCGCAATAGTATTGCGCTCGTGTTGGTACCTTTAGTTAGCGCCGCCGTGGCCTTGGTCGTCGGCGACGTCTTGGCGAGTGAAGCTGCGGTGCTTTGTCTTTTGTCGGGTTTCCGACAAGTCCCAAGACCTCCTCGGGTTCATCGTGGCCGTCCACGACCACCCCAGTTTAGATCTGAGCCTTTGGCTCCTTTCCGAAAAGCTTAAGCCTCTGGACCTCCCCCTTGTTTGATCTCAGTCGTTTAAGATCACCTCCTGGTAGATCTGTACCGTAGAGAGTTTTCCGTGTATTTTCTTAGTGCCAGGACCTCCCCGCTGAAACCCTGGCCATTAAAGACCACCGTAGGTTAAATCCCAGCCGTTAGGATCACCCTCCGCCTTGGGGTCCTCTTTGCAAAGACCTCCTTGAGGTCCTCTTTGTTAAATACCACCCCTGGACCTCCACCGAGGTCCTCTTTGCAAAAAGACCTCCCCTTGGTCGTTTTGCAAAGACCACCCCTAGACCACCCTCGGGATTCTCCTTGTAAAAAGCCACCCCTGGTCTTTTACAAAGACAACCCGCTCAGGACCTCTTAGGCTCAATCCTAGCCATTCACGACCTCCCCAGATTTAGATCTGAGCGTTAGATCTCCTTTGTAAAATCCTTAGTCTCAGGACCTCCTCGCGTCGTCCCGAACCATTCGGGACCTCCTAGGTCTAATCTGAGCCGTCCGGATCTCCTCCCGTTAAAACCCTATCGCTTAGGACCTCCCCGAGCAGATCTTGGCCATCCAAGACCTCCTCGTGTTAATCTTAGCCGTTCAGGACCTCCCCCTGGAGATCTTGACCGTCTAGGACCTCCTCCTTTAGATCCGTAGCTTTAGGACCTCCTCCTCAGGTCTCAACCGTTAGATTTAGATCTAACACTCTGGAGATCTAGACCGTTGAAGACCTCCTCCGTGAAATCTTAGCCGTCCAGGACCTCCTCTGTAGGTTTAGCCTCGGGACCTCCCTAGTGCTCGGGACGCGGATCTTGATCGGCGGTCCACGACCTCCGTTAAGCGCAAGGACCTCCTTTGCGTGCGCTGTGCATGCATGCGGTCGTGGCCGTTGGATCGGATCTCAACGGTCCGGACCTCCCGATCTTGGGAGGAGGTCTTTTGTGCGGCTGTGCCGAGTCCGTGGCCGTGCGATGAAGGATCGGCGGCCCACGACCTCTCCTTTTCCTTGGTTCATTTGGACCTCACGAGCTCAAATTTTCTAAGTCTTTTAATATTTTAAATTTCAAAAGTGCATAACTTTGTCATTTTAGCTTCTTTTGAATAATTCCATTCTTTGTAGCTCTGTTAGAGTATGAACTTTAATTTGAGAATGAATTTAAACCTTTGTTATATAGTAGAAAATGATTTTAACTACATGATCTTGTTTAGTGAATAATGATGTCTAGAAACTCTTTGAAAATTTGTCAAATGCATATTTGTTTCTCTGTAATTCCAAACTGAGCAAACTAAGTTTTGTTAAAACCCACTAGGAATGTACTGTAATATAGAATAGGTCTTCATATGATCCTTGTCACTGAAATTAATGGTTCACTGGTTTTAGAACTTAGAAAAATCATAACTAATTCATTTCAACTTCAAATTGTGCAAGCTCAGTTTTGCTGTTGTTAGGATAACCATATCTACCTACCATAAAAATTTCAAGTTCCAGATCATTCTAGAAATTTTCGTCATGAACAGTAACCGAAACTAATTTAATTATGAATTGTCAGGCTGAGAGAACTTAGATTAGCCATAACTTTTCCATGCTAAGTCCAAATGAAGTGATTCTTGTTTCTAAAATTGTCTAAAATCAACCTCTAGCTGCTGTGGAAATTTCATTGGAATTGGATGTTCTTTGTTGTTGAGTTCCTTTTGGTGTTCTTCGTTCTTATCGGTTTTTATCGCCTTTTCACGTTAGGTTCCGAAGGATTTATTGAACCTGAGCACTCCCCTCTGCAGCAGGAACAAATGCAGCAAGACAAGCAGTTTGATCATGTTAATCCCAATATTTTTAGTATTTATGTTGATTACAACTTCTATGTATGCATTGCTACTTTGTGTTAAACTATTGTCGTTAGTTGGCCTAGTAGATGCATTTCCTTAGCAAATGATTATCCTCTACTACCGTGAGCCTAGGTTATTGCTGTGATTTAGAGTTCGTGGATGAGCTCTTGTCACTTAGTAGTTTCTTGAATTAATTGCTTAGCCATGCTTAGCCGGTAGAAATGGGTGGTTATCGACTTGTCGATAATCTTGATCATATAAAACTTATTATGATTTATGATTTCCAACTTGTGCCATGTCTACTTATGAAAACTAAAGCGAAAAGCAAAATGATTTAGACTTGGGCACAATGGTAAGATGGTGTGATTTTCGGTGTGGTGGAATGGTGCAGAGTCAATTAAGGACCGAACATCTTGTAAGTACACATTATCCGAGCAATTTGTGCGTGCTAACCACACTAGAGGGTATGGGACCTCTCTTGACTTAGTACTTTTGAGTGTATTGGCCGGGTCGCGGGAGTCGCGGGAGGGATGGTGTTGGGAGCATTGTAGTGTCAGAAAGACTTCACCGTGATGGGATTTGTTGTCTTTCGGCTTGCAATGTAGCGTATGGGTTTCGATCCATACGAGCGGCTCGTAGTCAATGCACAATATTGGAAAGCGTCTCGTAGGACTTAGTGTGCATGCATACCTTCGGAAGTGTGCTTTGTGGCTTAAAGGCGATGCAAGTGTGGGTACATTGGTACACCTGCGAGTTAAAACTATTCGAATAGCCTCGTCTAGGTTGTGGACACGCTTGGGTAAGCTTTCAAGAGTTAGACTACAACCTTTTTAATTAAAACTTGATGGGTGGTGCGAATCGAGGATTAGTGCTATGTTGTGGTGACTATTGGGATAGTCACTTCTAGGTGGTTGCTTGTATTTATCATTATTTTCATTATTACTTTCAACATTAAAATTGGTTTGTAAACTTGCTTTTAAATGTATTACGTTATTGCAAATAAAGTTGGCTTTGTGCAAATGAGACATACAACCTCCACCTAAATAAGCTTGTATGTAGTTTATGAATAGGTGCTGCTATTCCACACGTCGATCTTGCAGTACCTTTGTGTACTCGGTTATCTTGCTTAAATGTATTTGTTGCAGAGGAAGAAGGTGAGCTTGAGGGCCTCACTTTTGTGAGTTGTCTTTGTGGTAGCTTGCGACGTCTAGCTTAGCGGCACAGTCGGTTGCCTTGTGGGTGGTGTGGCTAACGGTCGACTTTTGTTCTAGCCATCTTATGGCACCTTTTGCTTCATTGTCTTTCTTGTATATTGTTCTATTTGGCGGTCGGCTCTTTTGTAATAACTTTACTTTATGTATGTCGTTTTGAACTTAGTCTTTGTATGTTGTATGGAAATGATGTGTAATTTTGTGATGATGTGCATATCTGCAATGCAGGAAGCATATGTCCATCGAGGCTTAGAATGTTTAATTAGTAACGCTAGAACCATTTGGAGGTTAAGTGTTACTAGTTAAATATTCCGGGTCCTCACAAATAGTCTTTGAATTGAGCGTCCGGTAATCGACACAGAAACGCCATGAGTTATCTTGTTTCTTTAGTAACAAGACTGGGGAGGAATAAGCTGATGTGCTACGGCGGATGATCCCTTGTTTAAGCATTGCTTGGCATTGTTGTTCAAGCTCTTCTTTTTGTAGCATTGGGTATCGGTAAGGGCGGACGACCACCGGAGGAGTAGCTGGAAGTAAATGAATACGATGGTCACATGGACGAGATGGAGGTAATCCCTTCGGCTCAACAAAGAGTTCAGTGAATTCACTAAGCAAAGTCGCCATCAGATCCTGTCCTTCATAGCTCTAGACCTGCATCACCGGTCGTGATCCTGGTACACCATGCCATAAGACATGATGATCATCATGCCAAAATGCCATTGTGAGTAAATCAAAATCCCAAATGATTGGTCCGAGACCCCGAAGCCATTGAATTCCAAGTACCATATCAAAGCCATCTAACTGAAGATCATAAAAATCAGCCGTGAATTTTTCTGTACTGATATCAATGGAAAGTCCCCGGATTACGCCTTTACTGAAGATCCTCTCCCCATTTGCCACCGGGACCTTCAGATCACGTCAGGGCTACAGATGGAGGCCCAATTGATCGACCACCTTGTCCTGGATGAAATTGTGGATTGATCCCGAGTCAATAAGTGCTAGTAATTCGGTGTTGCCCACGAACTTCGCACTTGCATCGTCCGGCCTGCGCAAATTCCCGTGAGCGCGTGTAGTGAAACATGAGGGTCTTCCCCACCATCGGATTCCTCAGCGACATCCTGTTCATCATCCTGCACCACCTCCAGACAATACACACATCGATGTCCCCAGATAAACTTCTCATCACAATTAAAGCACAACCCCTTTCCCGTCGTTCCGCCATCTTGACTGCAGTTAAGCGGCGAAATTGCTTCCCTCCAGCGCTAGGTGCTCCCTGGCCTCCCCCAACCAGTGGTGCCGACGGTGGTGCTCCTTGGCCGACCGAGTTGGTTCCTTTGCCCTGCTGAGTATTACGTGGCCACGGGCGCTGAGTCGGTGCAGCTGCAATTGCTGCCCTTTGCTCATATGCCCTTGTGTAGCTCATAGCAACCTGTAAATCAGGTACGTGCTGCAATTCAACATCAATGCGTAAGAGCTCAGTCAAACCTGAAGTGAATAGTTGCACTTGTTGCTCGCTTGATAATGGCCCAGCACGGCAAAGTAGTGCCAAAAAAATTTCTTCGTAATCCGCAACGGTGCTTGTCATCCGCAACCTTGCTATTTCTCCAAGAGGGTTTGAGCGAATTGGTGGTCCAAAGCGAAGATTGCACCGTTCCTTGAAGCGAGGCCAATTTGGCGTCCCTTCATCTCTTTCTAGTTCAATGTACCAATCTTTGTCTTTGCTCGACCATGTGATATCTTGCGGCCGGACTTTGTAACCTTCATCAGTGTGTTCTCCCCAAAAAAACTGCTCGATTTAACCATTTGAGCGGATCGTCTTTGCCGTCATATGTTGGGAAGTCGAGTTTATGATAGCGTGGAACCCCTGCTGTGTCCGCGAGGTGAGGACCCGCTGCTGATATTTGTGGAGCCGCCACCCTCGATGGAACTTGTTTTGTCATGAAAGGTAGGGGCGCCGTAACTGTTGGCATGAACTTACTGAACGGTGTTGTTCAAGGATTTGGAAACGCCAGGACTTTGTGAGATGTTCCCATCGGAAGAGATGCCGGACGAATCGTCTCTGGAGTAGACAAATTCCAAGGTTCCATCTTGGTCCCCGAAGGTGAGGTCTCTTGCATGAGCGCCGTGGCTCCCAATTGTGGTTGAAAGCTTCCCAGGATGCCTGAGTATCCTAGCTGATCTTCTAGTTTCTTGATGCGCTCGTCCAGATTGGATGGACGCTCCTCTAGCGCAATCACTCGGGCTTCGAGCGATGAAAAGCTATCTCTGATTTGCTTGCTCAATTCCAGCTTTAGTTCGGCAATGGCTGCCATTACCTCTGATGCCTCGCTGCTCTTTTCCGCACCGGAAGACATGATAGTCACCTCTGATACCAAATGATGTATCCTGCTTCGGCTGCGTAGGAGATACGGATGATTCGGTGGTGGTCGAGGACTTCGGATGCGATGAGAAGGCACCATCGCGAACGCAGCAGGATAGCAAAGGAACGGGATAGAGAAATTCAGAGGATATGATAATAGCAACTAGAAGACAGTAGATTAATTCTTTCTTGTCCTTTCGATTACAGATTCTATAGAACTATTTAAAGGCTACTCATCTAAGCCGACTTGCATACGACTCGGATGTTTGCAACCGATTCAGTTACTTATATGGGAACCTGTCGTATTACATTGTTATTGCCATATACGCTACAGATACATCTTGTATTGCCTCTTCGTTGGCTTTTGGTAGTCTTGACGTTCCAGCTTCTGTGCTCAAAACCTGATTGCCCTGCAAGCCTTGATCACTTGGAACCCTTTTGCGTCTCTGATAACGCTGTCCCCAATATGAGTCTACTACACTCCACATCTATATTACAGGTTGTTGAGTGTTGAGCATACTCAATGGTGTCTGACACATACGCTTGATCAAGTGCTCAAGTTAAGGAGAGTAACAAGTACCTTGTTCTGAATTGAGGCCATCAGTCTGGCTATAATACTCAACTGGATCTCACATGTGCATAATTCAGCCCCAATGTCGTCATAACTATTTGGATCATGGTTTTCTATTGAATCCTAGCAAAATAAGTCTCTCTGTGAACATGCCGTGAAACTTTTTAAGCGTGAAGAATCCAAAAAAAAAACGCAACTTACAACCCCAACAAACAACAACATATATTCAAGGGACATAATTGATCATTCATCCAGACTAACTGAAGTAGATGATACAGTTCATGCTCCAGTTCAAACGCCAAGAACAATCAGAATAATCTATTATGAGAACAGAAAATTCATTTTCTACGAAGTTGAATAAAGGCACAAGCTTTTTTTCCTACCAGGGTAAACTCTTTCCATTTTATTGGAAAAAAAGAGAGAACAAAAGTACATCAAAGTTCCGTCACACCCGAACCAACAGTCAAACACATAGCACCAGGGAGCAAACCATAGATGAAAACAAGGTTCAAATTAAAATATCTCAGCAGCTAACACAACGGAAAAACAAGCAACATTCAGCTAACAGAGCATGCACAAACTAAGACCACATATCAGAACAAAATCTCTCTCAAAATTAAAGGAAAAGCAAGTAACTAATGACCAAACTAAACCCCATTTAAATCAGCACCCTGTGAATTGCTCAATTCAATCCCACCCTGAACACCACCAAATTGACGGTTAATTCCAGGGATAGTTCAAATCCATATAAATATATAATGGTCGGATGCACTACAGCCATTCGATCTAATTAAGTTCTCATTTTCCACGCAAGCAAATTTCTCTAGAGCAGAAACGAAGAAACAAGCACGCAGATTGTTCCATTGCAAAACGCAGACAACACGGCCTTAATTAGATCCATACGAAATTATGAACAAAGGTTGCTCTCACATACACTGATGATCGTTCCAATCAACACCAAACCGACCAAATTCGGAGCCCGGCACCACCTTAAATGCAATAAAAATGAATTTGAACCCTAGTTAATTGCTCGGCTAAACCCTATAAGCTAAGGATTCACAGCGAAACCTACCAAATACGTCACAATACCGATCATTTTCCAACCCAATAGAGAGAGAGAGAGAGAGAGGGGGATTACGGGGATCTGGTGGTGCATATAGAGGACGAAGCCGAGGAGCTCCTTCACGACGTGGAATACCTTCGACCGCTGCAGCGCCACCGCCGCCTGCACCTCCACCAATCTTACACCCCGCGGTTCGCCGCCGCCTCCGGAGGAGGCCGTCTCCATCTTGCCGAGGCCCAGATATGGTGTAGGCGTCCTCCTCCCGTTGCTTCCTCTCACGCTCCTGCCGTCGCCGCTCCTACCACGGCACCCCTTGGAGCGCTTCGCCTGCCCCTGCCGGGGCTTGCTTCCGGCGCCCGAGGCTCCTTGAGTCGGATTTGGGGCTCGGAGGGAGGAAGTTGGACATGTCGCCCATGTAATCCTCATCGGCATCGTGGGAGATATTGGGAAGCGGGCGAGCGGTTTGGGGAGAGAAATGCAGATCGATCAGGTGCAGGAAGAGGAGGCCGGAGGCGTCGGGCGCAGGGAAGAGGATCGGCCGATCGGATATGGTAGCCGAAGTTGCTCCGTAGCAGCGCCATCGGCGTCGCCAGCCTCTACTCCACCTCCTCTATCACCACTACCAGCCTCCTCTTCCTATCGACCACCGCGGCCTCCACCAGCGCGGCGGCGGTTCGTAGATGAGGTTGGGGACGCAGGTGAGGCAGAGGAGGCGCGACGACGCACACGCAGCTAGAGGGTGCGACAGCGGCGGCCGAACAAGGCAGCTGAATTGCGGGCGACAGTGTAATGGGTGTGAGGGAATCTAGGGCGAGGAATTGAAGAGTGAGGACGGGGAATCGTGAGGATGGAGCGGTTTTGGCGATGTGGGTGAGGCCATGGCGCTTTTCGCGAGGAGTGTCGGGGCTTAAAAAGCCTATTTAGGAATCGGTGTATTTTAAATTAGTCTCTGATCATATAAGAATAGTGATAAAATATCATCTATTTATTTAATTTAACTAAAAAATATCAAAATAACAAATAATAATAATAATAATTAAACCTTATGGTCAACATTTACTTAACTTGCCACGCAGGGCTAAAGAAACAAAATAACTCTTACAGTGGAACGAAAATATTGAAAAGGCTAATCAACATGCTCATAGGCAATCGAGTGGAGAACGCTTCCTAATCTGCAAAACCTTTCTGATATTCTTGGGCGAAGAACTCTTGAGAAGCTTGATACTTTTCAACTGAATCGCAAAAATTGAAACCGTGAGCACATAAATTACTCAACAAGTCGTGGAGAAATGTGTGCAAATAGTATTCATACATGGCTTGAACAAAGGTCAGTTGTATGGTTCTTTTGCAGAAAGCAGCATTTACAATAAATAGATTGAAATACGTAACTGAAAAGAATAGTAAATAAGTAAATAATTGATTTGAAACAACCAATAAACTTCTCATTCACTTCCCAAGACAAACCACCAAGTGAATTACCTATTCACCAAACGAACATTATATTCATCTAGTGAACTTCTCATTCACACTCCGACATATTTTATAAGAAACTCTACCTCTCGTGTGAAATCATAGACATGTCCATAACCAAGGACGCGGCTATTCGAATAGATCAATTAACACTCTGCAGAGATTGTACACTTTACCCACAAGATATAATCGGTGTAGCGATCACTAATCATAACAAAATCTTTCAACAATTGACTCCCCGTTAAGCATACAGTCACCCCAACCTCATCGTTGGTTTGACGCACACCGTTGGAACTGGAGACGATAACCTCGCCCATAGATGCGACCTTAGAAAAGAATACACACCTTCACCCATATATTACCTGAGTAGTCAATGCCAAAATTTCACAACTTACTAAGTTAGACCTGTCCAATACCAGACATGTGGTTGTACGAAAAGGCCCAGTTCAATAGCGCATGTGAGGACCCCGGTTTATTTGGCTTGTAATGCTTAACCACCCATTGGTCCTAGCATCACAAATTAGATAAACCAAGCCTCGAGATATGTATACTTCCCAGAATTGCAGTATACACACCCCGTTACAAAATCATGCATCAATTCCATTCATTCACATAGAACCAAGACAAGCAACGGTGAAAGACATACTTAATATAAAGAGATATTACAAAGAGAGGCAGTAGGCCAAAAGACATACAACTAGATAAGTACACAGTGAAGCAAAAAGTGCCATAAGATGGCGACAAACAAAAGCCAATCGGTGTGCCTTTACCCACAAGGCAACCAACCGGACCGCCAAGCTAGTCGTCCCGAACCCGCACATCTCGCAAAAAGTAAGGCCCTTGGGGCTCACCTTCTTCCTCTGCAACAAAACAATTAAGCATAGCATCTGAGTACAAAAATTGTTTTTGTACTCGCAAGACTGACTTGTGAGATAACAGAACTATAATTAGCTACATGCAAGCTTTATTTAAGTGGATGAGGCTCTGGACTTATTTTCAGCATAAAGCAAGTTTTATTTGCAATAATGGTAGTACATTTAAAAGCAAGTTTGCAATTAATTCTTATTGTTCAAATAAGAGAGAAACAAATATAACGATAGGTAGATGACAACATCCTGGAAGTGACTAATCCAATAGCCACCACAACAATAGCATGAAGTACCCCTTCATACCACCCATGTCAAGTTTTGTAACATCCCCATTTTCAACTTGTGTTTCAAATGTAAGAAAATTAGTAGAAATTAAAACTTTTTCCTTACATCATGTATTTCTGTGTGTACTAAACAATTATTGCACAGTATGGAGATACAAAGTCACAAGTCATTGATCATCTCTGGAAATATTTTTCCTAAGTTCTTGGGTTGATATGTGACCCCTCGAAAAATTTCACAAATTTTCAGAAATTGTTTGAAGAGTTTTAGGTCGATCAAACTTGCTTGACTTGTAGTCAAACCCTAGCTCAAAGCATTGTATAATTTACGGAGAGAAATGCTCAATATAAAACCTTTGGAAATTTTATGCAAGGTCCATCTCAATGTCGACAAGCTCTGCCAAAATTTCATAGAATTTGGAGCTAGTTTGCTAGCTCTAAAAGTCCCTTCAAGATCGATTCAAAATTAAACCCTAAGCCTGGTCCGAGTCGAGTTGGACTCGGACCTCTAGGTCTTGGTCACCGAGCCGGTCGGGCTCGGTCAGGTTAAGCGCAGTGGTGCGGGCCATTGGATTTTCAAATCCGGCGCTCAAAGACCTCCTCGGGTCTTTGTAAGGACCTCCCACCCGCACGACCTCCTCGGGTTCTTTTACGAAGACAACCCTCGAGGCCTCCCCGGGACCTCCTTTGCACCTTTGCAAAGACCACCTGGCGACCTCCTCGACCATCCACGACCACCCCTAGCGCTTGGGTGATCTTGAGCCGTCCATCTTGAGATCGTGGCTCGGACCTCCCTAAGTGTTAGGACCTCTAATACTTAGCCCAAAATCGGGCCCTTGATTTCAATCCAACGACTCACGACCTCCTGGTGGAGCTCGTGACGATTTAGCCGTTGAGTTCATTTGACCAGTCTTCCTATTTCTCTCCTTTGTCGGGTGGGCACAGGCATTATCAATTTTGTGCGTGGCGTGGGGAAGCGGTGCCTTGTCAACTCTAGGGTGACAAGCGGCTATGTCTGCCAACATTAAATGTCGGCGGCACCTTTTGCTCAAAAGTCACCACGACACTGCTCCCATCATGTCGTTGATGCCTAGCTCAGTGCACCAGTGGGTGTGACCTTGTTTTCATTTTTGGCGCTCGGCTATATATGGATCGGGCTTCTCCCTTAAGTTTCTTTGGATCCATTCTTGCACCCCTAGTTTCTTCCTCTGCTCTTGAGCTCAAGTCACCCGAAAGCCTCTGTCACCATTGCTCGACCTTGGAGCTCTCCGCGACCCTTGAGCTCCAGTGGTTCATTATTGCAATTTTGGCTAATCCTTTTGTTCTCTTGGTCACCTCGAGCCTCTCGACTTGCTTTGTTTGACCTTCACGAGGTTGATAAAGTAGGAGCGTGTGGTTCGTGGCGGGGCGTCGTCTTCTTCACCTCGTGACCTCCACCTTCACCGAGCTCTTGCGGCCACCTCTAGCTCCTCCATTCCACGGTCGATATTTGATGTCGGAAATCCTATTCTTTTAGACCTCTTCGGTTTCGATTTCGTAGTAATTGGTCCCGGCGGTTATCTCCGGTTAGCGCCGGTTGGTGGTCTTTGTTGGTGTAGTTTTGGCACCCTTAGGTCCTCCGTCCTATTTGGAGCTCATTCGTGCCTTTGGTTTCCGCCGACGAGGTCCACATCGCGGCGGCAAGCAGCATGCCCTTTCGGGTTTTGTCGGTTCAAAACCTCCCATTTTCGTCATCTTCTTAGGACCACTTTAATGCTCAAATCATTGCTCATCATTGGTGCATTAATTGTGTCCTAATTTGTGCCGTGGAGTCACCGCGTGTGGGCCATGGGTTTAGAATTAAAGTTTGGAAATCATTAAGTGTCCCTTTTAGTTTCATTTATTGTCAATCATCTGGAGCATTTAATTTGTCTTAACCGCCTTTTGTCGTTGTCAGGAGGTCTGCGCCATTAAAACCACTCCGGGACCTCCCAGCAAATCCGGCGTTAAAGACCTCCGTAGGTTAAATCCCACCGCTAGGATCACCCTCCTCCTTGGGGTCCTTTTTGCAAAAGACCTCCTTGAGGTCCTCTGTGCGAAAAGGTCACCCGGTCGTTTTGTCAAAACCGCCCTCTCGGACCTCCTTGGGGTCCTCTTTGCAAAAGTCCTTCCTTAGTCGTTTTGAAAAACCACCCTGAGCCACCCCACCAAGGTCCTCTTGTGCAAAAGACCACCTGGTCATTTGTAAAGAGAACCTTCAAAACTACGTTTAGGGTCCTCTTTGCAAAAGACCACCTCGGCCCTTTGTGAAGAAGTCGTAGGACCTCCCTCCTCTCGGATCTGGACCGTTCATGACCTCCCCACGGAGATCCGGGCCGTCCGGACCTCTCTGTTGAACACACATCGGCGTAGGACCTCCCGCGAAGATCATGGCCATCCATGACCTCCTCGGTGAAATCTAGCCGTCCAGGCCTCCTCGCTTCATCTTAGCCGTTCGGGACCTCCCACCGGAGATCGTGACCGTCTAGGACCTCCTGCCGACTCGGACCGTTAGATTTAGATCTAACGGGCTGAACCTCTCGGGTAGATCTCAACCGTCCGGGACCTCCTATGGGAGATCCGGCGGTTAAGATCTCGTCGATCAATCGTTGACCTTTAGACCTCCCTAGTGCTCGGGACCGCGGATCTTGATCGGCGGTCCACGACCTCTGATAAGCGCGAGGACCTCCTTTGCGTCTTGTTGTCGTGCAGTCGTAGCCATTGGATTCAAGATCTCGGCTTAGACCTCCTCGCTAGATCTTGCCGTCTAGGACCTCCTCGTTAGATTCGGACCATCAAGTCTAGATCTAGCGGCTAAGACCTCCTTGGCGCAATGAGGTCTTTGCGCCTGGTGCTCGTCGCGGGTTTTAGCATCGAGATCGTGAGCGTGCGATCTTTGATCAACGACCCACGACCTCCCGATTTTATGGGTTTTCAGTTTAGTCCGAAAAGCTTTTATTTGCACATATTAATTGTTTTAAACTTCAAAATTGCGTAACTTTTTCTCTGTAGCTCCAAATTTAACAAACTAAAGTTCGATAAATGCATCTGTTAAAGTACTTTAGCTTAGCATAGGTTTTGCAGTAATCTTTATCTGAAATAAATCATGTCTTAGATTTAAAACTTAGAAAAATCATAACTAAATCATTTTAACTCCAAATGACCTGAAATTTTATATGGGTTACCACTATACCAGTAGGTAGCTACCATAAAAGTTTCAGCTTCAAAATCTTTCTAGAAAATATTTTTGCTCTGATGCTAATTATGGCGAAATTAGGTTTTAGAGAATATCTTTTGCACCACAAATCCAAATTAAGTTTTTCCAGTTTCTATGTCTAGGTATGTTCGTATTTTACCTTGTGTATAAATTTCGTCACATTTGGATAAGTTTTGCTTGCTCTTTTGTTTAAGTGTTGCTCGTCGTATTGGTTGTTTTAGCTCTTTCGCTAGGATTCGATATTTGCGGTAATCCGAGAACGACCCTCCGCAACAAATTGAGCAACGAAAGCGAACAAGCGATTTGATCATTTCCCACTTGATCCCATTACTTTCAAAGTCTAATATTTTGTTTAACTTGTATGTATGCATGCTTTTGTGTCAATGATTAGTTTTCTTGAATAGAGGTAGCTAATCCTATTGCATTGTTTCCTTTCAATTGTTCACCCACCTTGCTTGCCTTAGGAATATTATCCTCACCGGTGAATTAGAGCCCGGTGAATGATTTAGGCCTTTTATTTGTTTTTACGATATGATGCTTAGCAATGCTTAGTTAGTCGGTAGTATTGGGCGATCATCGACTTAGTCGGTGATCTTGATCACACAAATGTTATTATTATTCCATTATGTCCAACCTTGTGTTTTACCAATTTACAAATCAAAACTCAAAACAAAAATTATATCTTGATTTGGGCACAATGGTATGTTGGTGTGATCTTAGGGTGTGATTGGAATGGTGCCTAAGTCCCTAAGGACCGAGTTACTTGTGCCATTGATCCAAGCAATTGTTGCGTGCTAACCACGAGGGGATATGGGACCTCTCTTGACTAAGTACTTTGGGAGGTGTTAATTATGAGTGGTCGGTGGGTGTGTGCGTGTGTGTGTTTGTGGTGTGCGAGGGAGCATTAGCGATCAGGTTAGGTGTCTAATGTATCCTTCTCCCGTGGGTTGCGGCTCTTAATTAGCATCGTCCATTGGAAAGCGTCTTGTAGACTTAGCGTGCACGCATACCAAAGGAAGTATGCTAACCGTGGCTGGTGGAAAGGCGGTCTATCGTGTGGGTACATTGGTACACCCCTGCAGGGTTTAAAACTATTCGAATAGCCTCGTCCTAGGTTATGGACACGCTTGGTTATTTCCCACAAGAACTAGACTACAACCTTTTAAAAGCTTAAACTTGACATGGGTGGTGTGAAGGGGTACTTCATGCTATTGTTGTGGTGACTATGGGTTAGTCACTTCTAGGTTGGTGTTGTTCTCTATCTATGTTATTATTGTCTCTCTTTTATTTGAACAATAAAAGTTAATTGCAAACTTGCTTTGAATCTATTACCTTATTGTAAATGAAAACTTGCTTTATGCTGAAAATAAGTCCAAAGCCTCATCCACTTAAATAAAGCTTGCATGTAGTTAATTATAGTTCTGTTATCTCACACGTCAGTCTTGCAGTACAAAAACAAGTTTTGTACTCATCGCTGCTTAATATTAATTGTTGCAGAGGAAGAAGGTGAGCCCCAAGGGCCTCACTTTTGTGAGTATGTTCTTGTGTTGTTGGGACGATTAGCTTGGCGGTCGGTTGGTTGCCTTGTGGGTAAAGGCACACCGATTGGCTTTGTTTTCGCCATCTTATGGCCATTTTGCTTCATTGTGTATTTACTTATCTTTATGAATTTTGGCAGTCGGCCTCTCTTTTGTAATAACTCTCTTTATATTATCTATGTCTTTCGATTATTGCTTTTGCTTGGCTCTATGTGTATGAATGGAATTGATGCATGATTTTGTAGCGGTGTGTATATCTGCATTTTAGGAAGTATACATATCTCGAGGCTTAGTTTATTTGATTTGTCTTGTTAGGACCAAGTGGATGGTTAAACAGTACAAGCCGAATAAACCGGGGTCCTCACAAGTTTTAAGTTTTTAAAAGGTTGTAGTCTAGTTCTTGTGGGAAATAACCAAGCGTGTCCATAACCTAGGACGAGGCTATTCGAATAGTTTTAACCCTGCAGGGGTGTACCAATGTACCCACGATAGACCGCCTTTCCACCACCACGGTTAGCATACTTCCTTTGGTATGCAGGCACGGCTAAGTCTAACAAGACACTTTCCAATGGACGATGCTAATTAAGAGCCGCAACCCACGGGAGAAGGACACATTAGACAGCCTAACCGGTCTGCTAATGTTCCCCTCCAACACCACACACACACACACAGTTTGAACACACCCACCGACCAGCTCATAATTAACACCTCCCAAAGTACTTAGTCAAGAGAGGTTCCATATCCCCCTCGTATGGTTATAGCACACAACAATTGCTTGGATCAATGGCACAAGTAACTCGGTCCTTAGGGACTTAGGCACCATTCCATTCACACCCAACAGATCACACCAACATACCATTGTGCCCAAGTCAAGATATAGTTTTGTTTTGAGTTTTTAATTTGTAAATCAATAAAACACAAGGATTGGACATAATGGAATAATATAAGTATTTGTGTGATCAAGATCATCGACTAAGTCACGATATCCAAGGAGGTCCAAGAACAAGACGAGCAGGAGATTTGGAGGTGACCAAGAGAACAAATGACGACCAACAAGCGCAATATTGAACCACTTGGAGCTCGGAGGTCGCGGAGAGCTCCAAAGTTCAACAATGGAGGCAAAGAGCTTTGGTGTTTTGAGCACAAGAGGAGGAAGAACTAGAAGTGCAAGAGAGATTCAAAAGAAGCTTTGGGAGAAGCTAGGGTTCCTCTTATAGCCATTTGCAAAAGGAACCGGGCCACTCATGTGCACTGATCTAGGGCACCCTCGAAATGATGGGAGTAGGTTGTCGAGAGACTTTTGAGCAAAAGGGCTGCCAAACATTTAATGTTGGCGACACATAGCCGCTTATGCGCCTAGAGTTGACAAGGCCTTTGCTCTCTCTGCCATGCACAAAAATTGATAATGACAAGCCCCACGATCGGTGAGAGAACTAGGAGGACTGATCAAAGAATTCAACACTAAATCAATGGCCCAGCTCCACTAGGAGGTCGTGAGTGTTGGATTGAAATCTAAGGGCTCGATTTAGAACTATGTGTTAGAGGTCCTAACACTTAGGGAGGTCCGAGCCACCGATTTCAAGATGGACGCCCACGATCACCCAAGTGCTAGGGGTGGTCGTGGAGGGTGAGGAGGTCGCCCAGGTGGTCTTTGCAAAGGTGCAAAGGAGGTCCTCGAGTCGTCTTTGCACATAGAACTGAGGAGGTCGTGCGGGTGGGAGGTCTTTGATCGTCGATTGAAATCAACGGTCCGGACCACACGTGGCCAGTGCCCGAGCCCGACACGGCTAAGCGGCTCGGTGCGGCCGAGACACAGAAGTCCGAGTCTAAGTCGACTCGGACCGGGGCTTAAGGTTTATTTTGAGCGAGATCTTGAAGGGACTTTTAGAGATAGCAAACTAGCTCCAAGTTTCTGAAATTTTGACATAGCTTGCTAACCTAGAGATGGAACTTGTGTACAGTTTCAGAGGTTTTTATCTTGAGCATTTTCTCCAAAAATCATACAGATGTGCTAGGCTAGGGTTTGACTACAAGTCAAACAAGTTTGTGCCCTTAAAACTATTCAAACAATTTCCAAAAATTGTAAAATGTTTCAGAGGGCCACAAACCATCCCAATTACTTAGGAAAAATATTTCCAGGAGATGATCAAAACATTCGACAAGATTATTTTTGAAGGATCAAGATTTGGATCAAAAGACTTGTGACTTTGTATTTCCATACTCTTGTACAATAATTGTTTAGTACACACAGAAAATACATGATGTAAGAAAAAGTTTTAAATTCTACTCATTTTCTTACACTTGAAACACAAGTACAGAATTTGGGATGTTACAGCGCACAAGATTAAGTCTTGACAAATTACTCAGGCGAATCTACCACAAACCCACAATGTGTTAAATCCACACCCTTATTGCACAACCGCTCGCCTAAGTGAAAATTATTTTGTTCAACCAAGCCCAATGGCATACCCTATCATGGTACATAAATTTTAATAACAGTGGCTGACCACCGCGATTCCATATATCATTAAGTCAAGATTAATCACTATGATACATGTGATAATGAACCCATCGTAACTAAGCTTAACTAAGCATCAATACGATACCCATGTTGGTGACACAATTATGTCCAACCAGAATTATCCATGCTAGGGTGACAAAGGATTCATGGCATTCAAATAATCAATGAAGGCATAGTGATAACAAGTAATAGCTAATCCCAAAGTAGTTTATATAAAGATAGCATGCAGTTGTATAAAACAATATACTTTTGAAATCATACGTTCAATATGATCAAATGACCATAACTTGCCTTGAGATAAATCTTGGGATTGATCTTGATCTTGGTGCACTCCTTCTTGCTCAAAATTTCCTGAAGAATCAACGTCTACTCACAAACAAAGCAAATAAATAAAATAAATACAAAACAAAGATAAAACAAACTCCAAAAATTAAATAAAAATCTCACATAAATAGAGCTTGAATTTAGATAACTTTAGAAATTTAAATGGACTCAATCGGAGTTGGATGAAAAAGATATGGCCACTAGAAGATTGAAATCACACAAAATGCTGAAAATTGGGACTAGAAGATTGAAATCACATAAAATGCTGAAAATCGGGAATAGAAGATTGAAATCACATAAAATGCTAAAAATCAGGATTTATGGATTTACTAAAATTATTTTTTCGAAGGAAAAATAACTTATTGTGTCAGCTGACGTCATCAATGAATTTCAGCCGAAAAGGAAATAAAAGGAATTGAATTTGACAAGTGGGTCCCATTAGCATCGAGTTGGTGTACGGTGGACTAAGTTTACAAGGTTTTGGATCTGAGAGGGGTTTGAGGTGGCATGCGCGTGCCCATGTAGCGGTGACCATGATGCCACGAGGGCGACACACAGACTTCGGTGCTGAGCTAGACGCTGATGAGGGAGTGATGAGGACGGCAGGGTTGGCGGCGATGCTCCAGACCCGATGGTCACCGGCAATTACGGCCCCGACGGAGTAAACAGAGGACTCAACGGTAGTCAAGTGGCGGTGAACTTCGACAAGGGCTTGCAATGACCGAGACAAACTACGGTGGTTGGTGGCAAGCTTTTGGCGAGAACCTAGGGTTCGAGTTTGGCGACGACGACGCTAGAGGGCTCATTGCGAGGATGAGGCGACATCGAGATGTGAACCTTAAGGCGACCCCGATGGTGATGTCCAAAGGCGACCAAAGTGGTTGGAACTACGGAAGTGACAAAAAGGACTCACGGCGAGTGTTGAAGACGAAGACGATGACTAGGGCCCTAGGCATTGACTTGAGCACGGGCGGCTAGGGTTTCGAGGTGACGCGTCTCGGGGTATCCCTCCCGAGGGGTCCTCGGGGCCTTAAATATTGTTGGGGACGAGTGCAGCAGCGGAGATAGCGGCACCGCGGCAATGGAAGGATAGGAGAGTCCGGTGCAGGATGATGAGCAGTGCTCCGTGGGGTCCAGTCGGCGATTGCGGCTCGGGCCGCGAGCGTTACAAACGACTCGGTCGACACCGACAGGTGGGGCCGGGTGCTCGCGTCTTGGAGAAAGAGGAGATGCGCCTCGTGGGAATGGGTCAAAGTCGGGAATAGGAATGGGTGAAGGGAAGGGGTTTTGGCCCAAGAGGCTTTTGAAATTTTAATAGTTTTTCCTTTATAGAAAAATACTAAAAATTCAAATGGCAATTAGAAAGTAGCAAATGAACTCGAATTTTTTTTTTAGAAAAATCTAGATAATATGTGCAATCATAGAGAATCCAAATAAAATAGTTTTAACAATAGTTGATGTTGACATTATTCACATTAAATCTTTTTTGATTTATGAAATTTCAGATTAAGCTTTTGACTTTAGGAGAAAAATCAAAATGGTTATTTTTATTTTTAAAACTTCAAAACAAACCAAATTTTTTGGGATGTTACAACCTACCCCTTAAAAGGAATCTCGTCCCTGAGATTCGGGCTAACTAAAGAATAGGTTCAAACCAGCCGTGTTTACTCATCCCAAAAGATTTCTCTTGCGAGTGAAACAAAGCTGCAACTGATGCAAGTCTAACTTAAATACTTACCAGAAATGACATTCTGAACTGGTTGAACTTCTTCTATGGTGACGTGAATCAGTCTTCCTCTTGCTGTAGTTGATGGAGAGTCCGAGTTAGGGATAATGAATAGTGCTCCCATGGGTCCCCTAGTCAGCGATTGTGGCTCGGACACGAACGCGTTACTAACGACTCGGCCGACACCGATAGGTGGGACTATTTGCTCGGTTGCGGAGAGAGAGCAGGAGATGCGGGCCATGAGGGAATGGGCCAAAAGTAGGAATAGTAATGGGCTGAAGGGAGGGTTTCGGCCCAAGAGGCTTTTCTGATATTTTAATAGTTTTTCCTTTTTAGAAAAATACTAAAAGTTCAAATGGTAATTAGAAAGTAGCAAATGAACTAGGAAAAATTCTAGAAAAATTTAAAAAATATATGCCAGCACAAAGAATCCAAATAAAATAGTTTTGACAATAGTTGATATTGACATTATTCACATTAAATCCTTTTTGATTTATGAAAGTTCAGATTAAGCTTTTGACTTTAGCAGAAAAATCGAAAAGGTTTTTTATTTTTAAAACTTCAAAATAGACCAAATTTTTTAGGATGTTACAGGGAGCATCGAAGAGGAGTAGGGGGAGGCCGAGAGGGTGGGCCGATCTTCCCCAATGCGTGGGGGTAAACTCCAATTTTTAGTAGTTAAGATACTCCAACGTGCAGTTCGTGAACCACACGTAAAATTTGTAAGAGACTCTATAGTTTTTAGCGTATTTTGTAAATACCTTCGTACTCCCGTATAAAGTCTAAAAAATTGTACATACCACCCCTGAAAGGTGTAAATACCACCTAAGTGATTTTATATACTCGTATACTACACATACATACCTTCGGTTGCGCAAGATGCTCCCTACGTAGTGAGATACGACATAAGGAGTAACTATAATTAATATATATATATATATCTTTTTTCTACTCTCGGGAGTAGTTACTTCCTATTTCGTATCTCACAACGTAGGGAGTATCTTGTATAATTGAGAGTATGTATGTGTAGTATACGAGTATATAAGACCACTTATGTGGTATTTACACCTTTTTAGGGGTGGTATGTACAATTTTTAGACATACTATTTTTTATATGCGAATATGAAGGTATTCACAAAATATGCTAAAAACTATGGACTCTCTTGCAAATTTTTCATATGGTTCGCATTGAAGTATCTTATAATTTGTATATGAGTATACCCAAAGTGATAAAGGAGTATGTCAAGTTATTTTAGATGGTATATCAGATGTGGGAGTAATTACTCCTAGGAGTAGAAGGTATGTCAAGTTCTTTTAGGTGGTATATCTGAGGTGGGAGTAACTACTCCAAGGAGTAGAAGGTATTATATATATACTAGTAGGGTGCCCGATGCGTTTGCGAATCTCAAAAGAGAGTGATACATATCAACAGATGGGATCCTAAATCGCATAATAAAGTTTAGGCTCTTGTATTAATCTTGGGACATTGGATGGTTTACAAAAGAAGGCCAATAAACAAAAAAAATGACAAAAATTAACTTTCATAAAAGAACAACACCTTCTTGTTGTAACGAAAATCATGTTTTTGTAGGAAATCTAGTGGTAAGTTCAATGTACAGGAGCATCTAACCAGCAGAAACAACTTGATAGGGCCTTGAAAAATAATGGGATGGAAAGTAGTAAGCTAAAAGTTAACGGCAACACTAGCCAAGCATGTTTTATAACAATTCATTCAAGAGGAGCAATATCATGAATATGTCCGGATAACTTTAAACCTTCATCTAGCATGAATAAGATTTAAGGATGAACAATAAAAGCAACATGAATCCTTTTTACAATCAATAGTTTCCAAATGCAAGGTCATAGCTTATTATTTAATTGGTGAAGAATGTGATAAAGTGAATTTCTTCATGTGGTCTACTCCCTCCCAATGCGTGTTGTCCTCAATGTTCACCTAAAAATAAAATTGGCAAGAGTGAGTCCAAGATTCAGCAAGTACAAATGAATGACACAAGAAACAATGAATTGGATACAAATCAATCTCAAATTGTCACATATATATGAATATACTATGAATGCGATGCAAAATGCACATAACTCCACTTCTCTTCTGCATATACTGGTATAGCCAATGTAACACCCGTCGGTGTTCACTCATGCTTGTATTATCAAATGCGGGGATCCAGGGCTCGTTTGAAGAATCTTTCATACGGGGATCTAGTTGCCCATATTGAAAATATGGGGATCTCAATTCCCACTCCCGTGGGTTAAGCATGAATGCTTGAAAGAAATGTAATGAAATGAATGAATTCTTCCATGCTAGCAATTGATATCAACGATAAACAGAAGTATGTAAGGAACGAAAATACTCATACATCATTAGATTTATCCATGTCATAATCATATAACCAAATTTGAACAAAAAAACATCAAGTTGACTCAAACTGTACTTGCCTTTCGCGTTGCGACAAGTTGGAAGGTAAAGAAGGTGAAACCAATCCCGAGGTCACTCCGTCTACAATAAATAATTTGCTCAAAAACAAGTTTTGACAAGATGAAACAACACTATTTGCAACGCTCTAATTCGCGCTCCCAAAGACCCATATTTCATATATTTATTTTACTCAAACGAAACGACGAACTAGTAGTAACTCAATTCTGGACAGTGACCTTATAAATTGCATATCTCCCATTCTGCTTATCATAACAATGCTTTCTTGGTCTCTCTAGAAATATTACGAAAATTTCTACAAAAGTCTAGTTGTCTGGATTATCAGATTTTGCCTTCAAATAATTTTAATACACAGATCAAAATAACTGTCAGAATCTGACAGACTTTTTGGACAGTAAAATTACAACATACATAACTTTCGTTCTGAAGATCCAAAAATGGTGTTCTTTAACAATCCTGAAAGCTAATTAAATTACCTACAAAATTCGTTTTGGTCAATATCCCTGATTTGGCCGTTATCTATTTTTAATATATTTATTACCATGACTGCTAAAACCTGACAGGGGTTCTGGACATCGGCATGGCACAGATCATAACTCAAAAACTATTGATCCAAATAATATGATCTATGATTCCTTAAGAAGCTACTAACATTCCCCACAATTCTTCAAGAGACACAAAATCCTAATTTCGCATTGGACTATTCCAAAACTACTAATCAACGTGACTACAGGTTAATGAATCAATTGCAATAGCAACAACAATATGCTATTCGACATCAATCGCATAGAAAAGGACTAAACAAATCAATGAAGAATTGAAGATCACCCTTGAAGACCCACTGAAACTCAAAGAAAATCCCCCGCGAGTACTTCGTCTTCCCTCTCTGCCTTGGCCGGCAGCACTCGAAGGAGGCTTCCTCCTTCTTTTTCCATGGCCGGCTACAATGGAGGAGCCCCGGAGGAGAGGGGGCACCACCAGGGAGGAGAAGAGCACCACCAGGGAGGAGAGGGGGCATGGGATAAGTGGGGAGATCAGGGGGAGTGGCGGCCACAAGGGGAATAGGAGGGGAGGCGCAGGCGGGGTGGCTTAGGGTTTCAGCTACCCCACTCTCTATGGTCGGCTGCCCCTAATGGGCCAAGGTTTTGGCCTTCGGCCCAAGCTCTAATGCCTCTCCAAGAGAAATTCAGAAATTCATTTTTAATTCCTGATAAAAACGTTTGAAATTCAAATATAGTTCTAAAGATTGAACGGGGTATTACAGGTTGGTCCATATAAACTTCCTCCTCTAAATCACCATTTCAAAAGGCAGTCTTCACATCCATTTGATGAAGCTCTAAATCAAAATGTGCCACCATAGCTCAAATAATTCTTAGAGAATCCTTCTTAGAAACATGAGAGAAGGTTTCTTTATAGTCAATGCCATCTTTTTGAGTGTAACCTTTAGCGACAAGTCTGGATTTAAATCTTTCAATCTTTTGAGTCACGCTTGGTCTTAAATACCCATTTGCACCCGACTTGTTTTCTACTTTCAAGCAGTTCGACCAATTCGCAAACTCTATTGTCATCCATTGATTTCATTTCTTCCTTCATTGCATTAAACCACTTTTCAGAATCATCACATTCCACAGCTTGCTTAAATGAGACTAGATCTTTATTAATACTCAAATCGAATTCTTGTTCAACTGAGTAAACCACATAGTCATCTGAAATGGCAGATATTTTCTGTCGAGTTGACTTATGCAATGTGGTTTCTTCTTACTAAACTTCTTTATTTTCGAGTTGAATATTATTAGCCGGTTCTTGAAATGGAATAATATTAGGGGATACATTAGTTTCTAAAATATTCTCCTGAATTTCTTTAATATCCACATTTCGTGATTTATCACTCCCACTAAATTGACCATTTTCAATGAACCGAGTATTACCAGATTCTACTATTCTCGTACTATGGTTTTGACAATAAAATTTGTATCCTTTTGACCTATTAGAATAGCTAATGAAATTACCACTAATGGTTCTCGCATCAAACTTCTTTTCATGTGGATTGTATATCCTTACTTTTGCTAGGCAACCCTAAACATGAAGATGTCTTAAGCTGGGTTTCTTTCCTATCCACAGCTCATAAGGGGTCTTAGGAACTGACTTACTAGGAACCTTGTTAAGTAAATATATTGCAGTCTTTAATGAATGCATCCATAATGATAAAGGTACAGAACTGAAACTTAGCATACTCCTAACCATTTCTATAAGGGTACGATTTCATCTCTCAGCCACACCATTTTGTTGAGGTGTACCTGGCATTGTGTATTACACACAAATACCTTTACTTTCAAGGTACTTTGCAAACGGACCTGGACACTGTCCATCTTCATTAAATTTTCCGTAAAATTCACCACCCTTATTGGATCTCACAGCTTTAACTTTCTTATCATGTTGGCTCTCTACCTCAGGTAATGAATATCTCTAAGACATTTACTGATTGAGATTTTCATGCAACAAGTATATATAACAATATCGTGAGAAGTCATCAATAAAGGTGATAAAATATTTTTTCTCCACTCCATGATGGAATATCAAAAGGACCACATATAGCAGTGTGTATTAGTTGTAAAGGTTCACTGCTTCCTGTGGCTGGATATTTTGATATATGTGTAATACCCAAAAAATTAAATCGGGAGAGAATAATTAAATCGGGAGAATATTTATTTTAGCAAAGCGATTGAATAGGATAAAGAGGGTTTTAATGTAATACTCCGATTTATTCTACAAAAGCGTTCAAAAGAGAAATTAGACATAAAAAGGGGTTTCTGCAGTTTTTGGCAACTTGGGCCTCGGGCCTTGGCCTAGGAGGCCCATGAGGTTGGCCACCAATAAAAGGAAGGGGAAACCCTAGATGCATCAGAGCTACAGATCTTTGTCAGAACACCCTGACCCACATGAGTCTAGAATGCTACTAAACAAACTCTAGTAACTCTAAAGTAGACAATCCTAATAAATTTCGGCAGAACCTCCCTTGTAAAGTTAATTACACGGAGGTTCCAACACACAGATTATTCAAATAATAATTAAAACTTTCATCCAAAGACATCAAAAGATAAACAATGACATGCTAAGAATCCAACAAAACTAGAGAGATATGAAGATCCACTACTCATCATTATTACATCAATCCATTGCATAAGACAAAATATAATAATCTAAAATCAACTTCGTTCTGAAGATCATTCAACTTTATTTAGTTCATGTGGTATGTGTGTGTCTAGCAGTCTACTTTCCCCCATGCATGTCATTCTTGGCTCGGGTACCTAAAACAACAATAAAAACAAGAGTGAGTCCACAGACTCAGCAAGTACATGAAGAAACTATAACATCAACATACATATAAAGGAGATCAACAACAAACATCTCATATGCAAATGCAATGCTCAAGGAACCTTTATCTTTAACTCTCGTGTGCATTACACGTAATCAGAGTATCGCGACCGCCGCCAATGCACCCATGCTCAGCGCGCACGCACGGGACCAATTGCCGTTACTCCGCAAGTAACGGGGACCTCAAGCCCACACTCCACGAGTGAGGGGATCTCGGGCCCGCCATATTCATGACGGGGTTCTCAAAGGGAAACATACTTGGTCACCGCGTGACCAAGCCTCAATATGCTTTCAATATGCAAATGCTCATCTTCCAATCAATATCAAATTTACCAAAAGACAACAACACTTAACCACAGTAAAGCATGAGCATCATTTGAGCAATAACCATACTTAAACATTCATCAAGTATACCATCATGCTATGCAACCATATAACAAATAACACACAATATAGCCAATGATTCAAACAACAATGCACTTGCCTCAACCGTGCGAAGGTGGATGTCGGGAATAAGTACTGCTTCCGGAGCCAAACCCACACCTGGACATACAATTGAGACAAGCTAAGGCTACCATAAAGGTCTAATAACAAAATCATAAACACAAAATGAGTACATCGTCCACTAAACGCAATCCCCAACGCTAATGCTGGCTGTCAGATTTCTTTTCCAGAGAACGGCCCCCTTCGAAAAATCATAACTAAATGTACATAAATCCAAATGGAGTGATCTTGGACAATCTGAAAAGGTTATTGAATTCCCCTTCTAAACCTAGTTGGTGAGGTTCTCTGATTCGGCCCTTTACTAGCCCTACCAATCTAAACAACAGAGTATCAATTCTCGCGTCGGGTCTCTGGACAGCAACGATGAAATTATCATAACTCTCTCTACGTTCGTCCGAATTCCATGATCTTTAGTTTTCCTGAAAGCTGGAAGGATTATCTACAACTTTCGTTATACTGGGGTTCTCAGATTTCCACTTTAACCATCACTTTTAATCGGTTTTCTACAATCTGCCTAAATACTGACAGAGCAGTGGAATAGCAGTCTTAGAAAAATCATAACTCTCTAACCGTTAATCGGATTTGAGTGAACTTGGCGGCCACTGAAAGCTAAGACAATAACCTACAACTCTCTAGGAGACCAAAACTCCATATTCATCCTCTAACCACATGAAATTTACCCCGCAAGTAACTGGACGAAAACTGAAAAACAGCAGGCCGAATGCCATCTAACCAAAGACTACCAAAATCTCTTCCAAGACTAATTGCCCTACAAGAACGTCTCGTTACCCTTGACGACGTGCTGAACGACGATGATCAGCCCCGAAGACGAACCTCCTTCTCCTCTCTTCCTTCTCTTCTCCCTCTCCTTCTTCCTCCTTCTCTTCTTTTCTCCTTCTTCTTCCTCCTTGGCCAGCTGCAATGGAGCTCCTTCTACTCCTTGGCCAGCAAAGAATGGAGGTGGTGGGGAGGTGGAGAGGGGCGCAAGGGAGGGTGGAGGAGGTGGAGAGGTGGAGAGGGGGTGGCGGCCGGTTGGGAGTGGGGAGGAAAGGGGAGGGAGGGGGTCGGCTAGGGTTTGGGAAGGGGAGTGGCGCCCCTTTGGCTATGGCCGCCACCCTTGGGCCCCTCTTGGGCCATGGGCTCTAGCCAAGTTGCCGCTAAATTACTCTTTCCCCTCTACAACTCGCAAAGACGCAATCTTTCCAATTGGTCCCTCTCGACATTCCGTTAAATAATCTCCCGAACCGATTCTCCCTTCTGACTTCTAGTGCTTCACCCATCGGGATATTACATTCTACCCCCCTTAACAGGATTCGACCCCGAATCTAAACGCCCACTTCACGAGTTAAAACCGAAACCGGAAACTAAGCAACAAAAGAACACACCTGAGGTGAACAAATCTGGATAAAGCTCGCGCATGCGAGACTCCAGTTCCCAAGTGGCCTCCCTTTCAGTCTGCTGCGACCAAAGCACCTTGACATACTTCAGGGTTTTGTTCCTCAACTCTTTTTCTGATCTTTCCAGAATTCGCACTGGTTTGGACTCAAAGGACATGTCCTGCTCAATTGTTATGGGTTCTAATGCAATGAGATGTTCCGGGTCCCTCAAGTACTTCCTCAACATGGACACATGAAAAACATTGTGCACTCCACGCATAGACTCTGGCAGATCTAAACGATAAGCCAGCTTCCCGATTCGAGCCAAGATCGTGAATGGTCCTATGTACCTTGGGCTAAGCTTCCCTCCGTGCAGAACCTCACCACACCTTTAGTGGGGACACTTTCAAGAGCACCGATCCCCACTTCAAATTCCAAGTCTCTTCTCCTTACGTCGCATAACTTTTCATGCGCTCCCGAGTGCTAATAGGTTCTGTCTCACCAGAGCCACTCGCTCTGATCTTTTGTACCCAATCCGACCCAAATCGCCTTCTCACCCACGGCTTCCAAAGAAAGTGGTGACTGCACTTACGACCATACAAAACCTCGAACGGAGCGGCTTTTATGCTTGAATGATAGCTGTTGTTGTACGCAAACTCTGCTAAAGGCAATTGATCCTCCCAGCTACCCTTCCAGGACAGGACACAGGACCGCAACATGTCCTCCAAGGTCTGAATAGTGCGCTCGATCGCCCATCCGCTTGAGGATGGAAAGCTGTACTTAGACGGAGTAGTGTGCCCATTGCACTCGCAAACTCTCCTAACTTGGACACGAACTTGGCGTCCACGCTGAAATGATGGTCTTTGGTACTCCATGCAATCTTACAATTTCCCGCGCATAGATAGGAGCCAGGTCACTAGACGAATTGGTCGTGCGGATGAGAATAAAATGTGCAGATTTATCAATCGATCCACTATAACCCAAACCGCATCCTTACCTCGCGGTGAACGAGGCAACGCAACAACGAAGTCCATAGAGATATCATCCCAAGGCCATTGGGGGACCTCTAATGGCTGCAATAATCCTGCAGGACGCTTGTGCTCTGCCTTCACTTGTCGACAAACTCCACAGAGGCTACATAGTTGGCAATGTCTACCTTCATCCTTTCCACCAAAAATGCGCTTGGTCGCGATACATCTTTGTCTCGCCTGGATGTACCGTGTACGAGTACGATGAGCCTCCTCGAATTTCACTTTGACTTCCGCCTTTGTGGCACACAAAGGCGGTCTTTAAATCGCAACACCTGCACCCATCCAAACTGAAATCCCGACTTTGCCCATGTCCAAACGCTTCGACCCTCTACAAAAGCGATCATCTGTTGTGCTTCCGCACCTGCTCGAATGGCCGACTCCAAGATCACCAGTTTCAACACGTCACGATCCCGCATAGCAAAAAGATATACCCATACGGTCAAAGTCAGCAATGAGATAATCCAATGTTGCAGGCGTCGCCTTGCGACTCAGAGCATCAGCCACTATGTTTGCCTTGCCAGGATGGTACTGAATAGATAGGTCATAATCTTTAATCGCCCCGACCACTGCGCGCCTTAAATTCAAATCTTTCGTGTGAAAATATACTTAAGACTCTTGTGGTCTCAGTATAAACATCACAACCTCACCATACGATAGTGTCTCCAAAGCTTCGTGGCAAACACTACAATGCCAACTCTAAATCATGAGTTGGGTAATTGCTTCATGCTTCTTGGTGCCTCGATGCATAAGCTATCACCTTCCCTTCCGCATAAGGACACAACCCAACCCAATCCGAGACGCATCGAGTACACAGTAAATCACTTCCTGTGCTCGGAAGTGTAAGGACAGGGCGGTCACCAACTTTTCCTTAAGGGTTTGGAAGCTACGCTCACAGTCATCGTCCCACCGAACTTCACATCCTTCGTGAGTCCGGATAAAGGTTTAGCAATAATGGAGAAATCCCGCACAAAACGCCGATAGTATCCCCGCCATGCCGAAAGCTTCTTACTTCTTTGACATCAAGTTGGCGTCTTCCATTCTACCATCAGTAGAAATCTTACTTGGATCAACTGTGATTCCTTTATCATTGATGACATGCCCGAAACCCCACTTGGACATCCAAAACTCGCACTTTTTCGCTTTGGCATAAAACTTATGCTCCCTTAGCGTCTCCAACACAAGCCTCGTGTGTCGCCTATGTTCAACTTCTTCTCTTTGAATATATCAAAATATCATCAATAAAGACAACCACAAAATCATCCAGTACTCATGCAACATCCTGCTCATAGTCTCCATGAAAGCAAAGAGGGCGTCATTAGTCCAAAAGACATAACTTTAAATTCAAAATGCCCATACCTTGTGGAGAATGCCGTCTTCTCAATATCCTCCTTTCGACAGGGATTTGATTATAACTCGATTGAATGTCAATCTTTGAGAATACCTTGGCCCTCTCAACCGATCAAATAGATCTTCTATGCGAAGGCAGAGGATACTTATTCTTGATGGTTAGTGGTTAAGAGCACGATAATCAATACACATGCGCCAACTACCATCCTTTTTCTTGGTAAAAGAACAGGGCTCCCATGGAGACACACTGGGACGAATAAGATCCTTTGCTTTTAAATCATCCAATCGCTTCTTTAGTTCCTCCCGAACGGACGGTCAACCGTAGGGTCATAGAGACAGGTCGGGCGCCTGGTACCAAATCAATTCTGAACTCTACGGGACGAGGTGGTGGCATCCCTGGTAGCTCTGCTGGAAAAACATCCAGGAACTCCCGAATGACCAAAATATCTTCTGCTGCTACAGATGAACTCGGCTTCTCCACTAGAGACAAAAGAAACCCATTCTTCGCCGTACGGCCACCGGGAAAAAGACTAGCCATCACAAAAAGTGAGTGAGATGGAGCGCTACATTGGAATACTATCTCCGCTGCACGGAGCTTGCGGGTTTATTGTCTTCCAAAACAGAAATAACAAAGACGGTAATTATGCAACCACCCATCCCCAAGATAACATCAAACAACTCCATCTTCATAACCATCAGATTAGCAATGAATTCTTCTCCATCTAACGAAATCACACAACCAGACAAATCAGAGCTAGAGAGAATTCCCTGTGAGAATTAACTAGAACCGATGAGCTATTGGTCACAGACTCAAATTCGCCTTACTAACAAAATCTAGTGATACAAAAGAAAAGGTAGCCCCGAATCAAATAGAACAAGTGCCTCTCATCGAATCCACCAAGAGCGCACTTGTCACCACATCAGACGACTCACCGACTCTGCCGTCGGCATAGCGTAGGAGGCTCGCTTTGCTGGGCGGTAGGGGCTCGACACCACGGTGCGGTGGTACGGAATCTGCTGAGGTGCCAAGGCACCACTATCGAAATGGGGCCACGGAGGGGCGCCAAAATACCTCGTGGTGGTGCTCCTCCAGTGCGGAAGGTAAGGCGTGGCGGCGCCCAAGTAGGAGTAGGAGTAGCCGCAACATCCGAACCGACCTCGAGAAGAAATCGCGGCGCTGCACCGACATCGAACAGTTCCCACTTGATGATACCGCGGGATTCCGCCGACAAACCAATGCCTTATGGCCCTCCCGACCACAATGGCGGCAAGACCGAACCACCGCACTCTGAGCTCTATGCTCGCCGCCGCGCTTGAAGCACTTCATGCCCCGCTCGGACCGGACGTAACCTAAGTGCACCGCCGATGCTCGCGAGGTGGAAGAAGATCGTGCCCGTGAACTTGGTCTTGAATGATTTCGCGCCCTTTGAACCTCTTGAAGTGGGTCTCGAAGGTCCCACCCCACCGCTAAAACCCCTTTCTCGCCGCCACCGCACCTCGAAACCACAACGCCTTCCACTCCTGGTAGTTCCTCACCAAGCTGCATCTCCGCCCATGCCCCTGGCTTGTTCGACCAGAGAACTGAAATCCCGCAACTCCAATGCTCCCAATACCGCCGGAACTCTTGCCTGAGCCCCTCACGAAACCTCTTGGCTTTTCTTAATCATTTGTGGCCACAAATGAACAAAACGAACCAGTTGTTAAAACCCGCTTCATACTCACACCGCTATCTTACCTCGCTTGAAGTTCGCAAAGAGACTTCCATTCGCTCCACATATGAAGCCGGATAAAACCTCTTCTGAAATGCTCAACAAAATGTTCCTAGGTAATCGTCCATGAGTCGCGTCCCGCCATCGTGACTCCTTCCCACCGATATCCGCCGCCTTCAATTGGAAAGCCACGAACCGAGCCCTCATTTTTGAAGTCATCCCGTGAGCTCGGTGCGTCTCCATGTGCCGCACCCGCTTAGTCTGCGTCAACCGGCGTGCTCGATCCGTCGAAGGTGTCCACCTCACGCGTTCCATCGTGTAATCCCATGGCATACACCGCAAAGCCGCAGGGCCACCACAGAGCAACAACAGCGCACTGGTGGGGCCTGGTTCTCTGTACCACAAGCAACCTCTTCCTCCGATTCCGCAGGCTAGCTTCTCCAACTACGGACTCGAACTTCGCGGGGCGATGCAGCCTCGCCTCGCCGGCCCCGCGCCACTACCACGACCTCGGCCTCCACCCCTTGCCATATCTAAACATCACAAAGAAACAATCAAACAATAAGCACTTACAACAACTGGGACCACAAGAGTAGTCTAACTAGTAGCTATCACACAAGAGAAATCAAAACTCAATAGCAGCAGAATGCAATGCATTAATCCATTCCCACCTCATCGTGTATAGTGTGTCAAATTTAACTTTTCATATACCATGCACCTCACACCGCTTCTCGATACTCAATCAGAACACCCCACCCGACATGAGCCCGAATGCTACTAAACAAACTCTAGTAACTCTAAAGTAGACAATCCTAATAAATTTCAGTGAAACCTCCCTTGTAAAGTTAATTACACGGAGGTTCCAACACACGATTATTCAAATAATAATTAAAACTTTCATCCAAAGACATCAAAAGATAAACAATGACATGCTAAGAATCCAACAAAACTAGAGAGATATGAAGATCCACTACTCATCATTATTACATCAATCCATTGCATAAGACAAAATATAATAATCTAAAATCAACTTCGCTCAAGATCATTCAACTTTATTTAGTTCATGTGGTATGTGTGTGTCTAGCGCTACTTTCCCCATGCATGTCATTCTTGGCTCGGTACCTAAAACAACAATAAAAACAAGAGTGAGTCCACAGACTCAAAGAAGTACATGAAGAAACTATAACATCAACATACATATAAAGGAGATCAACAACAAACATCTCATATGCAAATGCAATGCTCAAGGAACCTTTATCTTTAACTTTCGTGTGCATTACACCGTAATGCAGAGTATGCACCACGCCAAGATACTCCATGCTCAGGCGCGCACGCACAGGACCAATTGCCCAAGCACTCGCAAGTAACGGGACCTCAAGCCCACACTCCACGAGTGAGGGGATCTCGGCCTGCCATATTCATGACGGGTTCTCAAAGGAAACATACTTGGTCACCGCGTGACCAAGCCTCAATATGCTTTCAATATGCAAATGCTCATCTTCCAATCAATATCAAATTTACTAAAAGACAACAACACTTAACCACAGAAAGCATGAGCATCATTTGAGCAATAACCATACTTAAACATTCATCAAGTATACCATCATGCTATGCAACCATATAACAAATAACACACAATATAGCCAATCATTCAAACAACAATGCACTTGCCTCAACCGTGCGAAGGTGGATGTCGGGAATAAGGTACTACTCCCGAGCCAAACCCACACTGACATACAACTGAGACAAGCTAAGGCTACCATAAAGGTCTAATAACAAAATCATAAACACAAAATGAGTACATCGTCCACTAAACGCAATCCCCAACGCTAATGCTGGCTGTCAGATTTCTTTTCCGAGAACGGCCCCTTCAAAAATCATAACTAAATGTACAGAAATCCAAATGGAGTGATCTTGGAGAATATGAAAAGGTTATTGAATTCCCCTTCTAAACCTAGTTGGTGAGGTTCTCTGATTCGGCCCTTTACTAGCCCTACCAAACTAAACAATAGAGTATCAATTCTCGCGTCGGGTCTCTGGACAGCAACGATGAAATTACCATAACTTTCTACGCTCGTCCAATTCCATGATCTTTAGTTTTCCTGAAATCTGGAAGGATTATCTACAACTTTCGTTATACTGGGGTTCTCAGATTTCCAATTTAACCATCACTTTTAATCGGTTTTCTACAATCTGCCTAAATACTGACAGAGCAGTGGAACAGCAGTCTTAGAAAAATCATAACTCTCTAACCGTTAATCGGATTTGAGTGAACTTGGCGGCCACTGAAAGCTAAGACAATAACCTACAACTCTCTAGGATACCAAAACTCCAGATTCATCCTCTAACCACATGAAATATACCCCGCAAGCCACTGGACGAAAACTGAAAAACAGCAGGCCGAATGCCATCTAACCAAAGACTACCAAAATCTCTTCCAAGACTAATTGCCTACAAGAACGCCTCGTTACCCTTGACGACGTGCTGAACGATGATGATCAGCCCCAAGACGAACCTCCTTCTCCTCTCTTCCTTCTCTTCTCCTCTCCTTCTTCCTCCTTCTCTTCTTTTCTCCTTCTTCTTCCTCCTTGGCCGGCTGCAATGGAGCTCCTTCTACTCCTTGGCCAGCAGCAATGGAGGTGGTGGGGAGGTGGAGAGGGGCGCAAGGGAGGGTGGAGGGGAGGTGGAGAGGTGGAGAGGGGGGGTGGCGACCGGTTGGGAGTGGGGGAGGAAAGGGGGGAGGGGAGGGTTGTCGGCTAGGGTTTGGGAAGGGGAGTGGCGCCCCCCCCTTTTGGCTATGGCCGGCCACCCCTTGGGCCCCTCTTGGACCATGGGCTCTAGCCCAAGTTGCCGCTAAATTACTCTTTTCCCCCTCTACAACTGCAACACTGCAATCTTTCCAATTGGTCCCTCCCGACATTCCGTTAAATAATCTCCCGAACCGATTCTCCCTTCTGACTTCTAGTGCTTCACCCATCGGGATATTACAGCTGCCGTCATCACCGTAGCATGACTATCGTAGCACGCCTCTCCTCCATGGTGGTGCTCCTCCATTGGTGCCTCCTTCCTCGCCATTGGTGCTCCTACCGCCGATCAAGTGAAGAAAGGAGAGGAGATCAACTTTGCGGGAGAGTTCATCATCTTGCTGCGATTCTACAAGGGTAACGTTGTGTGTTCTTCGTTGGTTGATGCGTAGTAGTTGCGGTTGATGTCGCTTTGGTAAATTGATTTGCGTCGGTTTAATAGATCATGTTCTGTCCAAATTATTGCGTGGTCAGTTTTGTGTGTTTAGATTGCGAATTAGAGTTTTGGTCTCCTAGAGTTATGTAGATAATGTTCTTAGCTTTCAGTGGCCACCAAGAACGCCAAAATCCAATTAACGGTCAGGAGTTATGAATTTTTAGTATCGCTGTCCTGCTGATCTGTCAGCATTGGGACAGTCTGTAGAAAACTGATAAAACTGTTAGTTAAAGGGAACATCAGGGATCTCAATATAATGAAAAATGTAGGTAATTGCCATACCTTTTCAGAGAGGTAAAGAACACAAGATTTGGACTTTCGTAGCAAAAGTTATGATGGTTTTAGTGAACTGTCCAGAGAACCCGACGTGATAATTGTTGCTCTGTAGATTGGCCTGGTAGGGGGAGTATTTTGCAAAATCAGAAGGGCTCCCCAACTAAGTTTATTTATATAATTTAATTACCTTTCGAGAAAGTATTAGAACATCTTATTTGGACTCCTGAGCAGAAAGTTATGTATTTTAGAAGTTGACTGTCCGCAGTGAACACTAAATCGATCGCTAGAAGTTGGAAGATTGGAAACGCTTGGGAGTTTAGCGAGTTCAATTGTGTTGTTATTTATGTTTTTGGTCTTGTATGTTGGTCTTAGTTTGGGTTATCTTTGTGTTCGGTGGGAGCGTGATCCTGTGGGCGCGTTCGCTTCGCCCCACCGCTCGCACGGTTGAGGCAAGTATTCGGGTTATCGATAATTATGCTTGTATGTCAGGATCGCTTGTGTTTGGCTCATAATAGCCATGCATGGTTGTTAGTGTGATGAGTTCCAATTTATCTTAGTGAATGCAAGTACTCTGATTGAGTGAATAATTATGAATGTTTGATAGAGGGTTGTAACAAACCCCAAATTAGGGTTTGTATTTTAAATGTATAAAAGTATGAAAATTTAAAAACTTTTGGTTTTATCTCTTGATCATGCTCTTGGTTTCCCAAAACTTGTGTGCAATTTTAAACTTTTGGTGTTTTTGTGTTAAAGTTTGTGTTGAAATTTCAAAACTTTTAAACTTAATTTCCATTTCTAATTGAGTTCCAGAAAAATATGTGAATGAAAGTTTCCAAAAATAATTTATTAAAATACTAGATTATTTATCTTGATTTATAGTTATTTTTACCAAATTTTTAGAAGTCATTTTGCCTTCACCAAAATTCAAACGAAATCACTAATGCATTTGAATATGATTTAATTCTAACAAAATTTAATATAGAAAGTGTTTGAAATTATTTTTCCTAAGTCCTTTGTGAACCTCGAATGCCCACAAAACGTTTCAGAATTTTTAGAATTTTATTTCTAGTTCAAACGGCTAGGTCAAACTTGCTATTTTTCGGTCAAACCCTAAATCCAAACTCTAACTCATCTCATCGTTCCTCCGACCTAAGTCCGACCGACCCGAGCCAAACTCAGTCCGATCGAACCAGCTCGCCCGAGCCACTCTTCCCCTTTCATCGACGCACCCGCCCCACCGGGCAGGCTCGCCTCCACGCATGCGCCATGCGCCGCGCCACGCGCCGCCGCCACGCGCCGGCCGCTCGCATGTGCGCCACGCCACGCCACGGCCATCTCGCCGCCATGCCGCCTCCACCTTGCTACATCCGCCTCTCCTTAAAGCCACCGAGATCTCACCTACCTTGTTTTCTCCTTCTCCTCTGCTGCCTCTCCACCGAGCTCCAGAGCCGTGGCGCAGCCCGCGCGCCTCTCGAGCTTTCCGGCCGCCCGATGAAGCCCGGCTACCCAAAACCGCGCCGCGCGCGCACCACCACCCCGAGGAGCAAAACCTTCGCCAATTTGGGAGTTACCCCACCAAGCCTCACGTGTCACCTTCTTCCCAACCACGGCCGCCACCGCCATTTCTAGCGCCACGACTCCTCCGGCCATTCTTCCGCCAATTCCTCCCGTCTCGAGCATCCCCTAACCTCACTATACCTTTCCCGATCACTCACTTGTGCCCTCTTTCTCTCCAGGTCGCCGCCGTCGGTGAAGCACCCCGCGCCGCCCCGGCTTCCGTCGCCGGACCACTCCGGCAGCTCTCCGCCTTCGTCGATCACTACGGCATGTTCCAGTACATCACCGGTGCCCATGCGCTCTAGTTCCCATCCCTTCATCTCCAAAGACGGGCGCCGATTCCGCCTCCACGGCCGGCCACCACGCTCGCTCTCCGCCGCACACCGCATCTCCGGCTACCCCGAGACCAACTCTAGCATCCTCGAGCCTCCCTCGACCCATTTTGGCCATCCCCGTAGCCTCGCCTCGGCTCCACCGCCGGCGACCACCACCGCCCCAAATCGGCCAGAGCCTCCCCTGTTCTTCCTTGAGCTCCCTATTGCTGATGTGGCTGACAGTGGGGTCCACTTCCTTAAGCCCAATCTTATGCTGCTGATCAACCTTGCAAATGTCCATTAGTTCACTCAAATGTACCAACAAATTTGAAGTTTAGAAGTTTATATATATGAGTTCTCTGAAACTTTTCTCTGATTGTCAGTAAAACTGAAAGTCTTGTATTAGGTGCAGTGCATTATCAGAGAAGGTTTTCTGGAGGTGGGAAACCAACTGTAAGGTGTTGAGAGCAAGCATGTTGGCTAATACTTGTCTCACTCAAAAATGTAGTTGGCAAATTGAGAGTTCAGTTAGCTAGCAAGTTTAGTTAGTAGCACTTCATGTTAGAATTTTCTGTTGTCAGTATTTGACCAGTAAGTTGAAAATCTTTAGAGGAGAGACTTAGAATAATCAGACTTGTCAATAAACTAATGACCTTACTAACCCAGTAGTGAGTGTTGGTCTCAAATCATTTTAGCCAGTTGGGCAAATAGTTTTGAGTAGCAACTAAACCTGAAAGTTGTTTGTGCAAGAGGTCATCTAGCAGTAGTCCCTCTCTGTGTTGGATCTCAGTGTTGGTCATATGGCAGTAACCTGAACAATGTTAGATTTGCCAAAAGACTAACACTTTGACTAATTTCTGTAATTAGAGTTCTCTTAATTATGACTAGCTAAACACTCCTCTTACTTCAAAGAATCAAAAACTGAAAGTTATTAGGATGTGAAGTTCTCGAAAAACATCAGAGAGCAATCAACTTTTCTTTGGAGTGTTGAACATCAAAGAGAAGAGGTTAGATAGAAAGTTGTTATGTCAGTAGTATGTCTAAAGTTGCTAGAGTTTGTCTTTAAAAGCCTTTTGACAAATTTCCTAACAGCAGCAACTAAATATGGCAAAACCTGGATAAATGTAGATTTTTCAGAAACCGACAGGGAAAAGAAGTTGACTTGGGGAAAATATGAATTTGTTATCTAAAGGAAATGGTTCATAGCACTTTAGTCCGATGTATCCGTCATGTTGTAGGTCGCATGAACCAAAATCAAGATAATCGTGTTATGTTAATGACTCATTAATGTAGTAGTTAGCTTAGAGACATTAAGTGATTAGTAGTTTGTAGATGATTAATTGATGATTATGCTCTTAGACAATAGCAGTTAGTGGGCAAATCAATTGACTAAAATGATAATTAAGTGAATGGTTAGACTAGAATAGTTAAATAGATATCTAGAACCCACTGCGGACTATAGATGTGCACACAATCACCATCATAGCCTCATCGAAAGAGGAGAGCATATAAGAGGATTGATTTTTGACCGTATGTTTATCGTGGAAAAGTGAGTTTGGAAAGATCAAGAATAAGAAATCCTAACCAATTTAAATAAACCCGAATCAACTAATTTGTTGTTCCTAATTTCATAATCTATCTTGTGTGTTTTTAATTTTGGATCCTTTTGGCTTTCGTGTTTATTCGTTGTTTTTCGCTGGCGCTTTTACCGTTAGATGGTGTCGATTCGAGAGTGATCCTCTGCAGAAGTCAATTATCTCTAGCAAAGCAAAGGCAAGCGCTTTGATCATGATTAATCCTAGTATTTTAAAGTCTAATATTTTGTTTCAATTGTATGTATGCATTGCTTAATTTGTGTTAAATGGATTAGTTAAATCAGAGTCGCATGTCCTCTGTAGGCTAAACATTGATCTCTACTACCGAGCCTAGGTTATTTGTCGTGATTAGAGTTCGTTGGATGAATTCTTATCACTTAGTAGTTTACTTAGTTCAGTTGCTTAGCCATGCTTAGCTTCCGGTAGATTTGGGCGATCATCGACTTAGTCGATGATTTTGATCACATAAAATTATTATTGTTCTTATGATCCATCTTGTGCTATGTTAATTGCAAAACTAAAACTGAAAACAAAAACGATTTAGACGCGGCACAATGGTAAGATTGGTGTGATTCTTGGTGGATCGAATGGTGCCCGGTCAATTAAGGACCGAACATCTTGTGAGTGAATTTTTATCCAGGCATTTCGGCGTGCTAACCACACTAGAGTATATGGGACCTCTCTTGACCTAGTACTTTGGCGTGTATTGGCTCCGGGTCGCAGGAGGTCGCAGGACGGATGGTGTTGGGAGCATGGTAGTTGTCTGAAAAGCTTTATCCTGAGTGGGTAGTTGTCTTTTCGGCTTTACCATGTAAGCGTATGGATTTCTATCCATACGAGCGGCTCGTAGTTAATACACAATATTGGAAAACGTCTTGTTAGACTTAGCCGTGCCTGCATACCAAAGGAAGTATGCTAACCATGGCTGGTGGAAAGGCGGTCTAAAGTGTGGGTACATTGGTACACCCCTGCAGGGTTAAAACTATTCGAATAGCCTCGTCCTAGGTGATGGACACACTTGGGTAAGCTTTTCAAGAGTTAGACTTCAACCTTTTAAATTAAAACTTGTAGGTGGTACTAACTGGGATTCGTATATGTTGTGGTGACTATTGGGATAGTCACTTCTGTGTGGTTACTTGTATCTATCTTTAATTCGTAGTTATTTCAACAAGAAAATGAATTGCAAACTTGCCTTTAAATCATTACATTATTGCAAATAAAGTTGGCTTTATGCAAATGAAACATATGGCCTCCACCAGATAAGCCTACATGTAGCATATGTATAGGTCTCTAGTCCACACGCTGCCTTATGCAGTACAAAAACAATTTTTGTACTCATATGCTTTCCTTAATGTTTTTGTTGCAGAGGAAGAAGGTGAGCCCCAAGGGTTTCCCTTTGTGAGTGTGCTTCGGGTTTGACGACTAGCTTGGCGTGTCCGGTTGGTTGCCTTGTGGGTAAAGGCACACTAATTGGTTTTTATTTATCGCCATCTTATGGCTTTTGCTTCACTGTAGTTTGTTTTTTTATCTTGTAAGTTCTTTCATTGTATATTATAAAGTTTTGATATTGTAACCTCTCGTATGGAATTGATACATGATTTTGTAACGGGTGTGTATATCGCATTTTGAAGTATACATATCCTGAGGCTTGGTTTATTTGAATTGTGATGCTAGGGTCAATGGAAGGCTAAGCATTACAAGTCGAATATACTGGGGTCCTCACAAGGGTGCTAGTACTTTGATGCGTAATAACCATGCATGGTTGATAGTGTGATATGTATGATTAAGGATGGTGAATACTTGAGATATGATTAATTGTTATTCATGAGGGATTGTTCATGTTTGTTAGTGTTATGAATATATGTGCTATTCATGGATGCTAGAATGCTATGAATATCAATGATGAGGAATGCTAGAAGTATGAATAAGTTTATTCATGTATGACGTTGTTGTGGATACATATGTATGATGGTTTAAAGTTTTGTTTATGTGCATGGTGCTATCATATTGGAGGCTTGGTCACGTGGTGACTATGCTTATTTGAGGTCCCCGTCATGTAGATGATGGGTTGAGGTCCCACATTCGTGGAATGTGGGCAATGAGTAAAGAGGTCCCCATCATTAAGATGATGGGCAAAGGTCCCTATACATGTGGTGTGTAGGTTCTTGGTCCCCGTGCCAGAGGGCACGTGCAAGGGTACACATCGACGGATGTATACCCCGTGACACGGTAAAATGCGAAAAGAGATAAAGTTCAAAAGGTGCATTGCATTGATCGCATTCCATAAGTATGAAAGCTATGATTAGTGTAATGTTATTGTGGATTATTGATGCTATGACCGCGAACTTGTTTTAGCCTTGTTGATACTTGTTGAGTCTTTGGGCTCACTCTTGCTTTGATATGTTTTAGGTACAACCAGTGAACGACATGCATGGGAGGGAGTAGATGTTGGTTGCACTCACTACCTCACAACCTTAAGGCGATTGCCATTTAGTTTCATTTCAGAATAAGTAAACTACTTGAGAATCACTCATGGATGGTTTTGAGTATCAGATTAATTGTAATAATGAGAATAGCATGTCTTGATTATGTTTATTCGATTATCTTGCATGCTTGAGTAAACTTGAATATGGAGTTTATTATTAATTGCCATGATTAATTGTTAGAACCTCGGATAGTTGACTATACAAAGTAGGTTCCACTAAAATTGGTAATTAGTTTTAGTTTAATTTATTTTCAGTAGCATTATAGGCTCAATGATGAGTCGTGTTACAGCTTGGTATCGAGCGGGCTTTAGGTCCGTGGTTAATAGAAAATATTAAATTGACACACCGCACAAAGGTGGGGTTGGGAATTACATTGCTTCCGCATTATCTCGTTGTTATGTTTTATTGGATTGAGCAATTGTTGAATTGCTCTGCCTTATCTTTCTTGTTGTTAATCTATTATATGTTATGATATTCCATATCTATGAATCTATTCTATGATTGTCATGAGATGATCATGTATAATCATATTTGATTATATTGTTTATGCGTGTCGATTTTGGTTGTTAAGAAGTGGAGGTCATGGTTGTGACCTTGGACCTTGTCAGGTTATACCACCATTCGTGGTAGACGAATAGAGTAGTTACCTTGAATACCATAGTTGCAGGAGTTGAGCGTGACCTGCTTTAGAAAGATATTTTCTTCCTTGATCTCTGATCTTGGCAATTTTGATAATTCCATAGTTGTTCCTTCTTTATCTTTGGCAAAGAATGACTCATTTATTCGTTTGATAGTTGGGTATTGAGAGTTTTATGTTGCAAGTTTGTTAGCATGAGAAACCTTTGGCTCTATGTGTTCCTCTTGGATTATTCCGAGTGTTGAAGTTTAAGGCATCTTTTTTCTATTGGAAATTGCTAAAATCCTTTTCTGATGCCTTGTTATGGTTAAGTCAGAGTTTGTAATCAAATAACTTGATATGGTATGGGTATCAAGTTGAGTCATTGGTATGGTGCATAATTAATATTAATTAGTAACCTTGGAATGAAATTGATTAAGTTCATGCTGTCTTCTACTAGTTCTTGATGAACTGTATATATATGAGTAGTGACTGAGAGTATGTCCATACCTATTTGGAGTCAAAAGAGATATTAAGAAGTATGGAACATTGATGAATTAGTCCGGCTATTAAAATCGTTTAGGTTGCTAAACTTGTTGGGTTCTTTGGTTCCCATGGATTAAGTTAAATGTGTGGAAAGGGAAACTAGAGAAATGCTAGATTTACATATTCTCTAGTATGATTAGTTACTGGAACTGTGTATAACCGGTTGAATGGATTGAATATCGGTGGATCTAGAATTTATGGGAGGAGTTCTATGTAGTTTTCTATATAGAATGACGCGATGAATTTGGTTGTAGTGTTGTTGAGACTTTTGATCGATAGAAGATTTCGATTTTTGAAGTTTTAGTGTATTTTTGCCGAAATCCAAATATGAGGAGGAACAGTTGATTATGTGTTTGTTAATATCCATGTGATTTGGGAAGGAAAGTAGGTAGCAGCTAGATTTCATAATGAAACCAGTTCATAACAACAATGGTTGTAGTATAACTGTTGTGTATTGAAGTTTGATGTTGAGCATCGCTAAAAGTTGAACTGATATGATACAATAGGTGGCTTATGCCCACATGATTGTGAAGTAATCAGATGATAATGTGTCCTTGATGAAAGAGTTTTGCAGGAGCTTTTCAATTGGGTAGTAGACCCTTCTAAACTTAAGAAGTTGATGTAGTGATGTTGTATGGTTTTGCATATTGTTGTTTTGAAGATGGGATGAAAAGGTAGTAGGGAACAATTTGGTGAAACTTTGGGGGGCTTTCTAATGGAATAGTTGATGATAAAGATTCGTGTTCAGAGCATATTATTCTTCATGTTAGTAGGATTATCTGCAAGAGATTGTGACTTGTGTGTGTGGTGATGATTCTTTTAGGAATAAAGTAATTTGATCGTCTTTTGTAATTTTTATTTAGTAAAAGTGTTTCGAGTTTTGCATTTGTGTTCAATTGGATCTCTTGAGTTATGTGGTCATTGAATTTGTTTTGAGCAAAGTGACTTGCTGAAAGATTTTATTGGTTCTCAAGTGATTCTTGTGATTTGGGTTTTAAGACCTTATCCTGTTTAAGCTAGCAAAGTGATGTAGTAATAACAGAAAATAACCTTCCTTGTTAAAGGAAGGAGTGAAGTATAAGTAATTGAGATTTAAGTCACGTTTCGCATCTTGCGGTTTATTTGAGTGTGCTTAAACCTTATGCACTTGTTCCGTATGAGTTTATCAATTTCCAAAGGGCATTACCTTCTTCTCATTGGTGGTTTGGTATTCGCTTTCAGTAGGGCTTGAGCCCTCGACTGTTGACTTTCCCTTATGTTTTCTGAGTACCTTGCTTAAGTGACTATTTTCCTTAGTCCTGTGTTCACTACGGGTGGCACATGTTTTCCTAGTTGATGAAAATTGATTCCATTCGCTCTTTCTTTTGAGAAAGAATCAACTTATTGGTTTCACCTGAGTCTTTTGAAGTGTTTAATAATTATAGTTGTGAAACTATGGTTTGTAAGTTATTCGATGAGAATTGGAGGATGAAATAATTTCGTAATATAGTTCCTTGAGAGAAATTTATCTCAATAGAAGATTGTCTTTGGAGGTTAAACTGATTAGATTGTTACAACTAGTAGAACCTATAGTGATTGTGATTCAAGATCTTTGTTCCACTTCGAGTGGAACATTAGAATTATCAAAAGTATGAAAATCTTGATCAATTCTATAGAGTATCCCAATTTGGTAGTATTGTGAGGCTATGAAAGTTATTCTTGAAGATGGGGTTTAATGAGAGTTGGAATATAAAGTAATCGAATCGTCATGTCAATTAATGGGATAATAGAAAATGTTGAGTTAATGTCAAGAATGATTTGGCTTTAATGAGTAACCTTCTGAGAGTTATAATCTTTGTAGAGGTAAACATGTCAAAAAAAATATTTTCATGATGATGTTAATGAGTGAGTATGTGGGAATTATGAATTTTTAGGGATTTAATCTGAGGATTTCCCTATCTTTTATATGAGAAGTTAGTTGCAAGAGTCTTGGAGGTTAAATGTTGACTTTGCATTGTTATGCTAGAACTTTGAGTCGCCCAAAGATTATGTGTAGAGGAAGTAGAATAAGGGTGGATTGTAAACAGTGAGATGATCGTTGATAACACCCTTCGATGTAGTACATGAGAGTGTGTGATGAATTTCGAGATGTTTGTTCTCAAAAGGGTTGAGGTGATATGATTGTGTGAGAGATCTAATTTGGGGATACTTTCTGAGTGCCATCGGTCAAATGAATTCTGTTAGTAAAGGAAATCGGTTAGAGAATGTTTTGTGAGATCATTAGAGTCCCTCTTCAAAGGTGTAGACAAGGTGTTTCGATTTGGGTTTGGCGTTGAGATCGCCAAGTTAAGAGTAACAAGTTAGTGTGTTGTGCGATGATTGGGGATTCCATAGTTTGAGGGAAATTTTGGTCTTAAAAGAGAAACTCGATAATTTGATGCTTCCTCAAGAAGTGAATCGCTTTCCCGATTCTCATTTGAGTTCGTGGTCATGACCATTGTCTTTCGTAAGTTGAGCTCGGCATTTACGTTGGCGTGTGTGATTCTTTCCAGTTCAGATGGAATAAAAGAAGTATTTGATTTGGGCATTCGAGTGATTTCTCATTTGGATTTCGTGACGTTTATTCGGAAACTGCCACTTGGAAAATGGAAATGGTTTTCGTGATGAAATTCCTATTTTTGGATTTGACTCTTCAGTACCGAGCTGGTAACGCATAGTTGCGATGTGAGTCTTTTATCTTCAGATGGGTTTTGTCGGTAAAAGAGTGTGTTTAAAGCGAGTTCTGTTGTGTGTCCCTCGTTAAAGGAGGTGATCTTTTTTTGGGTGAAAAAGTTCGATTGAGGTGGAACAAGAGTTCAGTGTTCTATGCACATGTTGCGTGGTTCGGTACCACTAGGGGGGTTGCCCCAAGGTACATTGGGTTGTTTTCGCTAGTTGGAAAAACGTTAGGACCGTAGTGAGTCCATGCATGAAGTACACATCGCCTTGTTTGTCCCAAAGTCGAGTGAGTACCGAGAGGTCCAAGTTTGAAGTTTCATGAGCCGCCGACCTTTGAGTAGCATCCTATGCGTTGTTAGAGAGGTCGAGAGAGGCCGAGGCACAAGTCGTTGGTTTGTGTCAAGGTGCCTTTGTCCCATTAGCCCGAGAGGAGGCGACTTGGGAATTGGAGTCATGCATGCGCGAGCTTTATCCAAAGTTTTTCACTGCAGTACATAGTAATGTTAGTAAATCTTTTAGCAATGGTTTTTTTGGGTGTTGAGGTTGAATAGAATTCGGATCGAATTCATTAAGGAGGGTAGAATGTAATACCCCAAAAATTAAATCGAGAGAATATTTAAATCGATAATATTTCTTTTAGCAAAGCGATTGAATAGGAGAAAGAGGGTTTTAATGTAATACTGATAAACGCGAAAACGCAAAGTAGAATATTATCTAAGAAAACCCCAAAGAAACTAAAGGGCGACGACTCCTATATGAGGAGGGCGGCCAAGAGGTGGGAACCTTAGGCTGAGGTACTGTTCATGGTACTGTTCATATGTGAATAGTGCCCACATGAACAGTACAGGCCTAGGGGGAGACTGGTCAGCAGATGGGCCAGGTCATCCAACAGATGGGCAAAGTTGTCGGCCAATATATTACATAGCTTGTGGGCCAATAATTGGTGACGCAGCACCATGGCATGTAGACGTAACACCATGGCATGTAGACGACGCCCGGCTCATATGAGTAGACGTGGCTCGGCCGAACTAGGGAATATGGCAGTGCGGTAGTCGAAAGTCCCATCAGAGAGGATGTGGTGAAAGTAGAGGATGCCGTGCAGCGGGTCGAAGCAGTGGTTGCATCCTTAGAGTTGATGTCCTCATCATCCTCCCTTTCTTGAATTTGAGTCGTCCTCGACTCAATCATTGTCTCCAAATCATTATTTTTCTAGAAAAGGTGAGTGACAATGACGATAGAGCAAGATATATCATCAATAGAAAATAAAGCATCTTTGCATTCCAAAACATCGCATGGCATATCATTATCGAAATTTTCAGTAAGATCAGGTTTGGTTGCAAGCATGACACAACCCTTTAATTTAATTCTCTCATTCCTAGAACTAGGTGCCAACTTCTCTTTCTTAGGTGGGAAATTGTTCTTCACTACTTGCTGATTTTCTGATGCATGTTCTCGTTCTTTCATCTCATTTGCACTATCTCTTTATCATATTGCCCAATTTCAGCAGGTGTCAAAGGTAGCAAAGTTATTTTCTTTTCTTTATGCATAAGAGAGTACTTATTACTTCTACCATGATGAGTTGCATCGGTATCAAATTCCCATAGACGTCCTAATAAAAGTGAGCAGGCTTGCATAGGCACTACGTCAAAATCAAGAACATCATGATAGGAATCAATGAAAAATGCACTCGCAGGTTGTGTTACCTTCACCTTATCATGTTGTTGAACCACCGAATGGTACGGTGAGGATGCGCACATGTGGTCAAGCCAAGTTTCTTGACCAAACTTGAATTCACCAAGTTATTACAGCTTCCGCCATCAATTATGACTCGAACACGGCAATCCTTGACAATGAGGAACATCTGAAACAAATTATGGCGCTGTAGCTTCTCCGCATGCTCTTTTGAGTGCTCAATACTGCCGCACAATTAGGGTGGTTCTATAATTCTTGTAGCATAGGCACCTAAAATTTCATCTCCATCGCTATCTGTCTCGTGATCATCATCATTACCGCAAGGTTAGCCGCAAGAGCATATTCATCCTCAACATCACCGACACTTACATAACCACCGCCGCCGGGCCGCAATGTACGCCACGACTTGGGCAATCTCTCATGAAGTGGCCCATCCTTTACAACGGCACACACACCCGCCGCATCGCACCGTGGAAGCAATCGATGAAGAGCTCGCTGGTGCTCGCACACTAGTAGATTTACTTGCCTCGCACGCTGCGGACGTGGTGGCGGTGCCGAACGCGCCTACTACCGAGGGGGCAGAGCATCGAGAAGCGTGAGGTGGAGCTATGTTGGCGTGTCCCGACGCCGATGTAGACGCATTTCCAAAGTTGCTCCTGGTCCTTTGTTGTCTTCCCCGCAATTCTTTTTCTCGCGAACAAGCAAGTCGAACAACCTATTGATATCATTATACTCTTTGTAATCAACTATGTCCTGAATTTCATGCCTTAAGCCACCATAAAACGAGCCATTTTATCCTCCTCATCCTCAACAACATTATAACGCAGCATGTCTATTTGTAGTTCTTGATAATATTTCTCGACCGATCTATTACCTTGGTCTAAGCGCTGCAATTTCTTACGCATATCACGATTAAAAGCAGGAGGAACAAATCTAGCACGCATAGCTACCTTCAATCTATCCCATGTATCAGGTGTTAAGCCAGAATTAACTATTTGATTCCACCAAATGATAGCAAAATCTTTAAATTCACTAGTAGCTTGTCTCACTCTATGCACTTCAGGAACTAGATGGGCATTAAATTTTTGTTCAACTGTCATCTCCCAATCTAGATAAATTTCAGCATCATAAACACCCGCAAAAGATGGTATGGTAAATTTAACTTTAGCAAACGGGTCATCATTAACACGAGCATTGTTGTGCTGAAAATAATTATTACCTCCCATACCGTGACGGTTGTGATGTAGGCGGTGTCTTTGATGTGCCTCTCGGCCGCCAAGGGCAGCCCGTGTCACGGTTTCAGCTCTCATTATCATCGCCCACCTCAAGATCTTGGGCCGCATCCCGATCATACTCGCGTCCGCTGTGAGGTGGCCGATTCACCATTCTTTCAAGGCGTATAGTGAGCGCTGCAAGACTATCGTTGATTGATCGTTGCAATGTAGTTGTAGTAGCTGAAGCTTCCCGTCGATGTCCTCATTAATGGTTGTGCGTTGCTCATCCAGAGCGCCATAAGCCTCCTTTACCACGGACTCTTTCTCATCACCATCTCACCGCCATGGTTAGTAGAAAACAAAAGACAACACAAAGGTATTATCCCTATCAACTACTAGGTGATGGAAGGCGGAATCACACACTCTCAAGCGTCTTACCACACTCTTACAAGTGTTCTTACCAAAGCATACAGGAGGTGGTACAACCGGTGGCTGGTTCGTGATACCGTGTCGAGCGTTGGTACGATTGCAAGAGGAAACCTGTTCTGATCAAGAGTAGGTGGAGCTTGGAAGGCACAATATGTAGCAAAGGATTAGCAATAATCAATTCAGTTAATGCAAGTTGAAAGATTGTTCAAAGTACTTGGCCAATGTTGCTGATCCTAGCCTAATCAAAGCTAGCGAATCACCGCCCTATGGAGAGAAGTGTATGTACGCACACGCAACGATCAATGTGACTTGATGTATGCAATGGAAAGCCTCACAACAAGTGCTAGGAGAGACGCTAGCCAACTACTCAAACTTCGTTCTAAGGGCACAAGATCGTTCACGCGATGTAGAGCACAAAAACGGAGAAAATGTGCAACGTAGACGGCCCTCTAGATTGAGCAGATTAAACAGCTAGTCTCAAACGATGAACAAGCAAAGTTTTATGTGGCTTATATATACTCGTTGGAAAGGTTTCGACGAGATCTACAACTTTCTCAACTGGACGAACCCCAAATTCCAAAGGGAACACCGAAAGAAACGCCAAAAACAGAAAACTAAAAACTTGCGATGCAATTTTGGGGCTAAAGATGGCTGATTTTGGGGGTCTTGGATGGCGACAAGCACTTTGCCTGTCTAATTTTCAGATGCGCATCGTCGATAGCTTCGAAACGAGCACAAGAACGTCGAATTCCGACTTCGTATGCAAAAGTTATGCCCGTTTTAGTGAAGAGGTGTCGGAAACGGACTCGAATTCGTTTCAGTTTCAACTTCAAACTGCTATATCTATTGATCCCGTGGGCCAAACGTGCCCAAAGTTTTTGTGGTAGCTGGTGGCAATATCAGGAAGGGCTCCACCAATTTTCACTGGATTCGGCACAGATATGATGGCTTTTCAATTTTCGGGAAAGAGGGCTCTTTTTCTTCTCTTCTTTTTCTTCTCCGATTTTTTTTCTTCTTTCTTTCTCGATTTTTTTCTCTGAGCCCGAAATCAAAAGCTTTTGTTCTTCTCCTTTTTTCTATTCTGTCACAAACCGATTCCAACTCTTTCCTTGAAACTAAATTGGAAATCCAATCTCAACTAGGGCTTCTCGCAGTGAAAGGCAAGTGGCGGTGGTTGTCGTGGCCGCAGGAGGTCGCGACGGTTGGCGCAGAAAACAGCGGGCGACAGTGGCTTTGGTGGCCACGGCAGAGTGCTAGGGTTCGTGGCCACAAGAGGGCAGTCGATCGGCGCCGCGCAGCAAGTAGGAGCGTGGTCAAAGGCAGTTTTTTGCCGTGGTAGGAGATGGTTGCCACGACAGGTGTGGATGCAGCGCCGAGGGTGGCCGTGGCGGGGATGTGGTGGCGCGCAGAAGGTTGTTGGCAGCGCAGCTGGTCCGTGGGGTGCGGCAGGAGTGGTGGTGATGAGGACATCCCTAACTTGGATACAACCGCCTATACACACAATGATCCACAACAAATGTTACAAGGACCAATTACTCGAGCTCGTGTCGCCAACTTAATCACCAGTGAATTGCTCATAGGTTTATATATTACCGAGAATAAATCGCTACCTAATGCAAGTGATTTAATTGTGCTTAGGAATATGGAAAGGACCAAGGAGAGGTATGTGGAGTCATGGACAAGCATAGAGGCATAATGGAGGTCATCACGTCACTTTGGGTCCGAGCTACAAGAATTCGAGTTGGGCTCGTTCTGATTCGAGTTCGGACTGCTGCAACAGACTAAGTTCAAACGGACGAACTTCTTCATACGGACTCCGCTTGGGACGTTCTGGACTTCATTGAAAGCTTATCAAGTCTACTTTTTAATGGATCCAACCTCAGCTTCAAATTCCAATCGAGCCGGCCACAATAAATAAAATAATCCACGTCTATTTTTTTGTCCGAGCCAAAAAGGGTGTTGCGCCACCTCCTCTTGGGCCCATGGGCCTTGTAACCCTAGGGGCGTGCGTCCACTTCCCTGGCCGCCACCCCTGGTCGTATTCCCATATAGGAGCCGCCGTTCCCTTGGCCAGAACTCGGATTTCGTTGAGTTTAGGTTTAGCCATTGTGCAAACTTCTGTTCTTCAGTTGTGTCGGACGACCACCTGTCAAGACAGCCTTCGGGATCCCACCTTTGATTTTCAATACCATCTACGCTACATTCTTATTCGCAATATCAGATTGCCTATATTTTATTCTTGCTAGTTCTTCGATTGCTCGCAGGAATCGAACCTCGTGTTCAGGTTGATCGCGCTTCTAGCACGGTCAATAACATCTCGGAGTTGGTTCAACGATTGCTAAGGCGCAAGTGTCGTCGTACGGTTGTAGTCGGATCGCGAGAGTCACCTCTACCAAAATCGATAGTTATCAATCTCATCGAAAGATCGGGTACCCCGCCTCCATCAGGTGGGGTGGTCGTGATGGTCGCAACAGCGATTTGTATGTGCAAAGAGGGATGGCGCCGATGGGTTTGGCGCGCACAAGATGGAGTTGATGTGACAGAGACTTGACACAATGACGAAGCTACGCAAAGGAAACACAGGATGCAACTATACAATGATGAACTAGACTCGAACTAAACTAGAGATCAGCACTCGACTCGACAATGCAACCAAAATTTCAACAAGCAAAATACTGAAATAAAATTGCAATGGCACAAGGGTGATGGGACAAAGGAAGAACACGATGAACACAATATTTTGTGGGGCTAATTTTTCTGATTTTAGGATGATGAACAACAACTAAACTAACAGGGAAAATCCGAGATTACCTAATGTGCAATCAAGCTCGATACCAATCGATGTGAGTGTGGCCCGATCTTCCGATAGGTACCGAGCACGCCGATTGGAGAACACGATGTTGATGATCCGCGCTCGACTCGAATGCATCGATCCTCGCAATCACTACACCACTACTCCTTTGGTTATCAACCGTGTGAACGCGCTTGACTCGCTAAGATGGCTATCTCCCAAGCGAATCGAGAACACAAGCAAGAGAGTAGAAGATGCAATCAGACAGTGAATAATAATTGAAGCACACAAGTTGGGGTTCTCAAACCGATAAACGCGCAAAACTACAAAGCGAATATTATCTAAGAAAACCCCAACAAAACTAAAGGGCGACGGCTCCTATATGAGGAGGGCGCCAAGAGGTGGGAACCCTAGGTTGAGGTATCGCTCATGATACTGCTCACACATGAATAGTGCCAATGTGAATAGTACAGCCTAGGGGAGACTAGTCACAGATGGGCTAGGTCATCCAACAGATGGGCCAAGTTGTCGCCAATATATTAGATAGTTTGTGGGCCAATAATTGGTGACACAAAGACCATGGCATGTAGACGTAACACCGTGGCATGTAGACGACGCCTACTCAGATGAGTAGATGTTGCTCGCTCAACTGGGAATATGGCAAGGCGGTAGTCGAAAGTCCCATCTGAGAGGATGTGGTGGAAGTAGAGGATGCCGTGCAAAGGTCGGGCGTGGTTGCATCCTTAGAGTTGATGTCCTCATCGCTATAGTTCACCGAATTGGCCAAACTCAAGAGGATGTGAGTTCATAATGAACTCAGATCGCAAAAGAATCACTCACATCCATTCCCATTGATTTTAACTTTGCTACAAGGTTAGCCATGCTAGTTACATGATCATGAATGGGACATGACCGCTTAAACTTCTTGGTTGTGAGCTCACTCATAAGACGCCCTACAATGGACTTATCTCGATGTCCGATTGAGAGTACTTTGATCTTCAACATAAACTCCGTGCATTTTTAGTCTTGGGCATTGATGGCTTGACATTTTGGTGATCATCATTCACATTAAATTCAAGCTCAATTATTAGACCTTTCCCAAGCTTCATACATAGATTTTCTTCATTAGTACTTTTATTAGTAAGTGTTGTAGGTCAGATCCATAACAATTGCCAAGTCCAAGTTCATAACACCCGCTTGGAATGGATCTATTTGGCCCATTCGGTATAGTTCAACCCATTGAAATTAACGGGCGCCGCTCGAGCGTATAAGTTAATTGTGGTCGCAAACATTAAATATGCTCATTTGTTAATAAGTAAGAAAAAATGATTTGAACAATAAACTTTATTTGCATATTTAAGAATATCTTTGGAAGATACTTAAACATATCCGATGGTGTAGACGACGGTGGCGGGTGGTGTTGACAAAGGTTGAATCGATGGAGAAAGCGCGCACGGCGGCAAACTTCAAGCTCAAAATCCGGCAGCGCTAGGGTGAGAGAGGCGAGGTGGGTTAGGGGAATGGACTGAGGAGGTGAGGACGGTGCCGGTGCGTCCTTTTATTGGGTGAGGGTGAGGTCGAGGCGGCGTGCGGTGAAAGAAGGCCGAGACGGGTTGCAGGTGGAATTAAGGGGATTAGAGGGTGAGGAAGGAAAGAGGGTGAGGCCAATATGGGCGTGGTGATGGAGGGGTTTTAATGCACGTGATTCGGGGAAAGGAATGGGAGGGAATCGTGGTGGGGAAGGAGCTCTACATGTGCGGCAATGGCGGCTATGTTGCTCGGGTGAAGAAGAAACAGAGGTGGGGGATAGTGATGACAGGTGGGGCTGGGTGGTGAGAGATAGAGAGAGGAGAGTAACAGGTGGGCTACGCTGGTGGGCCAAGAAGAAGGAAATTTGGGCCAGGAGAGAAGAATTTGACCCAAAAGCCTAAAAGAGTTTGAAATTGATTTTTGATTTACGGAAATTGCAAGCCTAAAACGGTTGCCACATGGCGGTCGTGGCGGCAACGCCCACGTGCCGCCACATCGCCTCCCTCCTCCTACCACGTGTCCCCTCCGCCTCCCTCCCGCTAGCCACCCTCTCGCCACGCACTGACTCGTTTCTACTGAGAATTAAAACCGCACAAGGGCCATCTTTCCCACCGTATCTCCTCCTCTTCCGCACATTTGTCGCCTTGTCCAAAAATTTCGGCACTAATGCCGCGACTCTCCTTCGCCGCTATAAATACCTAACTCGCACTCGCTTTCTCATCTCATTTGTGTTTGATTCTCGTTCTTGCGCTTTATTAACGAGAACTCGAGAACGTAAACATAATTAATTTTATTAGGAGGTTAATTGTTTTCTTTATTCTTGTCGCCATCACTGACCTTTTTTATTACTTTCTCCCAAAGGGTTGTTAATTTGTCGGATGCTTTTGCCGTTATTACCGTAGTCATAATTAATTCATCTTAGTTAGCTAGTCGTAATTAGTTAGTCGTAATTAGTTGGTTCACTAGTAATAAATTAGTTTCGTGATAATTAATTAGTCATAATTAGTTTAGTAGTCATCATTACGACATATTAAATAACAGGAAATGAAGTACTGGTAATTTTTTTAGTGGTAATTAATCAATCGTAATTAGTTAGTTTAGAGGTAATTAATTAGTCGTAATTAGTAAATTTACTGGTAATTATTCGTGTTTAATTACACATGAAATCCATCACTTGCATGCAACTGTCGATTTAATTACACATATGGGTTGGACTTGTTAGTGTTTTAGGTAATAGCGATGGGGTTGTTGTGGCTTTAGGTATTTTCAACATGCAAGACTCGCTAGTGTTTTACGGTGATGGTCTCGTATGGGCCGCTCGATGGGTTGGACCGACAAGATGCCAAGATAAGGTGGTCCCATGAGGGGCTCCACGCGATGAATATTCATGAGCTACGGTTGCATCCAAAGGGAGTTTGTCACGGAGCCAACGACGAAGATAGTTGTGATCAAGGCGATCACCTGCACAAATTATGTGTGGGAGCTCATTAAGGTGAATAGAAGCATAGCATGGAGGCAGTACATGGAGATTGCCTCCCAACCCAAGGCAGCCATTCACGGGAAGCCTATAGTGTATGTGAATTTCGTACGCAAGGCACTGGGAAACCCTAATGATGCCGGGGCCTCTACAAGCGGGCAAAAGCAGCCCGAGCCTAAAGATAGCAGCATGGAATGTGCTGCCTCAGAAGGAAATCCCGCGCCTAATTTTGTGCCAAATGAGGGGGTGGAAACATGGTGGTCGGCACGCATCAACTGCCACGAGTATCTACCGGACGAGCCTTTCGGGTTGGAGTCCGACGAGGATGCCGACTCAAGCTCGGATGGTAGTGACGAGGATGCATACCGCGTGCTCCTTACATGGCATTGAGACTTGATGATATCACGCTGCGCTCATTGCATTCATCACCGCAAGAAGAAGGCTCCAAATGGGGTTTGAAGTTCGACACCCTCTTAGTTGGGCAGCGCTCGGACAAGGTGGCCATGCAACAAGCTATAGCACAAGACACCTTGTCCATCAGCCGTGTGTATCGAGTGCATCGGTCCAACCCAGGAAAGTACATAGTGAAGTGCATAGTAGAAGGCTGACCTAGCAAGGTCAGCCTTCATTGAGCAAAGATCTTCAGCTCGGTCTTCATGGTCAAGGAGCTAGTCGACCACACTTGCGAGCTCGCATGAGCCCTCATGATAGCATCGAATGTGACTTCCGCAAATGTTGCAAACCTCATCACACACCTAGATTGTAACATCCCAATTTTCCAGTCCTAAAAATCTTTTTGAATAGTTACTGTTGGAAAATTCATCCCTGAGAATTTATTTGAATTTTAATTAAAGCTTAATCATGGACTTTAGTATCAAAACCATTTAATATGATTAATGTCAACATCAACAATGGTCAAAACTATTTAATTTGGATTCTTTGAGCTTGGATATATATTTTTTAGATTTTTCTAGAATTTTTTCGAGTTCATTTGCTATCTGTATTTTTTGGTATTTATAAAATAGAAAACCAATATCGGACCCCCGGGCGTGGAATACCCGAAGACCCTATGTGTATAATGTGCTAGTCCCAGGATTAAAGGCTAGCACATACATTCACATAATTTGGCAATCGCACCATACAATCTCATGCTAAAGTAAGCAAGAGGTTAATCTACTTAAGCTATTACAAGTTATTACAATCACAGACGACCGGCTAAATAAAACAAATCATCGTAGTAAAGTAAACAAAGAATGGAAGACGAAATAAAGTAACAAAAGTCCAGCGGCGTGTCTATCCGATATCGTGAGTAACCGACAAGGAACCGGCAATTTCGTGTTCAACCATAGAAATGGCAATCCTACTATAGAAATAGCCAATCACCATAGAAATGACAGCTTTGTATAGACATAGCAACATAGCCATAGAAATGGCGCTTAACTCAACAAATGGAAAACCCTGTGTCATTACCCAAGTTTTGTGACAAAACAGCTTTGGAAAAACAAGACTACCGCCATACCAAAGACGCACTAATGCATGCTCATGACGCAGGCGGCTATTCGAATAGTTTATCACTCACAGAGGTGTATAACTTACCCATAGTACACGGTATTCCAGCTTGCCTAGAATATCTCTATATCACCGCCACTACCGGGTAAGTAGCCTAGAGTTTGCGATGCGCCTTTACATTATCTAGCCCTAACCTTGCACTAGCCCCGCAAATCATCATCCTCCTTCTCCCATGGATAGAAATCGGTCAAGGAGGACCTCACTGCTGGATAAAACCCATCGAGTGGGTCCTCACTTGCCCGAACGTAAACACGCCAAGGGAGTCCATCACTTGCCGATTGAAACCCATCAAGTGAATCCTCACTTCTCCCGCATTGAAACATGTCGAAGTGAGGCATTCGCAGCTGTGTTTGTGAGCCTGTCATTCGGCATGCTCGCACTACTTACGCCACCGCCATGCAAGGCTAAGATTTTGATAAATTAGTTAGCTACGACCATCCTACACTAGCACATTTGGTTGTAGGTCTTAGTCCTGATTTGTCGGCTTCACCCTTAATCGACTCACTGTGAGATCTCCATCCTATCTACTAGTGAGTTACAATCCTCACTTTTTAAGGATACAATATAACTTGACCGTATCTAAAGACTAAAGTTTTCATTTCAGTTTGATAAAATAACAGAGATAACACCTGTGGACATTTTTCAAAATAATCCCAAATTCACAAATAACATATTGTCCTTTAATCAATTTTTAGAAATTCTATTGCTCTAGTTGCATTTGTGTGATAATCGCACTCAAATAATCCCAAATAACATTATGTATTATCTAACCCTTAATCTACTGGCTACAATAGTGAGGTATCAATATTTCAAAAGAAATAAATGCAACAAGTAGGATTACAACTACCATTTTCCCAATAAAAGCATTTTTCATACACAACATACACGCATGCATAATAGGATTTACAAAAGAAAGTACAATAATTAAAATACTAGGGTCAACATGATCAAAGGGGGTTCTTGTCTTGCTCTTGCTGTTTTGGAGGTAAGGTAGATTGATCGTCGCAAAAATAACCCGAATTATCGACATCTAAAAATAGCCAGAAATGGATTAAAATAACATCGAACAAAAACAACGGTAACCAAAATTAAATATCTTTACATATTCAGGTAGATTATGATTTTATTTGAATTTAGAGACAAATTTCATTTAATTCGAGTTTTGTAGCAAAAGTTATTAAGGTTTTATTTTGGTTCGATTGGATAAAATCAGCTTGAGCAATCGCTCACATTTTTCGTGGTATCGTTTCACGCTTTGAGTATCGTGATCGAATGTCACATCCCCAAATTAATAAAGAGGTTTATTATGCATCTCATTAGCATGCATCATGTTTTGAAACTTTTTACTTAAATATTGTACTTGGAAAATCTCAAAATATATATGGAACATACACTTTAATTTGAGCTCCAAACTAAAAACTGGAAGAAATACTATTAAATTTCCTCTGGAAATAATTTATTCACACACTATATTAATTATCATGAATTGATATAATTTTTGTAACACTCCAAATATTTATTTAAATGAGAAGAAAGATTGTAGGGAGGAGAATTTTTGTAACACTCCAAATTTTTGTAACACTCCAAACACTCCAAGTGACTGTAGTGCCGCCACTGTAGCAGCCCCTCCCCTCCCCATTGCATCTCCACCTCTTTTCCCCTCCCCTTGCATCTCCACCTCCTCCCCTCGTGGCCGGCCAAGAAGAAGGAAGAAGAAGAAGAGAGAAGGGAGAGGGAGAGGGGTCACGTGGTGTTCATCACGCTGCGCGGTTCTTCAAGGGTAAGACCCGATCCCTTTCAATTGGTAGGTTAATTGATCTTTAGCAATGTCGGTATTTAGGTCTCGACGAGCAGATCAAGTTGGGCGACGTTTTGAGTTATTTAATCGAAGAATCTGATCAGGATACCTCCTAGAGAATTGTAGGCGATGTCGATACCTTTCTTTAGAGTACAAGATCGCATCGCTTGGATGAGCGGTTCAAAAGTTATGAATTTCGTAGCGCTGCTGTTCCGCAAATCAGTTGGTATTCTAACAGGTTTTTGTAATCTGACTTTAAAGATCAGTAAAAGGGAAAATTGGAGGATCTCAGTATAATGAAAGTTGTAGATAATTGTTGTAGCTTCAGGAAGCCTAAGAACGTGAAATTTGGACAAACGAGCTGAAAGTTATGATAGTTTTAGTTTACTGTCCAGAGAACTTGACGTGAAATCGATGTTCTGCTAATTAGTATGATAGGGGTATTAGATGGCCGAATCAGGAAGGCCCACCAACTAGGTTTAGTTGGTTTTAGTGAGGACCGGAATATTTAACTAGTAACACTAACCTCCAAATGGTTCTAGTGTTACTAATTAAACATTCTAAGCCTCGATGGACATATGCTTCCCGAATGCGACATCGTACATCATCACAAAATTACACATCAATTCCATACACAAACATCACTAAGTTCAACAACGACATACATAAAGTATAGTTATTACAAAGAGAGCCGACCGGCCAAATAGAACAATATACAAGAATGACAGTGAAGCAAAAGCGCCATAAGATGGCTAGAACAAAAGTCGGCCGGTTAGCCACACACCCCACAAGGCAACCGGCCAGACATCAAGCTAGTCGCCCATGAGCTACCACAACACGACTCACAAAAGTGAGGCCCTTGAGTGCTCACCTTCTTCCTCTGCAACAAAACAATTAAGTGGAGCAGCGAGTACAAAGATTGTCTTTGTACCCTTAAGAAGCGACGTGTGGAATAGCAGACCTATTCATAAACTACATGCAAGCTTATTTAGGTGGAGGTTGTATGTCTCATTTTGCATAAAGCCAACTTTATTTGCAATAATGTAATACATTTCAAAAGCAAGTTTGCAAATCTGTTTTGTTATCAAAGTAACTGATAAGTAAAGGTACATACAAGTAACCACACAGGCGACTATCCCAATAGTCACCACAACATATACGAATCCCGATTCGTACCACCCATCAAATTTCAATTTAAAGGTTGTAGTCTAACTCTTGAAAGACCTTGCCAGCGTGTCCATAACCTAGAGGCGAGGCCATTCGAATAGTTTTAACCTGCGGGGTGTACCAATGTACCCACACTTGGGCCTTTAAGCCACAAAGCACACTTCCGGTATCTTTGTACGGCTAAGTCCTCTGAGACTTTTTCCAATATTGTGTATCAACCACGAGCCGCTCGTATGGGTAGAAACACCATGCGCTTACATTGCAAGCGAAAGACAACAAATCCCATCACGGGTGAAGTCTTTCGGACACTACAATCTCCCAACACCATCCCTCCTGCGACCTCCTGCGACCCGAGGCAATACACGCCAAAGTACTAAGTCAAGAGAGGTCCCATACCCTCTAATGTAGTTATGCGCTAAAATGCTTGGTTTAGTGTAACAAGATGTTCGGTCCTTGTTGACCGGGCACCATTCGATCACCCACAATCACACCATCTTACCATTGTGCCCAAGTCTAAATCATTTTGTTTTAGTTTTAGTTTTCATAAGTAGACATGGCACAAGGTGGAAATCATAAATCATAATAAGTTTTGTGTGATCAAGGTTATCGACAAGTCGATAACCGCCCATTCTGAAACTAAGCATGGCTAAGCAATTAATTAAGTAAACTACTAAGTGGCGAGAGCCCATCCATGAACTCTAAATCACAGCAAGTAACCTAGGCTCATGGTAGTAGAGGATAATCATTTGCTAAGGAAATGCATCTACTAGGCCAACTATTAAAACAAAGTAGCAATGCATACATAGAATTTGTAATCAACATAAATCCTTAAAATCTGGGATTAACATGATCAAACTGCTTGCTGCTTGCTGTTGCTCAATTTGTTGCGGAGGATCGTTCTCGGGGTTACCGCAAATGTCGAATCCTAAGCGAAAAGGCAAAAAGAACCAAGAACAACCAATAAGACGAGCAACACTTAAACAAAAGAGCAAGCGAAAATCATCCAAATACGACGAAATTTATACACAAGGTAGAATACAAATATACCTAGTCATAGAAACTGGAAAAACCTAATTTGGATTTGTGGTGCAAAAGATATTACCTAAAAACTCATTTTCGGCCATAATTAGCACTGTAGCAAAAATATTTTCTAGAAAGGTTTTGAACCTGAAATTTTTATGGTAGCTACCTACTGGTGTAGTGGTAACCCATATAAAATTTTAGGTCATTTGGAGTTAAGATGATTTAGTTATGATTTTTCTAAGTTCTACAACTAGTACATATCATTTCTCAGGAACATGGATAAAGACAAAGTCTAGATCAATTTAAAGCATGTCTAAAGGCCAAATTTACCAGGTTGAGTTTGCTTAGTTTGCAACTACAGAGAGGAAGTTATGTGGTTTACAAATTTTTCATGAATTTCTAGACCTCATTTTTCATTAACAAGATCATGCTATTTAAATCATTTTCTGCTACAACCACAGGGCCTAATTTCATTCTCAGTTGAAGTTCATACCATAACAAAGCTACGACAATGGAATCATTCAAAAGGAGTTAAAATGACAAAGTTATGCACTTTTGAAATTTGAAACGACAAAAGACTTAGGAAACTTTGAGTTCTGGGAGGTCCAAGCGAACTAGAAGACAAGGAGAGGTCGTGGGCCGTTAGATCAAGGTCACGCGACTCACGAGCCTCGAAGCACGGCAGCGCACAAGACCTCCTCCATGCAAGACTGGGAGGTGCGGATCGTTGAGATCTGATCCAACGATTACGACCGGTCGCGTGCAGCGCCGCATGAAAGGAGGTCTGGCGCCTAGCAGAGGTCGTGGCCGTCGGATCGAGATCTGCGGTCCCGAGCACTAGGGGAGATCTAAGGCTTTAAATCCAGGAAGAGGTCGGGACGGTCGATTCTCACTGGAGGAGGTCCCAGCGGTCTAGATCTCGGAGAGAGTCCTACTCCTACGGCTAAATCCACGAGAGGAGGTCTAACCGTTAGATCTAAATCTAACGGTTTAGACCGAGGAGGAGGAGGTCCTAACGCTGCGATCCAAAGGAGGAGGTCCTAGGCGGTCAAGATCTCGGAGGAGGTCTTGATGGTGAGGATTGTTTCTGAGGAGGTCTTGGATGACCAAGATCTTCTCGGGAGGTCCTAGCGATAGCGATTTAGGGAGGAGATGCGGGCGGTTGAGATTAGACCTAGGAGGTCTTGAGCGGTCCCGAGAACAGCGGAGGAGAGTGCGCGCGCTAAAGGTTTTACAAAGGAGATCTAGCGCTCGGATCTACCCAGGAGGTCTTGAAGGTGGTTTTACCAAAATGACCTCGGGAGGTCTTTTTGCGAGTGGTCCTAGTGGCTCGGATGGAGTTCAAGAGGTCTTAGCGGCTAGGATCTAACGGGGGAGGTCCAAGCGCGTAAGATTTTACCTGAGGCGGATCTAACGGCTAGAGCTAATCCCGGGAGGTCTTCAAGGCCGAGTAGAACTAGGAGGTCACAGGACTTAGAAATTTTGCGAAACCCATCTCTGATGCAGATCTAGCAGAGGTGGTCTTATGGCCAGGATTACCGAGTGGGAGGTCTTACACTTATGGGTTTTCATGGGAAGATCTAAGGTCGGATCTAAGCGTGGGGAGGTCTTAGGCGGCTCTGAAGAGCTCGAGGAGGTCAAGGTGCTTTGTGTAAAGCGCGGGACCTCGGACAATGACAAAGGGTGGCGGCTAAGACAACTCAGCACTCACGATGATTGGTAATAAATGGGCATTTAAGATGTCCTAACGGATAACGCGGAGGTTTTGAGCGGCAAAATCGGCGGGCTCAGCGGTTTCTGCCACGGCCGATGAAGACCCGCGCCCGACCAAGAACGCGACATACTCGCAATAGTGTCGCGGACCTAGCGGAGCACTCGGCGGCGGCGACCTTAGCGCCGGCGGCCGAGAATGGCGGAGGACAAGTGTTTGGCAAAAACCGCAGTGGTGGCCCAGCGCCACGAGCTAAGCTAGCTAGACCTTAAGCTCTATGGGACTAAAATGAACTCACCCGAGTGTAGGAAGGTCGGAGGAGGAAGGCGGAGGACTTGGAGAAGGTCGGCGAAGTCGGCGATGAAGAGCTTGCGGAGAGGAAGAAGAAGATGGCCTCGACCCATAAAGCTACTCCCCAACTCGTGCACCACGCAATGAGAACCAAGCCAAGTTAGAGTAGGCTCGAGTTGAGGAGATCAAGATGACGATGAACAAGGCGAGGAAGTTCTTTGGGACCACTGGAGCTCCAGCGACTTCAAGGAGCTCCAAGCTCGACAATGGTGGTAAGGAAGGGCTCTCGGGTGCTCGGTGTTTGAGTTTGAGGACCAACTCAATTGAGGAGCTCAAGCACTGACCAAGAACGAAGAAGGAAGAAGGAGAGAAGTTTTGAGGCTATGTATAGCACAGGAGTTTAACAGGGCTAGGGCAAACCCACTGTGAGCAAAGTCCATGGCCTGCCATGACTTGCTAGATGACAAGAGCGGTAGGTAGGGAAGACTTCTAGGGCTAGGCTCGACACATTTAATGCATGGCGAGAAGAGGCGTTAGGAAGGACCAAAGTGACAGACACTTTGCCCCAAGCGCTTTGTCTCGACACACGCATGGGTGCGGGCAAGCCATGATGACCGGACCTCGGGAGTCGTGAGGAAGAAAGCAGGCCAGGGAGAGGTCACGGGCGTCCCGGATGTGCTCGGGGAGGTCATGGGCGTCCAAGAATCGCCAGTGGGGAGGTCTTGCGCGGCAAGGAGGTCTGGGAGGTCGTGAGCCCCACGATGGACATCCGGTGACTTGGACCACCCCAGGCGAGGCGCTCAAGAGGTCCTCCGATCGGTGGGGAGGTCGTGGCGGTGGATGGAAATCAACGGCTAGAGCAGGCGCGCATGCGAGATCGAGCTCGAGTGTCTGGCGACATGGTCCAACCAAGTCGGTTGAGTTGGGCTCGGTCGAGCAGTCGACTCAACGATTTAGTTTTTACGGTTTTGGAAGGAGCTGCTCCTTGGAGGATTGTTTGAGGCGACAAACCGACTCAAAAATTATGAAATTTTACGAGGAGCTTGCTAGCTCAAACGAGGACCTAGCATAAAATTTTCAGAGGCTTTGGGGCTGTGGATTTTCCTCCAAAAATTTAACAAGGCAACTGGTCAAGGTTTGACCGGACTTTGAATTGGTTTGTGACCTCCAAAAATATTCAAACATTTTCTAAATATTGTGAAACTTTTCGGAGGAGTCACATACCAACCCAAGAATTTAGGAAAAATATTTCGGAGATTATCACAAGTTGGAACAAGGATGATTAAGAAGAATAAGATGTGGGTCGAAATGACTTGTGATCTTTGTATTCCCATAATCTCTTTACAACAATTGTCCAAAGCATGCAGGAAATACAAGATGTAAGAAAAAGTTTTAATTTCCCTCATTTTCTTACATTTGAAACACAAGCCCAAAATTGGGATGTTACAACTCTCCCCCTTACAAGAATCTCGACAGAGATTAGTTTACTCGGAGAAGAAAGAAGGAAAATCTGCACGAAGCGATCTTCTCGCTCCCAAGTTGCCTCATCTTGAGAATGGTTTGACCACTGAACCTTAAGGAACTTGATGACACGGTTCCTTGTTCTCATTCAGATTCCCCAAGAATGCGAGCAGGATGCTCGCGGTGGGTCAAATTCTCACGCACATCGAGAACCTCCAGCGGAACTTCCTCGGTCGGGACACGGAGGCACTTCTTGGTGTGAAACATGGAACACATCATGCACACCCTCAAGTGCGGTGGTAGCTCAATCTGTATGCAAGCTGCTCCAACTCTCTCGATGATACGGTAAGGCCCAACATATCGAGGCCAACTTGCCCTTGATGCCAAAGCGCGATGGCCCTTCAAGGGTGAGACTTTGAGATACACAAAGTCATTGGGCTCAAAGCTCAACTCACGGCGGCGGCGATCTGCGCAGCTCTTTTATGCAGGTGGGCGTGCGCGGATGCTCGCGGATCAAGCGAACTTGACTTTCGGCCTCATTGATCGAATCGGGCGAAAAGCGCCGCTCACGGTCTCGACCGGTTCAGCGGGGTTCGCACCTTCTCCCATACAAAGCCTCAAATGGTGCCATGCCAAGGCGGCTTTGAAAGGCATTGTTGTAGGAGAACTTCGGCAAATGGTAGGCATTTCTCCACTTCTTCCCATAGGAAAGAACACAAGCACGGAGCATATCTTCCAACACTTGGTTGACTTGCTCCGTCGACCATCGATCTGAGGATGAAAGGCATGTCTTGAAATGGCGGGTCCCCATAGCCTCTTGCGACTATGCCAAAACGCGAGGTGAAAAGTGCACCACGATCGAAATAATCGTCTTGACTGCACGTGAAGACTCACAATCCTCGAGACATAAAGTTCGGCCAAAGGCCCCACACGGCGAGTCTTGGCGGGGAAGGAAATGTGCCACTTTAGTCAACACCGTCGATCCGACCCAAATAGCATCATTCCCTTTAAACGGCGGGGCAATCCGGTGATAAAGTCCATGCCAGCGAATCCCACTTCCATTCTATGCGGCAGCGGTGAAGAAGACCTGGGGCGCGATGTTCGGCCTTCACACGACAACACACGTCGCACTCGGCGAACTTTGCAATCTCGCGCTTCATTCGGGTCCACGAGAATCTCGGCGAAGGTCACGATACATCTTGGTAGCCCGGGATGGATGGACAAAGGAGAATCATGGGCTTAGCGGAGAATCAATTCCGCAATTCCATGACCTTAGGAACCACAAGGCGCTGCCCAAACCACACAACGCCATGCTCGTCCTCACGAAAGCACTTGGCAATCCATCCTTGATGTTACGCGATCGGCTCACACCGCATCATGCTGCTGTGCCGCTTTGATTTGGTCCACCAAGGTTGGTTGCACAACCAATGTAGCAAGAGAACGCTCGATCAAACCCAAATTGGTATTTGGAATTGCGAAATGAGGGTAGGCTCTTGCTCTTGGAGCATCAACATGTTACAATACACCTTCCGTGAGTGCATCTGCGCGACATTGGCCTTGCCGGATGATGCGAATACCCATGTCATAGTCCTTGATCAACTCCAACCATCTTCTTTGCTTTGAGGTTCGATCTGTTGGGTGAACAAGTACTTCAAGCTCTTGTGGTGGAATACACCTCTGCGGTTACCAATCGGATAATGCCGCCAAATCTTGAGTGCATGGACCACGGAGCTAACTCCAAGTCATGAGTAGGATAGTTGAGTTCATGAGGCCTCAAGCTGCCGCGATGCATAGGCCACAACCTTGCCTTCTGCATAAGAACACAACCAAGACCACGACGAAGCATCACAATAGATATCAAAACTCTTGTGAATATCGGGAGAACAAGCAGAGGTGAGGTCAACGCTTCTTGAGTTCTGAAAACTCACATCACAAGCAGCGGACCACTCAAACTTCTTGTCTTTCTTGAGCAACTCGGTCATAGGCCGCAATCTTGGAGAAATTCTCGATAAAGCGCGATAGTAGCCGGCCAAACCAAGAAAACTCCGCACATCGGTGGTGATTTGGTGACCCCAAGATAGCACATCATCGACCTTGCTAGGATCCTGACCACACCTCTGCTTTGAAAGAACATGGCCTAAGAATGCCACTTCCTTCAACGAACTCGCACTTGCTGAATTTGGCATACAAGCGGTGCTCACGCAGCTTGCCCAATACAAGCTTAAGATGCTCAGCATGCTCTTCTTCACTCTTGGAGTAGATAAGGATATCATCGATGAATACCACCACGAACCTATCCAAATACTCCATGAATACCGAGTTCATTAGATTCATGAATAAAGCAGGAGCATTAGTCAAACCAAAGGACATGACGGTGTACTCGTAAAGGCCATAACGAGTAGCAAAGGCAGTCTTAGGAATATCCTCGGCCACGATCGACTTGATGATAGCCCGACCTCAAGTCAATCTTGAGAAAACTTCGTGCTCAGGTCAAGCGATCGAAGAGATCATCAATCCGGGGCAAAGGATACTTGTTCTTTACCGTCACCTCATTAAGCGGACGGTAATCAACACACATCGCAAGGTCTTGTCCTTCTTCTTCACAAAGATAATGGACAACCCCAAGGAGATGAGCTAGGACGGATAAAACCCTTCTCTTGCAGCTCACCCGGTTGCTTCTTGACTCCTCCAACTCATTAGGAGGCATGCGTCGACCTCTTAGAAATAGGGCGGTACAGGCGACCTTTCGATTACAAACTCCGGATCTCGAGCAGGAGGCATCACGGCAAATCTTCGGAAAGACGTCCGCGAAGTCACACACAGTGGGGCGTCGTGAATCTCCAATCTTGGCTTTGCTCCAAGGACATAAAGATGGGGCTCTACATGGCTGTGGCGAAAATCCAACTGTTCACTGAAGGATGGTGAGGTAGACAATCTTCTGGCTGTCGATTTGCCCCAAGTGTTGGGACAACCAATCCATGCCAAGAATCACATCCAAGCGCAGAAAGTCGAGTAGGACAAGATTAGCCAAAATCCCACTCCTTCGATGTGGATAGGAACATCCCGCATACTTGGTGACTCTCATTTCCGAACCGGAGAGCGAATCGGCGATGGAATCCCCAGGAACAGTGAAGCCCACAATCAACGACAAAGACCTCGAAATAAAAGAATGCGAGGCCCGAGTCAAATAAAGCGTAGCGGGGCGCAAATTAACAAGGCGTACCCAACACCACGTCGGGTGCCTCTGTGCCTCCTCGGCCGAGATATGGTTGACTCGGCGCTCCCAAGCCGGGGTCTTCGGTCGGTGGTGACCACTCCCTTGCCGCGTCCTCCATTGGGGCGAGGGCGCTCGGTCTTCTTAGGACAACTACTCGCGTAGTGGCCCTTGTTGTGGCGATAGAAGCGGTGGCGTCGGCGCGGGGTTGCGGGAACACCTGCTGCTGCCTGGGTCGCAGTGCGCGCCGAGTCACGGCTGCGGAGGGCGTGGGCCGGTCTTGAAGGCCTCGGCGGTGGTGAAGCCAAGAGCGGGCCACGGTGTAGGCCCAACTTCGGGACGAGCGAGGCGGCTGCGCGAGACATTGGGCCTCCCACTTGCGCTTGCGGGACTCGCCCGGCGCTCTCGCCTTGTGCTCGGCGATGATGGCCTTGTCCACCAAGGTGCGGAAGTCGAAGTCCACAATAGAGAGCTTGTCTGAAGCTCCTCGAGACAAACCCTCCATGAACTTTTCTGCTTGGCCTCATCGGTGGCCACCTCGGCGAGGCGTACCTGCGAAATGGTTGAACTCATGGAGGTACTCGATCCGCGATTTGCGCCTGTTTGGCGCAAGAACTCCTTCTTCTTGACTTCATCGGGCGGCGGGGACATGGGCGGACGGAAAGTGATCGAACTCCTCCACGAGACCACGTGTCCCGCGGTGCATGGCGAGAAATTCTCCCACCATGAGTGCGCACCCTCCAGCGATGGGATGCGAAAAGTGCCGCTCCTGCTCACGGCGAGCAGCGTTGAGCTTCCGCTCAACGGGACGCAGCGATCGTCTGCGTCCAAGGATCCTCGGCCGGGAGAAGGTGGGAGGCGATGCGGAGGAACTCCGCAAGTCCCCACGAGGCGGGAACCACCTCGGATCGAGGCACGAGTGAGTGGAGGTGTTCTGGCGATGACCTCCAACACCCTACGGTCCTCGACGATTGCGTTCGATTTGCATGAGACTTCCGCCATGGTGGAGGAGGGAAGATCCTCATCGGGACTACGGTGATTCCGGCGCTCGTGTCCCACCACCATCTGATTTACTAAGACAAGTTAGATCGATTCAAGACCCAAGAGCACGAAATCCAAACTTAGTTAAAATGACCAAAAAACAGCCACAAAGAACATGAGACCATAAGTCACGAATCAACTTTCCAAACGACTAACCCGTATGGAAGAGCGAGTAATCGTTTGAAGACCCAAAATTTCAGCACTAATCTCTAGCTCAAACCAGTCCAAAATCAAGGTATACCCACCTAATAGAGTATAGGCATTAGCTAATTTCATATCACTTCTTACCCTTTCATTCCCACAAGTTTTAGTTGTATTTATCTCTCATTTCCTACCTAATTACTAACCACTAGCTAGCTGTCCTATTTCTCTTTCTCCAAGCTCTCTCATGGTTCTCCCAAAACCAAGCTAATCGATAGAGGCTAACTTTTGAAAGGAAGAGAGGAACAACTTTTTCAAACTTAAGTGAGAGTAAGGTGAGATGAGCAAGCTAAGATAGGTAAGGAGCAAAATTAGAGCACTTACTTAAGTTTTCATAAACTATTTGAAAGTAAGTTTTCAAAATATCCTAAAGCGACCAAGCTAGGGGTTTCTCTGTCGATGTGGCTCGATACCAACTTTGTGAGGACCGGAATATTTAACTAGTAACACTTAACCTCCAAATGGTTCTAGTGTTACTAATTAAACATTCTAAGCCTCGATGGACATATGCTTCCAGAATTGCAGCATCGTACATCATCACAAAATTACACATCAATTCCATACACAAACATCACTAAGTTCAACAACGACATACATAAAGTAAAGTTATTACAAAGAGAGCCGACCGGCCAAATAGAACAATATACAAGAATGACAGTGAAGCAAAGCGCCATAAGATGGCTAGAACAAAAGTCGACCGGTTAGCCACACACCCACAAGGCAACCGACCAGGCCGCCAAGCTAGTCGTCCCATAGCTACCACAACACACTCACAAAAGTGAGGCCCTTCGAGCTCACCTTCTTCCTCTGCAACAAAACAATTAAGCGTAGCAGCCGAGTACAAAGATTGTCTTTGTACACTTAAGATCGACGTGTGGAATAGCGGACCTATTCATAAACTACATGCAAGCTTATTTAGGTGGAGGTTGTATGTCTCATTTTGCATAAAGCCAACTTTATTTGCAATAATGTAATACATTTCAAAAGCAAGTTTGCAAATCTGTTTTGTTATCAAAGTAACAGATAAGTAAAGATACATACAAGTAACCACAGAAGTGACTATCCCAATAGCCACCACAACATAGCACGAATCCCGATTCGTACCACCCATCAAGTTTTAATTTAAAATGTTGTAGTCTAACTCTTGAAAGACCTTGCCAAGCGTGTCCATAACCTAGGGCGAGGCTATTCGAATAGTTTTAACCTGCGGGGTGTACCAATGTACCCACACTTGGACCGCCTTTAAGCCACAAAGCACACTTCCGAAGGTATCTTTGTACGGCTAAGTCCTCTGAGACTTTTCCAATATTGTGTATCAACCACGAGCCGCTCGTATGGGTAGAAACACCATACGCTTACATTGCAAGCGAAAGACAACAAATCCCATCACGGGTGAAGTCTTTCGGACACTGTGCTCCCAACACCATCCCTCCTGCGACCTCCTGCGACCCGAGGCAATACACGCCAAAGTACTAAGTCAAGAGAGGTCCCATACCCTCTAATGTGGTTATGCGCTAAAATGCTTGGTTTAGTGTAACAAGATGTTCGGTCCTTGTTGACCGGGCACCATTCGATCACACCAAAATCACACCATCTTACCATTGTGCCCAAGTCTAAATCATTTTGTTTTCAGTTTTAGTTTTCATAAATAGACATGGCACAAGGTGGAAATCATAAATCATAATAAGTTTTGTGTGATCAAGGTTATCGACAAGTCGATAACCGCCCATTTCTACCAAACTAAGCATGGCTAAGCAATTAATTAAGTAAACTACTAAGTGACAAGAGCCCATCCATGAACTCTAAATCACAACAAGTAACCTAGGCTCATGGTAGTAGAGGATAATCATTTGCTAAGGAAATGCATCTACTAGGCCAACTATTAAAACAAAGTAGCAATGCATACATAGAGTTTATAATCAACATAAATACTTAAAATCTGGGATTAACATGATCAAACCTGCTTGCTGCTTTGTTGCTCAATTTGTTGCGGAGGATCGTTCTGGGGTTACATAAATGTCGAATCCTAAGCGAAAGGCAAAAGAACCAAGAACAACCAATAAGGCGAGCAAAACTTAAACAAAAGAGCAAGCAAAATTTACCCAAATCGACGAAATTTATACACAAGGTAAACTACGAATATACCTAGACATAGAAACTGGAAAAACCTAATTTGGAATTGTGGTGCAAAAGATATTACCTAAAAACTCATTTTCGGCCATAATTAGCACTGTAGCAAAAATATTTTCTAGAAAGGTTTTGAAGCTGAAATTTTTATGGTAGCTACCTACTGGTATTGTGGTAACCCATATAAAATTTTAGGTCATTTGGAGTTAAGATGATTTAGTTATGATTTTTCTAAGTTCTACAACTAGCACATATCATTTCTCAGGAACATGGATAAAGACAAAGCCTAGATCAATTTAAAGCATGTCTATAGGCCAAATTTACCAGGTTGAGTTTGCTTAGTTTGCAACTCTGAGAGGAAGTTATGTGGTTTACAAATTTTCATGAATTTCTAGACCTCATTTTTCATTAACAAGATCATGCTATTTAAATCATTTTCTGCTACAACACAGGGCCTAATTTCATTCTCAGTTGAAGTTCATACCATAACAAAGCTACACAGCTGGAATCATTCAAAAGGAGTTAAAATGACAAAGTTATGCACTTTTGAAATTTGAAACGACAAAAGACTTAGGAAACTTTGAGCTCTCGGGAGGTCCAAGCGAATCGAAGACAAGGAGAGGTCGTGGGCGTTAGATCAAGGTCGGCGGCTCACGAGCCTCGAAGCACGCAGCGCACAAGACCTCCTCCCGCCTTGGGGAGAGTGCGGATCGTTGAGATCGATCCAACGATTACGACCGGTCGCGTGCGCGCGCATAAGGAGGTCTACGCAAGGAGGTGGCTCGGATCGCGCGGTCCGAGCAGGTCGTGTGGCTTTAAATCCAAGGAAAGATCGAGGTCGATTCGCGAGTCCCAGCGCACTAGGGGAGGTCCTAAGGCTAAATCCACGAGAAGGAGGTCTAACCCGTTAGATCTAAATCTAACGGTTTAGACCGGAGGAGGAGGTCCTAACGCTCTTGATCCAAAGGAGGAGGTCCTAGGCGGTCAAGATCTCCGAGGAGGTCTTGATCGGCCGATTGGCACGAGAGGTCTTGGATGACCAAGATCTTCTCGGGAGGTCCTAGCGATAGCGATTTAGCGGAGGAGATGCGGGCGGTTGAGATTAGACCTAGGGAGGTCTTGAGCGGTCCAGAGTAACGCGAGAGGAGAGTCCGGCGCTAAGGTTTTACAAAGGAGATCTAACGCTCGGATCTAACCCGGGAGGTTGCGACGGCTAAGATCGAGGTTGGGGAGGTCATGAGGGTTTTCTAATAAGGACCGGGGTGCTCTTTTGCAAAGAGGACCACGAGGAGGTCTTTTCCACGAGGACCTCGGGAGGTCCCGGTGGTTTTTACAAAATGACCTCGAGGAGGTCTTTTGCGCAAGAGTGGTCCTAGCGGCTCGGATTTAACCAAGGTGGTCCTAGACGGCTAGGATCAACTCAAGGGGAGGTCCTAGTGCGATAAGGGCTTTACACGAAAGATCTAAAGGTCCGATCTAATCCCGGGAGGTCCTCAACGGTTAAGATCGACCCAAAGAGGTCCTAGGACTTAGAAATTTATGCGGAAACCCATCTACGGTGCAGAGCTAACCGAGGGTGGTCTTAACGGCTATGAATACACCTGGGAGGTCGGGGACTTAGTGGCACGCGAGTCCCTTGAGGCGGCAAGAAGACTCGAGATTAATGAGCAACCTCGGACAACATTAATGCCAATCATTGCATCACAAATCCTGCCCGAGTACGACACGGCAAAACGCCCGAGCACCTAAACGAGCTCACCGCCGGCGATGGGGACCTTGCCGGCGCCGACCAAGGGCACCAATAAACTCGCAATAGTGTCGCGGACCAAGCGGAGGCACTCTCGACGGCGGCGACGGCCTTAAACGCCGGCGAGCCGGAGAATGACGGAGGACAAGTGTTTCGGCAAAAACCGAAAACGGTGAAACTGAGCGCCACGAGCTAAGCTAGCTAGACCTTAAGCTCTATGGGACTAAAATGAACTCACCCGAGTGTAGGGAAGGTCCAGAGGAAGACGGAGGGACTTGGAGAAGGTCGACGAAGTCCGGCGATGAAGAGCTTGCCGGAGAGGAAGAAGAAGATGGCCTCGACCCATAAAGCTACTCCCCAACTCGTGCACCACCGCAAAGAGAACCAAGCCAAGTTAGAGCGGGCTCGAGTTGAGAGATCAAGATGACGATGAACAAGGCCAGAAGTTCTTTGGGACCACGGAGCTCAGACGACTTCAAGGAGCTCCAAGCTCGACAATGGTGGTAAGGAAGGGGCTCTCGGGTGCTCGGTGTTTGAGTTTGAGGACCAACTCAATTGAGGAGCTCAAGCACGACCAAGAACGAAGAAGGAAGAAGGAGAGGAAGTTTTGAGGCTATGTATAGCCTGGGAGTTTGGCAAGGGCTAGGGCAAACCCACTTTGTGAGCAAAGTCCATGGCCCTGCCATGACTTGCTAGATTTGACAAGAGCAGGTAGGTAGGGGAAGACTTCTAGGGCTAGGCTCCTGACACATTTAATGCATGGCAGAAAGAGACGTTGGGAAGGACCAAAAGTGACAGGCCACTGCTCCCAACTGCTCTGTCTCTGACACACGCATGGGTGCGGGAAAGCCATGATGACCGGACCTCCGAGGAGGTCGTGAGGAAGAGAAACAGAGCGAGGAGAGGTCTGGACGTCCCGGATTGCTTGGGGAGGTCCTGGACGCCCAAGAATCGCCGAGGTGGGGAGGTCTTGCGCGGGCGAGGAGGTCCCGGGAGGTCGTGAGCCCCACGATGGACATCCAGTGGCTTGGACCACCCCGAGGCGCTGAGGGCACCCAAGAGCTCCGGATCAGGAGGAGGTCGTGAGCGGCTGGATGGAGATCCAACGACTCAGCTCGCGCGCACGAGATCGAGCTCGGGTGCGGCGCTGGCGACATGGTCCAACCAAGTCGGTTGAGTTGGGCTCGGGTCCGAGCCCGAGTCTGACTCAACCAGATTTAGTTTTTCTGGTTTTGGAAGGAGCTGCTCCTTGGAGGATTGTTTGAGGCAGCAAACCGACTCCAAAAATTATGAAATTTTTACAGGAGCTTGCTAGCTCAAACGAGGACCTAGCATAAAATTTTCAGAGGCTTTGGGGCTGTGGATTTTCCTCCAAAAATTTAACAAGGCACTGGTCCAAGGTTTGACCAGACTTTGAATTGGTTTGACTGACCTCCAAAAATATTCAAACATTTTCTAAAAATTGTGAAACTTTTGAGAGGAGTCACATACCAACCCAAGAATTTAGGAAAAATATTTCCAGGAGATTATCACAAGTTGGAACAAGGATGATTAAGAAGAATAAGATGTGGGTCGAAATGACTTGTGATCTTTGTATTCCCATAATCTCTTTACAACAATTGTCCAAAGCATGCAGGAAATACAAGATGTAAGAAAAAGTTTTAATTTCCCCTCATTTTCTTACATTTGAAACACAAGCCCAAAATTGGGATGTTACAGCTAAAGTGTTATAGATGTTGTTGAACATAATTATTAATGTTGTGAAAATATGCATTATGCATGGTTGCTTGAGTGTATGAATGTCTATGAACATGAATGATAGAAGTATGAATGAGTTAAATTCATAAGTGATGTTGCTGAGGAGGTATGATTATCATGATTCAAGATTTGTGCATATGCATCATGTTGACATAATGAAAACTTGGTCACGTGGTGACTAAGCATTTGTTGAGATCCCTGTCATGTATATGACGGGCTTGAGGTCCCCACACTTGTGGAGTGTGGGCTTGAGGTCCCCTTTACTTGCGGAGTATTGGGCATTGGTCCCGTGCTTGAGAGCACGGGCATGGTATCTTGGCGACGGTCGCATATCTCGTGATTACGGTGAAATGCGAAAAAGTGGAAGAGAAAGAAAAGATGCATTGCATATTTGCATTCATACATCATGTGATATGTTTTTCGAGTAAAGCTTTGGAATGGAGTGTTGATGTTGTAATTGCGAGTTTAATGTTTCATTATTGGTACTTGCTGAGTCTTTGGGCTCACCCTTGCTTTTGTTGTGTTTTAGGTACCTTTTGCAAGAACGGCATGCATGGGAGGGAGTAGACTTGAGTTGGAGTCACACACTGTCATGCTTCTTTAAATTTGATTAATCTTCTTAGTGTGTCCATTAATAATTAAGCGAACTGCTTAAGAAATGATCGTGGTTAGGCCTCATGCATCGAGGTTATTTGTAATAATGATGAGTAACGTACTTTGATTAACTTTGAATATGTTCTAGCTGAGTAGCATGTTTTTAATGCTTAGTGATGATATTGGATGTTAGAAATATTTAGTTATGATTTACTTTCTATCTTTTGGGAATCTCCGTATAGTAACTATACAAAAGAGGTTCTACCGGAATTTGGTAGACTATCCTAGTTTAGCTTTGTTAATGTTTCCTTCAGTAGTATTCCAGGCTCATGTTGGGCTGGGGTGTTACAGTTTGTATCAGAGCGGGCTGTAGGTCCGTGGTGACTAGATTAATTAAAAATTTGCGAATGGCTAATCAACTTAAAAGTTTGACACACTGGCAAGAGGGTGGGGTTGGGTTATTGCATTGCATCTATGGTTCTATTATATCGCATTGATAATTGTTGATATGAATATAGTAAGATTGCTTATTAACTGATTATATGATTGTTATGTGTGAGGATAATAGATGTTGAGAGGTTGTGGTTGTGTACTGGTTTTACCAGTTACACCACTATTTGTAGTAAGAGATTAGTGAAGTGGTTACCTCGGATATCTTAGTACATGCGTGATAGTGAGTATCATTAGAGAAGTTGTTATCTTCCTTGAATTTGAATTTGGTTAACTCTTGTCCAGTTGGGCTTGATAAATTTCTCTTGGGGTTAGTAGTTCTTATTCCACTCGATTTGTTTCCATTTATTTAATTTGAATCTTAAAATGAACATTGTTTTTTCAACTATTGAGCCGCTTATGTTGATGAACCTTCTTTGGATAGTGGTTGCAATGCAGTCGATGGGTTTCAATTGGTTTGTATTTGTTTTACAGAGCAAATATTATCTTTTCTGACTCTTGAGCTATTCTTGCTACTTGTAAACGTTGTCATTAACAATATTGTTCCTCTTCAGAGAGTTCTACCTTCTTGTTGGCAAACTTGACCCATTTATTCGCTTGGTGTTTTTATGATGGAAGGTATCATTTACCAACTCCATTAAAGTATGTTTCGACTTTATGCACTTCTTTGGAGTAGTTGGAATGTTGAAATTTCGTGCATCCTCTTTGAGAAAGAAAATATCAAAACTATTTTGAAATATTTTGTTGTGTTATGTGAGAGGTTCCACGATAAAAGATAAATTGATAATGTATGAGTTATCAAGTTGGGTCCGTAGTTTGATGCGTGTCGATCTTAACCAAGATCCTTGGAAGTGAAGTGAAAGATTTGATGTTGTCATGGAGTAGTTACATGATGAACTTGTTTAATGGTATGACTATACATACTAGGAATCCACAATTATATTAAGAAGTGTGAGATATTAATGATTTGGTCCGATCATAGGATTGTGGAATTTGGTAAATTTATTGGATAATTTGGAGTAATGTGTTCCAATGGATTAATCTACCTATTAGTGATGGTCATGTTTAAGGATGTGATTGAACAATGACTTACGATATCAATCCAAGAATTTTCATAAGTCGACAACTTGATGATTATACTAAATTGCTAGATTGAAACATGTATATCGGATTAGATGAATGTTGAGGTAGTACCTTGCAAAACCAGTGTTTAAAGGAGATGATGTTATTAAATCCTTAATTAAACTCGAGCATAAAATGGAATGTTGACTCTGTGTTTATAAATGGTTATATGACTATAAATAGCAGTAGGACCCTATTTTGTATATTGATAGAGACAATTGTCAATTGTCAATGATAGTTGAAGGGTGTTTCTTTTGGAGAGATTTATGATGGGATAAGAGGCTATGATGATTCTCGCTAGGAGTGTATTATTTCATTGTTAGTGAGATTGTCGAGAAGGGATTATGATGATACTATTGAATGTTTGGTATAAGGGAATTGGATCGCTCGCTAACATTGATTAAATGAAAATGCTTCTAGTCACGCGTTTGTAATCTTCGCACCTCATGTTGATGTGGTAACTCGAAATTGTTTTGATCAAAGTGACGTCTTTGAGAGGTTTTATCGGTTCCTAAGTAGTTTATGTGTTGTGGACTTGAAATCTCTTCTTGTTAGTGTTGGCATGGTGATCTTTGAACCAACGAAGTCGTTTTATTTGTTAAAGGAAAGAGTGAAGTAGGAGTATTTCATTTGAAGTCAAGCTTTGTAACTTGTAGTTTATCGATTTTTGCCTAAGCTTTTATTTGCCCAATGAGTTTCTGAATCCCAAAACCAATGTTTTATTCTCGTTTGAGGATTGATACATCGATTTTTTCAATTTAACCCTTTTTAGTTAAAACTCCACATTTATACCCGCTCGTCTTATTTCCGATTTTGGAACAGGGGTGTGCCAGTGACTCACGGCGCCGAGCTGCTAACACAGCTTCGGTGCCATGACTCATGGCGCCGAGGTACCGCACTCGCCACCGTGGCGCGGCGTGAGTCATGCTGCGTGGCGGTACCTCGGCGCCATGAGTCATGGCGCCGAAGCAATGTTAGGCTCTCGCCGTGAGTCACGCGCCACCCCGGGTCCAAAATCGAAATAAGACGAGCAGGTATAAATGTGGAGTTTTAACGAAAAAAGGTTAAATTGAAAAAATTACGGTTTGATACACTTTGCTTGTGGAACGTGTGCCCTCAACTATGATCAGCTCTTTTGTTTTATAAGATCTTTTCTATTTGATTGTTTCTCTTGAACTTGTAACTATTGTAAGTGGTAACGTTTTTCCTATATGCTGAAATTGATTTACATTTGCCTCTTTTTCTAAGAAAGGGTTAACCGAACTGTATTGTAAAGTCCTTCGGTTGTGAATTGACAACTAGATAGTGGTGGTCTAGTAGATAATTTTGTGAACCTTTATGTGTCAAGTTGTTTGAGAGGCATTGAGTAAATTGATTTATTAGATTAATCCTTGGAGAGTGTTCGATTTAAATAGAATGTTTGTCTTTGGAGCTAACTTATTACGTGTCGCAACTAGTAGAACCTATAAAGAGATGTGGTCCAAGATCTTTTGTTCATTTTGACAGAACATTAGAATTAGAAAGTATGAAAATCTTGACCAAATTTATTAGAGTATCGCAATTGGGTACTCGGTAAGATTGTGTAGAAGAATTATGATGGTGTGGCTTAATGAGAGTAGCAGTGTGGAAAAAAATATATAATCGTCGTGTTAATTAATGGGATAGCGAGGATTGTTGAGCTATTGTCAAGCATGACTCGCCTCGATGAGTAACTCTATGGGAGTTAGATTATCTCTAAGGATATCTTGGTCAAAGAATATATTTATTTATTAATGTTAGTGATTGAGTATGTTTGAATCTTGGTCAATTAGTGAGGGTATTGCGAATGGGTATATTGTGGTCATGTAGCTGAAAATTAATTGGTGTGGTTGAGTGAAGGTCAAAGATTGGTGAAATGAAACGCCTTGGGCGGTTACTTGGTTAGTGAGGAATATTGATATTAATGACTGAGGTTATTGTTGAGCTGTGTGAAAAGTTAGTAAAAGAATTTGAGGATTTCACACAATCATACCAGAAATTCATTATAGGAGACTTGGAGGTTAAATTTGGACTTGCCTTTCTATGCTAGGACCTCAACGGCCCAATGTTATGTGTAGAAGAAGAAGAACAAAAGTGGATTCCGAATAGTATTGATCATTGATAGAATCCTTCGGGTGTAGTAAATGAGTATGTGCGCTGAGAATGAGGTGATGTGGTTGCGGGTGAAAAATCTTTATTGAGGTGTTGGGAACCAGTTGTCAAAAAATAATTCCTTTGGTATAGGAGTGGACTAGAGAATCCTTGTGTGGATTAATAGAGTCCCCCTAGATAAGTGTGGTTGTTCTTTCGGTTTGAGGGTCATTTTGGGGTTGTCGGTTAAGAGGAAGGAGTAAGTTTGATGATTTGGAAATCCAAGATTTTGGAGAATGTTTATTTCTTAAAGGACATCCGAGAAAGAATGTTTTCTCGAGTAGAGAAGTGTTCTATTGGTTCTTGTTGGAGTTGGGTTTTATGACGGAGAACACTTACAATTTGAGTTGACCCTATGTCGGCAAAGCGGTTCCTTCCGGATCAGGAAAATAAATGAAGTGTTTGATTTGCGCATTCGAACGATTTCTCTTTTGACTTATGTGGTGTTTATTTGCAAACTGCCTAGTTGGAATGTGAAAAGATTTTCATGATGAATCTTCAATTTTGGATTTCAGTGTTTTTAGAGGAAAGTTGGTTAATAATGGGTGGCATTGTGAATCTTTTGTTTTCTGCTGAGCTCTGATTATTAAAGTTTGTTTAAAATAAGTTGTGTTGCGCGTCCCTGCTTAACAAAGGTTCTCCTTACTAGGATGAAGTGGTCGATTGAGAGATGAAACAAGAGTTACATATGTTTATGTTGAAGTTACGTGGTTTGGTCCCCAAAGGGAATGATAGCCTAGAGTATATTTGGCTTGTTCGAAGTTGCGAGGATTTTGGAAGATAGCAATTGCTAGAATTGTCTCGAGTCCTGGGCGCGGTATATAACGTTTTGTATGACCGGTGTTGATATAATGCTTGAGGTATTTGGAGTGTAAGGTTTCATAAGAGCTGTTGACCAGTGAGTAATACCGCATCTTCGAGTCATGTCCGTTGAGTGATTCTGGTTAGGTCGGTACGAGTGATGAGGTATAATACATTAGTTGCATCAAGGTGCGGTAGTCCCAAAAGTCCGAGAGGAAAACAATTTGGGAATTGAAGTCTCGCATATGAGCAATATCCGAATTGTTCACAGCAGGTGTGTGGTATTGTTGGTAAATTCTAGTTGTGATTGTTCTTTGGTGTAGAGCGTGGTTAGAATTCGGGGTCGAATTCCATTTAAGGGGGGTAGAATGTAACACTCCAAATATTTATTTAAATGAGAAGAAAGATTGTAGGGAGGAGAATTGAATAGAGGAGTGGTTTTAATGAAGTTCAGGGGATTTTAGCGTAATTGAAAACTTGGGCTGTAATGAAAGTGACAACACCTTGGCCCATTAGGAAACCATCCAAGTAGAGGGGGCAGCCATGCTATCTGTAGCACACACATGGCGCCGCCATCGTAGCAGCCCCTCCCCTCCCCATTGCATCTCCACCTCTTTTCCCCTCCCCTTGCATCTCCACCTCCCCTCCCCTTCGTGGCCGGCCAAGAAGAAGGAAGAAGAAGAAGAAGAGAGAAGGGAGAGGGAGAGGGGTCACGTGGTGTTCATCACGTTCGGCGGCGGTTCTTCAAGGGTAAGACCCGATCCCCTTTCAATTGGTGGGTTAATTGATCTTTAGCAATGTCGGTATTTAGGTCTGACTAGAGCAGATCGGGTTGGGAGACGTTTTTGAGTTATTTAATGGAAGAATCTGATCAGGATGCCTCCTAGAGAATTGTAGGCGATGTCGATACCTTTCTTTAGAGTACAAGATCGCATCGTTTGGATGAGCGTTTCAAAAGTTATGAATTTCGTAGCGCTGCTGTTCCGCAAATTTGTTGGTATTCTAACAGGTTTTAGTAATCTGACTTTAAAGATCCGTAAAATGGAAAATTAGAGGATCTCAGTATAACGAAAATTGTAGATAATTGTTGTAGCTTTCAGGGAAGCCTAAGAACACGAAATTTTGACAAACGAGCTGAAAGTTAGGATAGTTTTAGTGTACTGTCCAGAGAACTTGACGCGAAATCGATGTTCTGTTAATTAGTATGATAGGGGTATTAGATGGCCGAATCAGGAAGGCCCACCAACTAGGTTTAGTTGAGGAAATTTATAACCTTTCAATGAAGTCCAAGAACACCTCATTTGGACTCTTTTACAAAATTATATGAATTTTAGATTATGGCTGTCCACAGAGGGGACAGATCGAACTTTAGGAGTTGGAATTGGGAATGCGCTTGAGAGTGTAGCGAGTGCGGTTGTGCTTTTGGCTAAGTTTTGGTTCAGTATGGTTGTCTTAGCATGCTTTATATTTATATTCAGGTGAGGGATTGGTTCCAGGGGCAGCGCCCTCTCTGCGCCTTTCGTCCCCGCACGATTAAGGCAAGTACTTGTTTGCTAGTATTATGAATAAATGTGATATCTATGGATGCTAAAGTGTTATAGATGTTGTTGAACATGATTATTAATGTTGTGAAAATATGTATTATGCATGGTTGCTTGAGTGTATGAATGTCTATGAACATGAATGATAGAAGTATGAATGAGTTAAATTCATAAGTGATGTTGCTGAGGTGGTATGATTATGATGATTCAAGATTTGTGCATATGCATCATGTTGACATAATGAAAACTTGGTCACGTGGTGACTAAGCATTTGTTGAGATCCCTATCATGTATATGACGGGCTTGAGGTCCCCACACTTGTGGAGTGCGGGCTTGAGGTCCCCTTTACTTGCGGAGTATTGGGCAATTGGTCCCCTGTGCTGAGAGCACGGGCATGGTATCTTGGCGACGATGCATATCTCGTGACACGGTGAAATGCGAAAAAGTGGAAGAGAAAGAAAAGATGCATTGCATATTTGCATTCATACATCATGTGATATGTTTTTCGAGTAAAGCTTTGGAATGGAGTGTTGATGTTGTAATTGCGAGTTTAATGTTTCATTATTGGTACTTGCTGAGTCTTTGGGCTCACCCTTGCTTTTGTTGTGTTTTAGGTACCTTTTGCAAGAACGGCATGCATGGGAGGGAGTAGACTTGAGTTGGAGTCACACACTGTCATGCTTCTTCAAAGTTGATTAATCTTCTTAGTGTGTCCATTAATAATTAAGCGAACTGCTTAAGAAATGATCGTGGTTAGGCCTCATGCATCGAGGTTATTTGTAATAATGATGAGTAACGTACTTTGATTAACTTTGAATATGTTCTAGCTGAGTAGCATGTTTTTAATGCTTAGTGATGATATTGGATGTTAGAAATATTTAGTTATGATTTACTTTCTATCTTTTGGGAACCTCCGTATAGTAACTATACAAAAGAGGTTCTACAGGAATTTGGTGGACTATCCTAGTTTAGCTTTGTTAATGTTTCCTTCAGTAGCATTCCAGGCTCATGTTGGGCTGGGGTGTTACAATTTTTCCCAAATTTTTAGGACTGGTTTGAACCCAGAGAAAATTCAAACGCATTTTAAAGACCAACATTATGTTTGAATTTAAATTATACAATTTATATCATGAACAGTAGGGTTCAATAATTTTATGGATACTAGGCTATCCCAGGAACCCCCAGAAATTATTTCATGATTTTATGAATTTTATTTCTAGTTTTAAGCCCCTGGTCAAAGTAGGAAAAATAATTTAAATATCAATCAAACCCTAAACCCTAACCGGCTGCTACTGTTCGTCGGGCTCGAGTCTGACTCGGCGAATCGATTCGGCGGAACCAACTAAATGCACAAAGACGTGAGCCACCCGATGGGAAATCGACGGCCCGGATCGCGCTCAATGCCTTCCCCATTTTGCTAATACAAGCTCCTCATGTTGCTTGTAGCGCCCGGACCCTTTGTCGTGCTCTCACTGCTCCAGAGCACGCCTCGAGGACACCAAGTGGTGTTCTTGGTCTCGTGAGTTCCTTGGTTTTTCTTTCGTGTCATCTCGTATATTTTGGCATGAGGTTAAAAACCCCTCAAGCAATTTCATGAAAATGTGGCAGGGTCTTGCTGTAACACCCCAACTCACAACGAGCCTGGAATGCTACTGGAATTAAAATTAAACTAAAACTTGATACCAATTTTTGGCATAACCTCCTTTGTATAGTCCACTATACCGAGGCTCTAACAAATAATCATGGCAATTAGCAATTAACTCCATACTCAAATTCATTCAAGCATGCAAGATAAACTATTAGACATAACCAAAATTTGCTATTCTCATTATTACAATTAATCTGAATCTCAAAATCATCCATAAGTAACTCTTAAGGTTGAGTGGTAGTGCGTGCATCCAAACATCTACTCCCTCCCATGCATGCCGATGTTGCCAGCTGTACCTAAAACATATCAAAGCAAGAGTGAGCCCAAAGACTCAGCAAGTATCAACAAGGCCATAAATGAACTCAATCATAGCATTGATAATCCATAACAACAGTATGCTAAACATAGCCTTTAAACTTAAGAAATGCAACCCATGCAATGCTCCTTTTGAACTTTATCTCTTTTCGCATTTTACCGGTAATGCGGGGTATACATCCGTCGATGTATACCCTTGCACCGTGCCCTCCGCACGAGGACCAAGAGCTTATACACCACATGTATAGGGACCTTTGCCCATCATCTTAATGATGGGGACCTCTTACTCATTGCCCACATTCCACGAATGTGGGACCTCAAGCCCGTCATCTACATGACGGGACCTCAAAATGCATAGTCACCACTTGACCAAGTCTCCAATATGATAGCACGATGCACATGAACAAATCTTTAAGCTATCATACCAATGTATTCCTAACAACGGCATGCATGAATAAACTTATTCATACTTCTAGCATTCATCACCATTCACATTCGTAGCATTCTAGCATCCATGAATAGCACATATATTCATTATACTGCAAACATGAACAATCCTTCAAGAATAATATTTAATCATTTCTCAAGTACTCACCATTCTTAATTCATACATTTCACACTATCAACCTTGTATGGTTATTACACATCAAGTACTAGCATCCTCTATCAAACATTCATAAATATCCACTCAAATAGAGTACTTGCATTCACCAAGATAAATTGAAACTCATCACAATAACACCCATGCATAGTTATTATGAGCCAAACACATACTGATCCACAAAGATACGAGCATAAATATACAATAACCCGAATACTTGCCTTAACCGTGCGAGAACGGTGGACGCGAAGAGGGCGCTGCCCTGGGATCACGCTCTCACCTGATCATAAAGATAACACAATCTAAGACCAACATACTGGACCAAAACATAAATAACAACACAAACGAACTCGTTAAACTCCCAAGCGTTTTCCAATATTCCAATTCCTAGCGATCGCTTTGGTGCTCACTGCGGACAGTCAACTTCTAAAATACATAACTTTCCGCTCAGGAGTCCAAATGAGGTGTTCTCAGACTTTCTGGAAAGGTAACTCAATTACCTAAATAAACCTATTTGGGGAGCCCTTTTGATTAAGCCATATACTGCCCCTACCAAGCCAACTACAGAACAACAATTTTCACGTCGGTCTCTCTGGACAGCACACTAAAACCTCCATAACTTTTGCTACGAACGTCCGAATCTTGTGTTCTTTATCTCCCTAAAAAGGTATGACAATTACCCACGTTTTTCGTTATACTGATATCCCCTGATTCTCCCTTTAAATATCAATTTTAACCAGATTCCTACAGACTTCCAGAAACTGACAGATTTGCCGGGCAGCGATACTAAAAAATTCATATCTCCCAGACCGTTAATCGGATTTGGGCGATCTTGGCGGCCAACGAAAGCTAAGAACGTAACCTACAACTCTATTGGAGATCCAAACTCCTAATTCTGCCTCTAACCACATGAAATTGGCCGCGCAAGCTACTGGTCAAAATTGAACAGAGAACAGAATTAAAACGATGCAATCGATCTAATAGCAATCGCTTCTAATGACTATCACACAACCCAAGAAACCCGTCGTTACCCTTGACGACGTGCTGGACGACGACGAACAGGCCCCGAAGAGGTTCCTCCTTCTCCTCTCCTCTCTTCCTTCTCTTCTCCCTTCTCTTCTTTTCCCCTTCTTCTTCCTCCATGGCCGGCTGCAATGGAGCTTCTTCTTCTCTTTGGCCAGCAGCAATGGAGGTGGAGGAGAGGTAGGGAGGTGCGCAAGGAGGGGTGGAGGAGGTGGGGAGAAAGTGGCGGCCACAAGGGGGAGAGGTGGGGGCGTGAGGGAGGGGGGTGAGAGGGGCGGCTAGGGTTTGGGGGATGAGGCACCCCCCCCTCCCTTGGCCGGCCACCCACATGGGCCTTGGCCCAGGCCCAAGTTGGGTTAAATCAGCGATTTCCCCCCTCTCTAACTGTTAATTTAAGCAATTGCTTCTTGGTCTTTCCCGTAAATCCATTTAAGTCCCACCCGATTAGTTAGTCTCTCCCGACTATCTGCTTATCTCACTTTAGGGCATTACATTCTGTAACACCCCAGTCCGTCACGAACCTGGAATGCTACTAAACAAACTCTAAAAAAAACTCTAAGGAAGACAATTCTAATAAATTTTGGCAGAACCTCCCTTGTAAAGTTATTTACATGAAGGTTCCAACACACAGGATAATCAAATATTAATTAAACTTCCATTCCAAGACATCAAAAGATAATCAGAAACATGCTAAGAATCCATCATAACTAGAGAGGTATAAAATTCCACTACTCCTCATTATTACATTTAATCCATAGCATAAAACAAATCATAATAATCAAAGATCAATCATTCTCTGAAGATCATTCATCCTTATTTAGTTCATGTGGTATGTGTGTGTCTAGCAGTCTACTTTCCCCCATGCATGTCATTCCTGTCTCGGGTACCTAAACAACAATAAAGCAAGAGTGAGTCCATAGACTCAGCAAGTACATTAAGAAACCATGGCAATAACACACATGTAAAGGAGATTAACATTAGAACATCGTGTATGCAAATGCAATGCTCAAGGACTTTTATCTTTAACTTTCGTGTACATTACACTGTAATGCAGTATCGACCGCCGCCGCATACCCATGCTCGTGCGCGCGCACGCACGGGACCAATTGCCCGTTACTCCGCAAGTAACGGGACCTCAAGCCCACACTCCACGAGTGAGGATCTCGGCCCGCCACATTCATGACGGGATCTCCAAAGGAAACATACTTGGACACTACGGGACCAAGCCTCAACATGATATCTCTATGCAAATGCTTATCATGTAATCATCATCAAATTACCAAAGTACAACATCACTTAATCATAGCAAAGCATGAGCATCATTTGAGCAATAACCATACTTAAGCATTCATTAAGTATACCATCTTGCAATACATCCATACAGCAAATAACACACAATTTAGACAATCATTCAAACAACAATGCACTTGCCTCAACCGTGCGAAGGTGGATGTCGGAATGAGGTAGTGCTCCCGAGCCAAACCCACACCTGGACAACAATTGAGACAAACTAAGGCTACCATAAGGGTCTAATAACAAAATCATAAACACAACATGAGTACATCGTCCACTAAACGCAACCCCCAAAGTTAAAGCGGCTGTCAGATTTCTTTTCCAGAGAACAGCCCCCTTCGAAAAATCATAACTAAATGTACAGAAATCCAAATGGAGTGATCTTGGACATTCTGAAAAGGTTATTGAATTTCCTCTAAACCTAGTTGGTGAGGTTCTCTGATTCGGCCATTTACTAGCCCTACCAATCTAAACAACAGAGTATCAATTTTCACGTCGGGTTTCTGGACAGCAACAATGAAACTATCATAACTTTCTCTACGTTCGTCCGAATTTCATGATCTTTAGTTTTACTGAAAGCTAGAAGGATTATCTACAACTTTCGTTATACTGGGGTTCTCAGATTTCCACTTTATCCATCACTTTTAATTGGTTTTCTACAATCTGTCTAAATACTGACAGAGCAGTGGAACAGCAGACTTAGAAAAATCATAACTCTCTAACCGTTAATCGGATTTGAGTGAACTTGGCGGCCACTGAAAGCTAAGACAATAACCTGCAACTCTCTAGGAGACCAAAACTCCAGATTCATCCTCTAACCACACGAAATTTACCCCGCAAGCCACTGGACGAAAATTGCATTACAGCAGGCCGACTACCATCTAAACAAAGACTAACCAAAATCTCTCCCAAGACTAATTATCCTTCAAGAACAGCATGTTACCCTTGACGACGCTGCCGAATGCGAACCCGGATGGCGATCCTCCCTCTTCCTATTCTTCCTTCTCTTCTCCTCCTTTCTTCCCTCCTTTCTTCCTCTATGGCCGGTGCAGGAGGGCTTCTTCTCCTCAAGGCCGGCAATGGAGGGCTCTTGGAGGAGGTTGGGGCGCAAGGGAGAGGAACCAGGAGGTGGCTGCCAAGGGAGGTGGTGCGCATGGGGAGGAGAGGAGATGGGGCGGCGCCAAAGGGGAGTGGGGGCTCGGCTAGGGTTTGGGGAAAAGTGGTGCCTCCCTGGCCGGCCACCTAAGGCCCGATGGGCGGGCCCAGCCCAGTTGGCGTAAAAACGCGCTTTCACCCCGCTAGCTGCGAAAATCAACTATTTCCTTTTGATCCTTTTACTAATACCGAGAAGTCCTCCAGAAACTCTTTCTCGAACCTCTCGAACTTTTGGGACATTACATTCTACCCTCTTACGAGTCGTCCTCGAATTCTAACCCACCACACCAAGGAACGGATACGAAAAGACTTAAAGCACAACACGCACTCAGAGAGAATAATTCGGATATTGCTCGCGCATGCGGCCTCCAACTCCTGTGGCTTCTTTCTGATCGTCTGCGACCAAAGAACTTTAACATACTTCACGTTTTGTTTCTCAAAACCTTCTCGATTTCTCCAAGATCCGCATGGCTTTGACTCAAAGGTCAAATCTTGCTCTATGAGTAGAGGCTCTAGCGGTACATGATGCTCGGATCTCGCAAGTACTTCCTCGGCATGGATACATGAAAAACATTGTGCACTCCACGCATAGACTCGGCGCGTGTCTAAACGATAAGCCAACTTCCCGATTCGAGCCAAGATCGTGAATGGTCCTATGTACCTTGGGCTAAGCTTCCTCCGTGCACCGAACCTCACCACACCTTTAGTGGGGACACTTTCAAGAGCACTGATCCCCACTTCAAATTCCAAGTCTCTTCTTCTCACGTCTCGCATAACTTTTCTGCTCGCTCAGCCGCTAAAAGGTTCTGTCTCACGAGCCACTCGCTCTACGCTCTTTTGTACCCAATCCGACCCAAAGCGCCTTCTCACCCACGGCTTCCAAAGAAAGTGGTGACTGCACTACGCCCATACAAAACCTCGAACGGAGCGGCTTTTATGCTTGAATGATAGCTGTTGTTATAAGCAAATTCTGCTAAAGGCAATTGATCCTCCCAGCTACCCTTCCAAGACAAAACACAAGTCCGCAACATGTCCTCCAGTGGTCTAGATGGTACGCCCGCCCGCCTGCATGCTGTGGATGGAATGTCAGTACTCAGACGAGCTGTGTGCCCAAGGCACTCTGTAAACTTTCCCAAAACTTGGAGACAAACTTGGCATCTCTGCCGGAAATGATGGTCTTTGGCACCCCATGTAATCTCACAATCTCCGCACATAGATGGGAGCTAAATCACTTGCTTTGTTTGTAGTGCGAATTGGTATAAAGTGTGCAGATTCTTCGAGACGATCCACTACCACCCACACTGCATCCTTACCCCTTGGTGACCGGGGTAACGCAACTACAAAATCCATAGAAATATCGTCCCACGGCCATTGCGGAATCTCTAAAGGTTGCAACAACCTGCGCAGGCGTTTGTGTTCCGCCTTCACCGTTGACAAACACCACATGAGGCCACATAATTAGCTATGTCCACTTTCATCCTTTTCCACCGAAATTCTCGCTTTAGATCACGATACATCTTCGCTTTCACCCGATGAACAAAGGTGCGAGTACGATGTGCCTCTTTCGAATATCATCCTTGACCTTCGCTTTACGTGGTATGCAAAGCGGCCCTTAAACCGCAACGCACCACACCCATCCAAACTGAAATCTCCGTCCTTGCCCAAATCCAACCGCCAACCCTTTGCAATAATTGATCTTCTGTTGTGCCTCTCGCACCCGCCTCGAATGGCCGACTCCAAGATCACCGTGTTTCAACACGTGCGCCCGCATAGCAAAATGATATCCCCATACGGTCAAAGTCAGCAATGAGATAATCCATGTAGCGGCGCGCCTTGCGACTAAGAGCATCACCACCACATTTGCCTTTCGTGATGGTATTGAATAGATAGATCATAATCCTTAATTAGCTCCACCACTGCGCGCCTTAAATTCAGATCTTTCGAGTGAAAATATACTTAAGACTCTTGTGATCGTAAAAACATCACAACCCTCACCATACGATAATGCCTCCAAAGTTTGGGGCAAACACTACAACCGCCAACTCTAAATCATGAGTTGGGTAATTTGCTCATGCTTCTTCACCGCCTTGACGCATAAGCTATCACCTTCCCTTCCCGCATAAGGACACAACCCAACCCAATCAGAGACGCATCGAGTACATCAGAATCGCTTCCCGTGCTCGGAAGTGTAAGGACAGGCGGTCACGCTTTTCCTTAAGGGTTTGGAAACTACGCTCACGATCATCATCCCACCGAACTTCACATCCTTCTCGTGAGTCCGGATAAGGGTTTAGCAATAATGGAGAAATCTTGCACAAAACGCCGATAGTATCCCGCCATGCCGAAAGCTTCTCACTTCTTTGACATTGGTTGGCGTCTTCCATTCTACCATCAGAGAAATCTTACTTGGATCAACTGTGATTCCCTTATCATTGATGACATGCCCGTAAATCCCACTTCATACGTCCAAAACTCGCACTTTTCGCTTTGGCATAAAACTTATGCTCCTTAGTGTTTCCAACACAAGCCTCAGTGTCGCTCATGTTCACTTCAGTCTTTGAATATATCAAGATATCATCTATAAAGACTACCACAAAATCATCCAGTATTCGTGCAACATCCTGCTCATAGTCTCCATGAAAGCAAAGTAGGCGTTCGTTAGTCCAAAAGACATAACTTTAAATTCAAAATGCCCATACCTTGTAGAGAATGCCGTCTTCTCAATATCCTCCTTTCGACAGGATTTGATTATAACTCGATTGAAGATCAATCTTTGAGAATATCTTGGCCCTCTCAACCGATCAAATAGATCTTCTATACGAGGCGAGAGGATACTTATTCTTGATGGTTAATCGTTAAGAGCACGATAATCAATACACATGCGCCAACTACCATCTTTCTTCTTGGTAAAAGAAAGGGGCTCCCCATGGAGACACACCGGGACGAATGAGATCTTTTGCTTTTAAATCATCCAACTGCTTCTTTAGTTCCTCCTGGAACGGACGGGCCAACCGGTAAGGGGTCATAGAGACAGGTCGGGCGCTTGGTACCAAATCAATTCTGAACTCTACAGGACGAGGTGGTGGCATCCTGGTAGTTCTGGCTGGAAAACATCCAGAACTCCCGAGCGACCAAAATTTCTTCTCTTGCTCTGATGAACTCGGCTTCTCCACTAGAGACAAAAGAAACCCATTCTTCGCCGTACGGCCACCGGGAAAAAGACTAGCCATCACAAAAAGTGAGTGAGATGGAGTGCTACATTGGAATACTATCTCCTGCCCAGACGGAGCTTGCAGGGTTATTGTCTTCCAAAACAGAAATGACAAAGACGGTAATTATGCAACCAGTCCATCCCAAGATGACATCAAACGGCTCCATCCTCATAACCATCGATTAGCAATAAACTCTTCTCCATCTAACGAAATCACACAACCAGACAAATAGAGCTAGAGAGAATTCCCCGGAGAATTAACTAGAACCGATCGAGCTATTGGTGCAGACTCAAACTCGCCTTACTAACAAAATCTAGTGATACAAAAGAAAAGGTAGCCCCAGAATCAAATAGAACAAGTGCCTCTCTGAATCCACCAAGAGCGCACTGTCACCACATCAGACGACTCACCGACTCTGCGTCGGTATAGCGTAGAGAGAGACTGCTGGCCGGGCGGTAGGGGCTCCAACGCCCGGTGCGGTGGTGCGGGAACCGCCGAGGTGCCGAAGGTGCTACTATCGGAAATGGAGCCACGGAGGGGCGGCCAAAAATACCGCGGTGGAGCTCCTCCGAACGGGAAGTAAGGCCGTGGCGGTGCCCAAGTTGGAGTAGGAGTAGCCGCTAACATCCGAACCGACCCTCGAGAAGAAGGCGCGCCGCACCGACAATCGCACAGTTCCCACTTGATGATACCGCGGATTCCGCCGACAAACCAATGCCTTATGGCCCTCGACCACAATGGCGACAAGACCGAACCACCGCACTCAAGCTCTATGCTCACCGCCGCACTTGAAACACTTCATGCCTTGCCCAGGACCGACGTAACCTAGGTGCACCGCAGACGCCGAGAGGTGGAAGAAGATCGTGCCCGTGAACTTGGTCTTGAATGATTTCGCGGACCTTTGAACCTCTTGGAAGTAGGCCTCGGAAGGTCCCACCCCACCGCCAAAACCCCTCTTCCGTTGCCACCGCTCCCTCGAGATACCACAGCGCTTTCTCCTCCCGGCAGCTCCTCACCAAGCCGCATCTCGGTTCCATGCCCACGGCTTGTTCGACCAGGAGCTGAAATCCGCAACTCCAATGCTCCCAATACCGCCGGAACTCTTGCCTCGAGCCCCGTGAAACCTCTTGGCTTTTTCCTCATCATTTGTGGCCACAAACTGAACAAAACGAACCAGGTTGTTAAAACCTCGCTTCATACTCACACTTTATCATCTTCCCCGCTTGAAGTTACGCAGGAGACTTCCATTCGCTCCACATATGAAGCTGGATAAAACCTCTTCCTGAAGTGCTCAACAAAATACTCCTAGGTAACTGGTCCATGAGCTGCTGTCCTGGCCATCAGAACTCCTTCCCACCAGATATCCGCCGGCCCCTTCAATTGGAAGGCCACGAACCGAGCCTCATTTACGATGTCATCCCCGAGCTCAAGTGCCTCTCCATGTGTCGCAGCCAATTAGCTGCGTCAACAGGCGTGCCTGACCCGTCGAAGGTGTCCAGCCTCAAAGCGTTCCATTGATGTAATCCCATGGCATACGCCGCAGGTGCCACTGCAGGGGCCACCACAGGAGCGACAACAGCGCACCGTGGCGGGCTGGTTCTCTGTCTGCATCGAAGCAACCTCTGACTCCGCAGGGCTAGCTTCTCCCACTACGGAGTTCCGAACTGGCGGCGGGCGATGCCCGCCTCGCCGGCTCCTCCCCGCCTCGACCACGACCTCGACCTCCACCCCTTGCCATATCTAATCATCACAACAAAACAATCAAACAATAAGCAATTTCATCATCTAGGACCACAAGAGTAGTCTATCTAGCAGCTATCACACAAGAGAAATAAAAAAAAAATCTTAAAAGCAGCATAATGCAATGCATTAACCCATTCCCACCTACTGTGCATAGTGTGTCAAATTTAACCTTTCATAATCCACGGACCTACAGCCCGCTCTGATACCAACTGTAACACCCCAGTCCGTCACGAACCTGGAATGCTACTAAACAAACTCTAAAAAAAACTCTAAGGAAGACAATTCTAATAAATTTTGGCAGAACCTCCCTTGTAAAGTTATTTACATGAAGGTTCCAACACACAGGATAATCAAATATTAATTAAACTTCCATTCCAAGACATCAAAAGATAATCAGAAACATGCTAAGAATCCATCATAACTAGAGAGGTATAAAATTCCACTACTCCTCATTATTACATTTAATCCATAGCATAAAACAAATCATAATAATCAAAGATCAATCATTCTCTGAAGATCATTCATCCTTATTTAGTTCATGTGGTATGTGTGTGTCTAGCAGTCTACTTTCCCCCATGCATGTCATTCCTGTCTCGGGTACCTAAACAACAATAAAGCAAGAGTGAGTCCATAGACTCAGCAAGTACATTAAGAAACCATGGCAATAACACATGTAAAGGAGATTAACATTAGAACATCGTGTATGCAAATGCAATGCTCAAGGACTTTTATCTTTAACTTTCGTGTACATTACACTGAGATGTGCAGTATCGACCGCCGCCGCATACCCATGCTCAGGCGCGCACGCACAGGGACCAATTGCCCGTTACTCCGCAAGTAACGGGACCTCAAGCCCACACTCCACGAGTGAGGATCTCGGCCCGTCACATTCATGACGGGATCTCCAAAGGAAACATACTTGGACACTACGGGACCAAGCCTCAACATGATATCTCTATGCAAATGCTTATCATGTAATCATCATCAAATTACCAAAGTACAACATCACTTAATCATAGCAAAGCATGAGCATCATTTGAGCAATAACCATACTTAAGCATTCATTAAGTATACCATCTTGCAATACATCCATACAGACAAATAACACACAATTTAGACAATCATTCAAACAACAATGCACTTGCCTCAACCGTGCGAAGGTGGATGTCGGGAATGAGGTAGTGCTCCCGAGCCAAACCCACACCTGGACAACAATTGAGACAAACTAAGGCTACCATAAGGGTCTAATAACAAAATCATAAACACAACATGAGTACATCGTCCACTAAACGCAACCCCAACGTTAAAGCGGCTGTCAGATTTCTTTTCCAGAGAACAGCCCCCTTCGAAAAATCATAACTAAATGTACAGAAATCCAAATGGAGTGATCTTGGACATTCTGAAAAGGTTATTGAATTTCCCCTCTAAACCTAGTTGGTGAGGTTCTCTGATTCGGCCATTTACTAGCCCTACCAATCTAAACAACAGAGTATCAATTTTCACGTCGGGTTTCTGGACAGCAACAATGAAACTATCATAACTTTCTCTACGTTCGTCCGAATTTCATGATCTTTAGTTTTCCTGAAAGCTAGAAGGATTATCTACAACTTTCGTTATACTGGGGTTCTCAGATTTCCACTTTATCCATCACTTTTAATTGGTTTTCTACAATCTGTCTAAATACTGACAGAGCAGTGGAACAGCAGACTTAGAAAAATCATAACTCTCTAACCGTTAATCGGATTTGAGTGAACTTGGCGGCCACTGAAAGCTAAGACAATAAACTGCAACTCTCTAGGAGACCAAAACTCCAGATTCATCCTCTAACCACACGAAATTTACCCCGCAAGCCACTGGACGAAAATTGCATTACAGCAGGCCGACTACCATCTAAACAAAGACTAACCAAAATCTCTCCCAAGACTAATTATCCTTCAAGAACAGCATGTTACCCTTGACGACGCTGCCGAATCACGAACCCGGATGGCGATCCCTCCTCTTCCTATTCTTCCTTCTCTTCTCCTCCTTTCTTCCCTCCTTTCTTCCTCTATGGCCGGCCGCAAGGAGGGCTTCTTCTCCTCAAGGCCGGCAGCAATGGAGGGCTCTTGGAGGAGGTTGGGGCGCAAGGGGAGGAACCAGGAGGTGGCTGCCAAGGGAGGTGGTGCGCATGGGGAGAGGAGGAGATGGGGCGGCCAAAGGGGAGTGGGGGGCTCGGCTAGGGTTTGGGGGGGGGGAAAAAGTGGTGCCTCCCCCCCCTTGGCCGGCCACCTAAGGCCTGATGGGCCGGAGCCCAGGCCCAGGTTGGCGTAAAAACGCGCTTTCACCCCCGCTAGCTGCGAAAATCAACTATTTCCTTTTGATCCTTTTACTAATACTGAGAAGTCCCTCCCGAAACTCTTTCTCGAACCTCTCGAACTTTTGGGACATTACATTCTACCCCCCTTACACAGAATTCGTCCTCGAATTCTAACCCAGCCACGCCAAGGGACGGATACGAAAAGACTTAAAGCACAACACGCACCTGTAGAGAATAATTCCGGATATTGCTCGCGCATGCGGGCCTCCAACTCCCAGGTGGCTTCTTTCTCGATCGCTGCGACCAAGAACTTTAACATACTTCAGCGTTTTGTTTCTCAAAACCTTCTCTGATTTCTCCAAGATCCGCACTGGCTTTGACTCAAAGGTCAAATCTTGCTCTATGAGTAGAGGCTCTAGCGGTACATGATGCTCCGGATCTCGCAAGTACTTCCTCAGCATGGATACATGAAAAACATTGTGCACTCCACGCATAGACTCTGGCAGGTCTAAACGATAAGCCAACTTCCCGATTCGAGCCAAGATCGTGAATGGTCCTATGTACCTTGGGCTAAGCTTCCCTCTGGTACCGAACCTCACCACACCTTTAGTGGGGGACACTTTCAAGAGCACTGATCCCCACTTCAAATTCCAAGTCTCTTCTTCTCACGTCGCATAACTTTTCTGCTCGCTCGAGTGCTAAAAGGTTCTGTCTCACCAGAGCCACTCGCTCTACAGTCTTTTGTACCCAATCCGGACCCAAAACTGCCTTCTCACCCACGGCTTCCCAGCAAAGTGGTGACTGCACTACGCCCATACAAAACCTCGAACGGAGCGGCTTTATGCTTGAATGATAGCTGTTGTTATAAGCAAATTCTGCTAAAGGCAATTGATCCTCCCAGCTACCCTTCCAAGACAAAACACAAGTCCGCAACATGTCCTCCGTGGTCCTGGATGGTGCGTTCCGCCTGCCGTGTCATGTGGATGGAATCTTGTACTCGACGGAGCTGTGTGCCCAAGGCACTCTGTAAACTTTCCCAAAACTTGGAGACAAACTTGGCATCTCTGCCGAAATGATGGTCTTTGGCACCCCATGTAATCTCACAATCTCCCGCACATAGATGGGAGCTAAATCACTTGCTTGAGTTTGTAGTGCGAATTGGTATAAAGTGTGCGATTTATTGAGACGATCCACTACCACCCACATGCATCCTTACCCCTTGGTGACCGGGTAACGCAACTACAAAATCCATAGAAATATCGTCCCACGGCCATTGCGGAATCTCTAAAGGTTGCAACAACCTGCGGGGCGTTTGTGTTCGCCTTCACTGTTGACAAACACCACATGAGGCCACATAATTAGCTATGTCCACTTTCATCCTTTTCCACGAAATTCTCGCTTAGATCACGATACATCTTCGTTTCACCCGGATGAGCGATTATACGAGTGCGATGTGCCTCTTTGAATATCATCCTTGACCTTCGCTTCGTAGTACGCAAAGGCGCCCTTAAACCGCAACGCACCACACCCATCCAAACTGAAATCTCCGTCCTTGCCCAAATCCAACCGCCAACCCTTTGCAATAATTGATCTTCTGTTGTGCCTCTCACACCGCTCTGAATGGCCGACTCAAGATCGGTAGTGTTTCAACACGTGCGGTCCCATATAGCAAAATGATATCCCCATACGGTCAAAGTCAGCAATGAGATAATCCATGTAGCGGCGTCGCCTTGCGACTAAGAGCATCGACCACCACATTTGCCTTTCGAGGATGGTATTGAATAGATAGATCATAATCCTTAATTAGCTCCAGCCACTGCTGCCTTAAATTCAGATCTTTACGAGTGAAAATATACTTAAGACTCTTGTGATGCGTAAAAACATCACAACCCTCACCATACGATAATGCCTCCAAAGTTTCGGGCAAACACTCACACCGCCAACTCTAAATCATGAGTTGGGTAATTGTTCATGCTTCTTGGTGCCTTGACGCATAAGCTATCACCTTCCCTTCCTACATAAGGACACAACCCAACCCAATCCGAGACGCATCGAGTACATCGTAAATCGCTTCGTGCTCGGGAAGTGTAAGGACAGGGCGGTCACCGACTTTTCCTTAAGGGTTTGGAAACTACGCTCACGTCATCATCCCACCGAACTTCACATCCTACGTGAGTCCGGATAAGGGTTTAGCAATAATGGAGAAATCTTGCACAAAACGCCGATAGTATCCCGCCATGCCGAGAAAGCTTCTCACTTCTTTGACATTGGTTGGCGTCTTCCATTCTACCATCAGAGAAATCTTACTTGGATCAACTGTGATTCCCTTATCATTGATGACATGCCCTAAATCCCACTTCATACGTCCAAAACTCGCACTTTTTCAGTTTGGCATAAAACTTATGCTCCTTAGTGTTTCCAACACAAGCCTCGTGTGTCGCTCATGTTCACTTGATCTTTGAATATATCAAGATATCATCTATAAAGACTACCACAAAATCATCCGGTATTCGTGCAACATCCTGCTTCATAGTCTCCATGAAAGCGGCGGGGCGTTCGTTAGTCCAAAAGACATAACTTTAAATTCAAAATGCCCATACCTTGTAGAGAATGCCGTCTTCTCAATATCCTCCTTTCGGACAGGATTTGATTATAACCGATTGAAGATCAATCTTTGAGAATATCTTGGCCCCTCTCAACCGATCAAATAGATCTTCTATACGAGGCGAGAGGATACTTATTCTTGATGGTTAATCGTTAAGAGCACGATAATCAATACACATGCGCCAACTACCATCTTTCTTCTTGGTAAAAGAACAGGGCTCCCATGGAGACACACCGGGACGAATGAGATCTTTTGCTTTTAAATCATCCAATCTGCTTCTTTAGTTCCTCCCAGAACGGACGGGCCAACCGTAAGGGTCATAGAGACAGTCGGGCGCTGGTACCAAATCAATTCCGAACTCTACAGACGAGGTGGTGGCATCCTCGTAGTTCTCACTGAAAAACATCCAGAACTCCCGAACGACCAAAATTTCTTCTGCACTCAGATGAACTCGGCTTCTCCACTAGAGACAAAAGAAACCCATTCTTCGCCGACGCCACCGGAAAAGACTAGCCATCACAAAAAGTGAGTGAGATGGAGCGCTACATTGGAATACTATCTCCCGCCTGACGGAGCTTGCGGGTTATTGTCTTCCAAAAGCAGGAAATGACAAAGACGGTAATTATGCAACCACCCATCCCAAGATGACATCAAACGGCTCCATCCTCATAACCATCAGTTAGCAATAAACTCTTCTCCATCTAACGAAATCACACAACCAGGACAAATCAGAGCTAGAGAGAATTCCGTGAGAATTAACTAGAACCGATCGAGCTATTGGTCGCAGACTCAAACTCGCCTTACTAACAAAATCTAGTGATACAAAAGAAAAGGTAGCCCCCGAATCAAATAGAACAAGTGCCTCTACTGAATCCACCAAGAGCGTACCTGTCACCACATCAGGACGACTCACCGACTCTGCCGTCGGTATAGCGTAGGAGACTGCTGCTGGGGCGGTAGGGGCTCCAACGCCCTGGTACGGTGGTGCGGGAACTGCTGGAGGTGCTGAAGGTGCTACTACTGGAAATGGAGCCACAGGAGGGGGCGGCCAAAAATACCCTGGCGGTGGAGCTCCTCCTGGAACGGGGAAGTAAGGCTGTGGCGGTGCCCAAGTTGGAGTAGGAGTAGCCGCTAACATCTGAACCGACCCTCGAGAAGAAGGCTGCTGCTGCACCGACATCGCACAGTTCCCACTTGATGATACTGGCGGGATTCCGCCGACAAACCAATGCCTTATGGCCCTCCTGACCACAATGGCGACAAGACCCGAACCAGCTGCACTCCGAAGCTCTATGCTCACTGCCGCACTTGAAACACTTCATGCCTTGCCACGGGACCGACGTAACCTAGGTGCAACGCAGACGCCGAGAGGTGGAAGAAGATCGTGCCCTGTGAACTTGGTCTTGAATGATTTCTGCGGACCTTTGAACCTCTTGGAAGTAGGCCTGCGGAAGGTCCCACCCCACCGCCAAAACCCTCTTACGCCGCCACCGCTCCCTCGGATACCACAGCGCCTTCTCCTCTGGCAGCTCCTCACCAAGCTGCATCTCCGGCCATGCCCACGGCTTGTTCGACCGTGGAGCTGAAATCCCGCAACTCAATGCTCCCAATACTGCCGGAACTCTTGCCCGAGCCCCGTGCGAAACCTCTTAGCTTTTTCCTCATCATTTGTGGCCACAGTGGAACAAAGCGAACCAGTTGTTAAAACTGCTTCATACTCACACCTTTGTCATCTTCCCCGCTTGAAGTTCTCGCAGGAGACTTCCATTCGCTCCACATATGAAGCTGGATAAAACCTCTTCCTGAAGTGCTCAACAAAATACTCCCAGGTAACTGGTCCATGAGCTGCTGTCCTGGCCATCAGAACTCCTTCCCACCAGATATCCGCCTGCCCCTTCAATTGGAAGGCCACGAACTGAGCCCTCATTTCTGATGTCATCCCCAGAGCTCCGAAGTGCCTCTCCATGTGTCGCAGCCAATTAGCTGCGTCAACAGGCGTGCCTGACCCGTCGAAGGTGTCCAGCCTCAAAGCGTTCCATTGATGTAATCCCATGGCATACGCCGCAGGTGCCACTGCAGGGGCCACCACAGGAGCGACAACAGGCGCAGCTGGCGGGGCCTGGTTCTCCTGTACCGCTGAAGCAACCTCTGACTCCGCAGGGCTAGCTTCTCCCACTACGGAGTTCCGAACTTCTGGCGGGGGCGATGCCTGGCCTCGCCCGGCTCCCTGCCGGCCTCGACCACGACCTCGACCTCCACCCCTTGCCATATCTAATCATCACAGCAAAACAATCAAACAATAAGCAATTTCATCATCTAGGACCACAAGAGTAGTCTATCTAGCAGCTATCACACAAGAGAAATAAAAAAAAAATCTTAAAAGCAGCATAATGCAATGCATTAACCCATTCCCACCTACTGTGCATAGTGTGTCAAATTTAACCTTTCATAATCCACGGACCTCACCGCTCGATACCAATCAGAACACCCATCATCAGTCACGAACCTGGAATGCTACTAAACAAACTCTAAAAAAAACTCTAAGGAAGACAATTCTAATAAATTTTGGCAGAACCTCCCTTGTAAAGTTATTTACATGAAGGTTCCAACACACAGGATAATCAAATATTAATTAAACTTCCATTCCAAGACATCAAAAGATAATCAGAAACATGCTAAGAATCCATCATAACTAGAGAGGTATAAAATTCCACTACTCCTCATTATTACATTTAATCCATAGCATAAAACAAATCATAATAATCAAAGATCAATCATTCTCTGAAGATCATTCATCCTTATTTAGTTCATGTGGTATGTGTGTGTCTAGCGATCTACTTTCCCCATGCATGTCATTCTGTCTCGGTACCTAAACAACAATAAAGCAAGAGTGAGTCCATAGACTCAGCAAGTACATTAAGAAACCATGGCAATAACACACATGTAAAGGAGATTAACATTAGAACATCGTGTATGCAAATGCAATGCTCAAGGACTTTTATCTTTAACTTTCGTGTACATTACACTGTCATGCAGTATCGATCGCCGCATATGCCCATGCTGTCTTGGCGCGCACGCACGGGGACCAATTGCCCGTTACTCAAGTAACGGGACCTCAAGCCCACACTCCACGAGTGAGGATCTCGGGCCGTCACATTCATGACGGGATCTCCAAAGGAAACATACTTGGACACTACGGGACCAAGCCTCAACATGATATCTCTATGCAAATGCTTATCATGTAATCATCATCAAATTACCAAAGTACAACATCACTTAATCATAGCAAAGCATGAGCATCATTTGAGCAATAACCATACTTAAGCATTCATTAAGTATACCATCTTGCAATACATCCATACAGACAAATAACACACAATTTAGACAATCATTCAAACAACAATGCACTTGCCTCAACCGTGCGAAGGTGGATGTCGGGAATGAGGTAGTGCTCCGAGCCAAACCCACACCTGGACAACAATTGAGACAAACTAAGGCTACCATAAGGGTCTAATAACAAAATCATAAACACAACATGAGTACATCGTCCACTAAACGCAACCCCAACGTTAAAGCGGCTGTCAGATTTCTTTTCCAGAGAACAGCCCTTCGAAAAATCATAACTAAATGTACAGAAATCCAAATGGAGTGATCTTGGACATTCTGAAAAGGTTATTGAATTTCCTCTAAACCTAGTTGGTGAGGTTCTCTGATTCGGCCATTTACTAGCCCTACCAATCTAAACAACAGAGTATCAATTTTCACGTCGGGTTTCTGGACAGCAACAATGAAACTATCATAACTTTCTCTACGTTCGTCCGAATTTCATGATCTTTAGTTTTACTGAAAGCTAGAAGGATTATCTACAACTTTCGTTATACTGGGGTTCTCAGATTTCCACTTTATCCATCACTTTTAATTGGTTTTCTACAATCTGTCTAAATACTGACAGAGCAGTGGAACAGCAGACTTAGAAAAATCATAACTCTCTAACCGTTAATCGGATTTGAGTGAACTTGGCGGCCACTGAAAGCTAAGACAATAACCTGCAACTCTATAGGAGACCAAAACTCCAGATTCATCCTCTAACCACACGAAATTTACCCGCAAGCCACTGGACGAAAATTGCATTACAGCAGGCCGACTACCATCTAAACAAAGACTAACCAAAATCTCTCCCAAGACTAATTATCCTTCAAGAACAGCATGTTACCCTTGACGACGCTGCGAATCGAACCCGGATGGCGATCCCTCCCTCTTCCTCTTCTTCCTTCTCTTCTCCCTCCTTTCTTCCCTCCTTTCTTCCTCTATGGCCGGCTGCAAGGAGGGCTTCTTCTCCTCAAGGCCGGCAGCAATGGAGGGGCTCTTGGAGGGGAGGTTGGGCGCAAGGGAGAGGAACCAGGAGGTGGCTGCCAAGGGAGGTGGTGCGCATGGGGGGGGAGGAGAGGAGATGGGGGCGGCGGCCAAAGGGAGTGGGGGCTCGGCTAGGGTTTGGGGGGGGGGGAAAGTGGTGCCTCCCCCCCCTTGGCCGGCCACCTAAGGCCTGATGGGCCGGAGCCTGTGCCCAGTTGGCGTAAACGCGCTTTCACCCCGCTAGCTGCGAAAATCAACTATTTCCTTTGATCCTTTTACTAATACTGAGAAGTCCCTCCCGAAACTCTTTCTCGAACCTCTCGAACTTTTGGGACATTACACATTCTACCCCCCTTAACAGGATTCGACCACGAATCTAAATACGCTTAAGCGAAAGAACAACTACGACTGAAAACGAACAACGGTAACTACGCACTGCCAGAACAACACCGTTAAAGCTCACGCACGCAAACTCCAACTTCCTAAGTGGCCTCTCTCTTGACAGAGGACCACAACACAATGACGTGAAACGCCGTCGATCTAACACTCGACCCAACATTCCGGTACACTCATCGGACAAGACTCAAGGTGAGATCTCACTCGACGGTCCAACAAGCGCAAGCGAAACCTTAAACTCTGGATCTCCCAGATACCAGTCAACATCAAAACATACAAGACGTTACGTACTCCGCGCACGGACTCGAGACAGTCCTGGCGATACGCCAATTAGCGAGAACTTCCCAATGTATCTTGGGTTAAACTTCCCAAAGATACATAACCACACGTCATGCACAAAGAACACAGAACTCGTGTTCCACCTCTCAAATAAACTCCTCTCTAAAGCCAGGATCACCTCCTTTAACCGGAAACACACAACAGAACTCGCTTTAAACACACTCTTTTACCGACATAGCCCAATTAAAAAAAAAGACTCTCATCGCAACCAAACGTTACCAACTCGGTACTGAAAAGTCAAATCCAGAAATAGGAATTCATCACGAAAACCATTTCCATTTTTTTTTCCAAGCGGCAGATTGCGAATAAACGCCACAAAAACCAAATGAGAAATCACTCAAATGCCCAAATCAAATATTTCTTTTATTCCATCTGAACCGGAAAGAATCACACACGCCAACGTAAATGCCGAGCTCAACTTACGAAAGACAATGATCAACAGCACAGAACTCAAACAAGAATCAGGAAAATGATTCACTTCTTGAGGAAGCATCAATTTAACAGTTTCTCTTTTAGGACCAAAATTTCCCTCAAGATATGGAATCCCAACCATCGCACAACACACTAACTTGTTACCCTTAACTTGGCGATCTCAACGCCAAGCCCAAATCGAAACACCTTGTCTACACCTTTGAAGAGAGACTCTGATGATTTCACACAACATTCTCTAACCGATTTTCCTTTACTGATAGAATTCATTTGACAGATGGCACTCAGAAAGTATCCCCAAATTAGATCTCTCACATGATCATATCACCTCAACCCTTCTGAGAACAAACATCTCAGATTTCACATCACACACTCTCATATACTACATCAGAAGGGTGTTATCAACGATCATCCCACTGTTCGCAATCCACCATTATTCTACTTCTTCTGCACATAATCTTTGGGCGACTCAAAGTCTAGCATAGCATTGTAAAGTCCTTATTTAACATCCAAGACAATTGCAACTAACTTCTCATATAAAAGATAGGGAAATCCTCAGATTAAATCCCTGAAAATCCACAATTCCCACATACTCACTTATTAACATCAATATGAAAATATTTTCTTGACCCGTTTACCTTTACAAATATTATAACTCTCAGAAGGTTACTCATTTAATACCAAATCACTCTTGACCATACTCAACATTTTCTATTATCCCATTAATTGACATGACGATTCGATTACTTTGTAATCCCACTCTCATTAAACCATATCATCTAGAATAACCCTTTACAACCTCGCAATACTACTAACTTGCGATACTCTATAAAATTGATCAAGATTTCCATACTCTTGGTAATTCTAAAGTTCCACCCGAAGTGAACAACAGATCTTGGATCACAATCACTATAGTTTCTACTAGCTGTAACAATGCAATCAGTTTAACCTCAAGACAACTTCCACTGAGATAGACTTCTCTCAAAGAACTATATTACGAAATTATTTCATCCTCTAATGCTCATCGACTTACTTAAAACCCAAGTTTCACAACTACAATTAATAAACACCTCAGCAGACTCAGGTGAAACGAATAGGTTGATTCTTCCTCAAAAGAAAGAGCGAATGGAATCAATTTTTTTTTATCAACTTGGAAGACATGTGCCACCGCAGTGAACACAAGACCAAGGAAAACTGTCACTTAGCCCAAGAACTCGAAAAAAAAACATAAGGGAAAGTCAACAGTCGAGGGCTCAAGCCCTACTGAAAGCAAATACCAAACTACGAATGAGAAGAAGGTAATGCCCTTTGTAAATTGATAAACTCTTATGGAACAACTGCATAAGATTCAAGCACACTCAAATAAACTGCAAGATGCGAAATGACTTAAATTTCAAACACTTATTCTTCACTCCTTCCTTTAATAAGGAAAGTTATTCTCTGTGATTACTACATCACTTTGCCAGCTTAAACAAGATAAGCTTTTAAGACCATATCATAGGAGCCACTTAAGAACCAATAAAAACTTTCAATATGTCACCTGGTCGAAGCAAACTCAATCACCTCTTAGCTCAAATCGCAATTTCTTGCAGGTAATCTTACTAATATCAAGAATAGTACACTCTAGACACGAATCCTTATCATCTACTATTCAATTAGAAAGCCCCCAAAGTTTCATCAAATGTTCCCATACTATCATTTCATCCCATCTTCAAAGTGAGAGTATACCAAAACCATACAACATCACTACATCAACCTCTTAAGTTTAGAAGGGGTCTACTACCCAATTGAAAAGCTCCTACCAAAACTCTTTCATCAAAGACACATTATTATCCGATTATTTCACAATCATGTGGGCTCAAGCCACCTATTGTATCATATCAGTTCAACTTTTAGCGATGCTCATCATCAAACTTCAACGCACAACATTTATACGACAACCATTGTTGTTATCAACTGGCTTCATTATAAAATCTAGTTGCTACAAACTTTCCTTCCCAAATCACATGGATATTATCAAGCACATATTCAACTGTTCCTCCTCACATTGGATTTCGGCAAAAAAAATACACTAAAACTTCAAAAATCAAAATCTTCTATCGATCAAGAGTCTTAACAACACTACAACCAATTTCATTGCGTCATTCTATATAGAGGAACTATATAGAACTTCTCTCATAAATTCTAGATCCACCCATATTCAATCCCTTCAACTGATTAAACACAATTCTGATAATTAATCATACTGAGGAATACGTAAATCTGGTATTCCCTCTAATTTTCCTTTCCACACAATTAAATTAATCAATGGGAACCAAAGAACCTAACAAGTTTAACAACCTAAACAGTTTTAATGACCAGACTAGTTCATCAAGGTTCCATTCTTCTTGATATCTCTCAGTCACTACTCATATGTACCGTTCATCAAGAACTAGAAAAAGATAACATCAACTTAATCAATTTCACTTCCAAGGTTACTAATTAATATTAGTTATGCATCACACCAATGACTCAACTTAATACTCATACCATATCGAGTTATTTGATTACAATCTCTATTTTAACCATAACAAAGGTATCACAAAAGAATTTTATCAATTTCCACCAGAAAAGAGGTGCCTTAAACTTCAACGCTCGAAATAATCCAATAAGAACACATAAAGCCAAAGCTTTCTCATGCTAACAAACTTGCAATAGAAACTCTCAATACTCAACTATCAAACGAATAAATGAGTCAATATTTTCCAAAGGGAAAGAAGAAACAACCAAGGAATTATCGATAATTGCCAATTGAGAAAGATCACAAGTAGCAAAAGCGACTCAGCAGTCGGAAAAACAATACTTGTTTCAGAGAACCATTAGAGACCAATGAAACACAACCACTACCATGAACCATGAACCCAAGAGAAAATCATCATCCACCACAAAACAAGAATTTGTCAAGATTTGAGGTCAAAAAAAAGAAAACAAATTTCGAAAGCAGCTTACGCTCAACTCCTGCAACTATGGCATTCGGGGTAACTACTCTATTCGTATACCACGAACGGTGGTATAACCGGACAAAGTCCAAGGTCACAACCACGGCCTCCACTTCTTAACAACTATTATCGACACGCATAAACAATATAATCAAGTATGATTATACAGGATCATCTCATGGCAGTCATAGAATCGATTCATAGATATAGAATATCATAACCTATCATATCATAGTTTAACAACAAGAAAGATAGCACAGAGGCAATTCAACAAGTGCTCAACAAATGAAACATATCAACAGATAATGCGGAAGCAATGTAATTCTAACCCCACCTCATCGTGTACGGTGTGTCAATTTAATATTTTTTTTATTAACCACGGACCTAAAGCCCGCTCTGATACCAACTGTAACACCCCAACTCACAACGAGCCTGGAATGCTACTGGAATTAAAATTAAACTAAAACTTGATACCAATTTTTGGCATAACCTCCTTTGTATAGTCCACTATACCGAGGCTCTAACAAATAATCATGGCAATTAGCAATTAACTCCATACTCAAATTCATTCAAGCATGCAAGATAAACTATTAGACATAACCAAAATTTGCTATTCTCATTATTACAATTAATCTGAATCTCAAAATCATCCATAAGTAACTCTTAAGGTTGAGTGGTAGTGCGTGCATCCAAACATCTACTCCCTCCCATGCATGCCGATGTTGCCAGCTGTACCTAAAACATATCAAAGCAAGAGTGAGCCCAAAGACTCAGCAAGTATCAACAAGGCCATAAACAGAACTCAATCATAGCATTGATAATCCATAACAACAGTATGCTAAACATAGCCTTTAAACTTAAGAAATGCAACCCATGCAATGCTCCTTTTGAACTTTATCTCTTTTCGCATTTTACCGGTAATGTGGGGTATACATCCGTCGATGTGTACCCTTGCCTGTGCCCTCTGGCACAGGGACCAAGAGCCTATACACCACATGTATAGGGACCTTTGCCCATCATCTTAATGATGGGGACCTCTTTACTCATTGCCCACATTCCACGAATGTGGGGACCTCAAGCCCGTCATCTACATGACGGGGACCTCAAAAAATGCATAGTCACCACTTGACCAAGTCTCCAATATGATAGCACGATGCACATGAACAAATCTTTAAGCTATCATACCAATGTATTCCTAACAACGGCATGCATGAATAAACTTATTCATACTTCTAGCATTCATCACCATTCACATTCGTAGCATTCTAGCATCCATGAATAGCACATATATTCATTATACTCGCAAACATGAACAATCCTTCAAGAATAACATTTAATCATTTCTCAAGTACTCACCATTCTTAATTCATACATTTCACACTATCAACCTTGTATGGTTATTACACATCAAGTACTAGCATCCTCTATCAAACATTCATAAATATCCACTCAAATAGAGTACTTGCATTCACCAAGATAAATTGAAACTCATCACAATAACACCCATGCATAGTTATTATGAGCCAAACACATACAGTCACAGCATACGAGCATAAATATACAATAACCCGAATACTTGCCTTAACCGTGCGAGAACGGTGGACGCGAAGAGGGCGCTGCCCCTGGGATCACGCTCTCACCTGATCATATAGATAACACAATCTAAGACCAACATACTGGACCAAAAACATAAATAACAACACAAACGAACTCGTTAAACTCCCAAGCGTTTTCCAATATTCCAATTCCTAGCGATCGCTTTGGTGCTCACTGCGGACAGTCAACTTCTAAAATACATAACTTTCCGCTCAGGAGTCCAAATGAGGTGTTCTCAGACTTTCTGGAAAGGTAACTCAATTACCTAAATAAACCTATTTGGGGAGCCCTTTTGATTAAGCCATATACTACCCCTACCAAGCCAACTACAGAACAACAATTTTCACGTCGGTCTCTCTGGACAGCACACTAAAACCTCCATAACTTTTGCTACGAACGTCCGAATCTTGTGTTCTTTATCTCCCTAAAAAGGTATGACAATTACCCACGTTTTTCGTTATACTGATATCCCCTGATTATCCCTTTAAATATCAATTTTAACCAGATTCCTACAGACTCCCAGAAACTGACAGATTTGCCGGGCAGCGATACTAAAAAATTCATATCTCCCAGACCGTTAATCGGATTTAGGCGATCTTGGCGGCCAACGAAAGCTAAGAACGTAACCTACAACTCTCTAGGAGATCCAAACTCCTAATTCTGCCTCTAACCACATGAAATTGGCCGCGCAAGCTACTGGTCCAAATTGAACAGAGAACAGAATTAAAACGATGCAATCGATCTAATAGCAATCGCTTCTAATGACTGTCACACAACCCAAGAAACCCGTCGTTACCCTTGACGACGTGCTGGACGACGACGAACAGGCCCCGAAGAGGTTCCTCCTTCTCCTCTCTTCCTTCTCTTCTCCCTTCTCTTCTTTTCCCCTTCTTCTTCCTCCATGGCCGGCTGCAATGGAGCTTCTTCTTCTCTTTGGCCAGCAGCAATGGAGGTGGAGGAGAGGTAGGGAGGTGCGCAAGGAGGGGTGGAGGAGGTGGGGAGAAAGTGGCGGCCACAAGGGGAGAGGTGGGGCGTGAGGGAGGGGGGTGAGAGGGGCGGCTAGGGTTTGGGGATGAGGCACCCCTCCCTTGGCCGGCCACCCACATGGGCCTTGGCCTGGCCTGCTGTTGGGTTAAATCAGCGATTTCCCCCCTCTCTAACTGTTAATTTAAGCAATTGCTTCTTGGTCTTTCCCGTAAATCCATTTAAGTCCCACCCGATTAGTTAGTCTCTCCCGACTATCTGCTTATCTCACTTTAGGGCATTACATTTGCTGAATTGAAGTTTGCCCTTATCGGCCGAAGTTCAAACCCTTTCATCTCCCACTTCGGTTTGGTAAGCTTGTTGCCGATTCCTTGCTCTCACAGCATCATCACAAGATCCTAGAGTTGCCCCGACCACTCATTTTTGTTGGTTTTGCTCAGGGTCACCTCTCCTCGCGAAGCCGTGCCGTCGCCATCTTCTTCTCCAGCGCCGACGTTGCTCCAGCCTTACCCGACCATCTCGACCTCGCTCCAGCGCTCAGGTAGACCCTTAGTAGTCCCGAGGACCTCAGGCACCCTCTTGTATGCGCTACGGAGCTCTATGTTGTCGTGTGTACTTTTGCCGTAGAACCGCCGCCGTTTAGCTCCGGCTAGCCGCCGGTGCAGGGCATCCCAGATCTCGCCACCACCTCTCAAAGATGCGCAGCACTATTGCGAAGCTATCACGGGCCTTGGCCGGGTCCGCCGTGGTCGGATTCGCCGGTGAACCGTCGGGCAGCCGCACGGGAGATACTCCTGTTGTCGTACCCTGACCAGCACTGTAGCTGGGAGGTTACGGCAAATGACGATCATTAATACCTAATGATTGGATTAGCCATTAATTGATGTCTTAAGCGACGCTAACTTTTCACTTACACGTGGGCCCCGAGCACAGAAATGGCGGGGTTAAACCGAAACGAAGAGTGACTAACATGTGGGCCCTAGGCTTTAAGCCCCGTGCACCGTGCGTATGCGCCGGTGGACCGAGTCCTTTGGACCATGTCACTGACAGCAGGTCCCATATGTCAGTTCAGTATTTAAAACCTGTGTTAAAATGAAAAATGCGCTATTCACTGGGCCCGCTGGTCAGTGACCGCGGCTAGGAAGCGCTCGGTAGAAAAAGTGATAAATGCTTTAAGAAATTCGAAACCCATATATTTATGCACTGTAAAATATGTATAACTTTAAAAATACATAACTAATTCATCTCAACTCCAAAATGAGTGAAACCACTTTTGATAATTTTAATATTTAATGAACTTTATATTAAAATTGGTTTCAAACATATCTCTGTAACAGAGAGCATTATTTTGGAAAATGAGCTATTAACACTATTATTTTTACAAAAGAAAATGCTGATAACTTTGGAAATTCATAACAAAATCATGAAAACTCCAATTGAGGCAAACTCAACTGTTTTGAACTTGTAATAATATTGCCTATTTATCCATGTAATCCATGTACTCACCACTGCTCTACAAAGTTTCATCTCATAATTAAATTACATGAATGAAGGCGTATTGAAATCTGAAATTCAAACCACCATAACTTTCATATACTAAATCAAAATGAAATAATTCTTTCACCAAAAATCATCTAAAATCATGACTTAGCTACTGTAGAAAAATCATGCATTTTTTAGCATCTTGATTTTTGGAGTATTTCTCGGTGTTTATATCGGTCTTTATTCTTTAGATTCCGAAGCAATTGATATTGACTCTTACACTACTGAGAGTGAACAACTACTTTTCAGCAAGGCAAGCTTCCTTTGAACTTTCTTTTTGCATCATATTTGATCCCAGTTTTGTTAGGATAGATGCAATGATAATTGCTTGCATGCTATTTTGATAATGTCGCTATTTTTGTGATGAATAGTTAGACACGTCCTATTATCTTGTCATTGTAGCTATCCATGAATTATTCCCGTACTAAAATGCGTATGATAGGATGTGTGAAATTATATTGTTCGGGTTTGCTTAGCCATGCAAGTCTAGAAGCGGTGGTCTGATTGTCGGGAATAACCCGACGATTATGGGATAAACACAACTCTCATTATATACTTTTGTTTCAGATCTTCGAATCTATTTTATGAGTTAAATTTTGACATTTTAAAGAAGTGTTTTGTAACACCCCAGCTCAGCATTGAGCCTGGAATGCTACTAAAATTAAATTAAACTAAACTAACTAAGATTAATTACAAATTTTCGGCAAAACCTCCTTTGTATAGTCAGCTATACCGAGGTTCCAACAATTAATCATGGCATTTATCAATATCTTCATAATCGAGTTCTTTCAAGCATGCAGATAATCTCATAAACATAATCAAAATTTGCTATTCTCATTATTACAGCTTAATCAAACTCAAACCATCCATAAGTAATTCTTAAGATTGAGTGGTAGTGCGTGCATCCAAACATCTACTCCTCCCATGCATGCGGGTCTTGCAGTTGTACCTAAAACACATCAAAACAAGAGTGAGCCCAAAGACTCAGCAAGTACCAACAAGGCTAAGCAAGTTATCATTCATAGCATCAATAATCCAAGATAAACAATGCACCAAAGTATAGCCTTCATGCTCATGTGAATGCAACCAATGCAATGCACCTTTTCAACTTTATCTCTTTTCGCATTTTACCGGTAATGCGGGGTACACAACCGTCGCTGTATACCCTTGCCTGTGCCCTCTGGCACGTGGACCAAAAGCGTATACACCACATGTATAGGGACCTTTGCCCATCACTTTAATGATGGGGACCTCTTTATTCATAGCCCACATTCCACGAATGTGGGGACCTCAAGCCCGTCATCTACATGACGGGACCTCAACTATATGTACTTGGTCACCACGTGACTGTGGCACCTGTATGCTCTCAACATGCATATGCACCATGATAACATATTCATAAGCGGATTACATCATATTCTCATTATCATGTAAGCAACCTTACTTCGCTATCGTATATCAAAACATGCATACAAGACCAAGTATCCAACACGCTTGAAACATGCAAATGCTCCATACCCACGTCTTTCATACCCAAGAATTTAACATGTACATAACAACATGTAAGATTTAGCAACGCTCAAGGGAAACGTTAACCATAGCTTGCATTCATCAAGATAAAAGGCAAACTCATTACACTAACATTCGTGCAAGGCTACATCAAGCAATCACAACAATTTTATCATACAACCGAAAATACGCTATAACCCGAATACTTGCCTTAACCGCGCGAGAACGGCGGACGCTAAGTGGGTGCTGCCCTTGGGATCTCGCCACCACCTGGACAAGAAGATACCCCAAACTAAGACTAGCATACTGGACCAAAATCATACATCACATTACAATCGAAATCGCTAAACTTCTTATCACGTCTAGTTTTTTTCTAATTTCTAGCGATCGGTCACTGCGGACAGCAGACTTCAAAAATTCATAACTTTCTGCTCAGGAGTCCAAATAGGATGATCTTGGACAATCTGAAAAGTTAATTAAAATGTCTAAATAAACTTAGTTGGGGAGACCCTCTGATTCGGCCATCTACCAGACCTACCAATCTATTTAATCAGAGCAAATATTTCACGTCGGGTTTCTGGACAGCGACAAAGAAACTATCATAACTTTCTCTACGTTCGTCCGAATTCAGTGATCTTTAGCTTTCCTGAAAGATAAGAGGATTAGCCTCATTTTTCGTTATGGTGAGACCTCTGAAACCCTCTAAATATGCGCTTCTATCAGGTTAACCAACACTAGCAATTCTGCTTCTCTCCAGAAACACAGAAATACTAATAAATTCATAACTTTGGCTACCGAAGTCCGAATGACTTGATTCTTGTCGGAAATGAGAGGTAACTACGATATCTACAACTTTCTAGGAGACACCCAGACCCAAATCTGCCTCTAACCTAATCAAAACCGACAAACTTCACTGCTGCAGAATATCGACGAACTGATATCCGAAAATTAGACAACTAGAAATTGATCTAAAGCAAAGAACCACGGGTTATCCTTGCCGAAACGAAGAGAGCACACAGCGGGGATGATGACCACCACGCTTCCGCTGCGGATCCCTTCTTCTCCCTCTTCTTCTCTTCTCTTCTCCCTCTCCTTCTTCTTCCTTCTCTTCTTTTCTCCTTCTTCTTCCTCCTTGGCCGGCTGCAATGGAGCTCCTTCTCCTCCTTGGCCAGCAGCAATGGAGGTGGTGGGGATGGAGAGGCGCAAGGGAGGGTGGAGGGAGGTGGAGAGGGGTGGCGGCACAAGGGGTGGAGGAGAGGAAAGATGGGGCGGCTAGGGTTTGGGGAGGGGTGGCGCCTCCCCTATGGCCGGCCAGCCCCACATGGGCCTAGGCCCAAGCCCAAAGTTGCCCACAAAATGCGGAAAACCCTCTCATTTCCTGATTTGGTGTTTTACTAAAAGAACCCTTCTCCCGATTCAATTACTCTCTCCCGATTCAATTAGTTTCTCCCGACTAATCCTTTCGAATATAATTTAGGGTATTGGTAGAATGTAATTCTTGTCCAGGTGGCAGCGAGATCCCAAGGGCAGCACCCACTTCGCGTCCGCCGTTCTCGCGCGGTTAAGGCAAGTATTCGGGTTATAGCGTATTTTCGGTTGTATGGTAAAATTGTTGTGATTGCTTGATGTAGCCTTGCACGAATGTTAGTGTAATGAGTTTGCCTTTTATCTTGATGAATGCAAGCTATGGTTAACGTTTCCCTTGAGCGTTGCTAAATCTTACATGTTGTTATGTACATGTTAAATTCTTGGGTATGAAAGACGTGGGTATGGAGCATTTGCATGTTTCAAACGTGTTGGATACTTGGTCTTGTATGCATGTTTTTGATATACGATAGCGAAGTAAGGTTGCTTACATGATAATGAGAATATGATGTAATCCTACTTATGAATATGTTATCATCGTGCATATGCATGTTGAGAGCATACAGTGCCCTGTCACGTGGTGACCAAGTACATATAGTTGAGGTCCCCGTCATGTAGATGACGGTTGAGGTCCCACATTCGTGGAATGTGGGCTATGAATAAAAGAGGTCCCCATCATTAAAGTGATGGGCAAAGGTCCCTATACATGTGGTGTATAGGCTTTTGGTCCCCGTGCTGAGAGGCACAGCAAGGGTATACAATGACGGTTGTGTACCCCATTACACGTAAAATGCGAAAGAGATAAAGTTGAAAAGGTGCATTGCATTGGTTGCATTCACATGAGCATGAAGGCTATACTTTGGTGCATTGTTTATCTTGGATTATTGATGCTATGAATGATAACTTGCTTAGCCTTGTTGGTACTTGCTGAGTCTTTGGGCTCACTCTGTTTTGATGTGTTTTAGGTACAACTGCAAGACCCGCATGCATGGGAGGAGTAGATATTTGGATGCACGCACTACCACTCAATCTTAAGAATTACTTATGGATGGTTTGAGTTTCAGATTAATCTGTAATAATGAGAATAGCAAATTTTGATTATGTTTATGAGATTATCCTGCATGCTTGAAAGAACTCGATTATGAAGATATTGATAAATGCCATGATTAATTGTTGGAACCTCGGTATAGCCGACTATACAAAGGAGGTTTTGCTGAAAATTTGTAATTAATCTTAGTTAGTTTAGTTTAATTTAATTTTAGTAGCATTCGTGCTCAATCTTTGGCTGGGGTGTTCTGATTGGTATCGAGCGGGCTTTAGGTCCGTGGTTAATAGGAAAATATTAAATTGACACACTTGTACATGAGGTGGGATTGGGAATTACATTGCTTCCGCATTATCTGTTGATATGTTTTATTTGTTGAGCAATTGTTGAATTGCCTCTGTGCTATCTTTCTTGTTGTTAATCTATGTTTTGATAGGTTATGATATTATATATCTATGAATCTATTCTATGATTGCCATGAGATGATCATGTATAATCATATTTGATTATATTGTTTATGTGTGTCGATAAGGTTGTTAAGAAGTGGAGGCCGTGGTTGTGACCTTGGACTTTGTCAGGTTATACCACCGTTCGTGGTAGACGAATAGAGTAGTTACCCCGAATACCATAGTTGCAGGAGTTGAGTGTGAGCTGCTTTAGAAAGTTGTTTTCTTTCTTGACCTCAAATCTTGGTAAATTCTTGTTTCGTGGTGGATGATGATTTTCTCATGGGTTCTTGGTTTATGGTGGTTGTTGAGTGTCAATGGTCTCTTATGGTTCTCTGAATCAATTATTGTTTTCCGACTGTTGAGTCGCTTTGGCTACTTGTGATCTTTCTCAATTGGCAATTATCGATAATTCCTTGGTTGTTCCTTCTTTCTCTTTAGCAAAGAATGACTCATTTATTCGCTTGATAGTTGGGTATTGAGAGTTTGAAGTTGCAAGTTTGTTATCATGAGAAGCTTTGGCCCTATGTGTTCCTTTTGGATTATACCGAGTGTTGAAGTTTAAGGCATTTCTGTTTTGTTGGAAATTGTTAAAATCTTTTTGTGATGCCTCGTTATGGTTAAATCAGAGATTGTAATCAAATAACTTGATATGGTATGGGTATCAAGATGAGTCATTGGTATGGTGCAAAATTAATATTAATTAGTAACCTTGGAAGTGAAATTGATTAAGTTGATGTTGTCTTTTCCTAGTTCTTGATGAACGGTATATATGAGTAGTGACTGAGAGTATGTCCATACGTATTTGGAGTCAGAAGAGATAATAAGAAGTATGGAACATTGATGAATTAGTCTGACCATTAAAATCGTTTAGGTTGCTAAACTTGTTGGGTTCTTTGGTTCCCATGGATTAATTTAATTGTGTGGAAAGAAAAATTAGAGGGAATACCATATTTACGTATTCCTTAGTATGATTAGATACTGGAACTGTGTATAACCGGTTGACTGGAATTAAATATCGGTGGACCTAGAATTTATGAAAGGAGTTCTATGTAGTTCTTCTGTATAGAATGACACGATGAATTTGGTTGTAACGTTGTTAAGACTTTTGATCGATAGAAGATTTGATTTTTGAAGTTTTAGGTAATTTTGTTTGAAATCCAAATATGAGGAGGAACAGTTGGATACGTGTTTGTTAATATCCATGTGATTTGGGAATAAAAGTAGGTAGCAACTAGATTTCATAACGAAGTCAGTTGATAACAACAATGGTTGTGGAATAACTGTTGTGTGTTGAAGTTGATGATGAGCATCGTTAAGAGTTGAACTGATATGGGCTTATGCCCACATAATTGTGAAATAATCGGATGATAATGTGTCCTTGATGAAAGAGTTTTGGTAGGAGCTTTTCAATTGTGTAGTAGACCCCTTCTAATCATAAGAGGGCGATGTAGTGAGGTTGTATGGTTCTGGGTATACTCTCATCTTGAAGATGGGATGAAATGATAGTATGGGAACATTTGATGAAACTTTGGGGGCTTTCTAATGGAATAGTTGATGATAAATATTCGTGTTCAGAGTATATTATTCTGATGTTAGTAAGATTATTTGCAAGAGATGGTGACTTGAGTGTGTGGTGATGATTCTTTTAGAAGTAAAGTAATTGATCGTCTTTCGTAAATGGGATTTTGTGAGAATGTTTCGAGTTTTGCGATGGGGGTCATTTGGACCTCTTGAGTTATGTGGGAATTGAGTTGCTTGAGCAAAGTGATATGTTGAAAGATTTTATTGGTTCTCAAGTTGTTCCTATGATTTGGTCATAAGAGCTTATCTTGTTTAAGCTGGCAAGGTGATGTAGTAATCACAGAAAATAACTATCCTTGTTAAAGGAAGGAGAGAAGTTAAGTGTTTGAGATTTAAGTCGTTTCGCATCTTGCGGTTTATTGGAGAGTACTTAAACCTTAGGCAGTTGTTCCATAAGGGTTTATCAATGTTCAAAGGGTATTACGTTCTTCTCTTTTGTGGTTTGGTATTCGCTTTCAGTAGGGCTTGAGCCCTTGACTATTGACTTTCCCTTATGTTTTTTTCTTTCGAGTTCTTGGCCTAAGTGGCACATGTTTTCCAAGTTGTTGAAAAATTGATTCTATTCACTCTTTCTTTTGAGGAAGAATCAACTTATTCGTTTCATCTGAGTCTTTTGAGGTGTTGAATAATTGTAGTGGTGAAACTGTGGGTTGTAAGTTATTCGATGAGCGCTGGAGGATGAAATAATTTCGTAATATAGTTCTTTGAGACAAGTCTAACTCAATGGAAGTTGTCTTATGAGGTTAAACTGATTGCATTGTTACAGCTAGTAGAACCTATAGTGAGTGTGGTCCAAGATCTTCCGGTTCACTTCGGGCGGAACATTAGAATTACTGAAAGTATAGAAATATTGATCAATTTTATAGAGTATTACAATTTGGTAGTATTGCAAGGCTATGAGAGTTAAACTTGATGATGTGGTTTAATGAGAGTGTGATTATAAAGTAATCGAATCGTCATGTCAATTAATGGGATAATGGAAAATGTTGAGTAATGTCAAGAGTGATTTGGCTCTAAATGTGTAACCTTCTGAGAGTTATAATCCTTATAATGGTTAACTGGTCAAGAAAATATTTTCATGATGATTTTAATGAGTGAGTATGTTGGAATTGTGGATTCATAGGAATTTAATATGAGGATTTCCTATACTTTATATGAGAATTTCGTTGCAAGAGTCTTGGAGGTTAAATTTGGGCTTTGCATTGTTGTGCTAGAACTTTGAACGCCCATTGATAATGTGAAAAAGTAGTATAAGGGTGGATTTGAGCGATGGGATGGTCATTGATAGAAATATTTTTATGAAATACATGAGAATATGTGATGTGAATTCGAGCTGTCCATTCTTGAGGATTGAGGTAACGTGATTACGTGTGAAGATCCATTTTGGGATGCATCGGTTATCTATCAAAGTAATTATGTCGAGAAAGAAATTCGGTTAGAGAATGTTTTGTGAGATCATCGAGTCCCTTTTCAAAGGTGTTGACAAGGTGTTTTGATTTGGGTTCGGCGTGGAGATCGCCAAGTTAAGAGTAACAAGTTAGTGTGTTGTGCGATGATTGGGATTGCATAACTTGAGGGAAATTTTGGTCTTAAAGAGAAACTGTTAAATTGATGTTTCCTCAAGAAGTGAATCGCTTTTCGATTTTCGTTTAAGTTCTATGTCATTGACCATTGTCTTTCGCAGTTGAGTTTGGCTTTATCTTTGGTAGGTGTGGTTCTTATCAGTTCAGAAAGAATAACAGAAATGATGGATTTGGTTATTCGAGTGATTTTCCTTTGGTGGACGTGGTGTTTAATTGCAAATTTTCTAATTTGAAGGTGGAAAGTTTTTCGTGATAAATCTTCGATTCTGAATTTGACTCTTTTAGTACCGAGTTGGTAACGTTTGGTTGCGATGAGAGTCCTTCATTTTCAGTTGGGCTATATCGGTAGAAGAGTGTGTTTAAAGCGAGTGCTGTTGTGTGTCCCTCGTTAAAGGAGGAGATCTTTGTTTGGGTGCAAAAGTTCGATTGAGAGGTGGAACGAGAGTTCAGTGTTCCTTGCGCATGTCGCGTGGTTTGGTACCACTAGGGGGGTTGCCCCAAGGTACATTGGGTTGTTTTCGCTAGTTGGCGTATCGCTAGGACTGTCTCGAGTCCGTGCGCGGAGTACGTAACGTCTTGTTTGTTCTGGTGTTGAGTGAGTACCTGGAAGATCCAGAGTTTGAGGGTGTGTTAACGCCGTCGACAGCCGAGGAAGATCTCGCCTTCGAGTCTCAACTGATACATGTGCTGGAGAGGTCAGAGAGAGAGTGTTGAGGTTTAGACATGGGTATACGTTATGGTGATATGTTCACGTCGGTCTGAGCGAGAAGAGACTTGGGAGGTAGTCTCGCTTGATCGAACGTTAACCAAAGTTGTTCACGTCGGGTACATCTTGTTGGTTATTGATTTTCAGTTGGGGTTGTTGTTGTTTTGCTAGTAGATGACAGGTAGAATTCGGGGTCGAATTCTGTTTAAGGGGGGTAGAATGTAATACCCTAAATTATATTCGAAAGGATTAGTCGGGAGAAACTAATTGAATCGGGAGAGAGTAATTGAATCGGGAGAAGGGTTCTTTTAGTAAAACACCAAATCAGGAAATGAGAGGGGGTTTTCCGCGTTTTGTGGGCAACCTGGGCTTGGGCCTAGGCCCATGTGGGGCTGGCCGGCCATAGGGGGGAGGCGCCACCCCCCCCAAACCCTAGCCGCCCCCCCATCTTTCCTCTCCTCCACCCCCTTGTGCCGCCACCCCCTCTCCACCTCCCCTCCACCCTCCCTTGCGCCCCTCTCCATCCCCCCACCACCTCCATTGCTGCTGGCCAAGGAGGAGAAGGAGCTCCATTGCAGCCGGCCAAGGAGGAAGAAGAAGGAGAAAAGAAGAGAAGGAAGAAGAAGGAGAGGGAGAAGAGAAGAGAAGAAGAGGGAGAAGAAGGGATCCGCAGCGGAAGCGTGGTGGTCATCATCCCCGCTGTGTGCTCTCTTCGTTTCGGCAAGGGTAACCCGTGGTTCTTTGCTTTAGATCAATTTCTAGTTGTCTAATTTTCGGATGTCAGTTCGTCGATATTCTGCAGCAGTGAAGTTTGTCGGTTTTGATTAGGTTAGAGGCAGATTTGGGTCTGGGTGTCTCCTAGAAAGTTGTAGATATCGTAGTTACCTCTCATTGCCGACAAGAATCAAGTCATTCGGACTTCGGTAGCCAAAGTTATGAATTTATTAGTATTTCTGTGTTTCTGGAGAGAAGCAGAATTGCTAGTGTTGGTTAACCTGATAGAAGCGCATATTTAGAGGGGTTTCCAGAGGGTCTCACCATAACGAAAAATGAGGCTAATCCTCTTATCTTTCAGGAAAGCTAAAGATCACTGAATTCGGACGAACGTAGAGAAAGTTATGATAGTTTCTTTGTCGCTGTCCAGAAACCCGACGTGAAATGTTTGCTCTGATTAAATAGATTGGTAGGTCTGGTAGATGGCCGAATCAGAGGGTCTCCCCAACTAAGTTTATTTAGACATTTTAATTAACTTTTCAGATTGTCCAAGATCATCCTATTTGGACTCCTGAGCAGAAAGTTATGAATTTTTGAAGTCTGCTGTCCGCAGTGACCGATCGCTAGAAATTAGAAAAAACTAGACGTGATAAGAAGTTTAGCGATTTCGATTGTAATGTGATGTATGATTTTGGTCCAGTATGCTAGTCTTAGTTTGGGGTATCTTCTTGTCCAGGTGGCAGCGAGATCCCAAGGGCAGCACCCACTTCGCGTCCGCCGTTCTCGCGCGGTTAAGGCAAGTATTCGGGTTATAGCGTATTTTCGGTTGTATGATAAAATTGTTGTGATTGCTTGATGTAGCCTTGCACGAATGTTAGTGTAATGAGTTTGCCTTTTATCTTGATGAATGCAAGCTATGGTTAACGTTTCCCTTGAGCGTTGCTAAATCTTACATGTTGTTATGTACATGTTAAATTCTTGGGTATGAAAGACGTGGGTATGGAGCATTTGCATGTTTCAAACGTGTTGGATACTTGGTCTTGTATGCATGTTTTTGATATACGATAGCGAAGTAAGGTTGCTTACATGATAATGAGAATATGATGTAATCCTGCTTATGAATATGTTATCATGGTGCATATGCATGTTGAGAGCATACAGGTGCCCTGGTCACGTGGTGACCAAGTACATATAGTTGAGGTCCCCGTCATGTAGATGACGGGCTTGAGGTCCCCACATTCGTGGAATGTGGGCTATGAATAAAAGAGGTCCCCATCATTAAAGTGATGGGCAAAGGTCCCTATACATGTGGTGTATAGGCTTTTGGTCCTGTGCGGAGGGCACGAGCAAGGGTATACTGGCGACGGTTGTGTACCCGCATTACCGTAAAATGCGAAAGAGATAAAGTTGAAAAGGTGCATTGCATTGGTTGCATTCACATGAGCATGAAGGCTATACTTTGGTGCATTGTTTATCTTGGATTATTGATGCTATGAATGATAACTTGCTTAGCCTTGTTGGTACTTGCTGAGTCTTTGGGCTCACTCTTGTTTTGATGTGTTTTAGGTACAACTGGCAAGACCCGCATGCATGGGAGGGAGTAGATGTTTGGATGCACGCACTACCACTCAATCTTAAGAATTACTTATGGATGGTTTGAGTTTCAGATTAACTGTAATAATGAGAATAGCAAATTTTGATTATGTTTATGAGATTATCCTGCATGCTTGAAAGAACCTGATTATGAAGATATTGATAAATGCCATGATTAATTGTTGGAACCTCGGTATAGCTGACTATACAAAGGAGGTTTTGCCGAAAATTTGTAATTAATCTTAGTTAGTTTAGTTTAATTTAATTTTAGTAGCATTCCAGGCTCAATGCTGAGCTGGGGTGTTACATGTTTGGTCTGGACAAGTGTTGGTTAGTGATGGTGCTTTGTGCACGAGCTTTGGGTAAGTGGTGGACTTGTCTGGACAATTAAGGACCGAACTTTGGGTACCTCCTGTTCAAGCAACACTCGTGCTATCACACGCGGTATATGGGTACTGTATGGTTAAGTAGGGGGAAAGTTTTATTGTGTTGAGTCCCACGGTGGTGAAATTGTAAGGGCATAGGACCGAGAAATCCTATGTTTTTCTTTTGGGCCGATAGGATGGAGATGTCAACGTCTTGTGTTTCCTAGGAGCCCTGGGTTGAGGGACTTAGCTCAATGGGATCTTCTTGCTAAAAACAACCATATCTTGATTTACCCGGCCAGCATAACATAGGAAGTATGCTATATTCGGAGGCATCTGGAGGCTTACGGGCTAATCAAGTCGTGTGGGTAAAGTAGTACACCCCTGCAGGGTATAAATCTATTCGAATAGCCGTGTCCACGGTTATGGACGACCGCTTGAAATTTGTGGCTGCTTATTGTTAGACTTGGAATTAAAATTGTGGGTAAACTCGGTATTCGTCATGAATGGGATATTCATGTTTGTTGTTGTATCAAAGTGGACAACCACTTTGCTATTTGTATGATTTATTTGTTATTCAATTCATTACTTATTCACATGCTTTACTTCTACTTCAAATCTGATTTTGAAATGGCACTTGAAAAACTAGTATGTGTAGGTTGTTCAGTGTTGCGTCTCTTTCGCAAAACTAAGCCAATATGAGCCCTTCCTTTGAATGACCTTATGCATAACTATTTTTATTTGTGTAAGACTTGCGAGTACTCCTTGGTACTCAGCCAGATGTTTGTTGGCTTTTACAGGTGAGGAAGATATTGAGACCGATGAGCTTGCCGGTGTCGATTTAGGCGACACTGATGAGTAGTATGCTATCTCTTAACTCCCAGTCGGTTGCTGATGGGTTATGGGGCATACCACTGCTGACATTTTGGTTTATTTACTTGCTTCCGCTGTTACTTTATGAACTCGTTTAATTTGGCCGGTCGGCCACTTGTATTAGTTGTAAACTTGGAACTATGATGTATGCCTTTTGTACTATTTATGTATGAGTGTTGTATGGATGTGATCAACGTTGTATGAGAGTATGGTATATTGGTCGCTGATCTTGGGAGCCAATATAAGTCATACTCGCTATTCATGACTTCCTATTTAACTCACTAAGTGTAGTGCTTGACTTGTTGGAGAACCGACAATCATGTAGTGCTCGCGGAGGAGCGGCACGCATGATCGTCGGCGCTCTTGTTTCAGTTAAGCCTCTCATTTAGATTGAGTTAAGTTGGAATCCATTTACCGGAGGTCCAGAGTTATGTCCTTAAGACCATGCTTAGTCTCGGTCTTATGGAGATTGATGAGGACATCAACCCTAAGGATGCAACCACTACTACTTCGACCCGCTGCACTGCATCCTCTACTTCTGCGATACTTCCATATTTCCCGGTAGGACCGTCGAGCTTCGTCTACACGCCATGGTGCTATGTCTACATGCCATGGTGCTGCATCTACATGCCATGGTGTTGCGTCACCAATTATTGGCCCACGGGCTATGTAATGTATTGGCCGACGACTTGGCCCATCTAGCGAACGATCTGGCCTATCTAGTGACCAACCACCCCTAGGCCTGTACTGTTCATGTGGGCACTATTCACACGTGAACAGTACTATGAACAGTACCCACGTCCTAGGGTTTCCCCCTCTTGGCCGCCGTCCTCATATAGGAGCCGCCGCCCTTTAGTTTTGCTTGGATTTTTCTTAGATAATATGCTGCTTTGCAGTTTTCGCCGTTTATCGGTTTGAGGAACCCCAACTTGTGTGCTTCAATTATTATTCGCAATACAAATTGCATCTTCTACTCTCTTGCTTGTGTTCTCGATTCGCTTGTAGGAGATAGCCTTCTTGGCGAGGTCAACCGCTCGCACGCGCTTGATAACCAACGGAGCAATCTTTGTAGTGATTGCGAGGATCGATCGTCGGCCTGAGCCTTCGATCATCGCGTCGTGTTCTCCACAATCGACGATCGAGACCTATCGTAAGATCGGGCCACACTTACATCGCTTGGTATCGAGCTTGCCGTGCGCTTAGGTAGTCACAGTTTTTCCCCTATTAGTTTAGTTACTGTTTATCGTCCAAAAATCCAGAAAATTAGCCCCACAAAAATATTGTGTTCGTCGTGTTCTTCCGCTGTCCCATCACTCCTTGTGCCATTGCAATTTTTATTTCAGTATTTTGCTTGTTGAAATTTTGGTTGCATTGTCGAGTCAAGTGCTGATCTCTAGTTTAGTTCTAGTCTAGTTCATTATTGTCTAGTTGCATCCCTTGTTTCCTTTGCGTAGCTTCGTCATTGTGTCAAGTTTCTGTCACATCAACTCCATCTTGTGCCGCGCCAAACACATCCGCTGCCATCCCTGCCGCGCCGCCACAAATCGCTGCCGCGACCATCACGACCACCCCACCACTCCCTGCCGCGCCCCCCACAGACCCGTTGCCGCGCCACCAACAACCTCCCTGCCGCGCCACCCTCACTGCTGCATCCACCCTGTCGTGGCAATCATCTCCTACCGCGGCAAAACCCTGCCTTTGACCGCCGCTCCTACTTGCTGCCGCGGCAACTGATCGACTTGCCCTCTTGTGGCCGCGAACCCCAGCACTCCTGCCGTGGCCACCAAAGCCATCTTGTCCGCTGCACACGCCAAACTCGTCGCAGCCTCTGCGCCACGACAACCACCGCAATCGCTTTCTCCGCGGAAGCCCTAGTTGAGATTGGATTTCCAATTCAGTTTCAAGGGAAGAGTTGGAATCTGTTTGTGACAAAATAGAAAAAAAAAGGAGAAGAACAAAAAGCTTTTGATTTCGGGCTCCAGAGAGAAAAAAATCAGAAAAGAAAGAGAAGAAAGAAAAACAAAAAAGAAAAAGAGAAGAAAAAAGAGAGAGAAGAGAAGAAAAAGAGCCCTCTGTCCCGAAAATTGAAAAGCCATCAAATCGGTGCCGAATCCAGTAAAAATTGGTGAAGCCCTTCCTGATATTGCCACCAGCTACCACAAAAAATTTGGGCACGTTTGGCCCAAGGGATCAAAATATATAGCAGTTTGAAGTTGAAACTGAAACGAATTCGAGTCCGTTTCCGACACCCCTTCACTAAAACGGGCATAACTTTTGCATACGAAGTCGGAATTCGACGTTCTTGTGCTCGTCTCGAAGATATCGACGGTGCGCATCTAAAAATCCGACATGCAAAGTGCCTGTCGCCCTCTAAGACCTCCAAAATCGGCCATCTTTAGCCCCAAAATTGCATCGCAAGTTTTCAGTTTTCTATTTTTGGCGTTTCTTTCGGTCTTCCCTTTGGAATTTGGGGTTCGTCCAGTTGAGAAAGTTGTAGATCTCGTCGAAACCTTTGAAACAAGTATATATAAGCAAATTTGCTTGTTCATCGTTTGAGACTAGCTGTTGTATCTGCTCAATCTAGAGGGCCGTCTATGTTGCACATTTTCTCCGTTTTTGTGCTCTACATCGCGTGAACGATCTTGTGCCCTTAGAACGAAGTTTGAGTAGTTGGCTAGCGTCTCTCCTAGCACTTGTTGTGAGGCTTTCCATTGCTTACATCAAGTCACATTGATCGCTATGCAGCGCACATACACTTCTCTCCATAGGGCGGTGATTCGCTAGCTTTGATTAGGCTAGGATCAGCAACATTGGCTAAGTACTTTGAACAATCTTTCAACTTGCATTAACTGAATTGATTATTGCTAATCCTTTTCTACATCTCGTGCCTTCCAAGCTCCACCTACTCTTGATCGTAACAGTTCCTCTGCAATCGTACCCACGCCGACACGGTATCACGAACCACCCACCGCTGTACCACCTCCTGTATGCTTTGGTAAGAACACTTGTAAGAGTGTGGTAAGACGCTTGAGAGTGTGTGATTCCGCCTTCCATCACCTAGTAGATGATAGGGATAATACCCTTGTGTTGTCTTTTGTTTTCTACTAACCATGGCAGGTGAGATGACTGATGAGAAAGGGTGCGTGGTAAAGGGAGAGCTCATGACGCTCCTGGATGAGCAACGCACAACCATTAATGAGGACATCGACAGGAAGCTTCAAGCTACTACAACTGTGAGGACTCCAGTTTATTAGGTTTGTAATGCTTAACCAACCACCTGGTCCTAGCATCACAAATCAAATAAATCGATCTCGAGATATGTATACTTCCTGAAGCAAGATACACACCCCTGCACAAAATTAGACATCAACTCCATTCAAAACATAGAGTCCAAACATTACACTACAAACGGAAGATAAACAAATAGTAACAATATTACAGATATAGGCGGACAGTGCCACAAGATACACAAATAACAACAAAAGACAATGAAGCAAAGTGCCATAAGATGGCTATAAACAAAGCCAATCAAGGTGCCTTCAACCCACAAGGCATCCGACCGACCGCCAAGCCTAGTCGTCACCCACGGCGACAAAGACAAATCACGTAAGTGAGGACCCCGAGGCTCACCTTCTTCCTCTCGCAACAAAACATCAAGCAAAGCACCGAGTACAAAGATTGTCTTTGTACCCGCAAGACCGACGTGTGAACTAGCGGACTGTTAATATGCTACATGCAGCTTATTTGGTGGAGGTCATATGTTTCATTTGCATAAAGCCAATTTTCATTTGCAATAAGGTAATACAGCTTTAAAGGCAAGTTTGCAATTCATTTTTAAGATTGAAATAACAAGAAGGGTAATAATAACAAAAGGGAAAGATAGACAACCTAGAAGTGACTATCCCAATAGTCACCATTAACAATAGCACGAATCCCGTTCGCACCACCCATCAAGTTTTAATTTAAATGTTGTAGTCTAACTCTCGATAAGCTTACCCAAGCGTGTCCATCACCTAGACGAGGCTATTCGAATAGTTTTTAACCTGCAGGTGTACCATCTGCACCCACACCTCGCATCGCCTTTAAGCCAAAGCACACTTCCAAGGTATGCCGCACACACTAAGTCCTACGAGACTGTTTCCAATATTGTGTATCAACCCCGAGCCGCTCGTATGGGTAGAAACACCATACGCTACATGGTAAAGCCGAAAAGACAACTACCCACTCAGATAAAGCTTTTGGACAACTACCATGCTCCCACCTCCGTCCCTCCCGCGACCTCCTGCGACCGGGACCAATACACGCCAAAGTACTAGGTCAAGAGAGGTCCCATACCCTCTAGTGTGGTTAGCACGCGAAATGCTGGATAACAAAACTCACAAGATGTTCGGTCCTTAATTGACCGGGCACCTTTCCATCCACACCTAAGATCACACCAATCTTACCATTGTGCCCGCCCAAATCATTTTTGTTTTCATTTTTAGTTTTGCAATTAAACATAGCGAAATGTCAAACATAAAGTTGTAGTAAATTTTGTGTGATCAAGGTTACCGACTAAAGTCGATAACCGCCAGCTTCTACCGATAGCTAAGCATGTCTAAGCAAGTTGAAATCGATCTACTAAGTGACAAGAGATCATCCAATGATCTCTAATCACAAAGAAATAACCTAGGCTCGTAGTAGAGATCAATATTTTGGCTACGAGGATATGCAACTACGGATTTAACTAATCAATTTAACACAAATTAAGCAATGCATACATACAATTGAAACAAAATATTAATCTTTAAAATACTGGATTAAACATGATCAAATCGCTTGCACATTCTGCCGTTGCTCAATATGTCATGGAGGATCGTCCTCGTGGTTGCCGCAAATATCGAAGCCTAATGATCGAACATAACAAAGAAATAAGAACGAATAACACCGACAAAACTCAAACATTCAACAACATCAAACAAACCAAAACTCACACAGCAGCCTAAGCAAGAAATAACAGAATTTTAGAAACAGAGAACAAATCATTTTAAGTTATTAGCAATTTTCTATGAATTTTCTAAGCTAAAAACACAACAAGTCACTAGTTAATTACTTAACAAATTTTCATGAACATAAACAGTGTATATAACCTATCCTAATAATTAGTACATTAAAATGGCAATTTACAAAATTGGTTTCACTGGATTTGGACAAATATTGAAAGAGATATGCATTTTCTAATCTAGAAGATACATAAAACATCATTTTATTAATTAACAGATTTTTGCTACAGAGACATGGGTGAAACTAATTTTAGTAAATAATACATTTGAAATGAAAATAAACAAACTTTGGATTCATGCAATTTGGATAAAAATTGAATTAGTTATGCATTTTCTAAGTTTAAATGAATTAACAAAGGCAACAGTAAAACATATTACCAAATACTAAAGCATTAAATCCTTTTTCTACCCACGCTATCTAGCCCTGTGCACCGACAATGGGCCACATGAAAATGTCGACTGAAACACCACCGCCGAAGTGACGTCGAAGGCGTATTCTAAGAATACGTCTTCGGCTTACCAAAGTGCAAACCTAACATACTCTCACAGAGAAATACGCTTCCCAACAGAGGAAACGCATTACCAGAGCTACACAGCCCTAACTGACAACATGGACCCACCGATCAGAGACTCAAGGTGAAATATAACGGTGAGATTAAATGTTTTCTAAACATGATTAACAATAAAAGGCCCACAAGTCAGGGACTCAAAGTAGGCACGATTGGAGTTAAACTGATCATCACCGGCGGTTCACCGGCGAGCACGGCACGGCGCGGCCGCGCAACTGATTTTGCAAACCAGGAGGTTTCTGGGCAAAAGAGTGGTACCTACGGGTTCGCAAGGCCCTCGCGAACTCGATGACGGTGATGCGAAGCCCAATGGTCGCCGGAGTCGAGCTCACGACGGCCGGAGGCGGAGAAGAAGACACGGCTCCCACGGCGAGGTCACTACAGGCTTCTAGAAGACTCCGGAAGGTGCGCACAAGCTTCGCCCCAACACCAGGAGCAAGAAGCACATGATCATGCCGACGAAGAAAGCCTGAGGTGGCCGGAATTTCCACGGCGGCGGAAAACCGAGCTTGGAGAAGAAGGGGCCGCACAACCTCAACGATGCACCAAAGATGAAAATGAAGCCGTCATTAGACTCAGTGCATCAGTGCGATCCTAAGGAACCAAGTAACGGCCGAAACTCACCGAGCGCAAATGAGCTCACGGAGCCGAGCGCCGGAGTTGGAGACGATGAACACGCCCCGCGATACATCGACACCGAGGGCTCGGGATGGGCAAAATGGATGCGCGAGGAACAAGGAAGATGAAGACGGGGTTGAAGAAGCACGAGCGGCAACGAGGTGGTGGCGCAGCTCGGGTTCTTCTCCTACGAAGCTAAGAAATGGGCGGAGAAAACGCAAGAATGAACGCGAGGAAGAATGGATGACCCAAGGAGGTAGATGGACTCGGCGATCCTTCCGAGGCGAACACGCGTCCCGCGTGGCGGCGACGAGCTGCGTGGCACGCATGCGCGAGCGCCACGATCTCCCAGAGGCGCGAGTCGGCGAGGAAGAACTCGACAGAATGGCCCACATGTCGGCGACGGCGACGCGGTGCGAGCGCAGGTCTAACTCGATCGGAAGATACCGACCGCTCGATCGCTAATGGACGGCCGAGATCAATGTATGCATTCGGACAGTCGGTTGCGCCGCGCGACGTGGATCGCTCGATTTGCATCGGACGGTCACGATCGATTGGACTCACGCGGCGCGTTTAGTTGACGCGACCGAGTCAAGTGGTACGAGTCGGACTCGAGCCTGAGTTGGGTTCGGGCCCGAGGAACAGTACTTTTAGAATTTGATTTAAAAGACAGAGAAGGTTTGGGGAATTTTTAGAGGTAGCTCCTGAGCTCCAAAAATTTCGAAATTTTTATGGTAGCTACTAGGGACAGAGGACAACCTTGTATAATTTTTCCAGAACTTTTTATGCACTGCATTGTTCTAGAGAAAATTCACAAGCTGCTGTCCAGGGAGTTTGACCAGATTTCAAACAGAGTTGACTTGGCCATTTGAAATAGCAAACAAAATCTAAAAATTGTGAAATAATTCAGGGATGTAGATAGGATGATCAAGATGCTAGGAAAAATAGTTTCAGAGGATGATCAAAGTTTGAAGGCTAAGAATTAGCTGACAACAATCTCCATTCACAAGAGTTTAATTCTAGAAAATGGAAATTGCTAGGGAAAATGTAGAACTTTCAAATGATTTGAAGAGACAACAAAAGTTTTTATTTCTCCTCAAAATTTTACATTTGAAATACAAACCCTAAGTTAGGGCTGTTACAAATCTCCCCCCCTTACAGGAATCTCGCCCCGAGATTCTGATCACTGGGAGAAGAAGGATGGGTAATCTGCTCGAAGGCGATCTTCCCGCTCCCACGTGGCTTCATCCTCGGAGTGGTTTGACCATCGAACTTTAAGGAACTTGATCACACGGTTCCTTGTTCTGCTCACTTCTTCGAGGATATGAACGGACGCTCATGATAAGACAGATCTTCCCGCACATCGATATTTTCCAATGGTGTTTCCTCCACAGAACACGGAGGCACTTCTTCAATTGTGACACATGGAAAACATCATGCACCCTTCAAGTGTAGCCGCAACTCCAACTTGTATGCAACAGCTCCCACTTTCTTGATGATGCGATACGCCCGACATATCGAGGAGCCGCTTGCCCTTGACACCAAACGACGATGTCCTTCAAAGGTGAAACTTTGAGATACACAAAGTCATTGGGCTGAAACTCAACTCACGACGACGCCGACCGCATAGCTCTTCGCTCGATCGAGCTACGCGCAAGTGCTCACGAATCAATCGCACTTGACTTTCGGCCTCATTAATGGAATCGGGCCAAAGAACCGCTTTTCACCGCCACTAGCCAACGGTGTTCTGCAGCGCCGCCCATACAAAGCTTCAAACGGTGCCATACCGAGACTAGCTCGAAGTCGTTGTTGTAGGAGAACTCGGCAAGTGGTAGGCACTTCTCCCAATTCTTCCCATAGGAAAGAACACAAGCACGGAGCATATCTTCAAGAACTTGGTTGACTCGCTCCGTCTGACCATCAGTCCGAGGATGATAGGTCGAATGAATGAAAGACGGGTCCCCATGGCTTCTCGTAAATCGTGCCATAGCCGAAGTGAAAAGAGAGCCACGATCGACACAATCGTTCGTGGCACACCATGCAAACTCACAATGCGGGATATGTAGAGGTGCGCCAATTTATCGACGCGAGGGCGGTACACACCGGCGTAAAATGCGCTACCTTCGCCAATCGATCGATAACAACCGTATAGCATCCTTCCTCAAGAAGTACGGTAGACCGGTGATGAAGTCCATACCAACGAATCCCACTTCCACTCCGGTATGGGCAAGGGTCAAGAAGACTCATTGACGCCGATGTTCGCCTTGACACGACAAAGATATGTCACATCCGCCACGAACACGCAATCTCACGCTTCATGCGAGTCCACCGTAATCTCGACGCAGATCTTGGTACATCTTGGTAGCCCGGGATGGATGGACAAAGGCGAATCATGGGCCTCTGAAGAATCAAATCCGCAACTCCGGACCTTTGGGACCACAAGACGCTGCCCAAACCATACAACACCGTGCTCATCTTCTGTGAAACACTTGGCTGATCCATCCTCGATGTTCGCTTGATTTTACCCACGCCATCATCGATTGTCGTGTCGCCTTGATTTGATCCACCAAGGTTGGTTGCACAACCAAGGCAGCAAGGGAATCATGCTCAACCAAACCCAAGTTGAGACGCTGGAATTCTGCAAGAAGCGCAGGTTGCTGCTCTTGGATCATCAAAGTATTGCAATACACCTTTCGACTAAGTGCATCAAGAACCACATTGGCCTTGCTGTGTGATATCAATACCCATGTCATAATCTTTGATTAATTCTAGCCATCTCCTCGCTCGAGGTTCAGATCCGCCGAGTAAATAAGTATTTCAAACTCTTATGATCGAATACACCTCACGCCGTTTCCGATCAAATAATGCCGCCAAATCTTGAGTGCATGAACTATCTGCAGCAAGCTCTAAATCATGGGTGGGATAGTTGAGCTCGTGAGGTCTCAATCGCTCGATGCATAGGCAATCGCCTTGCCTTCCCGCATAAGAACACATCCGAGTCCCCGACGAGAGGCATCGCAATAAATATCGAAGCTCTTGTGGATATCGGGAAGAGTAAGGACTGAGCCGAAGTCAATCGCCGCTGAGCTCCCAAAGCTCTCATCACAAGCAGAGGACCATACAAACTTCTTGTCCTTCTTAAGCAATTCACCATCGGCTTTGCGATCTTGGAGAAGTTCTCGATAAAGCGCGATAGTAGCCGCTAAACCAAGAAAACTCCGCACATCGTTGGATCGACTTGGTGGCCCCAAGATAGAACATCGCCGACTTTGCCGGGATCCACACTATGCCTCCAATGAAAGAACATGGCCCAAGAATGCCATTTCTTTCAACCGAACTCACATTTGCCGAACTTTGCATACAAATGATGCTCCATAACTTGCCCAAAACAATCTTCGATGCTCAAGATGCTCGCTTGATCTTGGAATAGATAAGAATGTCATCAATAAAACCACCACAAATTTGTCCAAATACTCCATGAATACGAATTCATAAGGTTCATGAACAACGCTGGAGCATTGGTCAAACCGAAAGACATGACGGTGTACTCGTGCAGTGCCATAACGAGTAGTGAAAGCCGTCTTCGAATATCCTCACCGATCCGACTTGATGATAGCCCGATCTCGGATCAATCTTGAGAACACTTGAGCTCCGCATAACCGGTCAAAAGATCATCAATGCGGGCGAGGATATTTGTTCTTCACCGTCACTTCATTGAGAGGACGGTAATCAACACACATGCGCAAGGTCTTGTCCTTCTTCTTCACAAAGATCACCGGACAACCCCAAGGAGATGAATCGACGGATGAAACCCTTTGCTTGGAGCTCACCAAGCCGCTTCTTCAATTCTTCTAGCTCATTGGGAGGCATCCGATACGGCGCCTTCAAATCGGAGCGATGCGGCAAAGAACTCGATGACAAACTCCAGATCTCGAACCGAGGCATCCTGCAAATCTTCAGAAAGACATCCACAAAGCCGATACTATGGGAACATCTTGAATCAGTAAGGTGGCTTTGTCTCTAATGCACATAGATGTGGCCCCGCACCGCGCGAAAATCCGACCGCCACCAAGGGTCGGTAAGATAAACAACCTTCCCGCACAATCGATTTGCCCCAAGTGTTGGGACAACCAATCCATGCCAAGAATCACATCCGACTCATTGAATCGAAAGCGAATGAGATTTGCCAAAAATCCCACTCCTTCAACTATGATAGGAACATCCCGACATCAGAATCGCCTCTCATTTCCACCCGAGAGCGGATGAGCAAAGGAACTCCCAAAGGAACACAAAGAAGACCACTAGCAGCAGCAAATGATCTTGAAATAAAGAATGCGATGCTCCGTAATCAAATAATACCGCAGCAGACGGGAATTAACAAGAAGTGTACCAATCACGACATCCGCGCCCCGAGCCTCCTCACCGAAAGGTGGTTGACTCGACCACGCCGCACTCGGGCTTCGGATTATCTTCCGTCGTGGATGACCGCTCCCTCGCCCGCGCCCTCCATTAGGACGAGGGGCCGCAACACTCGAGGCGTGCATTCGCATAATGGCCCTTGTTGTGGCAATAAAACAAATCACCTCGCCGCCGGATTGCGGAGGCCGCTCTGTCGCTGAATCGCAGCGCACGTGGTCAAACACGCCCGCGGTGGGCGAGAGCTGGTGCGAGATGGTCTCGCGCCGGTGGAGCAAAAGAGCGGGCCATCGTGCCGCCCACCGAGGACGAACGAGGCCGGTGTGAGTAGACCGATGCGCCTCCCACTTGCGCTATGGACTCGCCAAAGCCTTTGCCTTATGCTCGCAACGATGGCCTTATCTACCAAGGCCCGAAAGTCCGAGAAGTTCACAATGGATAGCTTGTCCTGCAGCTCCTGACAAGCCATCCATAAATTTCTCCCGCTAGCCTCATCTCGAGGCCACCTCCCGAGCATAACGAGCGGATGATTGAACTCGCATGTACTCCGTCACGATTTGCGCCCTTGCTTGAGCGCGAGGAACTCCTTTTCTTCACTTCATCGTGCCATCCGGGATGTGGGCCCGACGAAAAGCCGACGGAACTCCTCCCACGCGACCACATGGCTCGCGGGCCGCATGGCGAGATAGTTCTCCCACCATGAGAGCCGCGCCTCAAGCCGGTGGGGCGCGAAAAGTGCCTTATCTCGCGCTCGCATCGAGCTATGTTGAGCTTTCGCCAACCATGCGCAGCCAATCGTCCGCATCGAGAGGTCCTCGAGCGGAGAAAGTCGGTGGCGCGTGCGGAGGAACTCGCAAGTCCCCGCGAGTCCGGTGGACGCTACCACCGGCAGAGTGGAGGTATTCCTAGCAATAACCTCCAAGATGCGTGTCGGTCCATGCGGTTTCGCTCGATCGAGCGAGCACCTCACCATGGTCTGAGGAGGGGAAGCTCCTCATCATGACCACCTGCTTGACTACCACGCGCTCTCCCTACCATCCTGTTTTACTAAGACAAGTTAGCAACAAATTTAAGAGCAAGAAAGCCAAAATTCATGAAAGCAAATTAAAACAAACACAAGGCGGATAAAGTTCGACCAAAGAAAATCGGACACATAACTACTCCCTTTACATCTTACCCTATTATCCCCACAAGTTTTAGTTGGATTAAACTTCATGGTTCTCCCAAACTAATTCCACCAGTAGTAACTATCTTTTGAAAGGTGAAGAGAGAAACCAAGTTTCAAAACTTAAATTAGAGTAAGATGAGAGTAGAAAGCTAAGATAGGTAAGGAATAAAATCTGAGATTCGCCTAGGTTTTCATAAACCTTTTATAATTTGAAAATAAGACTTTCAAAATACCCTAAGGACGACTATGCTTGGGTTACTTACGGTCGAATGGCTCGATACCAACTTTGTGAGGACTCAGCTTATTAGGTTTGTAATGCTTAACCAACCACCGGTCCTAGCATCACAAATCAAATAAATCGATCTCGAGATATGTATACTTCCTGAGCGGTATACACACCCTGTACAAAATTAGACATCAACTCCATTCAAAACATAGAGTCCAAACATTACACTACAAACGGAAGATAAACAAATAGTAACAATATTACGTATATAGGCCGACGGTGCCACAAGATACACAAATAACAACAAAAAGACAATGGAAGCAAAAGTGCCATAAGATGGCTATAAACAAAGCCAATCGGTGTGCCTTCAACCCACAAGGCATCCGACCGACCGCCAAGCCTAGTCGTCACCCACGGCGACAAAGACACTCACGTAAGTGAGGACCCCGAGGCTCACCTTCTTCCTCTCGCAACAAAACATCAAGCAAAGCACCCGAGTACAAAGATTGTCTTTGTACCCGCAAGACCGACGTGTGAACTAGCGGACTGCAATATGCTACATGCAGCTTATTTGGTGGAGGTCATATGTTTCATTTGCATAAAGCCAATTTTCATTTGCAATAAGGTAATACATTTAAAGGCAAGTTTGCAATTCATTTTAAGATTGAAATAACAAGAAGGGTAATAATAACAAAAGGGAAAGATAGACAACCTAGAAGTGACTATCCCAATAGTCACCACAACAATAGCACGAATCCCGCATTCGCACCACCCATCAAGTTTTAATTTAAATGTTGTAGTCTAACTCTCGATAAGCTTACCCAAGCGTGTCCATCACCTAGACGAGGCTATTCGAATAGTTTTTAACCTCGCAGGTGTACCATCGCACCCACACCTCGCATCGCCTTTAAGCCAAAGCACACTCCAAGGTATGCCGCACAGACTAAGTCCTACGAGACTGTTTCCAATATTGTGTATCAACCCGAGCCGCTCGTATGGGTAGAAACACCATACGCTTACATGGTAAAGCCGAAAAGACAACTACCCACTCAGATAAAGCTTTTGGACAACTACCATGCTCCCACCTCCGTCCCTCCCGCGACCTCCTGCGACCGGGACCAATACACGCCAAAGTACTAGGTCAAGAGAGGTCCCATACCCTCTAGTGTGGTTAGCACGCCAAATGCTGGATAACAAAAACTCACAAGATGTTCGGTCCTTAATTGACCTGCACCTTTCCATCACACCTGTAAGATCACACCAATCTTACCATTGTGCCCGTCCCAAATCATTTTTGTTTTCATTTTTAGTTTTGCAATTAAACATAGCAGAAATGTCAAACATAAAGTTGTAGTAAATTTTGTGTGATCAAGGTTACCGACTAAAGTCGATAACCGCCTGCTTCTACCGATAGCTAAGCATGTCTAAGCAAGTTGAAATCGTATCTACTAAGTGACAAGAGATCATCCAATCTCTAATCACAAAGAAATAACCTAGGCTCGTAGTAGAGATCAATATTTTGGCTACAGGATATGCAGCTACGGATTTAACTAATCAATTTAACACAAATTAAGCAATGCATACATACAGCTGAAACAAAATATTAATCTTTAAAATACTGGGATTAAACATGATCAAATCGCTTGTTCGGTCATTGTTGCTCAATATGTCATGAGGATCGTCCTCGTGGTTGCCGCAAATATCGGCTTCAATGATCGAACATAACAGCAAATAAGAACGAATAACACCGACAAAACTCAAACATTCAACAACATCAAACAAACCAAAACTCACACAGCAGCCTAAGCAAGAAATAACAGAATTTTAGAAACAGAGAACAAATCATTTTAAGTTATTAGCAATTTTCTATGAATTTTCTAAGCTAAAAACACAACAAGTCACTAGTTAATTACTTAACAAATTTTCATGAACATAAACAGTGTATATAACCTATCCTAATAATTAGTACATTAAAATGGCAATTTACAAAATTGGTTTCACTGGATTTGGACAAATATTGAAAGAGATATGCATTTTCTAATCTAGAAGATACATAAAACATCATTTTATTAATTAACAGATTTTTGCTACAGAGACATGGGTGAAACTAATTTTAGTAAATAATACATTTGAAATGAAAATAAACAGCACTGGATTCATGCAATTTGGATAAAAATTGAATTAGTTATGCATTTTCTAAGTTTAAATGAATTAACAAAGGCAACAGTAAAACATATTACGTAAATACTAAAGCATTAAATCCTTTTTCTACCCACAGCTATCTAGCCCTGTGCACCGACAAATGGGCTCACATGCGAAAATGTCGACTGAACAACCACCCGCCGAAAGTGACGCCGGCGTATTCTAAGAATACGCCTTCGCTACCAAAGTGCAAACCTAACATACTCTCACAGAGAAATACGCTTCCCAACAGAGGAAACGCATTACCAGAGCTACACAGCCCTAACTGACAACATGGACCCACCGATCAGAGACTCAAGGTGAAATATAACAGTGAGATTAAATGTTTTCTAAACATGATTAACAATAAAAGGCCCACAAGTCGTGGACTCAAAGTAGGCACGATTGAGTTAAACCGATCATCACCGGCGGTTCACCGCGAAAGACGGTACGCGGCGCGCGCGCAAGAATCGATTTTGCAAACCAGAGGTTTCGGGCAAAAGAGTGGTACCTACGGTTCGCAAGGCCCTCGCGAACTCGATGACGGTGATGCGGCCCAATGGTCGCCGAGTCGAGCTCACGACGGCCGGAGGCGGAGAAGAAGACACGGCCCCACGGCGAGGTCACTACAGCTTCTAGAAGACTCGGAAGGTGCGCACAAGCTTCGCCCCAACACCGAGAGCAAGAAGCACATGATCATGCCGACGAAGAAAGCTCGAGGTGGCCGGAATTTCCGGGCGCGAAACCGAGCTTGGAGAAGAAGGGGCCGCACAACCTCAACGATGCACCAAAGATGAAAATGAAGCCGCTATTAGACTCGGTGCATCGCGATCCTAAGGAACCAAGTAACGGCCGAAACTCACCAGAGCGCAAATGAGCTCACGGAGCCGAGAGCGCGGAGTTGGAGACGATGAACACGCTCCCCGGCGATACACTGGACACCGAGGGCTCGGGATGGGCAAAATGGATGCGGCGAGGAACAAGGAAGATGAAGACGGGGTTGAAGAAGCACGAGCGGCAACGAGGTGGTGGCGCTGGGCTCGGGTTCTTCTCCGGCCGAAGCTAAGAAATGGGCGGAGAAAACGCAAGAATGAACGCGAGGAAGAATGGATGACCCAAGGAGGTAGATGGACTCCGGGCGATCCTCTGGAGGCAGACACGCGTCCCCGGCGTGGCAGCGACGAGCTGCGTGGCACGCATGCGCGAGCGCCACGATCTCCGGAGGCGCGAGTCGGCGAGGAAGAACTCGACAGAATGGCCCACATGTCGGCGACGGCGACGGCGGTGCGAGCCGAGGTCTAACTCGATCGGAAAGATATCGACCGCTCGATCGCTAATGGACTACCGAGATCAATGTATGCATTCGGACAGTCGGTTGCGCGACGCGACGTGGATCGCTCGATTTGCATCGGACGGTCACGATCGATTGACTCGCGCGGTGCGCTTAGTTGACGCGACCGAGTCAAGTGGTACGAGTCGGACTCGAGCCCGAGTTGGGTTCGGGCCGAGGAACAAGATTTTTAGAATTTGATTTAAAAGACAGAGAAGGTTTGGGGAATTTTTAGAGGTAGCTCCTGAGCTCCAAAAATTTCGAAATTTTTATGGTAGCTACTAGGGACAGAGGACAACCTTGTATAATTTTTCCAGAACTTTTTATGCACTGCATTGTTCTAGAGAAAATTCACAAGCTGCTGTCCAGGGAGTTTGACCAGATTTCAAACAGAGTTGACTTGGCCATTTGAAATAGCAAACAAAATCTAAAAATTGTGAAATAATTCAGGGATGTAGATAGGATGATCAAGATGCTAGGAAAAATAGTTTCAGAGGATGATCAAAGTTTGAAGGCTAAGAATTAGCTGACAACAATCTCCATTCACAAGAGTTTAATTCTAGAAAATGGAAATTGCTAGGGAAAAATGTAGGAACTTTCAAATGATTTGAAGAGACAACAAAAGTTTTTATTTCTCCTCAAAATTTTACATTTGAAATACAAACCCTAAGTTAGGGCTGTTACAACAACTACATTGCAACGATCAATCAACGATAGTCTTGCAGCGCTCACTATACGCCTTGAAAGAATGGTGAATCGGCCACCTCACAACGGACGCGAGTATGATCAGGATGCAGCCCAAGATCTTGAGGTGGACGATGATAATGAGAGCCGAAACCGTGACGCCGGGGCTGCCCTTGCTGATCAAGAGGCACGTCAACGACACCGCCTACATCACAACCGTCACGGTATGGGAGGTAATAATTATTTTCAGCACAACAATGCTCGTGTTAATGATGACCCATTTGCTAAAGTTAAATTTACCATACCATCTTTTGCGGGTGTTTATGATGCTGAAATTTATCTAGATTCGGAGATGACAGTTGAACAAAAATTTAATGCCCATCTAGTTCCTGAAGTGCATAGAGTGAGACAAGCTACTAGTGAATTTAAAGATTTTGCTATCATTTGGTGGAATCAAATAGTTAATTCTGGCTTAACACCTGATACATGGGATAGATTGAAGGTAGTTATGCGTGCTAGATTTGTTCCACCTGCTTTTAATCGTGATATGCGTAAAAAAATTACAGCACTTAGACCAAGGTAATAAATCTGTCGAGGAATACTACCAAGAACTACAAATAGGCATGCTGCGTTGTAACGTTGTTGAGGATGAGGAGGATAAAATGGCTCGTTTTTATGGTGGCTTAAGGCGTGAAATTCAGGGCATAGTTGATTACAAAGAGTATAATAATATCAATAGGTTGTTCCAGCTTGCTTGTTTGGCAGAAAAAGAATTGCAGGGAAAACAACAAAGGACTAGGAGCAACTTCGGAAGTACGTCTACATCGAGACCGACGCCAGGACAAGCCAACACAACCCCACCTTCTGTTGTTCAGTCTGCTGCCCCCTTCGTGAGTAGGGCGCGTTCAGCAGCACCGCCACCACCGTCACGTGCATCCGAGGCAAGTAAATCTACTAGTGTGCAGGCACCAGTGCAGAGCTCTTCATCAGTTGCTTTCACGGGTCGCACGACGGGAATTGTGTGCCACCGTTGCAAAGGGATGGGCCACTTCATGAGAGATTGCCCAAGTCAGCGAGCATACATTGCGACAGACGACGGTGGTTATGCAAGTGCTAGTGATGTTGAGGATGAATATGCTCTTGCAGCTAACCTTGCAGGTAATGATGATGATCATGAGACAGATAGCGATGGTGATGAAATTTTAGGTGCCGCTGCTACTAAGAATTATAGGACCTTAATTGTGCAACGAGTATTGAGCACTCAAATGGAGCAAGCGGAGAAGCTACAGTGCCATAATTTGTTTCAGATGTTCCTTATCGTCAAGGATCGCCGTGTTCGTGTTATAATTGATGGCGGGAGCTGTAACAACTTGGTGAATTCATATTTGGCCAAGAAGCTTGGCTTGACCACACGTGCGCATCCTCACTCGTACCACATTCAGTGGTTCAACAACAGCGGTAAGGTGAAGGTAACACAATCTGTGAGAGTGCATTTTTCCATTGGTTTCTATCATGATGTTGCTAATTTTGACGTAGTACATATGCAAGCCTACTCACTTTTATTAGGACGTCCATGGGAATTTGATACTGATGCAACTCATCATGGTAGAAGTAATAAATACTCTCTTATGTACAAAGGAAAGAAAATAACTTTGCTACCTTTGACACCTGCTGAAATTATGCAATGTGATAAAGAGATAGCTGCAAATGAGATGAAAGAATGTGAACCGGAATATGAAAATCAGCAAGTAGTAAAGAATAATTTCCCACCTAAGAAAGAGAAGTTGGCACCTAGTTCTAGTAATGAGGGAATTAAATTAAAGGGTTGTGTCATGCTTACAACCAAACCTATTCTTGCTGAAAATTTTGATAATGATATTCCATGCGACGCTTTGAAATGCAAAGATGCTTTATTTTCTCTTGATGATACATCTAGCTCTTTGCCGTCTGCTGTCACTAACCTTTTGCAGGAAAGTGATGATTTGGAGACAACGATTGAGTCGAGGACGACTCAAATTCAAGAAAGGGAGGATGATGAGGACATCAACCCTAAGGATGCAACCACTACTACTTTGACCCGCTGCACTGCATCCTCTACTTCTGCGACACTTCCATATTTCCCGGTTGGACCGTCGAGCTTCGTCTACACACCATGGTGCTATGTCTACATGCCATGGTGCTGCATCTACATGCCATGGTGCTGCGTCACCAATTATTGGCCAACGGGCTATGTAATGTATTGGTCGACGACTTGGCCCATCTAACGGATGATCTGGCCTATCTAGTGACCAGCCACCCTAGGGCCGTACTGTTCATGTGGGCACTATTCATACATGAACAGTACTATGAACAGTACCCACGCCCTAGGATTTCCCCCTCTTGGCCGCCCTCCTCATATAGGAGCCGCCGCCCTTTAGTTTTGCTTGGGTTTTTCTTAGATAATATTCTGCTTTGCAGTTTTCGCCGTTTATCGGTTTGAGGAACCCCAACTTGTGTGCTTCAATTATTATTTACAATACAGATTGCATTTTCTACTCTCTTGCTTGTGTTCTTGATTCGCTTGCAAGAGATAGCCTTCTTGGCGAGGTCAACCGCGTTCGGCACGGTTGATAACCAACGGAGCAGTGGTGTAGTGATTGCGAGGATCGATCCGCTCGGCCTGAGCCTTTGGATCATCAACGTCGTGTTCTCCACAATCGACGTATCAGTACCTATCGAAAGATCGGGCCACAGTTACATCAGAGATAACCCGGGGTCCCCATAGCGTTGGTATTAGAGCCATACTGACTGTAGGTTAGAGATAGCACTGGCGTTAGAGTTAGTAAGCCTTTTTGATTCAAAATATTTTGAGATTATCAAATTACTTTCAGAAAGTATAAGTTAGGAATATCTTTTATTCCTCATCCCTCTTAGTGCCTTTTCTTACATTACTCTTGTTTGGTTTGAAAAAGAAGTCTTACCTTGTTTTTCTTGTCTTTAGATGAGTCGTCAATACCTGGTCAAAGAAACTCAAGCTGAGAACGTGGATGGATACCCGGCGCTTCTCCGAGATATGATGTTGAGGGCGAACTTTACTTACCAGCCGACCTACGCCATCTATCGCCGCGACAGGGGGCCAGGCATGGAGGAATACTTGGCCGTGATCAACATTATCGCTAGACAAGTCACGGGGAGCATCCCATATTGTTTCCAGGCACGTGGCACTTTTGAGGCCATGGCTCTGTAGGGAGTGGCTCGTGTGGCTATGAGCCACCTCCGTTATGATCTGACGGAGTTGTCTCAGTCGCCTTACGACCATTTTCCTATGAGAGAGCGTGGCACGGAGGTGGACACCTTTGCCCGGATCCAGTTTGGGGAAGATCCCCAGGTTAGGCAGTTGGCAAGATTGGTTCATATCATGAACCAAATCCATCGGTGCACTGTGTATGAGTTGTACGAGACTCGTCAACGTCTCGTGGTGGCCCAAGAGAACTTACAACTCATGTGTAACATGGGGATCGTTGACCGCCATGTGGTTTATGGCGCAAATGAGATTTCCCCATATGCTTCAGCACCACCGATGTACCGTCTTCCGGAAGTGCCAGGGTGTGTACCCAATTATGGGGCGAGACGCTAGGCCCGTATGTCGGTCGGCTTTGCTCGTACTCATAGGATGGACCCTGTTGGAGGCCATGAGATAGAGCAAGGCTCCCCTCTGCACCTTGTTAATCCAGAGGACCCCGATGACACGGGATCCCCTGGGGCACATCTTCTGGACGAGTTTCCGGTGAACTTTGACCGGAACAACATTTAGGATGTTGTAGGTGTAAGCTCATGGTCGAGCATGTATCTTTAAATTCCTGTAATAACCTAGTAGTAATTGAACTATTAATGTTTCTCGTGCAAGAACTTTTATTTCAGATAGTTGCTTTTCGCCCACGGGCCTATATGGATGTAATTGCATTGGGAAAACTATGAATTGAATTTATGGATCTTGTACTGGCCTTAACGCCTTTGTACGTCCATTTGTTGTTATGTTTTTGTGCATTTTATATCATTATGCATGCTTAATTAAGAACTAGGTGCTTGCTGTCCAGATTTTTCTTTATTCACACCTTTTCCTGTAATCATGGCCTCTTTTTAATTTTCCTTGTCACTTCAGGATGTCAGGCCCTAACACTCGTGCGAGAGCTCTTCGTGGCGAGGGGTCTCCACCCCCGCGACGCTCTCCTGCTGTAGACCAATGGGAAGTGCTTCCTCCACCGCCCTCAATGGCAGAGGTCTTGGCTCAAATCGAGCGGAATAGGATGGACCAGACAAGGATTCTCGAGGTTATCGCTCGCAACACTTCTCCTGCTCCTGCGGCAGCAGGGGGAGGGGGAAATCTTTGACCGCGTGGGGGTCTCGCTGACTTTCAGCGGACAAATCCTCCAACCTTTGTAGGCACCGGAGATCCAATGGAGGCTGAAGATTGGCTAAGAGATATTGAAAAGAAGCTAGCTATTTCTCAGTGCACAGGCATTGAGAAGGTCCTCTGTGCCAGTTATCAACTGGAGGGCGTTGCTAGTGCATGGTGGGATAATTTTTCCGCCATGCAGCTTGACGGAGAAGTTCCATCATGGAACGAGTTTCGAGCGGCCTTCAGGGAGGCCTACATTCCTGAGGGGGTCATGTCGATCAAGCAGCAGAAGTTTCTTGCTTTGAAGCAAGGAAGGAAGACTTTCACTGAGTATCTTCAGGAGTTCAATTCCTTAGCTAGCTATGCCCCTGACGATGTCTCCACTGACACTCGCCGACAGAATCGGTTCATGGGCGGCTTGACTGAGGAGATGCAGCTGGCTCTAGCTGTACATGATTTCCGGAACTTCCAACATTTGGTGAACAAGGCCATTGTAGTGGAGCACAAGAGTGTGGCTGTAGAGGAGTCCAAGAAGAGGAAGAAAGCCGCTCAGTTTTCAGCTAGCGCGATTTTCTCGACAAAGACACCGACCGCCCCAAGCACCTCGTTCTCAGGCCCAGTGCCACCGAGACCTCCTGTGGCACCTCCACGACCTTCTCCACCTACGGTGCAGTGGTACAATGGGAGTAAGAACTCCCAAAACAGTGGTACATACAAGCCTAATGTCACCTGCTTTCATTGTGGTCGCCAGGGCCACTATGCATCTCACTGCCTCGCCAAGCAGCGGGGAATGCCCGTGTTTATCGAGCTCCTACACCACCAGTGTGGTAAGACCTACACCACCTCCGAGGGCAGCATCTACCCTCCTCGATCCTGCGTGGCCGAGTGAACCACGTCACCGCTGAGGAGGCGAGCGACGCTCTAGACGTCGTTTTGGGTACACTTCTTGTTAATTCTTGTCCAGCATCAGTTTTATTTGATTCAGGAGCATCTCATTCATTCATCAAAGAAGAATATTCTGCACTTAATCAATTTGAAATACATAAATTTCAGCCACCTTATCGAATCCAGTCGCCGGGATTGGTTTTCCAAACCGATCAAGTCTGCCGGAACGTAAAAGTGGAAATCCAAAAGGTTAACTTCTTGGCAAATTTAATTGTGACAAATTCAGTGGGTATTGATGTGATCTTGGGGATGGATTGGCTGTCCAAGAATCGGGGGAAGATCGATTGTGCTCAACGGTCTATTTCTGTCACTAGCGAAGACGGCAGTCAGGTCGTTTTTGCACCATAGTAGGCAGTTCTCATCTTTATGCTTTAGAAGCTAGTACCTCTCTTGAAATTGAGAAGGTGCCAGTGGTGTGTGAATATCCAGATATATTCCCTGAAGAACTCCCAGGCATGCCTCCTGATCGAGAAGTTGAGTTCGTCATCGAGCTTGTACCCAGTACTGCGCCAATCTCAAAACGGCCATATCGGATGCCCCTTAATGAGTTAGAAGAATTGAAGAAGCAACTCCAAGAACTTCAAGACAAGGGATTTATTAGACTGAGCTCCTCACCTTGGGGATGTCCGGCCATCTTTGTCAAAAAGAAAGATAAGAGTTTGCAGATGTGTGTGGACTACCGTCCGCTAAATGAAGTCACTATCAAAAATAAATATCCGCTTCCGCGGATTGATGATTTATTCGATCAATTGAGTGGAGCCCAAGTATTCTCCAAGATTTATTTGCGCTTGGGCTATCATCAAATTAAAGTTCGAATTGAAGACATTCCGAAGACAGCATTCTCTACTCGTTACGGGTTGTACGAGTACACTGTCATGTCTTTTGGTCTGACGAATGCACCGGCATACTTCATGAATCTTATGAATTCAGTTTTCATGGAGTATTTGGATAAGTTTGTTGTTGTATTCATCGATGACATCCTTATCTACTCAAAGTCTGATGAAGAACACGAGCAACACTTGAGGCTTGTGTTGGAAAAGCTTCACAACATCGACTCTATGCCAAATTCAAGAAATGCGAGTTCGCCCATGAAGTTAGTTTCTTGGGACATGTCCTATCCAAGGGTGGTATCGCTGTTGATCCAAGCAAAGTGCAAGATGTCCTTGATTGGAGACAACCCAGAAACATCACTGATATTCGCAGTTTTCTCGGACTTGCGGGTTATTATCGCAGGTTCATCCAGAACTTCTCCAAAATTGCGAGGCCAATGACTCAACTTCTAAAGAAAGAAAAGAAGTTCGTATGGTCACCTGAATGTGAGGAGAGTTTTCAGATCCTCAAGAAATGTCTGACCAAAGCTCCAGTACTTATCCTGCCCGACATTCACAAGAGCTTTGACATTTACTGCGATGCATCTCGCCATGGGCTCGGTTGTGTACTTATGCAAGAGGGCTGAGTGGTAGCTTATGCATCAAGGCAATTGAGATCACATGAGTTGAATTATCCCACTCGTGATTTGAAACTCGCAGTGGTTGTTCATGCTCTAAAGATTTGGCGACATTACCTCATCGGTAATCGTTGCGAGATCTACACCGACCACAAGAGTCTTAAATATATCTTCACCCAAGCCGATCTGAATTTGAGGCAAAGAAGATGGCTTGAGCTGATCAAAGATTATGATTTTGGACTCCATTATCATCCAGGAAAAGCAAATGTGGTAGCTGATGCCCTAAGCAGAAAGTCTCAGTGCAACTGTTTATCGGTAACTCCCATTTCGGCAGGCTTGTGTGCCGTAATGCAACGTCTGCACCTGGAGGTAATTGAAGAAGGTTCTCTTGCTGCCCTTAGTGTGAATTTTACACTTGAGGACCAGATTAGAGAAGCCCAGAAGACTGACTTGGAGGTAGCTCAACTCCGCGAAGAAGTGAAGCAGGGCAAGGCCAAGTGCTTCAAAGAAGATGCACAAGGCACCCTATGGTTTGGAAACCGGTTGGTGGTGCCCTGTGATCATACCTTGAGAGAACTAATTCTCAAAGAGGCTCATGACTCCAAATTCTCTATTCACCCAGGTAGTACCAAGATGTACCAAGACTTGAAGAAAAGGCTTTGGTGGAGCCAAATGAAGCGACAAATCGCTCAATTTGTGGCCGGATGTGATGTATGCCAAAGAGTCAAGGCTGAGCATTTGAAACCAGCAGGTACTCTACAACCCCTGCCCATTCCCAAGTGGAAATGGGAAGAAGTTGGCATGGATTTTATCACCGCCTCCCAAGGACTCAAGTGGTCCGATTCTATATGGGTGATTGTCGATCGCTTGACGAAGGTTGCTCACTTCATTCTGTCAAGACCACCTACCGCGGGACAAGTTAGCAGAACTTTATATTGCAAGAATTGTTTGTCTCCACGGTGTTCCAAAGGTGATAGTTTCCGATCGAGGTCCTCAATTCACATCCTATTTCTGGGGATACTTACATAAAGCAATGGGGACCAATCTATCTTTCAGCTCCGCCTACCATCCACAAACAGATGGACAAACTGAAAGGATGAATCAAATTTTAGAATACCTTCTCCGAGCATGTGTGCTGTCCTATAGCAAGAACTGGGAAAAGTGCTTACCCTTTGCGGAGTTCTCCTACAACAATAGCTTCCAGTCAAGCATAAAAATGTCACCCTTCGAGGCATTGTATGGGAGAGCTTGTAGGACACCTTTGAACTGGTTTGAGGCCGGGGAGAAGCCATTTTATGGCCCAACCTTGGTAGAGGATGCAGAAGAACAAGTTCGGGTCATTCGTGAACGGCTTCGGGCGGCTCAATCTCGTCAAAAGTCTTATGCTGACCGCCGTCGTCGTGAGTTGAGTTTTGAGGTGAATGATCATGTTTACCTTAAAGTCTCTCCAATGAAAGGAACACATCGTTTCCAAGTCAAAGGCAAATTGGCACCTCGCTACATCGGACCATTCCGAATTCTAGCAAAGTTGGGACCGGTGGCTTATCAAATAGAATTGCCACCATCACTTGTTGATGTACATGATGTTTTCCATGTTTCACAACTGAGGAAGTGTATCCGTGTCCCAACCGAAGCAACTGAGCTGGAAAAACTTGACTTGCAACCTGATCTTTCTTATCGGGAGCACCCGATTCACATTCTTGAGGAGAAGGAGCGCAAGACGCGAAATCGCAATATCAAATTCATCAAGGTTCAGTGGAGCAACCATACTGAATATGAGGCAACTTGGGAGCGTGAAGATCAAGTGCGAGCTAACTATCCAGATCTTTTTCCTTCTACTTAAAGTGTCTTCGAATCAAGAAAAGAAAGTTTAAACAAAGCAATGGGAAGGAACGATGTAATAGCCATTCCTTGTAACCTTACAAAGATATCTTAGCACTATCTTTGAAGGAAATCAAAACAACGGATGTTATGTTTTCTTTTAGAACCTTCCTACCCAACTTCCACCCTATAGATCTCGGGGTCGAGATCTTTTGTAAGGGGGGGAGGTTTGTCACATCCCCAAATTAATAAAGAGGCTTATTATGTATCTCATTAGCATGCATCATGTTTTGAAACTTTTTATTTAAATATTGTACTTGAAAAATCTCAAAATACATATGGAACATACACTTTAATTTGAGCTCCAAACTAAAAACTGGAACAAATGCTACTAAATTTCCTCTGGAAATAATTTATTCACACACTATATTAATTATCATGAATTAATATAATTTTTCCCAAATTTTTGGGACTGGTTTGAACCCAGAGAAAATTCAAACACATTTTAAAGACCAACATTATGTTTGAATTTAAATTATACAATTTATATCATGAACAGTAGGGTTCAATAATTTTTGTGGACACTAGGCTATCCCAGGAATCCCCCAGAAATTATTTCATGATTTTAGGAATTTTATTTTTATTTTTAAGCCCCTGGTCAAAGTAGGAAAAACAATTTAAATATCAGTCAAACCCTAAACCCTAACCGGCTGCTACTGTTCGTCGGGCTCGAGTCTGACTCGGCGAATCGATTTGGCCGAACCAACTAAATGCACCGCACGTGAGCCACCCGATGGGAAATTGACGGCCCAGATCGCGTACCCCTTCAGCCGTTACGATCGCCTCTCTCTAATCCAACCCGTCCATCCGAGATCCGACGGTGCGCATCGAATCACTTAACTCGCGCTCACGCGGGCTGCTTTGTTTCGCTGACAGGGTTGGCCCGAGCTGTCAGCTTCGTCTTTCTCTAGCCGTTGGCAACGCAGGAATCCGTGAATCCACCGCCACCCCGGACCACTCCGGAGCGTTCCCCGCGTAACACCGCCTCCATCTCCATCACTTTCCGGGCATAGTACCCCCTCAGCACCCCTCTTCTTCCTCACTTCTCCTCTGTTGACCGAGGAGAGGGAAGCTCGTTCTTGCTCTCTACGCGGGTAAGCTTCCACCGGGTGATGCCATTATTTTCCTTGTTCAATGACTTACCCATTTTGCTAATACAAGCTCCTCGTGTTGCTTGTAGCGTCCAGCCCCTTTGTCGTGTTTCCTACTGCTCCAGAGCACGCTCTCGAGGACACCAAGTGGTGTTCTTGGTCTCTGGTGAGTTCCTTGGTTTTTCTTTCGTGTCATCTCGTATATTTTGGCATGAGGTTAAAAACCCCTCAAGCAATTTCATGAAAACGTGGCAGGGTCTTACTGAATTGAAGTTTGCCCTTTTCGGCCGAAGTTCAAACCCTTTCATATCCCACTTCGGTTTGGTAAGCTTTCTGCCGATTCCTTGCTCTCACAGCATCCTCACAAGATCCTTGAGCTGCCCCGACCGCTCATTTTTGTTGGTTTTGCTCAGGGTCACCTCTCCTCGCGAAGCCATGCCGTCGCCATCTTCTTCTCCGGCGCCGACATTGCTCCAGCCTTACCCGACCATCTCGACCTCGCTCCAGCGCTCCGGTAGACCCTTAGTAGTCCCCTAGGACCTCAGGCACCCGCTTGTATGCGCTGCGGAGCTCTATGTTGTTGTGTGTACTTTTGTCGTAGAACCGCCGCCGTTTAGCTCTGGCTAGCCGCCGGTGCAGGGCATCCCAGACCTCGCCACCACCTCTCAAAGATGCGTAGCACTATTGCGAAGCTATCACGGGCCTTGGCCGGCTCCGCCGTGGCCGGATTCGCCGGTGAACCGCCGGGCAGCCGCACGGGAGAAATTCCCGTTGTCGTACCCTGACCAGCACTGTAGCTAGGAGGTTACGGCAAATGACCATCATTAATACCTAATGATTGGCTTAGCCATTAATTGATGTCTTAAGCGATGCTAATGTTTCACTTACACGTGGGCCCCGAGCACAGAAACAGCGGGGTTAAACCGAAAGGAAGAGTGACTGACATGTGGGCCTTAGGCTTTAAGCCCCGTGCACCGTGCGTATGCGCCGGTGGACCGAGTCCTTTGGACCATGTCACCGATAATGGTCCCATATGTCGATTCGATTTAAAACCTGAGTTAAAATGGAAAATGCGCTATTCACTGGGCCCGTTGGTCAGTGACCGTGGCTAGGAAGCGCTCGGAAGAAAAAGTGATAAATGCTTTAAGAAATTCGAAACCCATATATTTATGCACTGTAAAATATGTATAACTTTAAAAATACATAACAAATTCATCTCAACTCCAAAATGAGTGGAACCACTTTTGATAATTTTCATATTTAATGAACTTTATATTAAAATTGGTTTCAAACATGTCTCTATAACAGAGAGCATTATTTTGGAAAATGAGCTATTAACACTATTATTTTTACAAAAGACATTGCTGATAACATTAGAAATTCATAACTAAATCATGAAAACTCCAATTGAGGCAAACTCAACTGTTTTGAACTTGTAATAATATTTCCTATTTATCCATGTAATCCATGTACTCACCACTGCTCTACAAATTTTCATCTCATAATTAAATTACATGAATGAAGGCGTATTGAAATCTGAAATTCAAACCACAATAACTTTCATATACTAAATCAAAATGAAATAATTCTTTCACCAAAAATCATCTAAAATCATGACTTAGCTACTATAGAAAAATCATGCATTTTTGAGCATCTTGATTTTTGGAGTATTTCTCGGTGTTTATATCGGTCTTTATTCTTTAGATTCCGAAGCAATTGATATTGACTCTTACACTACTGAGAGTGAACAACTACTTTTCCAGCAAGGCAAGCATCCTTTGAACCTTCTTTTTGCATCATATTTGATCTCAGTTTTGTTAGGATAGATGCAATGATAATTGCTTGCATGCTATTTTGATAATGTCGCTATTTTTGTGATGAATAGTTAGACACGTCCTATTATCTTGTCATTGTGGCTATCCATGAATTATTCCCATACTGAAATGCGTATGATAGGATGTGTGAAATTATATTGTTCGGGTTTGCTTAGCCATGCAAGTCTAGAAACGATAGTCTGATTGTCGGGAATAACCCGACGATTATGGGATAAACACAACTCTCATTATATACTTTTGTTTCAGATCTTCGAATCTATTTTATGAGTTAAATTTTGACATTTTAAAGAAGTGTTTGGTCTGGACAAGTGTTGGTTAGTGATGGTGCTTTGTGCACGAGCTTTGGGTAAGTGGTGGACTTGTCTGGACAATTAAGGACTGAACTTTGGGTACCTGCTGTTCAAGCAACGCTCGTGCTATCACACGCGGTATATGGGTACTGTATGGTTAAGTAGGGGGGAAGGTTTTGTTGTGTTGAGTCCCACGGTGGTGAAATTGTAAGGGCATAGGACCGAGAAATCCTATGTTTTCCTTTTGGGCCGATAGGATGGAGATGTTAAAGTCTTGTGTTTCCTAGGAGCCCTAGGTTGAGGGACTGAGCTCAATGGGATCTTCTTGCTAAAAACGACCATATCTTGATTTACCCGGCCGGTATACGATAGGAAGTATGCTATATTCGGAGGCATCTGGAGGCTTACAGGCTAATCAAGTCGTGTGGGTAAAGTAGTACACCCCTGCAGGGTATAAATCTATTCGAATAGTCGTGTCCACAGTTATGGACGATGGCTTGAAATTTGTGGCTGCTTATTGTTAGACTTGGAATTTAAATTGTGGGTAAACTCGGTATTCGTCATGAATGGGATATTCATGTTTGTTGTTGTATCAAAGTGGACAGCCACTTTGCTATTTGTATGATTTATTTGTTATTCAATTCATTACTTATTCACAAGCTTTACTTCTACTTCAAATCTGACTTTGAAATGACACTTGAAAAATTAGTATGTGTAGGTTGTTCAGTGTTGCGTCTCTTTCGCAAAACTAAGCCAATATGAGCCCTTCCTTTGAATGACCTTATGCATAACTATTTTTATTTGTGTAAGACTTGCGAGTACTCCATGGTACTCAGCCAGATGTTTGCTGGCTTTTACAGGTGAGGAAAATATTGAGACCGACGAGCTTGTCGGTGTCGATTTAGGCGACACTGATGAGTAGTATGCTATCTCTTAACTCCCAGTCGGTTGCCGATGGGTTATGGGACATACCACTGCTGGCATTTTGGTTTATTTACTTGCTTCCGCTGTTACTTTATGAACTCATTTAATTTGGCCGGTCGGCCACTTGTATTAGTTGTAAACTTGGAACTATGATGTATGCCTTTTGTACTATTTATGTATGAGTGTTGTATGGATGTGATCAACATTGTATGAGAGTATAGTATATTGGTCGCTGATCTTGGGAGCCAATATAAGTCATACTCGCTGTTCATGGCTTCCTATTTAACTCACTAAGTGTAGTGCTTGACTTGTTGGAGAACCGACAATCATGTAGTGATCGTAGAGGAGCGGCGCACATGATCGTCGGGGCTCTAGTTTCAGTTAAGCATCTCATTTAGATTGAGTTAAGTTGGAATCCATTTACCGGAGGTCCAGAGTTATGTCTTTAAGACCATACTTAGTCTCGGTCTTATGGAGATAACTCAGGGTCCCCACACAGAAGGAGTCTACGACTACATGTGGTCGTAGAGAGCTTCGACTACATGTGGTCGTAGGGAGCTTCAACTACGTGTGGTCGTATAGAGCTTTGACTACATGTGGTCGTAGGGAGCTTCCACTACATGTGGTCATAGGAGGTTTTGACCAGGTGGTCGTAGGAGGTATTGACTAGATGCGCACAATGCGTGGTCTACGTGGCGGTGAGTTGTGTGCATAAGTGATTGTGGGGCCCACATGTCATAGACTCACTAGGAAATAACGTTTTGATTCAACTAATGAAGTAGTCCTACACGTCAGCGACTTAATAGAACTAATTCGACAACTAAAACATTGATTAGGTCCTAATGAAGGTGATTAGACACACTAATGACAAGCTACAATGCTCATCACTGTCTCACCGACGGCATGATACTCGTAGGGGTCGGAGAGTGCCCAAAACGGATCTCCATACCCTTGCGCACCCGCTAGCACTAGCATCGAGGCCAGAGGTGGCCTGACGCGGCGGTGCGCCAGCAACAAGCGAAGGAGCGAGTACGGCAAAGAGCTGGAGCTTGATTGAGCTACACCCTTGCCAAACTAAAGCATGCATGAGCTTCTAGGGGCTACTAGGAGCATACCAGAAGCGAGAAGGACGTTGGAGGTGGTCGGGGTCGACAAGTCGATGGTGAGCCGAGGCGGTGAGGCTGGTCATACATGGAGAAGAGGCTCGGGTCAAGGAGATCATAGTCCAATGGTCGAAGAAGCTTGACGATGGTCCTACAATGCTCAAGACATGAGGAATTGGTCAGACATGCCTTGTAGCTCCAGCGATGCTCGAGGTGGTTGTTTTGGTCGAAGATGAGGAAGAAGGGTCAATTTGGCTGATCCTATAAATCGAGTATGAAAACGAGTGAGGGGATATCAACAATGGTCATTAGAACATGATATAACACGATAAGGGTGACACAAAACCCTTCATAGTGTCGAGGACAAAGGTAGCGGTGCACGGCCAAATTAGGGCTCGCGCTCCTTGAGCTCTAGAGTTCGATTGAGTGGAGAAGAAGAAGAGAAAGGGAGGTGCGCACTGAATTGGAAAGGGTGAGGCGCAGCTCGGGGATGTCTTTATATAGACGAAGGGGTGGAGATTGATGAGGAAGGCTCGAGCAAGGGCAGCGGAGCTCTCGGGTGTCTCGGCGGCATACGGGAAGGCATGGGATTCGCCCGGACAGGTATGGGCACGATGTTGACCGGCGAAGCGACGCGGGTGGTTGGGCAGTGGCAAAATGGTGGGCACTGGAGAAAACCATAGGCGCGTCGAAGCTCTCACGTGCGGGCGTGCGCTGGTGCTCGGGGCCCACCGATCAATGAGGTGAGAGAGAGTTATGTTTTAGGATTTTTGATTTTCTGCCAATTTATTGCCCCATTTTATTTACTACTCAAATGAAGTCCAAATTTCATGAAAAGTTTTGTATAGGCTTTTGACCTAATTTAGTTGCACCTGTAAATTTTTCAGATGTTAATACTTTCTGTGAATTTCTATAAAATTCGTAGAAGTTTCTATTTTGTGCTTTTGTAAATATTTTCCTAAAGAAGACTTCATATAAAATCTTGGGTGAATTATATCTAGGATAGTACGCCGAAATAATTCTATCCTTTAAATTTATTTACTTTGTTTTATCTATTTCCTTTTTAGCACCTTTTTGTTTGTAGTTCAAGTTTTATTTTTAAATAATTCTCTAATGCATTTATATTACATATTCCCAGAATTAGGATTTTGGGATGTTATAGACCTACCCTCCTTACGAAGAATCTCGTCCTCGAGATTCAGGACTTGGCAAAGAAATCAGGGAATTCAGCTTAGAGGCGGTCTTCTGTTCCCATGTAGCTTCGTCTTTAGTGTGGTTGCTCCACTGGATCTTTAGCATCTTGATGGCGTGACTATGAGTATGACGCATGGCTTCATCCAGAATTTAGATTGGATGTTCCCGATAAGAAAGATTTGTGTAACACCCTGGCTATTCGGAAGCCAAGATGTCACCTAAAACATCTAACATACATCCATAATGCGGAAGAATTTGAATAAAATCAACTAATGATAGTATCAAAACAACCAAGACATGATGAAGGTATCCTTCCTTCACCATCTAATCTATTTATTTCAGTTCATTGATAATGAAAGTTCACACGCAGTAATAATTCGACATCAATGTGGAGAAGGTATCCTTCCTTCACCACTTATAAATTTATTATTACAGTTCATCATTTACGAATGTAAGATAGAACTAAATTTAATCTTGAACATGAATTGGATGATGTGAACAAGTAGTGCGTGTCTACTCCCTCCCAAGTGAGCCAACATCAGGGGTTACCTAAAATAAACAAACAACGCAAGAGTGAGTCCACGACTCAGCAAGTACAGTGAAAGAGACATAACACACATATGAACAAGTCATCATCATAAGAGAATATGAGCATACATCGAATGAAAACTTAGGAATGCATGACATGAATGAATGTACTCAAGGATGGACTGCACACATGCTTATACCGGTATAACGAGTGACACACTCATCGGTGTTCACTTAAGCCCGCATCTTAACAAAAGTGCGGGGATCCAAGTCCTATATGAAGAACGTTTCATATAGGTGTCCAAAGCTGCCCATACTGGAATTGATGGGTCTTACGTGCCCATACTGGAATTGATGGGTCTTTCAATCCACTCCGTGGACGGGACATGACAATGTCCAAACTCGCCCACATTGGAATGGTGGGACTTACATCCCACTCCGTGGACATAGCATGAATAAAAGGATGCATGATATGAACATGAACAATGCTAATATCATCTTTCGCATTTACTCCACATATTGATAGAACATAACCAATTCAGCATTTCGGTATCACAAGATGTCACATCATATTCATGTAAACATTCACAATCACAAAGACTTAAAACCAACAAAGTACTTGCCTTCCGCGTTGCGGCGTTAGCGAGCAACGATGGCGCCGCCAAACCCGTGAGGCTCGCGGCCTAAACAATTAAATAACCGAAATAAGAAAACATAGAGCCCATCATGAATTAATATTCTACACTAGCCTCTTGCACACCCAAAACATAGTCATAACCCAAATCTGAAATTCCAGAAGAACATGGAATCCCATCCGACAGCAGCATGGTAAAGACTAAAACTAATGATCTGGGACTCCAAAAGAGATGAGCCCAGATCCTACACGAGCTTAACAAATATATCTACAACTTTGTAGTTGACGAGATAACCCAATTCGGCCAAACTAAATTGCTAACTGTCAAACGAAACAGCAGAACAGAAACTGTCTGAACATAAAAAAACAGCAGTACTAAAACGTCCGTAACTTTTAAACTACAACTCCAAATTGAGTGTTCTTTATCAATCTGAAAAGGTTATGGAATTACCTACAATAACCTAGTTGGCACAACATTCATATTTTTCTTTTAACAAAAAGTGGCACACGGGTCAAAACTAAAGATAGAAACTGACATACAATCTGGACAGACTGACCTACAATCTGGACAGTCACAAAGAAAAGTGCATAACATTTGATCTATAAATCCAAATGAGGTGTTCTTTATAAATCCTGAAAGCTAGTGATATCACCTTCAAAATTTGTTATGGGCAAGACCTCTGAATCACCCTCTAACTAGGCCATATATCAATCTATACAGAGACTGCTAATTCTCGTCAGGATTCTGGACAGCAGATAGTAAATCTATCATAACTTTTGACTCGAAAGTCGGAATGAGGTGATCTTGGCGGCCACCGAAAGCTAAGAGCATCCTCTAAATAACTCTAGGATATCAAAATCCCTAATTCTTCTTCTAAGCATACGAAACAGGCCGCGCAAGAAACTGGACAGAATTGAATTTGTAGCAGCAGCAATTTAACCCAATCAAACTAATCGAATTCGCATCTAATACAACTTAAACAGCAAAGAACGCCTCTCGTTACCCTTTTAGAACCTTAGGGAGACGCTGATCAAACACCCCGAAGAAGATCCCTTCTCATCTCCTCTTTTCTCCCCTCTTTTCCCCTCTTCTTCTTCCTCCTTGCGGCAGGCCAAAAGCAGGAAATCCTCCAGGAGGTGGCAGCAATGGAGGGTTCATCTTGAGAGGGGAAGGTGGAGGCACCAAGGGAGGGAGAGGGCAGGAGGTGGCGGCTGCCAAGGAAGGGGGTGAGGGGGAAAATTTCGGCCAAGGGGAAAAGGGAGGGGTGGCTAGGGTTAGGGGGGTGTGGGGGCGCATGGGCTTTAGGCCCATGATGCCTCCCCCCTCTTGAGAAGGACCGGCCAGCCCACCTAGGCCACGGCCCAGGCCCAGGTTGCCGTGAAAAACCAGTAACCCCCCTCTCTTTACAAGATCTGATGAAGAACAATTCCCCCGAATAAATTTGATCGCTACCGATTAAATTATTTCCTTCCGATAGTTGATCCTCACACTTTCGGGATATTACATTTTGGTTAGAGATCGAGGTTCTCCAACAGGAATGGATTTGGTAGGAGTTCAGAGACACTTTTTCAGTTGAGATATGTGGAAGACATTATGTACGTCTGAGAGTTGAGGCGGTAGCTCCAGCTGATTTGCTACCTCGCCTTTCCTTGCAAGAATTCAGTATGGGTCGATATACCAAGGTGCCAATTTTCCATGGACTTGGAAACGGCAGATACCATGTAGTGGTGAAACCTTGAGATAAACAAAATTGTGTACTTCAAAGCTTAGCTCACGATGATGGCGGTTGGCATAACTCTTTTGTCGTGACTATGCTTCCTTCAGGCGTCTCCTTATCGGATCCACTTGCTCTTGAGCTTCTTGGATGTCAGTCGGTCCAAAGAATTGACGTTCTCCGACTTCAGACCAGAACAAGGGTGTTCTGCACTTTCTCCCATACAGTGCTTCGAACGGAGACATTTGTAGACTAGACTGGAAACTGTTGTTGTGCAAAAACTCAGCGAACGCTAAGCATTTCTCCCAATTCGTGCTGTAGGACAGCACGCAGGCTCGCAACATGTCTTCCAGAATTTGATTGGTCCTTTCTATTTGACATCTGGTTTGCGGATGGAAAGCCGTGCTAAAGAATAGCTCGATTCCTAAGAGTTCATGCACACTATCCCAGAACCGGGAAGTGAACTGAGGTCCTCGATCAGAGGTTATGATCTTCAGCACGCCATGTAGACGGATGATGTTATCCATATAGAGCTCAGCAAGCTTGACTCCGTTGTAGGTGGTGCTAATCGAAATAAAGTGAGCCACTTTGGTCAGGCGGTCCACGATAACCCAGATAGAGTCGTGCTCATTTCGGGTTTTTGGCAGCCCTGTGATGAAATTGATATCGATTTCATCCCATTTCCACTTGGGAATACTTAGGGGTCGAAGTAACCCTATGGGTCATTGGTGTTCTTCTTTGACATGCTGGCATACATCGCACCAGGTAACATAGGCGGTGGCATCTTTCTTCATACCGAGCCACCAAAACTGCTTCCGGAGATCTTGGTACATCTTGGTGCTCCCGAGATGAATGGAGAGAGGAGAATCATGAGCTTCTCTGAGGATTAGCTTCTTGATATCTAGATCCTTTGGAATGTAGATCTGCTATTCGTGCATAATCAATCCACTCATGCTCTCGGAAAATTCTAATTTTCCACCATTTCTTATAATGATCTTGATTTCGGCTATGGCTGGATCCTTAAGCTGAGCAGCTTGGATTTGTGATTCAAGGGTAGGTTGCTGTAATACCCCAAATGTATTCGAGAGAGAAGAAATAAATTAGAGACAAGGACCAATTAGAAAAGTGTTTTAACGGGAGATTAGAGGGGGATTTACGCATAATTTCGACAACTTGGGCTATGGGCTTTCAGCCCACAGCATTTAGGCCCATGAGGGGCTGGCTACCAATAAAGAAAGGAGGGAAACCCTAGATGAGTTACTGTAGCATGACATGCTACAGTACCCGCCACCGCTACAGTACCATGAACAGTGCCCACGCCAATTGGAGGAAGAAGGCGATCACCCGGGAGATCGATTGGCCAAGAAGAAGGAGATCGCTGGAGGTGGTCAGCTGTTGGAGGAGGAAGAAGTTGAGGGGAACGGGACCATCTTTGGGGGGAGAGTTCGCTAGTGGGTGCTCTTCGTGCTCGGCGATCGGTTCGTCAAGGGTAACCTCGTTTTCCCCTCTTTTAGATGTATTAGCGCTTAATTGTTCTTTGCCGGTAATTCTGTCGCCTCAGGACAGATTGCGTTAGAGGGACGTTTTGGTGTGGTTAAGTGCAGATTCAGTCTTGGTCATCTCCTAGAAAGTTGTAGAGGACGTCACTAGCGTTCAATGAAGTGCTAGATCGTATTTTGTGGACCTCTGTAGCAAAAGTTATGAAATTATTAGTGCGACTGTTCCGTGAATCTGTCAGTATTTTGACAGGTTTTAGTAATCTGACTTGTGCGATCATTTAATGGGATAATTAGAGGATCTCACTATAACCAAAGTTGTAGATAATTGTCGTAGCTTTCAGGGAAACACAAGAACTCAAAATTTGAACAAACGAGCTGAAAGTTATGATAGTTTTAGTGTTCTGTCCAGAGAACCTGACGTGAAATTGATGTTTTGTTAATCAGCTTAAAAAGGATAATAGATGGCCGAATCAGGGAGGCTCACCAACTAGGTTTAGTTGGGGAATTTTATAACCTTTCAATGAAGTCCAAGAACACCTAATTTGGACCCCTGTACGAAAAGATATGAATTTTAGAACATGACTGTTTACAGAGGGCACAGATCAGCATTTAGGGAATTGGAGTCGGGGTCGCGTTGCAAGCTTCTGCTAGTGTGTGGTCGCTTTTATAGTTCTTGTGATACATTACTGTTGTCTTAGTTTATGTTCTTAAATGAATTAGGTGGGGGACTGGTCCCGGAGGCAACACCGTCTTCACATCCTCCGTTCTCACGCGGTTAAGGCAAATGCATTGTTTGATATTTGGGTGTGATTGATTGGCCATGTTTGTGTGCTTTTCGATATTGGATAGCGTAGCAAGATTGCTTGCATGATGATTGTTTTAAGAATAGTGGTTGCTCCAGGTATGTCTATGCTCTATTGTTGTATGATGTTGTCGTCTTGTGGTAAATTGATGATGAATAGAAGATGAGCATGTGCATATTGAGATCATGTTGAGGCTTGGTCACGTGGTGACCAAGTATATTTTGATGTTGTCGTCTTGTGGTAAATTGATGATGAATAGAAGATGAGCATGTGCATATTGAGATCATGTGAGGCTTGGTCACGTGGTGACCATGTATATTTTGATGTTGTCGTCTTGTGGTAAATTAATGATGAATAGAAGATGAGCATGTGCATATTGAGATCATGTTGAGGCTTGGTCACGTGGTGACCAAGTATGTTTTCCTTTGAGATCCCCGTCATGAATGTGACGGGCCTGAGATCCCCACACTCGTGGAGTGTGGGCTTGAGGTCCCCATTACTTGCGGAGTAATGGGCAATTGGTCCTTGTGCTTGCGAGCACAGGCATGGGTATGCAGCGACGGTTGCATACTTTGCATTACCGGTAAAATGCACAAAGAGATAAAGAGAAAGGATCCTTGAGCATTGCATTTGCATGTGAGATGTTTAATTGATGCGTTTCTGGCTATGGATGCTGATGTTATAAATTTTGTGGTATGCCTTTATTTTTGTACTTGCTGAGTCTGTGGGCTCACCCTTGCTTTTATTGTTGTTTTAGGTACCCGATCCAAGAACAACATGCATGGGAGGGAGTAGATTGGTAGTCACACACACCACCATGAACTAAATAAAGTTGAATAGACTTCAGACCCTGCTTTAATAAATGAACGAGTTGCTTAAAGGTTTTGTTATATTTATGTCTCATGCAATGGGTTAAGTGTAATAATAATGAGTAGTGGTACTTCATACTTCTTTGGTTTTGCTAGTTGCTTAGCATGTTTTGAATACCTGTTGATGCCCCTGGATGTTGGTTTAGTTATTTATGAATTATCTGTATGTTGGAACCCCTGTGTAGTTAACTTTACAAGGGGGGTTCTGCCGAAATTACTAAAATTGCCTTGGTTTCAATTTATTTAATGTTAGTTCAGTAGCATTCTAGGCTCTTATCGGGCTAGGGTGTTACAGTTGCAGTGCCAAGGACGCAACATAACCTTCATAAACCACTTCCAAGTTGAGCTTCCGGAACTCTTCATGCAGCATCGGTTGATTCTCCTCGATCAATGTGCTCATATAATGAAGTTTCCGGCTAAGAGCATCGGCTACAACGCTAGCTTTACAGGATGGTAATGAATTCCTAGGTTGTAGTCTTTGATCAATTCAAGCCATCTTCGCTGCCTCAGGTTTAGATCTAGCTGACTGAAGAAGTATTTTAGACTCTTATGATCTGAGTATATCTCACACCGATTGCCGATAAGATAATGCCTCCAGATTTTGAGGGCATGAACCACAGCTGCTAACTCTAAATCGTGGGTTGGATAATTAGCTTCATGTGGCCATAACTATTGTAAGTCATAGGCTACCACTTTGCCTTCTTGCATCAGCACACAGCCGAGGCCGTGGCGAGATGCATCACAATACACAGTGAAATCCTTGTGTATATCGGGCAAAGTGAGTACTGGGGCTGATGTGAGCCTTTTCTTTAACTCATGAAAACTCTCGTCACACGAGGCTGACCATTCAAACTTCTTCTCCTTCTTCAGATATTGAGTCATCAGTCTAGCAATCTTGGAGAAGTTCTCAATGAATCGGCGGTAATATCCTGTCAGACCAAGGAAACTTCAGACTTCAAGAATGGTTTGGGGCTGCTTCCAATCTAGCACCTCTTGTATCTTGCTCGGGTTTACTACCATGCCTCTTTCAGATAGAACATGGCCCAAAAATCCAACTTTTTTGAGCCAGAATTCACACTAGCTGAATTTGGCATACAGCTGATGTTCTCATAGCTTATCGAGCACCGAACGCAGATGCTGCTCATGCTCTTCTGCAGTCTTGGAGTAGATAAGGATATCATCAATGAATACTACCATAAATTGATCCAAATACTCCATAAAGACCTTGTTCATGAGATTCATGAAATTTGCTGGAGCATTGGTAAGTCCAAAGGACATTACGGTGTATTCATACAGACCGTAACGGGTGGTGAAGGTAGTCTTCAGAATATCTTCTAGTCTGACCTTGAGTTGGAAATACCCGGTTCTCAAGTCAATTTTTGAGAAGATACATGTGTCATTCATTTGATCAAACAAATCATCTATCCTTGGGAGAGGATATTTGTTCTTGATGGTGACTTCATTTAGAGAACGATAGTCACACACATCCGTAGGCTGTCGTCCTTCTTCGTGACGAATAGGGCGGGACTGCCCCAAGGAGATGAGCTAGGGTGAATGAATCCCTTGTCCAATTGTTCCTTGATTTGTTTCTTCAATTCGGCCAATTCATCAAATGCCGTTCGATAAGGTTGTTTGGATATGGGTGCTGTCCCGGGTATCAAATCAATGACAAACTCCATGTCCTGATTAGGCGGCGTTCCCGACAGTTCATCCAGAAACACGTCTAGATATTCACATACCACTGGAACTTGACTAAGCTCTAGGATTGACATTGAGTTGAGATTGGGCTGCTGCGATGGAGCAGTATAAGCAAAAGTAAACATGACACGCTCTTCGTCAGAGTTGACTAGAGAAACGGCTTGATTCCCACAATCGATTACCCCTTGTTGTATGGATAATCTAACCCAGGGTTATCTATCAGGATGAGATTGGCTCTGAATTTTATCCCATTTATTTCTATATAAACTTCAAAGCATCCGAGTTTTGTCCTTAAGACGGACCTGGGTGAATGAATCACTAGAATGTTATCTAGTTCTGCAGTTTCGAGTTGTTGATAAACAGCAAACTTCTTGGAAACAAAAGAATGAGTTGCTCCAGAATCAAACAATGCTACTGTAGGTACAGAATGTACGAGAATCATACCCGTCACCACATCAGGCGATGCGTCAGCCTTCTTAGTAGTAGTGTGATTCAGATGGCCGCGTCCGAAGCCTTGCACCAGCTTGGGTGCTTGCTGCCCTCCTGGGCCTCGAGCGGGGCCTTGGGGTCGCTGCTGGGCTCCAAAAGGCTGAGGTTGAGGTGCCTGAATAAAACTTCTTTGGGAACTTGTTGGCATAATGTCCGCGCTCATTGCAATTGAAGCACGTGATGTTTGCTGCCGAGTTTTGAGTACCGGACTGCTGATTTCTGCGGTTATATTGTTGAACCTCTGTTGGTTGAGGGTGGGAACTAGCGCTTGAGACCTCATAGGTGGTTGTGCTGAAGGGCAAGCATTTGATGGTTGCCAAACACGGGGTTTTGGCGGACCGCTGCTTACTGATTTCTGTGCAAGCCGCTTGCACTTGCAGCTCTTCACTACTGATGGCTACGGTGGCCCGATCTTCCGATAGGTTCGATTGATTTCGTCGTGAGGACGTTGACACTTTGAGGCTTTTGACCAGCAGATCGTCACCTCGCAATTCGCTACACCCGCACGACTGTCGTTATCGACCACGCTCGCACGCGATCGACCTTACCACGAGGGTTATTGTTCCTGCAAGTAATCGAAGCAACTCACAAGAACAAGAAAGATGCAATCTGAATTGTATTGCGAATATTAGTGAAGATCATCAAAGTGGGGTTCCTCAAACCGTACAACGACGAAACTGCAAGTGGCAGAATAATTCTAAGGAAAACCCAACCCTAAACTATGGCGGCTATTGTATATATATAGGGGGGAGGGCGTGAGGAGGTTGACTTAGGGTTGTACGGCCATGGGAAGAGGCATACACAACCTAGGCTTTGACCCCGACACGCTTACAAGGCCCTATTAGGCCCAAAACGGTATCGCAGCACCTAAAGACTAGTCGTAGAGCTTGAGACCTAGTCGTAGCACTGGCTGGTCTGGTCGTAGCGCTGGCGAACATAGTCGAGGATCTTGAGACCTGGTCGTAGCGCTGGCAGGACGGATCGTAGGGCTTGCACACCTGGTCGTAGACCTTGGGGATCCATTATTCCTAAGTAACAAAAGATCACAACTATTAGGTAGTATACCCATTCTGTATAGATAAATTATTAGCACCTAGAAACGAGCTCACCTCATAATTTAAGTGACGTGCACGAGCTCTTATCATAGGACCTGGAGGATTTTGTGTAGTGCGTGTATCCGAAGGAGTGATGTCCTCATCATCCTCCCCCTTTTGAATTGGGGTCGTCCTCGACTCAAGCTCATCTGCTTCTCCCACATATGGCTTCAAATCTACGATGTTAAATGTGGGGCTAACCCCAAAATCTGCAGGTAGCTCTAGCTGATAGGCATTGTCATTTATCTTCTTAATTATCTTAAATGGTCCATCAGCTCTAGGTATCAATTTTGATTTTCTCAATTCTGGAAACCGGTCCTTTCTCAAATGCACCCAAACTAAATCACCCGGTTCAAATTTTATTTCTTTCCTACCTTTACTTCCAGCAACCCTATACTTTTCAGTCATACGCTCTATATTTTCTTTAGTTGTTTCATGCAACTTAAGAACAAATTCAGCACGCTTCTTAGCATCTAAATTAATGTGTTCAGAGGTAGGCAAAGGTAGTAAATCAATAGGAGCACGGGGGTTAAAACCATACACTACCTGAAACGGACTTACCTTGGTGGTGGAGTGTACCGACCTATTGTAAGCAAATTCAATGTGCGGTAAACACTCTTCCCACATCTTCAAATTCTTCTTTAAAACAGCCCGCAACATGGTGGATAACGTGCGGTTGACAACCTCTGTTTGTCCATCAGTTTGGGGATGGCATGTAGTAGAAAACAGCAGCTTTGTCCCCAATTTGTTCCAAAGTGATCTCCAAAAGTGGCTCAAAAACTTCGCGTCGCGATCCGAGACAATAGTATTGGGAACTCCATGTAAGCGAATGATTTCTCAAAAAAATAAATCAGCTATGTTTGTAGCATCATCGCTCTTGTGACAAGGTATAAAATGTGCCATTTTAGAAAATCGATCCACTACTACAAATATACTGTCTCTCCCCCTCTTTGTTCTAGGCAATCATAAAACAAAATCTATAGAAATATCTTCCCAAGGGGCGCTAGGAATAGGGAGAGGCATATAAAGTCCATGTGGATTGAGACGGCACTTAGCTTTGTTGCATGTAGTGCAGCGAGCCACGTAGCGCTCAACATTGCGCCTCATCTTTGGCCAAAAGAAGTGGGCAGCCAGCACATCTTCTGTCTTCTTTTCTCCAAAATGCGCCATCAAGCCTCCTCCATGCGCCTCCTGCAACAACAAAAGACGAACGGAACTAGTTGGAATGCATAGCTTGTTAGCACGATAGATCAAACCATCAATTATCACATATTTATTCCATGTTTTCCCTCCTTTACAATGTTCAAGTACTTCCTTAAAGTTCAAATCAGTAGCATATAACTCCTTAATGGCCTCTAAACCAAAAATCTTATGGTCAAGTTGAGATAACATGGTATAACGTCTAGAAAGCGCATCAACGATCACATTGTCCTTACCTTTCTTATGCTTTATGATATATGGAAACGACTCAATAAATTCTACCCATTTGGCATATCGTTTATTTAGTTTAGCTTGACTTCTAATATGTTTTAGCGATTCATGATCTGAATGTATTACAAATTCTTTGGGCCATAGATAATGTTGCCAAGTTTGAAGCACACGAACTAAAGCATACAATTATTTATCAAAGGTAGAATAATTCAGACTAGGCCCATTTAGTTTCTCGCTGAAATATGCAACTGGTTTACCTTCTTGAATCAATACACCACCTATCCCAATCCTGCTAGCATCACATTCAATCTCAAAGGTCTTACCAAAATCAGGGAGTTGGAGTAGGGGTGCTTGGGTGAGCTTCTCTTTCAATAAGTGGAATGCCCTCTCTTGTGCAGGTCCCCATTGGAAAGGCACTCCTTTCTTTGTCAATTCATTCAATGGTGCGACAATGGTGCTGAAATCCTGCACAAAACGTCGATAGAATCCAGCAAGTCCATGGAAGCTCTGCACCTGTGACACAGTGATAGGCGTCGGCCAACTTTGGATAGCTGCAGTCTTTGCCTCATCCACCTCAATGCCCTGTGGTGTCACAACATAACCAAGAAACACAACTCGATCGGTGCAAAAGGTGCACTTCTCGAGGTTACCAAACAAACATGCTTCTCTCAAGGCATTAAAAACAGTACGTATATGATTCAAGTGTAGCTCATGTGACTTGCTATAAATCAAGATATCATCAAAATAAACCACAACGAATTTTCCAATGAAAAGACGTAAAACCTCGTTCATTAATCGCATGAAAGTACTAGGTGCATTAGTTAGACCAAAAGGCATCACTAACCACTCATATAGACCGAACTTAGTTTTAAAAGTAGTTTTCCATTCATCTCCTAGTTTCATTCTAATCTGGTGGTAGCCACTTCGCAAGTCAATCTTTGTGAAAATAATAGATCCACTCAACTCATCAAGCATGTCATCTAGCCTAGGAATAGGATGACGATACCTTTTGGTAATATTATTAATGGCTCTACAATCAACACACATACGCCAAGTTCCATCTTTCTTAGGAACCAAAAGAACAGGAATAGCACAAGGACTAAGGCTTTCTCATACGTACCCACGGTCCAAAAGATCTTGGACTTGTCGCTAAATTTCCTTAGTCTCTACTGGATTGGTCCTATATGTAGCACGGTTTGGCAAAGTCGCTCCCAGAATCAAATCAATTTGATGCGCTATCCCTCGAATAGGTGGCAATCCCGGGGGTATCTCAGCTGGAAATACATCCACATACTCCTGCAAAAGGTTAGAAACAGCAGGAGGCAAAGAGCTAGATATATCCTCAAGTGAAAATAAAGTATCTTTGCATATCAAAGCATAGCATGGCAGCTCATTATCACAAATTTTAGCAAGCTCAGATTTAGTGGCAAGCATAACACACCCCTTCAATTTAATTCCCTCGGCCTTGGAACTAGGCGCCACTTTCTCCCCTTTAGGTGGGAAAACACGTTTCGCTACTTGCTGATTTTCAGAATCATGTTCAGTGGTATTTCTTTCATTTCTAGCACGCTCTACTTCATCTTTCACAATTTCAGCGGGTGTCAAAGGCAACAACTTAATCTTCTTACCCCTATGTGAGAACGAGTAGGTATTAGCTCTACCATGGTGCAAAACATCATTATCATATATCCAAGGCCTACCGAGCAACAACGAGCATGCTTGCATAGGCACTACATCAAAGTCGGTACTACCTTTGTAATTACCAGCTGAAAATTGCACTCTCACAACTTTGTTTACCTTTAACTTACCACACGAATTGAACCATTGGATGTAGTAGGGGCGTGGGTGTGGTTGTGCGGTCAAGCCAAGCTTCTCGACCATCTCAGAGATTGCAAGGTTATTGCAACTCCCTCCATCAATGACGACTCTACAGGCTCTCTCCTTCACGAGGAATCTGGATTGAAACAAGTTGTACCGCTGATTTTGCTCCGCTCTCTCCACTTGTGCGCTCAACACTCGCTGCGCAACAAGGCTCACATGAGTCCCTGTGTCAACAACAGCTACTTGTTCTTCCACATCATCAGCATCACTGTTTGCCTCGTCTCCTCCACCTGCAATGTTAGCTGCAAGCACATACTCATCCTCGATATCACTAGCACTTACATAACCTCCGTCTTCAGTGGCAAGGTATGCTCGCTAACTTGGGCAGTCCCTCATGACATGGGTCATCCCCTTGCAACGATGGCAAACAATCCCAGTCGTACGACCTGTGGAAGTAACCGAAGAAGAACTCTTGGCTGGGGCCTGTACACTAGTAGATTTGTTTACCTCGGGTGCATGTGTTGGTGTCGGAGGTGCTGCTGAACGCGCCCTACTCGAGGAGGGGGCAGCAGACCGTGTAGCTGAAGGTGGGACTGTTTTAACTTGCCCTGATGTTGATCTTGGTGTAGACGTGCTTCCAAAATTGTTCCTTGGCCTCTGCTATCGTCCCTGCAATTCCTTTTCTGCCAAACATGCAAGGTGGAACAATCTAGGAACACTATCATATTCTTTATAATCAACTATGTCCTGAATTTCACGTGTTAGTCCTCCATAAAAACGTGCCATAGCAGCCTCTTCGTCCTCAATAATATCACAACGCAACATACTAATTTGTAGCTCCTGATAATATTCTTCTACGGATCTATTACCTTAGTTTAAGTGCTGCAATTTCTTACGCAAGTCCCGTTTAAAAGAGGGTGGAATAAATCTGTTACGCATAGCAATCTTTAAAGCATCCCAGGTAGTAGGCGCTAATCCATCATTGCATACTCTACTCCACCAAATGATGGCAAAGTTTTTAAATTCGCTTGTGGCTTGCTGAAAAGCATCTAGGCCCCTTAAAAATTGGTTTTGGTAATTTATGATAATATGTGATAATTGGACTAATGTGTTTGTTGAATATTTGTAAGATTAAGTCCAAATGGTAAGAATGATCGTGAAGCTACATGATAAAGGATGTCGTGCAGATCAAATTGGATCAAAGTCAAGGTACAAGTAGATTAGAAATCTTTTACCTTTTACCGGTCTTAGGAATTATGGTTGGAAGACCGGATTATAGGTTAAATGCCGTACTATTAAGAGGGATCATAACTAGTAGGTTGATAGCATGTTCTTATGCCTTATGGATCAATCTAGGATCATGCATGCATTTGGTTTGCTTTTATATTTGCAAATACCATCTTGGCAGGACAATCGGTAGTACCAAGCATTGAACCGCGGTACTACGCTCTGCGTATGACCGGACTTGAAATGGCGGTATATTTTTTACAGAGAGACCCTTCTCTAGTTTCGGTGCCAAATCCTCAACGCGGTAGTACCGCAAGTGTTCATGCGGTATGACCGAAATGCGGTAGTACCGCAATTGATAAGCGGAAGTACCGCACGCCGTTATTCCGATCGTTACTTGGCGGTATGTGTTTTCCAGTACGCACCTCTTTTGTCTCTCTTGAAAACGGTAGTACCAAGCACTCACTTTGCGGTATGACCGCTCTGCGGTAATACCGCTCGTTAGTTGGCGGTAGTACCGCTCTGCAAAATAAAACGGCTATGTCAGGACATTTAATGCCTCTGTTATAGCCGTTGCTGAAGTGGTTGGAAAAGTGCGGTAGTACCGCTCGGTACTTGGCGGTAGTACCGCTCGAAGCTGAAAAGTGGAGTTTTCTTCTCCAACGGCTATAATTTTTGTTGGGGGGTATAAATACTCCCCCACCTGCTCAAGGACAGAGTGCTAGACCACATTTAACATCTTTAGAGCCTTGTGCATTCATTCAACTCCTAAAATTCATTTGTTCACTCTTTGAGAGGTTGTTGAGCTCATTCAAAGTGCATTCATCATTCTAGTTGATCTTATTGCACTTGAGTGTCGTGAAGCGAAGGTCTTGGTTTGTTACTCTTGGAGTTTTGCCGAACTCCTAGACGGCTTGGCGGTGATTGCACGGTGATCTCTTCAAGAAGATTGTGAAGAGGCCCGGTGCCCATATTGTGAGTGGTTTGGTGTTCACCATCTCCGGAGTGGAGGAAGAACAACCAATAGTGATCGAGGAAAGGCTTAATACGTGGAGCCGGCTTGATTGGTTCAAGTTCCCTCAACGTGGACTAGTGAAGACCGGCAAGTCTTCGATACCACGGGAAAACATCGTTGTCTCATTGTGGTTATTCCTAGTCTTTACTCTTCCGCATTTATATTTCTAGCTTGATCTTTGTGCTTGTATTGCTTAGCTAGAAGTATAATTTGTTTAGACTAAGTTATTAATTAGCTTATCTCGTTAATTTGTTTAAAAGTTTAAAAACCTCCTATTCACCCCCTCTAGTCGGTTATCCTTGATCCTACAAGTGGTATCAGAGCTTGGTCTCTCAATTTATTAGACTTTACCGTTTAAGAGAGAAAGGATGGCTAGTGAGGGTATGCATATAGGAAAGGCTCCTTTGTTTGATGGCTCAAATTATTCTTATTGGAAAATTAGAATGTCTATTTTCTTAAAAGCCATGAGTCCGAACATATGAAAAATTGTAAATGAGGGTTATGTTATGCCTCTTGATCAAACAATCCTCACGGTTCAAGATGAACGTAATGCTCATTTAGATGCTCAAGCAATGAATGCTCTCTTTGGTGCTTTGAACGCGGATGAGTTCAATAGAGTGAGCAATTTGGAAACCGCTCATGATATTTGGACCACCCTCTCCGAAATTCATGAGGGCACATCCACGGTCAAAGAAGCCAAGTTGCATAGGTTCGGATTAAATATGAGACATTCATAATGTTGCCAAATGAAAATGTAATACTCCGAAAGTGTGAGAAGTCAAGAATCGGGTTAATTAAATTTAATCGGTAGAGAATTATTTAATCGGGGAAGAATTTATTTTCGGAATTCGTCAAATCAAGATTAGAGAGGGGCTTTTCCGCTTGTTCTCATCCACTTGGGCCTGGGCCTTGGCCCATTCAGCCTTGTAGTGGTCGGCCAAAGGGGGGGGAGGTGCCACCCTCCCCAAACCCTAGCCCCCCCTTTTCCCTCCTCCCACTTGCAGCCGCCCCTCCCCTTCCCTTGGCCGACCCTTCCCCTTTCCCTTGCGCCTCCCCTCTGCCGGGTGTTGTCCTTGCGCCTCCCCTCGTCCGTGCCGCGCCTTTGCGCAAGAAGGAGAAAGAGAGGAAGAGAAGAAGGAGAAGAAGATCTTGTGTGGGGATTGGTTCAGCAAGTTCTAGCGGTTCTACAAGGGTAACGAGATGCCTTCCCCGCTGTTTGATCCATAGTAGATGCGAAACCGATTTGAATTGTTGGTTAAATGTTGGGCTGCAGAAGATTCGATTCTGTCCAGTACCTTGCGTCGGTATTTTCGTGTATTTAGAGGCTGAATTTTAAGATTCCATCTCCTAGAGTTATGTGGGATCTGTCGTTATCTTTCAGTAGCCGCGAAGATCACTCAATTCCGAGGTCTGAGTCAAAAGTTATGATCATTTTAGTATCTGCTTCCAGAAATCTGACGAGAATAATCTGTCTGGTTATTTCCTAAAATATGAAAGGGAAATTGGTAGAATCTTAAAGTTCACACAACTAGGTTATTGTAGATAATTCGATAACCTTTTCAGATTGATAAACAACGATCAATTCGGAGTTACCTATTGAAAGTTATGGTCATTTTAGTTTTGCTGTTCGATTGTGTAGGCAGTTTCTGTACTGAAAGGTCAAACAATGGTTAGCCTAATATTTTGGCCGAATTGGATTATCGTGTCAACTAGAGTATTGTAGATTAGTCAGTTAAGAATCTACAGAAATTGGGTTTACCTCTTTTTGACTTCCAGTTCATGAGTTATGTCATTTACCGTGCTGCTGTCCAGAAACGGTATATGGTAGGAAACATTGTTTTTCAGTTTCAGCTTTGTAAACTCGTTTTGAGTCGTCAAGTAAGCGATGTAGAATGCCGATTAGTAGCGCTGGGTATTTTATGTCCTTATTGAAATTATTTTACTGGTTTAGGAGGTGAGGCCTCAGGTTTAGGAGTATCACCTTTGCCGGCTAACGCGTCGCATCGTGGAAGGCAAGTACATTGCTAACCCTAATGCTTGTGATGGATGAATGCTTATATGATCATGCAAGTAAATGCAGCGGTTGTGCTATGGTTTAACTTGTTATTCTTACTACTTGCAATATACATGTTTTTTCATAACTTGAAGTTATATGCCATGGTTGCATGTTTTATGGATGAGGTCGTGGTAGCAAATTAATATTCATTTTTGCCATGCGTTGGAAGAGTTGTTGGTAGTCATGTGGTAATTTGCTTAATGAGCCAAATGCGGAATATGAAAATAAACTCAAGGTGGACATATTGATAATTCCTTGTGGTTATATTGATGATGATCATGTTGTGGTCTATGTGGTAGAGTTCCCTTTAGATCGATTGATTTTGATCTTGGTGAATCGGGTGTGGGTTATGTGGTAATGGTCTTATGACACAATGGTATTGTGCTTAATGAGACACATGTGGATTATGAGAAAATATGCATGATGAGTATGTTGTTGACCTTCGTGGTTAAATTCTTGTGGTTTATGATTATCATATCATTCATGACATATCATGACATTTGCATCGTGGATGTCGCCGCTTATAGCCGCGATCAGATCGTACAACATCGCATTGCCGTAGCACGATGCATACTTTTACCTTGTTGGGTAAAGGTGCAGTGGAGCATAGCATACATATGCATTACATTGTGGAAAGATCATTTGCATACTTATGCAAGATATTGTGGTGAAGTTATAATACAAACAACTGCAACTTTATAGTTGTAATGTGGAATTGGCTCATGAGAGTCACTTGTGGTGTGAGGAAAGTGGCTATGGTCGTGGATTGGGGTTCATCCCTTGTGGAATGGTAGTGGTTGTGATTGTGGCTTGAGATTCTACTCTCTGTGGTAATTGTTGATAGCAATGTGGATGCGAGAAATAGTACAGTTATGAGGTAAAACATGTTAATACTTTATTATCATTGGTAGTGGTAGTGGTGAATAATATAAAGCAGTTGATCAAGATTCAATTGTTAATATTTTACTATCATTGGTAGTAAATATGGTTGAGGCTATAATTGTGATTATTATGGGAATTGGATATTGATGCTTAATATCTTTGTAGTTAAATTAGCTTGTAAATGAATGTGGATTCACATTATGGATGTGGACATATGGATACTTTAATGATGTTGTATTTTTGTTTGTAGTCTGAATAGCCTGTTAAACAGTGTGCTTGCTGAGATTTTTATCTCACCCTTGTTTTTCCCCCCCTACAGGTGATTGTTGAGCATTCATGGGATGGGTAGAGCGGCACCACAATAATGCACTTGGTTCATCAACTCATGTTGTAATAAAGTCGATGAAATTCTAGCCAAATGCTTAACTATTTGTGGATGATTATGTTATTTAATAAGGATGGACTTGTGAACCATTCTTTGATTAATCTGCTAGAGGTTGTTTAATTATTGGCTAGCTGTAGAGTGGTTTAGTAGCATTCCAGGGTAATGTGCATCCTGGGGTGTTACAGAAAACATCACCGAGATGTATTCAAGACTAAACAACATTATAAATGAACTCAAAGGTCTTGGTACTAACCTTCTTGATGTTGATGTTGTGCGCAAAATGCTTAGGGCCCTTCCGGATAAATATGAGACGTTGGTGACATTATTTCTCAACTCTCCCGAGTTGCCAAGAATGACACCAACCGGACTTTTGGGCAACCTCATCACTAACGAGCTATACAAGAAGGACAAGGAAGAGCTATTGGAATCATCTTCATCCAAGAAGAAAATTATCGCTTTCAAAGCTAAAGCGGAGTCAAGTGATGATGAGGATGAAGAAGAAGACTCGGATGAGGAGTACGCTCTTCTTGTGAGGAAAATGAAGAAATTCATGAGAAGACGCCCACATCGAAACTTCAACTTCAACAAATTCAAGAAAGGGCAATCCTCAAGTGACAACAAGAGATATAGTAACATTCGTTGTTATGGATGTGATGAGAAGGGACACATAATCTCAAATTGGCCCAACAAGAAGGATGACAAAGATAAACCATTAAAGAAGAAGGAATTCGATGGAAAGAGGAAACTTTTCAAAAGGCTTCACAAAGGGGGCAAAAATCAAGCTCACATTGGAGAGTGGGATTCCGACGAAGAATATTCGGATTCCGACTCCGAATCAAGTGATGAAGAGTCTCCTAAGAAAAGAGGACTTGTCGGCATCGCCATAAAGGAAACTCCGTCACTCTTCACGTCTCCTACATGCCTTATGGCAAAAGGAGATAAGGTAAAATCTATTGATAATGATGCTCCTTCATATGATGAATTAATAGACATGGTTGAAGATTTAAATGAATATATTGGAAAAGAGAAATCAAAATTTAAAGTCTTAAAGAAAGAGTATATTTCTAAAAGACTCTTATGAGGAGCTAAAGGAAGCTCATGATTCTTTTCTCCTAAAAGATATAGAAAAATCTCATTCAAATATTGGTATTACTTGTGATTTAATGAATGAGATGCCAAGAGTAGAAAGTATGCCAAATGCTAAAACTATGTCTAGTATTTCTACCTCTTGTGATGACTTGCTATCCATATCTTGTTGCTCAAATGATGATTCAATTATTGGTATGAATAATACGTGTGACCCTTTGCTAATTGTTGAAAATCATGAGTTAAAAGAGCAAGTCACCAAGCTAAGTAAGAGCCTGGAAAGATGCTTCAAGGGTAAATTAACCCTTGACAAGTTATTAAGTGAGCAAAGGTGCTCATTCAATAAGGAAGGACTTGGGTATGTGCCCAAGAAAGGTAAGAAACCGGTAAACAAGCCTCCAAGGTTTATTAAGCAAAATGGTAAATATTGCAATAAATGTGGTAAGGTAGGACACATGTCAAATGCTTGTTTAATTATTAATGCTAAATCCTATGGCATTTATGATTCTTGCTACATGCTTAAGAAATCCATTGATGGTAAAATAATTGCAAGATTTATTGACACTTCGATTTTAGGCGCTAAAAAGAATGCTATTTGGGTGCCTAAAGCCTTGGTCACTAACCTCCAAGGACCCAAAAAAATTTGGGTACCTAAAAGAACTTGATTCTTGTTTTGTAGGTGAACTACAAGACCGGTGGAAAACATTGGGTGCTTGATAGTGGATGCACTCAACACATGACCGATGATAGAAAAATGTTCACCACATTCGAGAACGTAAAAGGAAGTGACAAGATCACCTTTGGAGATAATAGTAAAGGAAAGGTAATATGATTGGGTAAAATTGCTATCTCAAATGACCTTTCCATTTCAAATGTATCTTTAGTTGAATCACTTAATTTCAATTTATTATCCGTTGCTCAAATATGTGATCTTGATTTAATTTGCTCCTTCTCAAATGAAGGTGTGTCAATTTCAAGTGCAAAGGATAATGCTTTAGTTTTCAAAGGTTTTAGATTTGGAAATCTTTACTTGGTTGATTTTTCCTCAAATGCTTCATGCTTACAAACTTGTTTCATTGCAAAAACTTCTTTGAGTTGGCTTTGGCATAGAAGGCTAGCTCATGTTGGCATGATTCAACTTAAAAAGCTTTTCAAACATGATCTAGTTGTTGGTTTGAAAGATGTGAAGTTTGAGAAAAATCGACTTTGTAGTGCTTGTCAAGCCGGTAAACAAGTCGCAAGCTCTCACCCTTCCAAGAGTATCATGTCAACCTCTAGACCATTGGAACTCTTACATATGGATTTGTTTGGGCCAACAACCTATAAGAGTATCGGGGGAAATAGCTATTGTTTAGTTATCGTAGATGATCACTCTAGATATTCATGGGTGTTCTTTCTAGATGACAAGAGCGAAACCTCTGGAATTTTCAAAAGCTTTGCTAAACGGGCTCAAAATGAAATTGATTTCAAAATAAAGAAAATCCGTAGTGATAATGGTTCCGAGTTCAAAAATACTAAAGTTGAATACTTTTGTGACGAACTTGGAATAAAGCACGAACTTTCCACAACCTACACTCCGGAGCAAAATAGAGTTGTAGAAAGGAAAAATCGTACATTAATTGAAATGGCTAGGACAATGCTTGATGAATATAATACTTCCGATAGTTTTTGGGCGGAAGCAATCAACACCGCTTGTCATGCCATAAATCGTTTCTACTTGCATCGCCTTTTGAAAAAGACTTCCTATGAACTCCTTGTTGGAAGAAAACCGAACATCTCTTATTTTCGTGTATTTGGTTGCAAATGTTACATTTTGAAAAAGGGTGTTCGTCTTTCAAAATTTGCAAGTCAGTGTGATGTTGGTTTCTTGCTTGGTTACTCCTCTAATAGCAAAGCATATCGTGTCTTTAATCAAAACTCCAGTTTAGTTGAGGAAAGACACGATGTTCAATTTGATGAAACTAACGGCTCCCAAGAAGGGCATGAGAATTTGGATGATGTAGGTGATGAATTGTTAAGAAAGGCTATGGAAAATATGCAAATTGGCGACATCAAACCGAAAGATGAACCGTCATCTTCTACTCAAGTTGAACCTCCTACCTCTTCCACAACAAGTCAAATTCAAGTGGAAGAAAACGACAATAAGGAAGATGATCAACCATCAAACCTACCACCAAGAATCCACAATGCAATTTCAAAAGATCATCCAATAGATCAAATATTGGGTGATGTAAGTAAGGGTGTTCAAACTCGATCTCGTGTTGCTTCATTTTGTGAACATTACTCTTTTGTCTCTTCTCTTGAGCCAAAGAATATAGATGAAGCACTTGAAGATCCGGATTGGATGATTGCAATGCATGAAGAGCTCAATAATTTCATTTGAAATGAAGTTTGGACATTAGTGGATAGACCCAAAGAACACAATGTCATCGGTACAAAATGGGTGTTTATAAACAAGCAAGACGAAAATGGTATGGTTATAAGAAACAAAGTAAGATTGGTTGCACAAGGTTTCTCTCAAGTTGAAGTGTAACACCCTGGCTATCCGGAAGCCAAGATGTCACCTAAAACATCTAACATACATCCATAAAGTGGAAGAACTTGAAACAAGTATATCAACTAAAGACAGCATTAAGATAAACAGGACATGGTGAAGGTATCCTTCCTTCACCTTCTAAGTTATTTAATACTGAACATCAATAAAGAAGGTTCACACGCAGTAATAATTCAACATCCAGGTGGAGAAGGTATCCTTCCTTCTCCAATTATAATTTAATTATTACAGTTCATCGTTAACGAATGAAATATGGAACTAAAATTTAGACTTGAACATGAATTTGATGTTGTGAACAAGTAGTGCGTGTCTACTCCCTCCCAAGAGCCAACATCGGGGTTACCTAAAATAAACAAACAACGCAAGAGTGAGTCCATGACTCGGCAAATACGATTATCAATAAGATAATCATTCAATATGAATAAGACAAACTCATCATCAGGTTCGATCACATCACAACTGATTACAAATGAAAACATGATATGAATGCTCAAAATCAAAGGAATGGACTGCACACATGCATATACCGGTATAGCCAGTGAAACACCCGTCGGTGTTCACTCAAGCCCGCATCTTAACAAAAATGCGGGATCCACTTCCGTATGAAGAACGTTTCATACGGGTGTCCAACATTGCCCATCTTGGAGTTAATGGGTCTTACATGCCCATTCTGGAATTAATGGGTCTTTCAAATCCACTCCCGTGGACGGGACATGACAATGTCCAACACTGCCCACATTGGAATGGTGGGACTTGCAATCCACTTTCGTGGATGAAACATGCATAATGAATGCATAGAATGAAATACAAATATTGAAAGACATGATAACAAAACATGGATTCAACACATATGAAAGAACATAGACAATCCATCTTCTCTCGTATCATACCAAATCACAGCATGACAATATAAACATTCATCAATCACAATCATTAAGGGTGGCAATGTACTTGCCTTCCACGATGCGACGTTAGTCGGCAAAGGTGATACTCCTAAACCCGAGGCTTCACCTCCTAAACAAGTAAAATAATTTCAATAAGGACATAATATACCCAACACTACTAATCGATGCTAAACATCGCTTCCTCGATGACTCTAGTCATTAATACAAAACTTAAAATGAAATCAACAATTTCTGACATAACTTAATTCTGGACAGCAGCACGGTAATTGACATATCTATTGGTCTGGAACTCGGAATGAGGTGAGACCAATTTCCGTGGATTCTTAACTGACATATCTACAATACTCTGGTTGGGCAAAAGTTCAGATTTTGCCTCTAATAAAATTTGGCCCACGGCTCAAATCTGTTGACTGAATTAATAGACAGAAATATCGGCTAAATTAAAATATCCATAACTTTTGTTGTACAACTCCAAATTGGACGTTCTTTAACAATCTGAAAAGGTTATGAAATTATCTACAATAACCTAGTTGGCACGACATTCATATATTGTCTTTAACAAAAAGTGGCACACGGGTCAAAATTAAAGATAGAAACTGACATACAAACTAGACAGACTGACATACAATCTGGACAGTCACAAAGAAAAATGCATAACTTTTGATCTATAAATCCAAATGAGGTGTTCTTTATCAATCCTGAAAGCTAGTGATATCACCTTCAAAATTTGTTATGGGCAAGACCTCTGAATCACCCTCTAACTAGGCCATAAATCAACCTATACAGAGACTGCTATTTCTCGTCAGGATTCTGGACAGCAGATAATAAATCTATCATAACTTTTGACTCGAAAGTCGGAATGAGGTGATCTTGGCGGCCACCGAAAGCTAAGAACAAGACCTACAACTCTCCAGGAGACCCAAACTCCTGATTCGGCCTCTAAAGTCACGAAACAGTCCACGCAACATACTGGACAGATTGCTATCTACAGCAGACCGACATTGATCCAAGCAATTCTATTCGCTTCTCTCCTACGACCAAACCACCAACCCCAACCGAGATACATTACCCTTGGGCGCCCAGGAGCACGACGATCGAACCGTGGTGAAGATCCCGGCCTCCTTGATCTGAACCCTGCGAAACACCACCAAACGACGCGGGAGGCCGGCAACGAGGGCTCTACACCGAGGAAAACTCCGGAGAAGGGGCGCGACTCGGGACCTTGGGGCAGCACCAATGGGGAGGAAGAAGGCGGCACCCTGCTGGAGGTGTCGCACAAGAAGGAGGGGAAGGTGAAAGTGGCGGCTGCACAAGGGGGAGAGGTGGAAGGGGTGGGAGCTAGGTTTTCAGCCGCCCCTAAAGGCCCCTATGGCGGCCCCTTGGTGGGCTTGGGCCCCACGGCTGCCCCCTTGGGCTCCAAGTCAGCCCCTTGGCCCACAAGGCCTCCTTTTGGGCTTGTTGGCCAAAGGCCGTGCCAAAAACTGTAAGAATCGACTAAACGTCGAAATTGTGAATTTTAAACTCGATTTCAACCGAAAACTTCCTAAATGAAAACGAGGTATTACATTCTTCCCCTTAACAGATTCACCCGAATCTAAACACACTTTAGAGAAAGAACAACCACGATCGAGAACAAACAACGGTAACCACGCACTGCCAGAACAACACCGTTAAAACTCACGCACACGAAACTCCAACTTCCCAAGTAGCATCTCCTCGATCGAAAATACCACAACACAACGACGTAACGCGACGCCCGAACTAACACTCAACCCGGTACTTCCGGTACACTCATCGGAGAAAACTCAAGGTAAGATCTCACTCGATGGTCAACGGCGCAAACGAAAACTCAAACTCTGGATCTCCCAGGTACTCACCCAACACGATAACATACAAGACGTTACGTACTCCACGCATGGACCCGAGACAGTCCTGGCGATACGCCAACTAGCGAAAACAACCCAATGTACCTTGGGTTAACCTTCCCATTGAAACCGAACCACACGACAAGCACGAAGAACACGAAACTCGTGTTCCACCTTTCAATCGAACTTTTCACTAAAGCAAGGATCACCTCCTTTAACCAGAAACACTATCGAAACTCTTTTACCGGCAAAACATATCTGAATAAGAAAGATTCACGTCACAACTATACGTTACCAACTGGGTACTGAAGAGTAAAATCCAGAAATCAGAGTTTCATCAAGAAAACCTTTCCACTTTCCAAGTGGCAATTTGCGAAAAACGTCACGAAAGCCAAAGGGGAGATCACTTGAATGCTCAAACCAAATACTTCTTTTGTTTTGCCTGAATTGGAAAGAAGCAAACATGCCAACACAACACCAACTCACAATGCAGAAGACACCAGTCAACAACATAAAGCTCAAATGAGTAACAAGAAAACGCTTCAATACCCAAGGAAACATCCTTTTTCTCAATTCCTCTTTTAGGAATAAAATTTCTCTCAGACATTGGAATTCGAATTCATCGCATACCACAGGGCTCAAACCTCTTAATTTAACATCCTCAAATTAGGCTTAAACCGAAATACATCATCCACACCTTTGTGGAGAGACTCTATTGATTCCATCAACACAATGGACCACTCCTTCAATTGATGACATTAATTTGATAGAAGGCACCAAAGCCCTCAAAACCCATGCAATCTCATCACCTCCAACTTTCAAGAATATCACATCAAAATTTTCAGACACCCGCTCATGAACTACAACAAAAGGGTTCTATCGACAATCATTCCACTACTCGTAATACTCCAGTTTTCTATCTCCTCTACACACCAATCTTTGGGTGACCAAAAGTTTAGCATGAAAACAGAAGCCCAAATTTAACCTCCGAGACCTCTACAACGAATTCCTCTTATAACAAATAGTGAAATCATCTGATTAAATCTCTATGATCCCCACAATTCGACATACTCACTCATTGACATCATCAGAATCACTCATACCACATCGCGATACTTTCAATAGTGTTCTGTATAAAATTGATTACGTTTTCCATACATTTGATAATCCCCAACATTCAACATGAACCAAGGTTCGGAACTACACTATACCATAGGTCCTACTTAGTCGGACAATATACGATTTTATCTCGAAACCAAACATTCCATCTGAATCAACTTCCTCCAAGAGATTCAGTCAAAACCAACTCATCTTCTATTACTCCTCCAATAGTGGGTAGCAAAATCTCACCCTACAATCAATTAACCACCACCAAACAAACAACAACATACGAGTTGTAAAACTTTCAAAGACAAAACGGTTGATCCTTTCTCAAAGAAAGAGGCGAACAAGAACAAATTTCACAACACAGAAAATGTTATGCTCACAGTGAGCACGAGACCAAAAGAAATAACTGCAACGAAGATCCGGGAAAACGAAATTGAGTTCACCGTGGAGTGCACGCATCCTCTAAAAGGAATAGCAAATAACCACCAACAAGAAGAATGACATTGCGATTGAAACTCGACAACTCTTGAGTGAAAAGAGCAAAAGTTTATGAATAATTCAAATAACCACAAGTTACAAAACTTGACTCAATTCTCAAATATTCATAATGCACTCTCTCCTTTAACACTGTAATTAATTCTTTGACTAACATCACTTTGCCACAAAGAACAAGATAAGGTCTTTAGTCCAAACCACAAGGACTAATTAAGAACCAATAAAAATTCTTCCATACGTTATATTTATTCGTAATAGTTCAACTACACAAGAAACATGAGATCCAAATAATCTCAAACCACCAAACTCAAACATTTTCAATTACAGGATTTCGCGAAAAGCAAGTAGATTATTCTCCTCTTAAAGGAACCAACATAACTTCTTTGGTTGCAACCTCGCGTTGCCAACTCAAACCAAAGAGCCTTTAGAGTTAAACCACACAAATCTCTTAAGAAGCAACAGGACAATCCAATACCTTAATTTATTTAAAATAATTTCAGTTACCAGATGATTTAAGAGCTCAAAGAAAATATCACGAAAGCTAAACTTGAAATATTCACATCTGAACGATATCACCAAGGGCGCACAACAACAATTAGAAAACACTTCAAAAGACCCACGTGAAAAGAATGAGTTGATTCTTTCTCGAAAGAAGAGACAAATGAAAACGATTTTCACCAACTAGAAAACTCATCCACCACTCATGACCAACATGGGACCAAGAGAAGAAACCAATTAAGCAATGAACTCACAGAACATAAGTGGAGTCCACAGCTGAACGCATAAGCCTCACAAGAAGAGAACATCGAACCTTAATGATAAGAACAAATAAGTATTCAAAATCAAACACTTGCATCATCAAGAACCATTGCAACATTGTAACATATCGTTACTCGATAAACTTCATTTACCACATAAAGCTGAACCCCAAAAGATCATGAATACAAATTCTGAAATTTGATCATTTAGGAAATATCACCATGGGTGATCAAATTACTACGAGAATTAACCTCATTATCACATTTTTGACTATTAATAACATCGACAACATACATAGTACCAAGAATCATCAAACTTTATTACTCCATCCTAAAACTTCCCAAAGGAACACAAAACACAAGGTTGAAACAAATTTATCATAACAAGTTTATGCTAAGCAATAACAATATCACAAGGCACGCTAACAAAGACTACTTACGAAATTCATCTACTCAATTGTTGGTGTTGCTCAACACTTTCTTCAGCTCATTAACAAATGATGATTGTACTAACCACGCGTATACATACGGTACTAATTCTATTTGCAATCACATAACCATTTATAAACATAGATTCACATTTCACCTTTGTTCGAAATCATTTCAAAACATGATTAAAGATTCACTAACATAATTTCCTATAAACAAGGTTTCATGAGTCGATACACCGCACCCATCCGGTACTTTATACAAGTTTCAACAATTTTAGCATACTAGGAAATAGATAAATCTAGCTCTTATGTAAGATCTATAGGTTCGAATAGATATTGACATCTTTATTTAACATACACCATGAATCAAATACAAGGACATATCAAATTAATCAGTTTCACTTCCATGGATGGTAGTTAAGAGTAATTGATTTGCACTATGCTAATAACCCAACTTGGTAACTCATATCATAACAATTTATTCGCTTAATCATAAATTCTCAATTTAAGCATGGCAAGACATCACAAAAGGATTCTAACACCTTACTACAAAGAAAAGAGAGACTTCAAACCTCAACGCTCAAGTAATCCAAAGAAACACATAAAGCCAAAGCTTTCCCCAAGCAACCGAACTTACAATGGAAAACTCTTCACTAATCAAGTTATCAAATGAGTAAATGAGTCATTCTTTTTAATGAGAAAGAAGGAGCAACCAAGAAAACATCAATCTTGCCAATTGACAACGATCACAAGTAGTAGAAACAACTCAACGCTTGAAAGGCAATATTTGTTTCAGAGAACCAAGAGGATCTATGGAAAACCATAACTATCATGGACCACAAATCCGGAGAAGTTCATCAACCACCACAGACAAGAATTGCCAAATTCAAATCAAGAAAGAGAACAACTTTCTAAAGCAACTCACGCTAACAATCGAAACTATGGTACTGGGTAACTACTCCTCTAACCACGTTCTGCGAACGGTGGTGTAACTCGTGAATCCCGAGTAACAACCACGACCTCCACTTCTTATCATTTGATAACATCACGCCTCACGAAATACTCAACTATGAATATATAGGATCATCTCATGACAATCATATTATTAGTTCATAGATATTGAATATCATAGCAGATCATATATTACCAACAAGGATGATAGTACAGAAGCAATTCAACAATTGCTCAACAAAATGAAACATAATAACAGATATTGCGGAAGCAATGTAATTTTCCAACCCCACCTACTGTGCACAGTGTGTCATTTTAATGTTCGTCTATTAACCACGGACCTAAAGCCCGCTCTGATACCAACTGTAACACCCTGGCTATCCGGAAGCCAAGATGTCACCTAAAACATCTAACATACATCCATAAAGTGGAAGAACTTGAAACAAGTATATCAACTAAAGACAGCATTAAGATAAACAGGACATGGTGAAGGTATCCTTCCTTCACCTTCTAAGTTATTTAATACTGAACATCAATAAAGAAGGTTCACACGCAGTAATAATTCAACATCCAGGTGGAGAAGGTATCCTTCCTTCTCCAATTATAATTTAATTATTACAGTTCATCGTTAACGAATGAAATATGGAACTAAAATTTAGACTTGAACATGAATTTGATGTTGTGAACAAGTAGTGCGTGTCTACTCCTCCCAAGAGCCAACATCGGGGTTACCTAAAATAAACAAACAACGCAAGAGTGAGTCCATGACTCAGCAAGTACGATTATCAATAAGATAATCATTCAATATGAATAAGACAAACTCATCATCGAGTTCGATCACATCACAATCGATTACAAATGAAAACATGATATGAATGCTCAAAATCAAAGGAATGGACTGCACACATGCATATACCAGATAGCCGGTGAAACACCCGTCGGTGTTCACTCAAGCCCGCATCTTAACAAAAATGCGGGATCCACTTCCGTATGAAGAACGTTTCATACGGGTGTCCAACATTGCCCATCTTGGAGTTAATGGGTCTTACATGCCCATTCTGGAATTAATGGGTCTTTCAAATCCACTCCGTGGGCGGACATGACAATGTCCAACACTGCCCACATTGGAATGGTGGGACTTGCAATCCACTTTCGTGGATGAAACATGCATAATGAATGCATAGAATGAAATACAAATATTGAAAGACATGATAACAAAACATGGATTCAACACATATGAAAGAACATAGACAATCCATCTTCTCTCGTATCATACCAAATCACAGCATGACAATATAAACATTCATCAATCACAATCATTAAGGGTGGCAATGTACTTGCCTTCCACGATGCGACGCGTTAGTCGGCAAAGGTGATACTCCTAAACCCGAGGCTTCACCTCCTAAACAAGTAAAATAATTTCAATAAGGACATAATATACCCAACACTACTAATCGATGCTAAACACGCTTCCGATGACTCTAGTCATTAATACAAAACTTAAAATGAAATCAACAATTTCTGACATAACTTAATTCTGGACAGCAGCACGGTAATTGACATATTTATTGGTCTGGAACTCGGAATGAGGTGAGACCAATTTCCGTGGATTCTTAACTGACATATCTACAATACTCTGGTTGGGCAAAAGTTCAGATTTTGCCTCTAATAAAATTTGGCCCACGGCTCAAATCTGTTGACTGAATTAATAGACAGAAATATCGGCTAAATTAAAATATCCATAACTTTGTTGTACAACTCCAAATTGGACGTTCTTTAACAATCTGAAAAGGTTATGAAATTATCTACAATAACCTAGTTGGCACGACATTCATATATTGTCTTTAACAAAAAGTGGCACACGGGTCAAAATTAAAGATAGAAACTGACATACAAACTGGACAGACTGACATACAATCTGGACAGTCACAAAGAAAAATGCATAACTTTTGATCTATAAATCCAAATGAGGTGTTCTTTATCAATCCTGAAAGCTAGTGATATCACCTTCAAAATTTGTTATGGGCAAGACCTCTGAATCACCCTCTAACTAGGCCATAAATCAACCTAAACAGAGACTGCTATTTCTCGTCAGGATTCTGGACAGCAGATAATAAATCTATCATAACTTTTGACTCGAAAGTCGGAATGAGGTGATCTTGGCGGCCACCGAAAGCTAAGAACAAGACCTACAACTCTCCAGGAGACCCAAACTCCTGATTCGGCCCCTAAAGTCACGAAACAGTCCACGCAACATACTGGACAGATTGCTATCTACAGCAGACCGACATTGATCCAAGCAATTCTATTCGTTTCCTCTCCTACGACCAAACCACCAACCCCAACCGAGATACATTACCCTTGGAGCGCCCAGGAGCACGACGATCGAACCGTGGTGAAGATCCCGGCCTCCTTGATCTGAACCCTGCGAAACACCACCAAAGCGACGCGGAGGCCGGCAACGAGGGCTCTACACCGAGGGAAAACTCCGGGAGAAGGGGGCGCGACTCCGGGACCTTGTGGCAGCACCAATGGGGGAGGAAGAAGGGCGACACCCTGCTGGAGGTGGCGCACAAGAAGGAGGGGAAGGTGAAAGTGGCGGCTGCACAAGGGGGGAGAGGTGGAAGGGGGTGGGAGCTAGGGTTTTCAGCCGCCCCCCCCCCTAAAGGCCCCTATGGCCGGCCCCTTGGTGGGCTTGGGCCCCATGGCTGCCCCCTTGGGCTCCAAGTCAGCCCCCCTTGGCCCACAAGGCCTCCTTTTGGGCTTGTTGGCCAAAGGCCCAGGCCAAAAACCAGAAGAATCGACGAAACGTCGAAATTGTGAATTTTAAACTCGATTTCGAACCGAAAACTTCCTAAATGAAAACGAGGTATTACATGAAGGTTTGGATTTTGGTGAAACTTTTGCTCCCGTAGCTAGACTTGAGTCAATTCGTATATTACTTGCTTTTGCATCATGCTTTGATATTAAATTATTTCAAATGGATGTCAAAAGTGCTTTCTTAAATGGAGAAATATCCGAACTTGTGTTTGTTGAACAACCACCCGGTTTTGAAGATCCTAAGAATCCAAATCATGTCTATAAACTCTCCAATGCGCTCTATGGTCTTAAACAAGCTCCTAGAGCATGGTATGAACGCCTTAGAGATTTTCTAGTTTCAAAAGGATTCAAAATCGGGAAAATTGATTCAACTTTGTTCACTAAAGTATTAGATAATGATTTTTTTGTATGTCAAATTTATGTTGATGATATCATATTTGCTTCTACTAATCAAGACTTTTGCAAAGAATTTGGTGATATGATGTCTAGGGAATTTGAAATGTCCATGATTGGAGAACTTAACTATTTCCTTGGACTTCAAATCAAGCAACTCAAAGATGGAACTTTTGTAAGTCAAACAAAGTATGCAAAGGACTTGATCAAGAGATTTGGCATGGAAGATGCAAAACCTATCAAGACTCCCATGGCAACCAACGGTCATCTCGACCTTAATGAGGGAGCTAAATCGGTAGATTTAAAGCTTTATAGGTCTATGATTGGTAGTTTATTTTATCTTACCGCATCTAGGCCCGATATCATGTTTAGTGTTTGCATGTGTGCACGGTTTCAAGCATCTCCAAAAGAGTGCCATTTAATGGCCGTAAAAAGAATACTAAGATATTTAAAGCATTCCTCTAGCATTGGCTTATGGTTCCCTAAAGGTGCTAAATTTGATTTAATTGGATATTCAGATTCCGATTATGCGGGTTGTAAAGTGGATAGAAAAAGCACCTCGGGAAATTGTCAATTCTTAGGGAGATCCTTAGTATCATGGTCATCCAAGAAACAAAACTCCATAGCTTTATCCACCGCCGAAGCCGAATATGTTTCCGCGGGTAGTTGTTGTGCTCAATTGCTATGGATGAGGCAAACCTTGATTGATTACGAAATTAAAATTGATAATATACCTCTCTTGTGTGATAATGAAAGTGCGGTTAAAATAGCAAATAATCCGGTCCAACACTCAAGAACCAAGCATATAGATATTCGCCACCATTTCCTAAGAGATCATGTGGGCAAAGGAGATATTGAAATTAGCCACATCCGAACCGAAGATCAATTAGCGGACATTTTCACCAAACCATTAGATGAAGGCCGGTTTTGCAAATTGAGGAATGAATTAAATGTCATAGATTATTCAAATATTGGTTGAAACTTTTGCCTCATGCATTTTGTTTGATTTGGTGTTATTCAAAAGCTTCTTTAAGAAAATATTTTCAAAAATATTAAAACGATTATCTATGTTCATAAAAATTATGTTCTCTTATAGACATTAGTCTATTCTATGCATAATGATCCCTAATAACTCTTATTTGATTGGTCAACTAAGGGTCATTTGCAAATAATCCCATCAAATCTTTATCCAGAACTGTTTTTGAAGTTCCAGGATAATCGGTATGACCGGCGGGTTAAGTGCGGTATGACCGCAGTGCGGTACTACCGGCACAAAAACCACGGTACTACCGCTTTGCGGTATTATCGGCGGCCATAGGGCGGAACTACCGCATCGGTTTCGGTAGAAAAAGTAACCCCCAGAGGGTTTTCTCTCTCTCGTGCCTCTTACCTCTCTTCCTCTCTCTCTCTCTTTCTCTCTCTCTCCCGAAAAACTCTCGGCCAACCCTTCCAAAACTCGGTTGATCTTCAGATCTTTGCAAATTCCTTGCATCTCTAGGGTTTATCTCCTTCAATCCTCAAGGTAAAATATTCCCATTTCCTTGTTTTACCACCGAATCAAACCCTAGGTCATTCTTTCTAAAAAATTTGAAATGTTGGTGATTTTTGCGAATCCTTTTGGGCAATACAACATTATTGATGTTTAATGATGATATTACATCCATTTCTTGGATTAAAATCCAATAGAAACATCAATTTTTGGTCAAATCGTTTGCCCTAGGTCGCAGTCTGTAAAAGCGGTACTACCGTGTTCTTAGTGCGGAACTACCGGGATGCGGTAATACCGGCCAGAAAATGACGGTACTACCGCACCTCGGTACTACCGGCTGAAAACTTGCGGTACTACCGATTTTACTGACAGAACAGATAATCATTCCATTCAAATTATCTCTAGACTCCTTGATCTTTTGAACTTCTTGTAACTTGTCCTCTCTTTGTAAAGATGCCAAGAACAAGATTTGGAACTCGCCGAGGGCAATCTTCCTCTCAACCTTCTGCCGACCCCATTGATGATCCATTAGGCAAGGGAAAAGGGCCTGCAGCAGATAGCTCTGAAAGTGAGGAAGGATCTCTTCCTCATGAGTCAGGTTCTGATTCTGAGCCTGACACAGAAGAAGAAGTCCAGGCTCAATCAGATGAGGAGATGGAAGATCCAGAAGAACCTCAGATTGATCTCAGGCTTATATCTGCTGATGATTATGCAATTTTGCGACACAAGGATCAATATCTACTACCCTCCAACTCAATCAATCCCAGATTCCACACCAAGTTCCAGGAGCAAGTCTATGAGCAAATTTATGATCATCACAGGAAGTTTGCAGATCATAAATGCATAAAGTGGTTGCGCATCAATTCTCTAGAAAAATATGATGGTGTGTATCGTCTCTTTCAGCAAGTTGGTCTTCATGATCTTGTGGCTCTCAGGAATGACTATGATGAAGAAATCATAAGACAGTTCTATGCTACTCTTTATGTGTCTCCTGATTTCAAGAAAATAAAGTGGATGACAGTTACACGTTATGTGGAGTGCACTAAGGCTGATTTTGAGCATGTACTGAGGATACATTCTGGAAATTGGGATAAGCTTTTTGATAGACCAGCTCTACTTGTCCCTGCCTGGACAGAGTTTTATGATCAGAATGTCAGGTACACTCCAGGGAAGATTCATGGCTTGCTACCCATTCCCAGTCTGATTAATAGGATTATTAATCATACTTTTCTTCCCAAGAGTGGTAACTTTGATGCTGTTCGAGGACATGTATGGAATATCATTGATAATATCACAGATGGAAGGAAATTTGATGTTGTGGATGTCATAGTCAGGGGCATAGTTTCTTCCAAGAATGACAGGGTAAAGAGGATTTATCATGCTCCTTATATCATGGCTTTAATTCTGAGCAAGATTGAGTATCAGGGAGGTTTGGGATCTCCCCATAAGTATTACAAGCCAAGAGAAAACCCCCCCATTCGCTTTCAGGGGCAGCAGGTACAGCAAGAAGAAGTTGCTCCAGAGGTTGCAGCTGAAAATGTCTCTCAAGGTCAAGAATCCTTAGCTCAGATTCTCAGAAATCAAACCTTGATTCTGAACAACCTTCTGCAACTTAAGGTCACCCAGCAGGAAATGAGGACAGAACAAAGAGATTTTCAGTCTGAGACTCATAATAGGTTGGCTGCTTTAACAGAGACGGTGGATTCCATGGAACAGTTTTTAATGACTCCTCAGCGCTTCTCTCGGCGTCGTACTCATCCTGCAGCAGGGACTTCCTCTCAGGCTCCAGCTACCTCACCTTCCCAGGCTCCTGCTCCTCAGGATTCCTCGACTCTTCCTCCTCAGGATCCAGCTGTTTAATGTTTTTTGGTACTTTGATGCCAAAGGGGGAGAAGTAGCTAGAAGGGAAGTAAGGTCTAGGGGGAGACAATCTTTTGCTACCTTGTCTTATTAAGTTGGTTGAATGCTTGTAAACAACTATCTTTATGTTCTTGTTAAACTTGTTGATTAAGCGTGTTGGTATATATATCTTTATTGCAATTATGACAAATACCGTTTCATTACAAATGTTTCTTCAGAACCAACAAACTAAAGAAACTCTGTCAAAATTCTCTCCTTATGCTCTTAACATGTTCAATCTACTTCATGCACATGTTTAGGGGGAGTCTTCTTTGTTTAAACAACAAGATTTTTAAGCCATCAAAAGGATATACTCGTTTTTCACTATCTTGGGTTTACTCAAAACATTACTTCCCACATATTAACTAGGTTGTCATCAATTACCAAAAAGGGGGAGATTGAAAAGCATCTAGGCCCCTTAAAAATTGGTTTTGGTAATTTATGATAATATGTGATAATTGGACTAATGTGTTTGTTGAATATTTGTAAGATTAAGTCCAAATGGTAAGAATGATCGTAAAGCTACATGATAAAGGATGTCGTGCAGATCAAATTGGATCAAAGTCAAGGTACAAGTAGATTAGAAATCTTTTACCTTTTACCGGTCTTAGGAATTATGGTTGGAAGACCAGATTATAGGTTAAATGTCGTACTATTAAGAGGGATCATGACTAGTAGCTTGATAGCATGTTCTTGTGCCTTATGGATCAATCTAGGATCATGCATGCATTTGGTTTGCTTTTATATTTGCAAATACCATCTTGGCAGGACAATCGGTAGTACCGGCATTGAACCAGTGGTACTACCGCTCTGCGGTATGACCGGACTTGAAATGGCGGTATGTTTTTTACAGAGAGACCCTTCTCTGGTTTCGGTGCCAAATCCTCAACGCGATAGTACCGCAAGTGTTCATGCGGTATGACCGAAATGCGGTAGTACCGCAATTGATAAGCGGAAGTACCGCACGCCGGTTATTCCGATCGTTACTTGGCGGTATGTGTTTTCCAGCGCGCACCTCTTTTGTCTCTCTTGGAAAACGGTAGTACCACACTCACTTTGCGGTATGACCGCTCTGCGGTAATACCGCTCGTTAGTTAGCGTAGTACCGCTCTGCAAAAATAAAACGGCTATGTCGGGACATTTAATGCATCTGTTATAGCCGTTGCTGAAGTGGTTGGAAAAGTGCGGTAGTACCGCTCGGTACTTGGCGGTAGTACCGCTCGAAGCTGAAAAGTGGAGTTTTCTTCTCCAACGGCTATAATTTTTGTTGGGGGGTATAAATACTCCCCCACCTGCTCAAGGACAGAGTGCTAGACCACATTTAACATCCTTAGAGCCTTGTGCATTCATTCAACTCCTAAAATTCATTTGTTCACTCTTTGAGAGGTTGTTGAGCTCATTCAAAGTGCATTCATCATTCTAGTTGATCCTATTGCACTTGAGTGTCGTCAAGCGAAGGTCTTGGTTTGTTACTCTTGGAGTTTTGCCGAACTCCTAGACAGCTTGGCGGTGATTGCACGGTGATCTCTTCAAGAAGATTGTGAAGAGGCCCGGTGCCCATATTGTGAGTGGTTTGGTGTTCACCATCTCCGGAGTGGAGGAAGAACAACCAATAGTGATCGAGGAAAGGCTTAATACGTGGAGCCGGCTTGATTAGTTCAAGCTCCCTCAACGTGGACTAGTGAAGACCGGCAAGTCTTCGATACCACGGGAAAACATCGTTGTCTCATTGTGGTTATTCCTAGTCTTTACTCTTCCGCATTTATATTTCTAGCTTGATCTTTGTGCTTGTATTGCTTAGTTAGAAGTATAATTTGTTTAGACTAAATTATTAATTAGCTTATCTCGTTAATTTGTTTAAAAGTTTAAAAACCTCCTATTCACCCCCTCTAGTCGGTTATCCTTGATCCTACACTTGCCTAACTCTATGCACTTCAGGAACTAAGTGAGCATTAAATTTCTGTTCTACCATCATCTCCCAATCTAGATATACTTCAGCATCATAAGCACCCGCAAAAGATGGTATATTGAACTTGACTTTAGCATATGGATCATCATTATCACGTGCATTATGGTGCGGAAAGTTATTACCTCTCATACCTTGACGGTTGAAGTTCAATCGGTACCGTTGTCGCACATCTAAGGTATCGTGGTGGCGCGTCTCATTATCGTTGTCGATCTCATGGTCGTGGGCTGCACCTTGAGGATCCACACGACCATTGTTCGGTGGTTGATTAGCCAAACCATCAATACGTGCATTGAGTGTTGCAATACTAGCATTGAGCTGTTGTAGTGTAGCATTTGTCTCCACAAACTTCCTTTCGATGTCGTCATTAATAGCATGACGGTGCTTTTCCAACACCCTGGTGAGCTCTTCCCTCACAACAGACTCTTGCGCATTCAATTCCTCACCTGCCATGGTTAGTCGTAGACAAAAGACAACACAAATATATTATCCCTACCAACTACTAGGTGGTGGAAGGTGGAATCACACACTCTCAAGCGTCTTACCAAGCTCTTATGAATTTCTTACCAAATTGCAGCAGGTGGTATGATCGGAGAAGGTGGGATGTATGATCACAAGTGAGGCGAATGCGAGGATCCAAATCTGAGGGCCAAAAGTACGTGGAGCTCGGACAGGCAATGTTTAGTAGCAAGGAGCAGCAATAATGAGATTAGATTAGCAAAGTTAAATCAAAGTCCACAGTACTCATCACAGTTGCTGGCCCAAACGCGCTCCTAGCACTAGCTCAAGCAGCCGAAAGATAGGGTAGATACAAACACAAAGGAACAAAATTTGCAAATCAACCTATATCTCTTGTGGGTGGTCGTGGAGCTCCGGTGGATTGTCGTAGACCAACTGAGGGTGGTCATGAGCCAACTGAGGTGGTCTCTTTTTTTATTCTCTTTTTCTTTTCTTCTTTTTTTTATTCTTCCTTCTTTTTTTTTGACTGGCGAAACCCAACCTAGGGTTCCTCGTTTTTTTTGCGCAAGTGACCTCGGCTCACAACACTTCAAAACCCTTTTACGGGCCTGGGGATATATGTAGGTCACAAACTCTCTCTCTCTCTCTCTCTCTGAACTTTGGCTATCTCTGTTTCGGCTATGGGATTTCTTCTCAGTCTTTGTTGGGTCGGACACGATATGATGAGTGCGTGGGTGTCCGAGAGCAACCAGAAACAGATAGACTCCGAGTAGGATGTCGGGACAGAAACGAGTAGATGGTCGAATCCGACTAGGTAGTCGAACACGAGGAGGTGGTCGGATGGGGGTGTTGGCTCGAGTAGGTGGTCGGATGGGGGTGGTGTCATGAGTAAGTGGTCGAATGAGGGTGTTGGCTCGAATAGGTGGTCGGATGGGGGTGGTGTTACGAGTAAGTGGTCGGATGGGGGTGGTGACTCAATCTCGGCTATAGCAGACAAACCCTAATTGCAACGGATGCAACCAAGGACAAGCCGAGATACACAATGACCAAACATCAAAGACTCAACGCTAGAAACTAGATCACGATGACTAGACCAGCAACAAAGACACCGACGATGGACTCGAACTCAACAACGCGAATACTGAAAACAAAATTGCGAAAGGCACAACGTGGTTTGGACAGCGGAAAAACTAAGATCTAAAACTTTTTGTGGGGCAATTTTCTGGACTCTAGGTGATGGAACACAACTAACAAAAGGGGATAAATGAGATTGCCTAACGGGCAACCTTCGCTCTGATACCAACTGATGGCTACGGTGGCCCGATTTTCCGATAGGTTTGATTGATTTCGTCGTGAGGACGTTGACGCTTTGAGGCTTTCGACCAGCAGATCGTCACCTCGCAATTCGCTACACCCGCACGACTGTCGTTATCAACCACGCTCGCACGCGATCGACCTTACCACGAGGGTTATTGTTCCTGCAAGCAATCGAAGCAACTCACAAGAACAAGGAAGATGCAATCTGAATTGTATTGCGAATATGAGTGAAGATCATCAAAGTGGGGTTCCTCAAACCGTACAACGGCGAAACTGCAAGTGGCAGAATAATTCTAAGAAAAACCCAACCCTAAACTGTGGCGGCTGTTGTATATATATAGGGGGGCATGAGGAGGTTGACCTAGGGTTGTGCGGCCATGGGAAGAGGCATACACAACCTAGGCTTCGACCCTGACACGCTTACAAGGCCCTATTAGGCCCAAAACGGTGTCGCGACACCTAAAGACTGGTCGTAGAGCTTGAGACCTAGTCGTAGCGCTGGCTGGTCTGGTCGTAGCGTTGGCGAACCTAGTCAAGAAGCTTGAGACCTGGTCGTAGCGCTGGCTAGTCTGGTCGTAGCGCTGGCGAACCTAGTCGAGGATCTTGAGACCTGGTCGTAGCGCCGGGATCGGGTCGTAGGGCTTGCGCACACAGTCGTGACCTTGGGGATCCATTATTCCTAAGTAACAAAAGATCACAACTATTAGGTAGTATACCATTCTACATAGATAAATTATTAGCACCTAGAAATGAGCTCACCTCATAATTTAAGTGACGTGCACGAGCTCTTGTAATAGGGCCTGGAGGATTTTGTGTAGTGCTTGTATTCGAAGGAGTGATGTCCTCATCAACTACTGTTCAGGTGCTATCCTCGACTCGGATCGCCTTGTTGATCAAGGTCTGGAAATTAGGGAAGTCATGGGCAGCGAGTGACCACTTCATCTCATCATTCAGGCGCTCCTTGAATAGAGCAACCTTTCTTGCCTCATTTGGTATCTCAGATACTACGTATCATGTGAGATAGTTGAAACGGTGCAGGAACTCCATCACCAATGAGTTCCCTTGTTGGAGCTCGTAGAACTCCCGCCTCTTGATATCCATAAGACCAGAGGGTATATGGGCATCGTGGAACGCTTCCTTGAAGGCGGCCCATGAGATGGTTTGATCTTCAGGAATGAGTGCTTGATGGTTCTCCCACCAAACTACTGTTGCGCCCTCCAGTTGATAGGATGCGTAGATAACTTTCTCATCATCATTGCATTGGGAAATGGTCAGCTTGCTCTCTACTGTACAGAGCCAATCATCAGCGTCGAGGGGATCGGCAACTAATGCAAAGATGGGTGGCCGGTTTCGCATGAACTCGCCCATCCTGGATGATGATTGGTTGACTGCAGCTCCATTTCCCAACGATGAGCGCCGAGTAGCGATGATTTCGCACTAACTGCCGAGCGATAGAGTGTTGGTCTGTCGCCCTTGTTCAATCATGGTGAGCACTTGCGCCATGGTGGGCAACAGGGCAACACTTCCAGTTCTTCAGCAGACGTTGGCTGAGGTTGCTCAACTAGCATCGCCGAAGTAGAAGGTTGCTATGGGCTAGGTTGCGAAGATGTTGGGACTTCGCTTCTTGGTTGCTATGATCCGGGGGCAGCTACTGTTGTCAATAGTTGACGAACAGATCGCGTTACTGGTATCCAGATCTTTACAGAGTGCAGGATAAGCAAACGTTCGTAGGGTAAGAGGGAATAAGCACAAGTTAAGGGGGTCAGCAAGAATTATCATCCCTACTAATTTTAACCTATCTACACTGAAAATATATATGTTTTTAAACGTTAGGGGCAGCACACATGAATTTTAACATACGAGTCAAATATTGCATGGTGCATATGCCCGTTGTTTGATATTACAAAAGAGGGCAACTAAAACAACATAAGTAGCAAGTTTCAATAATTATACAGCGATGTAATATATGAGTTCACCCTACAAAATGTCCAAAAGAGCTCACACTAAGTCCTACAAGTGAGCTCTAGACTATCTGCTGTAGTCTAGACATCGAAGTCGCGCTGAGCGGCTCCTGAGGACTCAGGGACAGCGGAGGGTGGAGTACCTTGGTACTCGGCCTCCTGTGCTAAGGTTGCTCGTGGTGCTAAAAATGCTCGTTTAGGCAAGGGGCATCTTTTGACAAAGTGTCCTTTCTCGCCACAACAATTGCAGAATTGATACTCGATCCTCTTCCTCTTGGAACACTTGGTGAAATAGTGACCGGTGCTATTGCAGTTAACATAATGATTATCTTGTTTTGGACTTCCTTTTTGAGGGCATCCGTAGGCGATATGTCCTAGTTCACCACATCTGTAACAGATAATATACTTCCGTGGATGATGACTTTTAGGAAGGAAGTGGCTCATGCCATCATTATGAGATACATCTGATGGCTTGATCCTTGGTAACTCATCGTAGGAACACTGTTCATGTGTTGTAGGAGCCGTGGCTGAGGAAACATTACTATTGTTCATATTGAAAGTGGCATTGGTGTAGAGACTGACTTTGTCATTGGATGTTTTATTGTTACCGTTGTTGTCGATGTTGTTGTTGGCCATCTACATGTTTTAAGAAAGGAAGGTTAGTAGTTATGTGGCAAGAGACATGGATGAGAAAGGGTACTAGACAAGAAGAGAATTTCAGCACATGTTTTTACTCATTCTCAAGTTCACTTAACAAATCCTTAACGTTTATAATCAGGTATTTCTACCCCGTGGTCTTTATGCAAGTAGACCTTTATAATTTCACTCAATACAACTCCAAAAGAAGGTAAGGGAGGTTTAAAAAGATAGTACATTGCAACAATTTCAGCAAGCATCACATTCTGAAATTTTTATAAAAGAGGGGTCTAAGGTGGTATCCTTAGTAGTTCAAAGAGGAAACTCAAGGACTTTGTATGGGATGTTTTAATGATATTTTGAAAACTTTTTGGCTCTGTTTTAAGGTCCTGAAAGTATTTTAATTCTTTTATTTTCAGAGAGCATCCCTTATCCCATATCTAGAACTACTTTGAACAAGTTGAGAGAAGATGATTAAAAATAGACTTTAGATGAGGAGGGATTGCTAAGAGGGAAAAGAATAGCAAATATTTCTAAAATTTCAGAACCATCCCTATGGTTAAATTAAGTTGTATTTTTATTTCTAAGTCTTAATCTATTAACCATCCTACCTAGGTCTTGTTCTATAGTCAGTATGGCTCTGATACCAAATGCTGTCGGACTCCTAGGCGTGGAATACCCGAAGACCCTATGTCTATATTGTGCTAGTCCCAAGATTAAAGGCTAGCACATACATTCACAACATTTGGCAATCATACCCATACAATCACATGCTAAAGTAAAGCAAGAGGTTAATCTACTTAAGCTATTACAAGTTATTACAATCACAGCCGACCGGCCAAATAAAACAGTCATCAGAGTAAAGTAAACAGCAGCAGAAGACGAAATAAAGTAACAAAAGTCCAAAGGCGTGCCCATCCGATGCGGCAGGCAACCGACAAGGAACAAAGGCCTAGGTAGACCCATCACCGAACCCTTCGGTGCCGGAAGCAAAGAACTCGTCGTCTGGAGTCGGCTCCTCTACAAACTCTAAACCAACAACAATAGCAAGATTGAGTACTTGTGTACTTAGTAAGACTTGTAGTGTATCGCAAAGATTATATTATATGCAACGCTGTCAAATGAATGGCTCTAATCTACAAGTTATTTTGCTCAAAGCCATTTTTATTTGCAATATTCATAAGTAGTAATTTGCAATGGAATTTGAAAGAAGCAGTATAAATAAGTACAGAAAAGTAAGTGAGATATTATATCAAGTAACAACAACACCTGCAGCCCTACCCAGTTACAAGCAAAAATATAATCATATTCTGCCATAGAAATAGCACTGACAATTTCGTGTTCAACCATAGAAATGGCAGTCCTACTATAGAAATAGCCAATCAGTCATAGAAACGACAGTTTCGGTATAGACATAGCAACATGGCTATAGAAATGGCAGTTAACTCAACAAATGGAAAACTCCAGGTCATTACCCAAGTTTTGTGACAAAACAGTTTTGGAAAAACAAGACTACCGCCATACCAGCCGCACTAAGCATGCTCATGACCGCGAGCGCGGCTATTCGAATAGTTTATCACTCTGCAAACGTGTACAACTTTACCCATAATACACGGTATTCCAGTTGCCTGGAATATCTCTATATCACTGCTCACTACCGAAGGTAAGCAGCCTAGGGTTTGCGATGCAACCTTTACATTATCTAGCCCTAACCTTGCACTAGCCCTATGAATCGTCATCCTCCTTCTCCCACAGATAGAAACCCGCTGACGGAGGATCCTCACTTGCCCGAATGGAAACACGTCAATTGAGTCCATCACTTGCCCAGATTGAAACCCATCAAGTGAATCCCTCACTTCTCCCAGATTGAAACCCGTCAAAGTGAGGCATTTGCAGTTGTGTCGGCAGCCTGTCATTCGGCATGCTCGCACTACCTCTGCCTACTGTCATGCAAGGCTAAGATTTCGATAACTTAGTTATCTACGACCATCCTACACTAGCACATTTGGTTGTATGAGTAGGTCTTAGTCCTGGATTTGCTGGCTTCAGTCCTTAATCGACTACGGGCGAGATCTCCACCCTATCTACTAGTGAGTTACAATCCTCACTTTTTAAGGATACAATATAACTCGCCTATATCTAAAGACTAAAGTTTTCATTTCAGTTGGATAAAATAACAAAGATAACACCTGTGGACATTTTTCAAAATAATCCCAAATTCACAAATAACATATTGTCCTTTAATCAATTTTTAGAAATTCTATTGCTCTAGTTGCATTTGTGCGATAATCGCACTCAAATAATACCAAATGACATTATATATTGTCTAACCCTTAATCTACTAGCAACAATAGTGAGGGATCAATATTTCAAAAGAATTAAATGCAACAAGTAGGATTACAACTGCCATTTTCCCAATATTAGCATTTTTCATACACAACATACACCCATGCATAATAGGATTTACAAAACAAAGTACAATAAATAAAATACTAGGGTCAACATTATCAAAGGGGGTACTTGCCTTGCTCTTGCGGTTCTGGAGGCAAGGTAGATTGACTATCGCAAAAATAAAAAGAGTCGAAAATGAATTAAAATAACATCCAACAAAAACAACAGTAACCAAAATTAAATAGTTTTACATATTATGGTAGATTATGATTTCATATGAATTTAGAGACAAATTTCATTTAATTCGGAGTTTTGTAGCAAAAGTTATTAAGGTTTTGTTTTGGTTCGGTTGGATAAAATTAGTTTCGAGTACTATTCGCAGTTTCGAGTACTGTGATCGGAAGGAGTCTATGACTACGTGTGGTCGTTGAGAGCTTTGACTACATGTGGTCATAGGGAGCTTCGACTATGTGTGGTCGCAGAGGGCTTCGACTACGTGTGGTCGTAGGGAGCTTCGACTACATGTGGTTGTGGAGAGGTTCGACTACATGTGGTCGTAGGAGGTTTTGACCAGGTGCACACAGTGTGTGGTCTACGGGGCGGTGAGCTATGTGCATAAGTGATTGTGGGCCCGCGTGTCATAGACTCACTAGGAAATAACGTTTGGATTAAACTAATGAAGCGGTCCACATGTCAGCGACTTAATAAGACTAATGCGACAACTAAAACATTGATTAGGTCCTAATGAAGGTGATTAGACACACTGATGATGAGCTACAGTGCTCGTCACTGTTGTGCCACGCAGTGGCATTAGCGCCCGTGCGTCTCGCCAACAGTGTGATACTCGTAGGGGTCAGAGAGTGCCCAAAAGGGATCTCCATACTGTTGCACACCCACTGGCACGGACATCGAGGCCAGAGGTAGCCTGACGTCGTGGTGCGCCAATGAAGAGCAGAGGAGTGAGTACGGCAAAGAGAGGGAGCTCAATTGAGCTAAGCCCTTGCCAAACTATTGCACGCATGAGCTTCTTGGGGCTACTAGGAGCATACCAAAAGTGAGAAGGAGGTCGGAGGTGGTCGAGGTCGACAAGTCGATGGTGAGCCGAGGCGGCGAGGCTCGGGTGAAGGAGATCATAGTCCAATGGTCGAAGAAGCTTGGTGATGCTCCTATGATGCTCCAGACACAAGGAATTGGTTGGACATGCCTTGTAGCTTCGGTGGTGCTCGAGGCGGCGGTTCTGGTCAGAGATGAGAAAGAAGGGTCAATTCGGCTGATCCTATAAATCAAGTACGAAAACGAGTGAGGGGATATCAACAATGGTCACTAGAACATGATATGATGTGATAAGGATGATACAAAAGCCTTCACAGTGTCAGGGATGAAGGTGGTGGCGCACGGCCGAATCGGGGCTTGAGGTCCTTGAGCTCTAGAGCTCGATTGAGTGGAGAAGAAGAGAAAGGGAGGTGCGCATTGAGTTGGAAAGGGTGAGGCACAGCTCAGGGATGTCTTTATATAGACGAAGGGGCGAAGATTGATGAGAAAGGCTCGGGCAAGGGCAGCAGAGCTCTCGGGTGTCTCGGCGGCGTACGGGCAGGCGTGGGCTTCGGCCGGGCAGGTATGGGCACGGTGTTGACTAGTGGAGCGACGCGGGTGATTGGACAGCGGCAAAACGGTGGGCGCTGGCAAAAACCATTGGCGCGGTGAAGCTCTCGTGTATAGGCATGAGCTAGCGCACCCGGGCACAAGGTGGACGAAGGTCCCTGCGCTCAGGGCCCACCAGTCAGTGAAGTGAGAGAGAGTTATGTTTTAGGATTTTTTATTTTCTGCAGATTTATTGTCCCATTTTATTTACTACTCAAATGAAGTCCAAATTTCATGAAAATTTTTGTGTAGGCTTTTCACCTAATTTAGTTGCTCTTCTAAAATTTTTAGATGTTAATACTTTATGTGAGTTTCTACAAAATTCGTAGAATTCTGTTTTGTGCTTTTGTAAATATTTTCCTAAACAAGACTTCATATAAAATCTTGGGTGAATTATTTCTAGGATAATATGCTCGAAATAATTCTATCCTTTAAATTTATTTACTTTGTTTTATTTATTTCCTTTTTAGCACCTTTTTGTTTGTAGTTCAAGTTTTATTTTTAATTCAAAAACTAACTTAACATAGCATATTTCATATGTAAATGATCAAGGTAATTTTCTCTAATGCATTTATATTACATAATCCCAGAATTAGGATTTTTGGGATGTTACAACCTAATTGAAATCTTAGTTAAAGGTTTGGGCCGAAACCCAACCCTATTCCACCTCGGTCCGTTACTGTGCAGCCTAGCACCGCGTGCACGCCCCCGCCTTCCTCTGACATGTGGGCACCGCATGTCAGCATCCCCTTCCTCTCCTCTGCGAGCAGCCACACCTGACCCCACTTGTCAGCCATGCTGTGTCATGTGCGACGTGGACTTGTCCGAGCCACCGTCACTGATGCGTGGGCCCCACCGAATCCTGTTCATCATTCCCAAATCCGATGAGGATTTGTTTTCGCAGCCGCATGATCCTCTCTTGGCGTGCGTGCCTGGGACTCCTCTGAGCCGCCCGAACCTCGTCGTCTGTACCTTCGGCATCGCAAGAGTGAGGGCTTCATCCTGGTCACCTTCACTTCGCTGGAGCATCGTCGTAACCCTACTTCTGTCAAGCCCGAAACGACCTCACCGCCGACCACCACAGACATTCTTCACCACCCATGAGCACATCTACGAGCTTCCCTTCATGTCCTCTACTCATGGATACTATCTACCGCCGATGAGACACCGCCATTCGCTGGTACCGTTGGAACTCGAGCCCTCGCCGACGTTTTGTCGACGTGGCCATCCATGTGTGCAGCCACCTCAGCCCCGAGCCTGTGTGTCATCATACGTGGCATCCACGTTAGTGCCACGTGCGCGCCCGCATGACGGTCCAGATCTAAACCCTAGATCCATCTTAATAGATCTAGTCTATCCTAGACTGAGACACTATTCTGTGAACCCATGAACCGTAGACTAGAGCCCATCTTCCTGGATCCGGTCCATGGACCGAGGGCCCACTTGTCATCCTCTGTAGATTTTCTCCTGATTTATTTTAATTCAGAAAATACCAAGGTGGACGTCAGCATGTGTCATATTCTGATTTTTTAGTAGAAAAATATTTTGGAATAATTCCAGAAATTCCTTTTAGGTTATTTCTTTAGGGTTTGATCTTCCAAAGGTCATAACTTCTTCATCCGAACTCCGATTGAGTCCATTCAAATTTCTAAATTCATCTAAATTTGAGATCTATTTATATGAGATTTTTATTTAATTTTTAGAGTTTGTTTTCTTCTTTGTTTTTATTTAATTTATTTATCTGTTTCGTTTGCCAGTAGACGTTGACTCTTCGGGGAATTTTGAAGAAGAAGGAGTGCACCAAGATCAAGACCAGTACGAGGATCTATTCCAAGGAAAGTTGTACCTTTGATCATATTGAACCTAATTTTCAAAATTACTTTGATTCAATTATTGCATTTATTTTAAGTATTTATTTAAATACTTTTGGGGTTAGTTATTAATCCAATTTGTTTATATCCACCTTGTCTATTGTTATGTCATGATCTTTTGTCACCCTAGATTGGTTCATTATTTAGTTGGTATTATCGTAGCACCAACGTGGGTTGGTTATATATGAGTAGATTGCTTAGCCATGCTACGAGTCATACATATCATTTGAATTGCAATTATAAATTTAACTAAGTGACTATGGATCTTTATGTAAAACTGTGTGCTATGTGTTATTACTTTGTGATAGCATGTGTTGCACTTAACCAACATGGTGGGAAAGGATTTAGACTAAAGCAAGTGGTGGATAATAAGTGATATGGTTGATCTTTGTGAATGGAAATGATAATCTTTGTGGCATAGTTAGAAATTGAAAGTCTTGCCTTGGTCAATTAAGGACTTAACTTTATGCACCATTGAACTAGGCCTTTCGTACAACCACATGTCTGATAGGACCGACCTAACTTAGTATAGATTCTCGACATTGATTACCTAGGTTGTAGGTTAGGAGCTCAGTGATGGGCGGAGGTGTGGACTACTATGTAGTACACATTTATGAGCGGTTTGTCATCTTTAGGTCCAACGGTGTACGTCAGACTAACTTTCTCAGTGCGTTAGTACCGGCAGTAAAACACATTGGGAGTGTCAATGTTTGAGATGAAATTTCTGAAATGTTTTGTTATGATTAGTGCTAGCTACACTAGTTATATCGTTTGGGTAAAGTGTACAACCTCTGCAGAGTGTTGAACAATTTATTCAAATAGTCACGTCCATGGTCATGGATATGCTCGGGGATTTCACACGAGGGTTAGATTTTCATAAAACACTTGGGAAGGGATCTGTGTGATCTAAGTCATATGGCCATGTGAATAATTTGTTTAGGCTTTGTGTTCTTTGTGAAAACAACTGTTAAAGTAATATTGTTTATTTGTTTTAAGTTGTGTTTTAATCTATTATTCATATTCAATTGCAAATGTTGTTTTTATGCAAAAGAACCATAGAAGCCATTCCTTTGGAATATACCATCATGTATATATTGCATTCTGTGGTACAGTTGTGTACTCATGCTTGCTATAATCAACCAACAGAAGTGGAGGATTCATCGCTCGCTTTTGAGGAGGAGTTCTACGAAGCTGCTGATCGCTAGGTCTTGATCCCAGTCGGTTGCCTCTGGTGAATCGATGGGTTTCCATTGAAGTTATTGTGTTTCGCTGCTTATTTAATTATTGCTAGCCCTACGAGGCTTAATAAATGTAAAACTCGACCATAATGTCACAACAGTTAATTGTTATTCAAATTATTCATTTATTCTAATATTTTGTCTTGTGTGGATCAAGATTCACCTGTGTTGATACTGTGTGCACTAGCGTGATCCTGTACTAGTGCATTATACACAAAGGGTCCAGAATTGCATTTTTAGGTCCCAACAGAGATGGTATCAGAGCCATACTGACTGTAGGTCTTGACCTTAGCTAGATCAACCGCTTTTAGAATGTCTAAACTATTTTCTAAAGCAAAACTAACTTGCAAGATTAATTGAACTACTTAACTCCCCTTATGTCTCTCTTGACTCAACTATTGCTAAATTTTTCCTCGCCTCGCTGTTTTAATTTGGTTCTTACCTCTTGTCTGTCTTGACAGATGCCTCATTTCCAGAACTATGGTAGCGCAAGGGAGGACTTGCCGCAGAGCTATGGAAGCTGTTGCAAGTGCTCGAAGGATTCGACCGACCAATGTAGAAGGGCACCGAATGGGTGGTGAACGGCCAAAGCCATGGAGTGCTTTGTCGTTTAACCATATATACCAGGAGAGACACTAAGGCCAGCCGCCCTCTCAACATCTCCATTCGGAGGATTGTGTAGACCGAAGCCATTCAAGAGTCTTCACACCTTGCTATCTTGAGGATATGCAATATCTACGCACGTGAGCTTCAAGACACAGTCTTCTGCTACCATCCCCGTGCCTCCGCAGTGGACCTTCCCGCATGTTACCCATCTACAGATGGAGAAAGCAACACCACTGTGGTGCATCTTGCCCAGTTTGCAGCTACTCAGGAGGAATCCCTAGAGTTGCCCGCCACGGAGTTGGAGTGCATCCACGAGACTTTGTAGATGGCAGAGGAAAGGATTGCCACATCGGAAGAAGCTCTCTACGGCCAGCATGAGCATGAGGAGGATCATGAAGAGGAATATCCTAAAGAAGAAGATCCAGAGGAAGACCCAGAAGAAGCTGATGAGCCAGCAAAGCCTGAAGCATTGGAGGATCCAGTTGTGCCTACAATAGGGACGCTCGTTCCTGCTGCACCAGTTCTTGGGCACCAGGACCAGTTCGCAAGGATGCCCGTGCAGTTCTAGGTCTACAGCAGGCGGGAGCACCGTCGTGGCTGTGGAGGCTATCTCATCGAGTAGTTCATTTAAGTTTAGGTTAAGTCAGTTGAGGTGCAGCGTGTTTGAGCCACGTCAGTTTAAGATTAGAAGTGTCGCCCTTTAGGTGGTAGTTTGTGTGTTAGGATCGTTGGTTTTCTTATGTGCGACTATGAACTACAAAGGCCCTTCGGCATTTGTTGCAGCCATACTAAGACCCTATTAAAATAAGTATTTCAGTTGGTTTCTTGGAGTTGTGTTTGTTGGGTTTAATCTGCCCCCTCGATTAGTTCTTAACTTATCTTGTGCTTGTTACCTTATCTAAGCCATGGAGCTTTTGCCATATGGTGAGCTTTCACCAGATGGTTCAGACTTGTCATGCTGCTGCTAGTGGTTCAGGAACCTCTGGGTCAGAAGAGAATGAGCAAACACTAGCAGGAGTTCTCCTGCCGGAAGCACATCCAATTGATTTGCAGAATTTTGGAGCGTTCATGGCCACTCAAATGCAAATGATGTACACAATGATGAACCAAATTCAGAATATGAACAATAATCAGAACAACGACAACAACAACAATGCAACACCAGTCAACCATAGTCATCATGGACCGTCCAAGCTGGCAGAGTTCATGAGGACCCGACCCCCTACTTTCTCTGGGAGTGTCTCGCCAGTAGAAGCCGATGACTGGCTTCGTGTCATCGAAAGGATGTAACACCCCAGCTCAGCATTTAGCCTGGAATGCTACCAAACTAACATTAAACAATTCTAAGCCAAAACATCCTACCAAATTTTTGGCAGAACCTCCCTGTATTATTAACTACCAGGAGGTTCCAATATTTGAATAAAACGTATATAACTAATCCAACATTCAGCATAATCAATAGTCATTCAAAACATGAAAGCAACTAGCATATCCAGAGATATCCAAAAGACACTACCTATCATTATTACACTTAATCCAATGCATGAAGCATAATCATAAACAATCTCTAAGCAGGTTGCTCCTTTATTAAAGTATGAACTAAAAATTTATCAACTTTTAAGGTGGATGGTAGTGTGTGTGTCCAACTCAAGTCTACTCCCTCCCATGCATGCCATTCTTGCAAGTGGTACCTAAAAACACAACAAAAGCAAGGGTGAGTCCAAAGACTGAGCAAGTACCAATAATGAAACATTAATCTCACATTTACATCATCAACATTCCATTCCAAAACTTTACACAAAAACATATCTCATGAGGTATGTATGCGAATATGCAATGCAACTTTTCTCTTTCACTCTTTGTCGCATTTCACCGGTAATGCGAGATATGCGACCGTCGCCGCATACCATGCCTGTGCTCGCAAGCACAGGACCAATTGCTCAATACTCCGCAAGTAAAGGGACCTCAAGCCCACACTCCACAAGTGTGGGGACCTCAAGCCCGTCATATACATGACGGGATCTCAACAAATGCTTGGTCACCACGTGACCAAGTCTTTATTTTGTCAACATGATGCATATGCACACATCATGAATCATCATAATCATACCTCCTCAGCAATATCACTTATGAATTTAACTCATTCATACTTCTATCATTCATATCATAAGCATTTACCATCTTTAATCAACATATCACACTATCAACTAAGCATAGCTAATATGTATCAAAACATAGCACTCACTGTCAAACAATTCATAATTACTCTATCAAACAGTACTTGCAACCACCAAGATAATTTGGTACTCATCACAACATCATCCATTCATGGCTATTATGACCCAAACACAAACAATCCACAACATACAAGCATAATAATACAATAACTCGGATACTTGCCTCAACCGTGCGAGAACGGTGGGCGCGAAGTGGCGCTGCCCCTGGATCTCGCTCCCACCGAACATAGAGATAACCCAATCTAAGACCAACATACTGGACCAAAAGCATAAATAACAACACAATTGAACTCTCTAAACTTCCAAGCATTTTCCAATCTTCCAATTTCTAGTGATCGCTTTTGGTGTTCACTGCGGACAGTCAACTTCTAAAATACATAACTTTCTGCTCCGGAGTCCAAATAGGATGTTCTTGGACTTTCTGGAAAGGTAATTAAATTACCTAAATAAACTTAGTTGGGGAGCCCTTTTGATTATGCCAACTATTGCCTCTACCAAGCAAACCTACAGAACAACAATTTTCACGTCGGTTTCTCTGGACAGTACACTAAAACCACCATAACTTTTGCTACGAAGGTCCAAATCTTGCGTTATTTATCTCTATGCAAAGGTATAGAAATTACCTACATTTTTCGTTATACTGAGATCCTCTGATTTCGTCCTTAAATAATAGATTAACTCAGTTTTCTACGAACTGTCAGAATGTTGACAGATTAACCAGACAGCGGCACTAAACAATTAATAACTTTCTAACCGTTAATCGGATTTTGGCGTTCTTGGCGGCCACTGAAAGCTAAGAACATTATCTACATAACCCTAGGAGACCAAAACTCCTAATTTGGCCTCTAAACACCCGAAACTGACCACGCAATAATCTGGACAGAACGCGATCTATTAAACCGACGCAAATCAATCTACCAAACGACATCAACCGCAACTATTACGCATCAAACCACGAAGAACACGCGACGTTACCCTTGTAGAATCGCAGCAAGATGATGAACTCTCCCCCACGAAGTTGATCTCCTCTCCTTTCTTCACTTGATCGGCAGCAGGGAGCACCGACGGCGAGGAAGGGAGGCACCAATGGAGGGGGGCACCACCATGGAGGAGAGGTGTGCTACAGTAGCCATGCTACAGTGCGGCGGCACTGTAGCTACAGTGCACCTAGGGTTTTCCCCCTTCCTTTTATTGGTGGCCGACCCCTCATGGGCCTCCTGGGCCAAGGTCCAAGGCCCAAGTTGCCGAAAAACTGCAGAAACCCCCATTTTTTATGTCTAATTTCTCTTTTGAACGCTTTCTTTCGTAGAATAAATTGGAGTATTACATTAAAACCCCTCTTTCTCCTGTTCAATCGCTTTGCTAAAAGAAATATTCCCCCGATTTTAATTATTCTCTCCCGATTTAATCTTTGGGGTATTACATTCTACCCTCCTTAAACAAAATTCGACCCCGAATTCTATTCAACCTCAACACAAAAAAAAAAACCACTGCTAAAAGATTTTCTAACATTACTATGTACCTGCCGTGAAAAACTTTGGATAAAGCTCGCGCATGCGAGACTCCAATTCCCAAGTCGCCTCCCTCTCGGGCTAATGGGACAAAGGCACCTTGACACAAACCAACGACTTGTGCCTCAGCACTCGCTCTGACCTCTCTAACAACGCATAGGATGCTACTCAAAGGTCAGCAGCTCCCGCGAAACTTCAAACTTCGGACCTCTCTGGTACTCACTCAGCACTGGGACAAACAAGACGATGTGTACTTCGCGCTTGGACTCACTACGGTCCTAACGTTTTGCCAACTAGCGAAAACAACCCAATATACCTTGGGGCAACCCCCCCTAGTGGTACCGAACCACGCAACATGTGCATAGAACACTGAACTTTTGTTCCACCTATTAAGCGGACTTTTTCACCCAAAGAAAGATCGCCTCCTTTAACGAGGGACACACAACAGAACTCGCTTTAAACACACTCTTACACCGACATAGCCCAACTGAAAAATGAAGGACTATCATCGCAACCAAGTGTTACCAACTCGGTACTAAAAGAGTCAAGTTCAGAATCGAAGATTTATCACGAAAATCTTTCCACCTTCAAATTAGACAATTTGCAAATAAACACCACATCCGCCAAAGGAGAAATCATTCGAATAACCAAATCCAACATTTCTTTTATTCTTTCTGAACTGATAAGAACCACACATACCAACATAAAGCCAAGCTCAACTTTGCAAAGGACAAAGGTCAACAAAGATAGAACTTAAACGAAAATCAGAAAACAATTCACTTCTTGAGGAAGCATCAATTTAATAGCTCTCTTCTAGGACCAAAATTTCCCTCAAGCTATGGAATCCCAATCATCGCACAACACACTAACTTGTTACTCTTAACTTGGCGATCTCAACGCCAAGCCCAAATCAAACGCCTTGTCTACACCTTTGAAGAGGGACTCTGATAATTTCACAAAACATTCTCTAACCGATTCCCTTCTCGATAGAATTCATTTGACAGATGGCACTCAGAAAGTATCCCCAAATTAGATCTCTCACACGATCATATCACCTCAACCCTTTTTTTAGGACAAACATTTCAGATTCCACATCACACACTCTCATGTACTACATCAGAAGGGTGTTATCAACGATCATCCCACTGTTCGCAATCCACCCTTATTCTACTTCCTCTGCACATAATCTTTGGGCGACTCAAAGTTCTAGCATAACAATGCAAAGTCCACATTTAACCTCCAAGACTCTTGCAACTAACTTCTCATATAAAGGATAGGAAAATCCTTAGATTAAATCCCTAAAAATCCATAATTCCACATACTCACTTATTAATATCCTCAAGAAAATATTTTCTTGACCCGGTTACCTTTACAAAGATTATAACTCTTAGAAGGTTACTCAATCAAAACCAAATCACTCTTGACATTACTCAACATTTTCTATTATCCCATTAATTGACATGACAAATCGATTACTTTGTAATCCCACTCTCATTAAACCACGTCATCGAGAATAACCATTCACAACCTCGCAATACTACCAAATTACGATACTCTATAAAATTGATCAAGATTTTCATACTCTCGGTAATTCTAATGTCCCATCCGAAGTGAACAAAAGATCTTGGATCACAATCACTATAGGTTCTACTAGCTTTAACAATGTAATCAGTTTAACCCCATAAGATAATCTTCCATTGAGATAGACTTCTCTCAAAGAACTATATTACGAAATTATTTCATCCTCCAATGCTCATCGAATAACTTACAACCCAAGTTTCACAACTACAATTATTGAACACCTCAAAAGACTCAGGTGAAACGAATAGGTTGATTCTTCCTCAAAAGAAAGAGCGAATGGAATCAATTTTCATCAACTAGGAAAACATGTGCCACCCACAGTGAACACAAGACCAAGGAAAACTGTCACTTAGGCCAAGTACTCGAAAAACATAAGGGAATGTCAACAGTCGAGGGCTCAAGCCCTACTGAAAGCGAATACCAAACCACAAATGAGAAGAAGGTAATGCCCTTTGAAAATTGATAAACTCTTATGGAACAACTGCATAAGGTTTAAGCACTCTCAAATAAACTGCAAGATGCGAAACGAGACTTAAAGCTCAATTACTTATACTTGACTCATTCCTTTAACAAGAAAGGTTATTTTCTATGATTACTACATCACTTTGCCAGCTTAAACAAGATAAGCTCTTAAGACCAAATCGTAGGAACAACTTAAGAACCAATAAAATCTTTCAACATGTCACTTTGCTCAAAGCAACTCAATCACCACATAACTCAAGCGATCCAATTGATCACCATCGCAAAACTCGAAACACTTCTACAAAATCCAAGTTACGAAAGACGATCAAATTTCTTTATTTCTAAAAGAATCATCACCACACACAAGTCACAATCTCTTGCAGATAATCTTACTAACATCAAGAATAATATACTCAACATGAATATTTATCATCAACTATTCCATTAGAAAGCCCCAAAGTTTCACTAATTTGTTCCATAACGCTTTTCATCCCATCTTCAAAATGAGAGTATATCAAAATCATACAACATCACTACATCAACTTCTTAAGTTTAGAAGGGGTCTACTACCCAATTGAAAAGCTCCTACCAAAACCCTTTCATCAAGGACACAAGTTCATCCAATTATTTCACAATTATGTGGGCATAAGCCACCTATTATATCATATCAGTTCAACTTTTAGCGATGCTCATTATCAAACTTCAACACACAACAATTATACGACAACCATTGTTGTTATCAACTGGCTTCGTTATGAAATCTAGTTGCTACCTACTTTCCTTCCCAAATCACATGGATATTAACAAACACATATTCAACTGTTCCTCCTCACATTGGATTTCGCAAAAAATACACTAAAACTTCAAAAATCAAATCTTCTATCGATCAAGAGTCTCAACAACACTACAACCAAATTCATCACGTCATCCTACATAGAAGAACTACATAGAACTCCTCCCATAATTTCTAGATCCACCGATATTCAATCTGTTCAACCGGTTGTACACAAATCTAATAACTAATCATACTAGGGAATATGTAAATCTGGTATTCCCTCTAATTTTTCCTTTCCACACAATTAAATTAATCTATGGGAACCAAAGAACCCAACAAGTTTAACAACCTAAACAGTTTTAATGACCAGACTAGTTCATCAAGGTTCCATACTTCTTTATATCTCTCAATCACTACTCATATATACCGTTCATCAAGAACTAGAAAAAGACAACATCATCCTAATCAATTTCACTTCCAAGGTTACTAATTAATATTAATTATTCACCATACCAATGACTCAACTTGATATCCATACCATATCGAGTTATTTGATTACAATCTCTGATTTAACCATAACAAGGCATCAGAAAAGGATTTTAGCAATTTCCAACAGAAAAGAGATGCATTAAACTTCATCACTCGAAATAATCTAAAAGAAATACATAGAGCAAAAGTTTTCTCATGTTAACAAACTTGCAATGAAACTCGTTACCCAAACTTTCAAACGAATACATGAGTCATTCTTTTCAATGAGAAAGAAGAAACAACCATGGAATTATCAGAATGCCAATTGAGGACGATTACTAGTAGTAAAGACAGCTCAACAATAAAAACAATACTTGTTTGAGAGAACCATTAGAGACCATTGAAACACAACCATTACCATGAACCACGAACCCAAGAGAAAATCATCATCCACCACCGAACAAGAATTTGCCAAGATTGAGGTCAAGAAGGAAAACAACTTTCTAAAGCGGCTCACGCCAACTCCCGCAACTATGGTATTCGGGTAACTACTCTATTCGTCTACCACGAACGGTGATATAACCCGACAAAGTCCAAGGCCACAATCACGGCCTCCACTTCTTATCCACTATCACCGACACGCATTAACAATATAATCAAATATGATTATACATGATCATCTCATGGTAATCATATAATAGATTCATAGTTATAGAATATCATAACATATCATTTCATAGATTAACAACAAGAAAGATAGCACGAGAGCAATTCAACAATTGCTCAACAAATGAAACATAGCAACAGATAATGCGGAAGCAATATAATTCGCAACCCCACCTCATCAGGCACGAGTGTGTCAATTTAATATTTTTTCTATTAACCACGGACCTAAAGCCCGCTCGATACCAATCAGAAACACCCACTCAAGATTTAGCCCGAATGCTACCAAACTAACATTAAACAATTCTAAGCCAAAACATCCTACCAAATTTTTGGCGAACCTCCCCTGTATTATTAACTACCAGGAGGTTCCAATATTTGAATAAAACGTATATAATTAATCCAACATTCAGATAATCAATAGTCATTCAAAACATGAAAGCAACTAGCATATCCAGAGATATCCAAAAGACACTACCTATCATTATTACACTTAATCCAATGCATGAAGCATAATCATAAACAATCTCTAAGCAGTTGCTCCTTTATTAAAGTATGAACTAAAAATTTATCAACTTTTAAGGTGGATGGTAGTGTGTGTGTCCAACTCAAGTCTACTCGCTCCCATGCATGCCATTCTTGCAAGTGGTACCTAAAAACACAACAAAAGCAAGGGTGAGTCCAAAGACTCAGCAAGTACCAATAATGAAACATTAATCTCACATTTACATCATCAACATTCCATTCCAAAGCTTTACACAAAAACATATCTCATGAGGTATGTATGCGAATATGCAATGCAACTTTTCTCTTTCACTCTTTGTCGCATTTCACCGTGTCACGAGATATGCGACTGCCGCCAAGATACCATGCCTGTGCTCGCAAGCACAGGGACTAATTGCCCAATACTCCACAAGTAAAGGGGACCTCAAGCCCGTCATATACATGACGGGGATCTCAACAAATGCTTGGTCACCACGTGACCAAGTCTTTATTTTGTCAACATGATGCATATGCACACATCATGAATCATCATAATCATACCTCCTCAGCAATATCACTTATGAATTTAACTCATTCATACTTCTATCATTCATATCATAAGCATTTACCATCTTTAATCAACATATCACACTATCAACTAAGCATAGCTAATATGTATCAAAACATAGCACTCACTGTCAAACAATTCATAATTACTCTATCAAACAGAGTACTTACAACCACCAAGATAATTTGGTACTCATCACAATATCATCCATTCATGGCTATTATGACCCAAACACAAACAGTCACAGCATACAAGCATAATAATACAATAACTCGGATACTTGCCTCAACCGTGCGAGAACGGTGGACGCGAAGTGGGCGCTGCCTCTGGGATCTCGCTCCCACCTGAACATAGAGATAACCCAATCTAAGACCAACATACTGGACCAAAAGCATAAATAACAACACAATTGAACTCTCTAAACTTCCAAGCATTTTCCAATCTTCCAATTTCTAGTGATCGCTTTTGGTGTTCACTGCGGACAGTCAACTTCTAAAATACATAACTTTCTGCTCCGGAGTCCAAATAGGATGTTCTTGGACTTTCTGGAAAGGTAATTAAATTACCTAAATAAACTTAGTTGGGGAGCCCTTTTTATTATGCCAACTATTGCCTCTACCAAGCCAACCTACAGAACAACAATTTTCACGTCGGTTTCTCTGGACAGTACACTAAAATCACCATAACTTTTGCTACGAAGGTCCAAATCTTGCATTCTTTATCTCTATGAAAAGGTATAGAAATTACCTACATTTTTCGTTATACTAAGATCCTCTGATTTCGTCCTTAAATAATATATTAACTCAGTTTTCTACGAACTGTCAGAATGTTGACAGATTAACCAGACAGCGGCACTAAACAATTCATAACTTTCTAACCGTTAATCGGATTTTGGCGTTCTTGGCGGCCACTGAAAGCTAAGAACATTATCTACATAACCCTAGGAGAACAAAACTCCTAATTTGGCTTCTAAACACCCGAAACTTACCACGCAATAATCTGGACAGAACGCGATCTATTAAACCGACGCAAATCAATCTACCAAACGACATCAACCGCAACTATTACGCATCAAACCACGAAGAACACGTGACGTTACCCTTGTAGAATCGCAGCAAGATGATGAACCCTTCCCACGAAGTTGATCTCCTCTCCTTTCTTCACTTGATCGGCAGCAGGGAGCACCGACGGCGAGGAAGGGAGGCACCAATGGAGGGGTCACCACCATGGAGGAGAGGTGTGCTACAGTAGCCATGCTACAGTGCGGCGGCACTGTAGCTACAGTGCACCTAGGGTTTTCCCCCTTCCTTTTATTGGTGGCCGACCCCTCATGGGCCTCCTGGGCCAAGGTCCAAGGCCCAAGTTGCCGAAAAACTGCAGAAACCCCCATTTTTTATGTCTAATTTCTCTTTTGAACGCTTTCTTTCGTAGAATAAATTGGAGTATTACATTAAAACCCCTCTTTCTCCTGTTCAATCGCTTTGCTAAAAGAAATATTCCCCCGATTTTAATTATTCTCTCCCAATTTAATCTTTGGGGTATTACAAAGGAAGTTGTTGATCATCCAATGCAGCGATCATGAGAAGGTTCTCTATGCCACTCACCAAATGGAAGACATTGCTGTCTAATGGTGGGAAAATTTCTGTGTCGCACATGAGACGCCACAAAATATTGCCTGCGAAGAGTTTTCAACAGCTTTTCACCAGTATCATGTACCAGAAGGAATTATTGATCTGAAGAAGGATAAATTCCGTGCCCTCAAGCAAGGAGGCATGTCAGTGACCGACTATCTCAACAAATTCTCTCAGCTTGCTCGCTATGCCGCGGAAGATGTCACCACTGATAAGGCTCGTTAGAGTCATTTTCTGAAAAGGACTGAATACTGGATTGCAAGTCAGTTTGATCGCCCATACCTTTCCAGATTTCCAAGAGCTAGTCAATAAAGCTTTCATCCTTGAGGATGAGCGCAAAGAATTGGAGGACAACCGTAAACGCAGAATGGCTTAGCAACGGGATCATCAAGCTCAGTAGAAAGCGAGGATAGTTTAAAACTCTTTCAGAACTCTTTCAGAACACTCGCACCAACCTCAGCACCTTGTCCAGCTGCTCAGAACTTCCGCAACCCTGCGATAGTCAACCCCAACCTAGGAAGCAATCAGAAGAATGGACCAAGAGTTTGTTATACCTACCGTCAGCCAGGACACTTCGCCAACCATTGTCCTTGGAAGGGAATAGTGACTCCAGTACGCTTCAACCTTGGAGCTACACTGGCCAAGACGCCAGCACCAAGCATCAACCAAGGAGCCTCTCAAGTTATCGGTCAATCCAAAGGAGCTCCGCGGTCTGTGGTCAGAGGCCGTGTTAACCACATCACTCTAGAAGGAGCCCAGGAAGCACCCGACGTCGTACTGGGTAAGTTTTTGGTTAACTCAGTACCTGTATCAGTTTTGTTTGATTCTAGAGCTTCGTATTCATTTGTTTCTAGAGTTTTTGCAACCAAGAATAATTTGGAAGTTATGCGTCTTAAGCATACTCTGTTAGTCCAGTCGTTTGGAGTAGAGTTAAGTTCTAAAGTGGGATGTTTAGGAGCTAAGTTACTCATAGCTAGAGTTGAGTTTCTAGCTAACCTTATTATCTCAGACACCCAAACCGTAGATGTCATTCTTGACATGGATTGGTTAACTAAGCACAAAGCTATGCTAAATTGTGGCCGAAGAGCCATAACAATCGAGGATACCAATGGGAAGAAGGTGGAGTTTCTAGCCACCTTAGTGCGTGATGGGCATCTGTTAATCAATAGCCTGAAGACCGTTGCTTGGGAAGATGTACCTATTGTTAGAGAGTATCTGGTGTGTTTCCAGAAGATTTGCCAAGAATGCCACCGGACCGTGACATTAAGTTCGTCATTGATCTAGTGTTAGAAACAGTACCAATCTCTAAGAGACCATATCGGATGCCAACTGATGAATTAGTGGAGATGAAGAAGCAGATTGAAGAACTTCTTGAGAAGGGTTTTGTGATATCTAGTTCATCGCCATGGGGAGCTGTAACAACCCCAAAACTAGGGTTTGTATTTCGAATGTATAAAAGTATTAAAATTTAAAAACTTTTGTTGTATCTCTTGGTCATGCTCTTGGTTTTCTAAAAACTTGTGCATAATTTTAAACTTTTGATGTTTTGTATTAAAGTTTGTGTTGAAATTTCAAAACCTTTAAACTTAAATTCCATTTCTATTTGAATTCCAGAAAAATGTGTGAATGAAAGTTCCTGAAAATAATTTATTCAAATACTAGATTATTTATCTTGAATTGTAATAATTTTTACCAAATTTTTAGAAGTCATTTTACCTTCACTAAAATTCAAATCAAATCATTAATGCAGTTTTGAAAACAAATTAATTCTATCAAATTTTAATATATAAAGTGTTTGAAATTATTTTTCCTAAGTCCCTTGTGAACCTCAGAGTGCCCACAAAAATTTTTAGAATTTTATTTCTATTTCAAACGGCTAAGTCAAACTTGCTTATTTTCGGTCAAATTCTAAAACCCTAAATCCAAATCTCTCTCGTACACTATTCCTCCGACCGAACCCCTTCGCAACCCTGGTCCGACTGAGCCAACTCGCCCGAGCCACCTCCTTCCTCTCTCGCTGACCACCCGGCCCCACTGGCAGATTTTCTTCTCCACGCGGCAGCTGCGCCCTCTCGCCCGCGCGCCAGCTCGCCAGCCCCGTCGCCGCATGCATGCCGCCACGCCATGTCACCGGTCACCTCGCCGCCCATGCCGTCTTCACCTCGGTGCATCCGCCTTCTCCTTCAAAAGCCGTCGAGAGCCTCACCTACCCTGGCTTTCCCTTCCCCTCCTCTGTCATCTTCTCCACTGAGCTCCAAGAGCCGAGCGCAGCGCCGCGCTGCCTCCAAGCACGCCGGCCACTCCGGTGATTCTCGACCACCCACAACCGCGTCACGGCGTGTCCCACATCCCCAGGAGGCAAACCCCTCAAGAAATTTCGAGTTTCATCGTCTGAGGAGCCGCGCGCACTCCTTCTTCCCCGACTCCGGCCTCCACCGCTTTCTCCGGCACTGCGTCCCCTACAGCGAGCTCTAGCTCAATTCCTCCCTCCTGGAGCACCCTCTAGGCTCCCTTGATCTTCCCCGATCACTCACCCGCTCTCTCTTTCTCTCCAGGAACCCCTCCACGGAGACCACCCCGGGCCGCCGCACGCTCTCGTCGCCGGGCCACTACGGTCACCCTCCGGCTTCTCGGACCACTCCACCATGCTCCTGGAACCCTAGGTATGCTCATGCTCTCGCTAGTTTTGCTCCATTTGCACCCGATGCCGTCGCCCCCTTTTCACCTCCTCGGCCGGCCGCCGCGTCCTTTCGCCGCGCCGCCACAGTGCCTCTCCGGCCACCCCACCGACACCCCTAGCTTCCTTGACCCCCTGGCGACCCATTTTGGCCATCGCCATGGTCTCCCTGCTGCTCCAACCGCCAGCGATGAACCACAGTCGAGTAACCTCTCTCTGCCCTGTAGCTACATCTCGAAAATTCTTCTCTGTTACTCAAAATAGGGCTTTAATGGTTATGTCAACTCTCTTGAGCTAGCAAATTTTGTGTATGTAATTTAATCACTAAGTTTTAATTCAGCAAATAGGTTATCAGTTGTCAGCAGTATATTTTGTCTTGGTGAGGTTTTGAGCAGAGAAGGTAGTTTAGAAGAACTTGCTGAATATAGGTTTTTGAACAGTGATCTGAAAATAGTTTGTCATTAGGCTATGGGTTTGGTTGGCACAGTAGTTGGAAAGGTTAGTGAAACTTTCAGTCAGTTGGTCATTTAGTTCTATGTGGCAGATCTGAAAACTCTTATGGATGGGTGTTTTCAGAGATCAGCAAAGTAACCTGTAGATAATAAGTTTTGGCAGGAGGTTGTAACCTTAAAAAGTCCAATAGCTAAGGGTTATTAGTCCAGTTAGCCATTCAGACACTTAAGCTATCAGGAAATAAACCTAATTGAGAGCAAGTATAAAATTGAAGACCTTGAAACCATCAAAGTGGCTGTGTTGTGGACTTCATCTAGCCGAAGCTCCCACTCTTGCTCAATCTATCTATGTCTTTTTAGGCCCTTTGTTGTAGAACTGGTTCTAGTAGTTTATGAGTCATTACTAGTTTTGCTGATTGTCTTGCTGTTGAAGTTACATTTTGATAAGTTGTTTTGTCGGATTGTACTAGTCAGTTTGGGTCTCATGATCTGTATAGCAATGGGTTAGTATGGCACCTTTGGAAGTTCTGCAGTAGGGATCATTCCATTAAGTTAGTTAGTAGAAACATGATTAAATTTGTTGATTTGTAAGTACTCGATTAGTAAACTATCATCAAGTCAAAGAAAAAGTTTAGTGAAACTAAGTAATCTAGGAGAGCATATAAGAGGTTTGATTTTGTCTGTATGTTTATCGTGGAAAATAAGTGAGATTGGAAAGAACAATCAGAAGAAATCCTATCTAATTTAAATAATCTTCGAATCATCTAATTTGTTGTTCCTAAATTCATAATCCATCTTCTGTGTTATTAATTTTTGGATCCTTTTGGCATTCTGGTGTTTATTCGCTGTTTTTCGCTTTGGCAGTTTTTATCGTTAGATGACGTTGATTATGAGAGTGATCCTCTGCAGCAAGTCGAATATCTCTAGCAAGGCAAAGGCAAGCAGTTTGATCATATCCACTCAAATCCCATTACTTTTAAAATCTAATACTTTTTTTTACTCGTACGTATGCGTGCTTTTGTGTCATTGATTAATTTTGTCGATTAGAGGTAGTTAATCCCATTGCATTGTTGCCCTGAAATTGTTCACCCCTGCTACTACCTTAGGAATATTATTCTCACTGGTGAATTAGAGCCCGGTGAATGATTTAGGGCCTTTTATTTGTCTTTGTGATATGATTCTTAGCAATGCTTAGATACCGGTAGAATTGGGCGGTTATCGACTTAGTCGGTAACCTTGATCACACAAAATTATTATAACTTTATGATTCAGCATTTTTGCTATGTTTAATTGTGAAAACTAAAAATGAAAACAAAATGATTTGGACTTGGGCACAATGGTAAGATGGTGTGCTTTTGGCTGTGACTGGAATGGTGCCCGGGTCAATTAAGGACCGAACATCTTGTGAGTATCTGTTATCCAGGCATTTTTGCGTGCTAACCACACTAGAGGGTATGGGACCTCTCTTGACTTAGTACTTTGGCGTGTATTGGCTCCGAGTCGCAGGAGGTCGCGGGAGGGATGGTGTTGGGAGCATGGTAGTTGTCCGAAAAGCTTTACCCTGAGTGGGTAATTGTCTTTTCGGCTTTACCATGTAAGCGTATGGATTTCAATCCATACGAGCGGCTCGTAGTTAATACACAATATTGGAAATGTCTTGTTAGACTTAGCCGTGCCTGCATACCAAAGGAAGTGTGCTAACCGTGGCTGGTGGAAAGGCGGTCTAAAGTGTGGGTACAGTGGTACACCCCTGTAGGGTTAAAACTATTCGAATAGCCACGTCCTAGGTTATGGACACGCTTGGGTAAGCTTTTCAAGAGTTAGACTACAATCTTTTAATTAAAACTTGATGGGTTGGTATGAATGGATGTTCATACTATTGTTGTGGTGACCATTGGGATGGTCACTTCCAGGTTGTCTCTTTTCTGTTGTTATTATTATTGTATCGCTGTTATTTCAACAATTACAAACAGTTTGTCAAAATTGCTTTGAATCTATTACATTATTGCAAATGAAAACTTGCTTTATGCTAAAAGTAAGTCCAGAGCCCCCTCCACTCAAATAAAGCTTGCATGTAGTTAATTATAGTTCTGTTACCCTTACACGTCGGTCTTGCAGTACAAAAACAATTTTTGTACTCGCTGCTTTGCTTAATGTTTTGTTGCAGAGAAAGAAGGTGAGCCCCAAGGGCTTCCCTTTGTGAGTCTCTTTGCTGGTTTGACGACTAGCTTGGCGGCCCGGTTGGTTGCCTTGTGGGTAAAGGCACACTAATTGGCTCTTTTATTTATCGTCATCTTATGGCTTTTGCTTCCGCTGTTTAATTGTTATTTAATTGTCTTTTGGCCGGTTGGCCTTTGTTGTAATAATCCCTATTGTATGTCTTTTGTTAGACTTGTTGTATGGAATTGATGCATAATTTTGTGAAGAGGTGTCTATACTGCAGTTCTGGGAAGCATACATATCTCGAGACTTGGTTTATTTGATTTGTAATGTTAGGACCAAATAGATGGTTAAGCATTACAAGCCAAATAAACTGGGGTCCTCACAGGAGCGCTAGTGTTGTTTGTCAAGAAGAAGGATGGAAGCATGAGAATGTGCATTGATTATCATTCTCTTAAAGAAGTCACCATCAAGAACAAGTACACACTGCCCCGAATCGATGATTTGTTTGATCAGATGAAAGGAGCCGGAGTGTTTTCGAAGATTGATCTGCGATCAGATTACCATCAGTTGAAGATCCGTTCGAAGGACATACCAAAGACCGCTTTCTCTACACAGTGTAGACATTATGAGTTCTTAGTCATGTTCTTTGGTCTAACTAATGCCCCTACGTATTTCATGAATATGATGAATAAAGTATTTATAGAATATTTGGACAAGTTTGTAGTTGTGTTCATTGATCATATTTTGGTTTACTCCAAGATAGAAGAAGAACATGCTGAAAATATGAGGTTAATCCTAGAGAAACTTAGAGAGCATCAGTTGCATGCCAAGTTCAGCAAGTGTGATTTCTGAAAAAAGGAAGTCGGTTTTCTTGATCATGTGATGATAGCTGAAGAAGTCGCAGTTGACCCCGGTAAAGTTAAAGTAGTACTGCATTGGGAGCAACCCAAGACAGTAACTCAGATTCACAGTTTCTTGGGAATGGTGGGATATTATCGTCGTTTCATTGAAGGATTCTCGACGATTGCTAAGTCTCTTACGCAATTGTTGAAGAAGGAGAAAAAGTTTACTTGGACTCCAGCTTGTGAAGAAAGTTTTCAAGAATTGAAGAAGTGTTTGACTTTAGCCCCAGTGTTAATTCTGCCAGATATTCGTAAAGATTTTAATATCTACTGTGATGCTTTGCTCAAGGATTAGGATGCATCCTAATGCAAAAAGGAAGAGCTGTCGCTTATGCGTTAAGGCAATTAAGACCTCACGAGGAGAATTATCCTACCCATGATCTGGAACTAGCTACCATAGTGCATGCTTTAAAAATTTGGCATCCTTACCTCATCGGTAATCGCTGTGAGGTATACATAGATCATAAGAGTTTAAAGTATATTTTCACTTAGTCAAATTTGAACATGAGGTAGAGAAGATGGTTGGAGTTAATAAAGGATTATAACCTTAGAATAAACTACCATCCTGGAAAAGCCAATATCGTTGCAGATGTTTTAAGTCAAAAGAGCTACTGCAATACTTTGGAAGTAAAAGAGAATTGCCTAGAATTTTGTGAGGAGTTTCAGAAGTTAAGGTTGGAAGTTGTACCCGAAGTATTCGTGGCCAGTTTAGAAGTGCAGTCTACCTTGGAGAAGCAGATTCGTGAAGCTCAACCAAAGGATCCCGTGATTGCAGACATCAAGCTCAAAATGGCAGAAGGAAAATTCAAAGTCTTCACCAAGGATGATCAAGATATACTTCGAATCAATGGATGTATCTGTGTGCCATATGTTGATGGTTTAAGACAGCTAATTCTAAAGGAAGCCCATGACTCGAAGTATTCTATTCACCCTGAAAGTACTAAGATGTACCAGGATATTAAGAATAAATTTTGGTGGCCAAATCTGAAGCAAGAATTCGTAGAGTTTGTCGCCTTGTGTGACGTATGTCAGAAGGTAAAGGCAAAACATCAGATACCAGCAGGTCTGTTGCAACCCCTAAAGATTCTAGAGTGAAAATGGGAAGAAATCGGAATGGATTTCATTACCGGTTTACCCAAGACTCAATCAGGATATGATTCGATTTGGGTAATAGTTGATCGTTTGACGAAAGTTGCCCATTTCTTGCCAGTCAAAACCACTTACTCAAGAGATCATATTCAGGATTGTGAGTCGTTGAGGAGAAGTTGCCTATCAGCTTGAACTGCTGCAGTCATTAGAAGGAGTGCATGATGTGTTCCATGTCTCTTAGTTGAAAAAGTGTCTCCGTGTACCAACAGAACAAGCCCCTTTGTATTCAGTTGAGTTGAAGGAGGATCTTACTTATAAAGAGCAACCATTCAAAATTTTGGATATCACAGAGCGTCGAACCAGAAGCAAGACCGTTCATTTTTACAAAGTCCAGTGGAGCAACCACTCAAAAGGAGAAGCAACATGGGAGCGTGAAGAAGAGCTGAAAGCCGAGTTTCCTAGCCTTTTCTCTAGCTAGCCTGAATCTCGGGGTCTATATTCCTTTAAGGGGGAGGTTTGTAACATCCCAATTTTTCAGTCTTAAAATTCTTTTTGAATAGTTAGTAGTTGGAAAATTTACCCTTGAGAATTTATTTGAATTTTAATTGAAGCTTAATCATGGACTTTGGTATCAAAACCATTTAATATGATTAATTTCAACATCAACAATGGTCAAAACTATTTTATTTGGATTCTATGTGCTTGGATATATTTTCTAGATTTTCTATTTTTTCGAATTCATTTGCTATTTTCTATTTGCTATTTGGATTTTCTGGTATTTATAAAATAGAAAACCTAATTAAAATCTGAGTTAAAGGTTTGGGCCGAAACCCAACCCTATTCCACCTCGGCCCGTTACTGTGCAGCCCAGCACCGTGCATGCGCCCCCACCTTCCTCTAACATGCGGGCCCCGCATGTCAGCGTCCCCTTCCTCTCCTCCGCGCGCAGCCGCACCTGACCCCACATGTCAGCCATGCCGTGTCATGTGCGACGTGGACTCGCCCGAGCCACCATCACTGATGCGTGGGCCCCACCGAATCATGTTCATCGTTCCTGAATCTGTTAAGGATTTGTTTCCGTCGCAGCGTGTTCCTCTCTTGGTGTGCGTGCCTGGGACTCCTCCGAGCTACTGGGTATAAAGGGAGAGGTCGCCCTTGAGCTCCGCACCCCAAACCCTAGACACCAGGAGAACTTGAAGAAGCCAAGGTCGCTGCTGCTACTTCGACGAGCGATTTCGTCGCAACTAGAGCCGCCTAAGCCTCGTCATCTGCACCTTCGGCATCGCAAGAGCGAGGGCTTCATCCTGGTCGCCTTCACTTCGCTGGAGCATCGCCATAACCCTACTTCCGTCAAGCCTGAAATGACCTCACCGCCGGCCACCACAGATGTTCTTGACCACCCGTGAGCACATCTACAAGCTTCCCTTTGCGTCCTCTACTCGTGGGTACCATCCACCACCAATGAGACACTGTCGTTCGCTAGGACCATTGGAACCTGAGCCCTCACCAATGTTTTAACAACGTGGCTGTCCACGTGTGTAGCTACCTTAGCCCCGAGCCTACGTGTCGTCCACGGTGCGAAGTAAGGGATCATGATGACCAACATGTCCGAGGTCTACAACAATGTCCTCAAAGGTGTGCGGTGCCTCCTTATCACCGCGATCGTCCAGGAGACATGGACTCTCACTATTGATTATTTCGTCAATAGAGCCACTGCAGCCAAGCGATAGATGGACGAAGGCAAGCAGTGGTCTGAGAACATGCAGAGGCATATGGACCAAAATTTGGAGATGGCCCGAATGCACGACATCCGGGTAATCAACGACCTCAGGGGGAAAGGAAACAAGTATGCACCCTGGGTGATGTGGCGACATGCACTTGCAACAAGCCGAAGCTCCTCCACAAGCCATGCTTGAATGTGTACAAGGCATGCGCACAAATGAGGCAGATGTCTACACCATACATCTTTGAGTACTACGACATGCAACACCTTTTTGGTGCATGGAGTGGAGAGTTTCACTCGTATGGCTTGAAAATGAACTACAAGGATCTTTGGCCGGACATGGTGCAATGGGGTCCCAATAGGGACTTGAAGAGAATAGGGAAGGGCGACGGCAGACGTGGCACTACTAGAATGACATGGATGCCAGCCAACGTACTAGTATTAGTCACACAATCAAGTGTAGGATATGCAAGATCCCTAGGCACTCAATGAAGGATTGTTCCAACAGACCGAGCTCGTCTGGTCGTCATTCAGTGTCATAATTTAATGTATTATCAACCTTATTTTGTGATGTATAATGAAACTTCTATGATACCCAGATATGTTGGACTCATCAGCAAACTTTTATGTGAGTATGCTGCGAAAGCGCAAGTGGCTTGCGCAGAAGGCCAAACATCTACAATACCCAGATTATTCAAGGAAAGATGCTCTGGTACCAGCACAGTTTCTGGTCCCACAGTGTGTGTGTGGTGAGCTGGTGGAGATCATTCGGTCCACTCACCTAGACACCTCCGCCCGGGCGTACTACACGTCTCGGCACCACCTCATAAGCGTTTCTTTCGCACACATTGATTTTTCTCTCCCTACGTTGAATTCCATAAATTTTTAACTTCATCCCCACGTAATGGTAGCCTGAGATGTGCTGTCACTTCTTCCAATGGATTGATGACCCGGAGATGTACGACAGGGCGTTATCCAGCAGAAGTATATGCTGAACTACTCGATGCGGACCGAAACCTTCGTGTAGTGGAAACCTTATGTACCGGACCCTATTGAGGAGGCACCGAAGGAGCCCAGTAATTGCCCGAGTGTAATCCATATCGACGACGTGAGTTATGAAGAATTTACATCTTTGTTATATTTTTCACTATACGGTGCACTTACATCATAGAATCGCATGACATGGACGACTTCGACATACCAGCCCGACGTGGAGAATTCCTCAACAAGCTGAAGGGAAAGGCTCATGTGGCTGAGCCCGGCTGCCATAGCGTATCCGGTCGCTCGAGCGTAATCCATATTGACGACGTGAGTTATGAAGAATTTACATCCTTGTTACGTTTTGCACTATACGGTGCAGTTACATCATGGAATCATAGGACATGGACGACTTCGACATACTAGCCCGACGTGGAGAGTCCCATGACAAGGGGAAGGGGAAGGGGAAGGCTCCTTCGGTCGAGATCGACCGATGTCATAGCATATCCGATCGACTAGGCGCACTCCGTATCAAAGACATGAGTTATATACAATTTACATCCTTGTTACGTTTCTTAGTGTACGATCCAGATACATCATGGAATCGCAGGATATGGACGACTTCAACACTCGTCGCCACCATGGGTAGCCCTGAGACAAGGGGCACTCGCTAAGGCGCCGCGGAGACTAGCTGCACACATCATTAAATAAAAGCCACGAGACAAGGTGCACTCGCTATTGGACTTTTTATCATGCAGCCTATCCAACTCCAACGTGGACTGCATCAGCTTTCCTGTAGATGCAACCAGAGTTTCATTTCCTGGTATTAACCTAAGTAACACTGGACTGCATCGGCATTCCTGTAGAGAAAGCAATGTGTCTAGAAAACGTGGAATGTTGGAAGACAATGAAGGTGCTACTGGCTTGAAGAGACTGCAAACACCAACAAACATGCATCGAAGGTGCTACTATGTGATGAGGTGAGCTCACCAAGTAAAGACTACACAGACTAGTTGCAAACACCTATTTTTTATGCTATAGGATGTTCTTTGTTAATTTATCAGTTTTCTGTAGAAGATAGTTTTTAATATTGTATTATACAATAGGCTAGATAACATTGCGCATGAACCAACTAAGGGAAATACGTGGCGTGCAGATCATATAATGATGTACCGTAGCGTTCGAAATGCACACGAGTCGGAGGTTACAGTACATCGTTATATGATCCGTATGCCACGTATTTCCCTTAGTTGGTTCATGTACAAGCTTATATAAACTGTGGTACAATACAGTATTAAAGAATATGATCCACAGTAGACTGCTAAATTAACAAAGAGTGTCCTATTTGATCAGGTTACATGTGATAATACCCCGTCCTCCTTCATTCCGGTTCATGCACATGCTTATCTAGACTTTGGTATATCCCATGTTATGCGATTATGTTTGGGTATATTTGTATTCATATTTTGTTTTGGTATATTTGTATGTGTATTTTGGCTGTTATGTGTGTACTCCTGCACCATATTGTATATCGACATCTCGAATGGAGTTGTAATGCATCTTTTTTTTCATGCATCCCAAGTCACATGAAATCATGAAACCCTAATTTCTGAAACCCAAAATCCAAATTTTTGCGACCTAAATCCTAAATTTTTGAGACAACTCCAGAAGACATATCAAATTGTCCAAATAGTACACAATCAAGTCCACTGCGTGATGAGCCTTCAAAATAAAATTCATAATTTTTGGAGCTCAATTTCTACATTTACAAATTCGTACAAACAGTACATTTATATGAAATTGCGAGAAAAATTCTGAACGAATAAAATTATGGCAAATTTATACCGTATAGTACACTGTGTCGGGAGGCTCCACAAAAAAATTATAATTTTTGAATTCATTTGCTATATTTTAAAATTTCTAAAAACAGTCGCGAAACCTAATTTCCCAAACCCTAATTTCTCTAAACCCTAGCGGTGGTGCAGGAGGGGAGCCACGTGGTGCACGTGGGCCGTTGCCGCACGGCCGCCATGTGACAACGGCTGAGCTGGCGGTGGGATGGTCGAGGAGGGCCACATGGTGGCGCGAGAACCGTTGCCGCACGGTGGCTGTGCGGCAACGGTGTCAAATTTGCAAATACGTGTTAGCGGTGGTCAATACTGCAAATATGGGTTGCAAAAGTGTCGTATCTGCCAAAAATTCATGAATCCATGCTTCCAAAGGACATGGGTTTTCACCATGTATCTTCACATAAACTAACTGAATGGCAGTTAATGCAAATTGCCTTGTCTCACATGATGGCCACAAGCATTCAGTTCACGCAGAATTAGGTACATGCTAGATGACCATGTAAATGCACACATATACACTTAACATTTATTTATAAAAGGGAGAGAAGAGGGATTAAAACCCTTGATTCCAATTCTTAAATTTAGTAACCATCATACTAGAACTTTCAATACTAGAATCAATCTTATAAATTTACATAGGACATAAAAGATTAAATTAATCTTACATTTTGCACATGAAAATATGCCCATGTTTGAATTTGACTTTTGTTTAAAAGCAAATCTTGAAATACAAACAAACTTGGACTAAAAAAGAATTGGATAAACAAAGTAAAAATATTAAATGAGTGAATTATTTTAGGCATAATTTCTCAGGGATAATTCACCAAAATATTTGTATGAAAACTTGTTAAGTAAAACAAATACAAAAGCATAAGAACAGAAACTTGTATGAATTTTAAAAAAAATTCACAGAGGGTATAAACTTTTGAAAAATTTACAGGAGAAACCATATTAGGTTACAAGCCATCATAAAAATTTACATTAAATTTGGACTATATTTGACCAGTAAATAAAATCAGAAAACTAATCAGTAGAAAAATAAAAAAAAATCCTAAACCTAACTCTCCCTCTCTCCCTCTGGCAAGCAGGCCCCACCGGTAGGCATCATTGTCCACCTCGCCTCGTCGAGCACCAGCGCATGCCATGAGTGCATCATCACCCACCGTTTTCTTCCACCGGCCAATCTACCCCGTCACCTCGCCATCACTCAGCGCCCATCCCTACCTTGGCCGCGCCCACTCCTGCTCGTACGCTGCCGAGATCTCCACTACTCTACCCCCGGTTGCTCGAGCTCTACCTTGCTTATATCCACCCCCTCCGTCTATATAAAGGACACCCAAGCTTCCTTCTTCCTTTTCCTCACCAGTGCACACCTCCCCTTCCATTATCTCCTCCTCAACTGTGCTCAAACACCTTCGGAGCTCGAGCGCCTTTTCGGTCGTGCGCCATCATCGCCATTCCCGATGATCAAAAGGGTTTCTTATCACTCCTCTCACATCATATCATGTTCTAGAGCATCACAGAGCTTTCCCCTCACTTGATTTTTACCTTTGATCCATAGGAGACGTCGAATCGCTTCTTTTTCTTCGTCTCCGGCCATTTCCGCCGCCACGATCGCCGCTGGAGATTCACTGAGCTTTGAGACAATTCCTTGCATAGGGAGCATCGCCAGGACCTCTTCATCCTTCCCTGACCGCCGGACAATGATCATCTTCGCCCGAACTTCTTCTCCATGTGTAGCTCACCTTGCTGCCTCGGCTCAACGTCTTCAAGCCATCTCCGACCACCTTCGAGCATCCGTGTCATTTTGGTATACTGCTAATAGTCCCTAGATACTTATGAGCACGATGTTTGGTTGAGAGCATAGCTCATTTGAGCATTTGCTCGTTGCCGTAGCTGCGCTGCCGCTTAGCTCCGTCGCGCTGCCACATTGGGCCATCTCCAGCCACGCTGTCGGTACCAGTAGAGGCGCATGCGTGCGGGGATCCCATTTTGGGCATTCCTCGGCATCGCCGAGCACCACCTCGCCCACCATGAGCTTGAGCTAGCGCCACCGCGCGCCTCTGCGTGTCCGAACAAGACAGCTACTGTAGCTACGCCATTAAGCATGTAATCTCAGTCATTAAACACTAAGCAATGATTAGCAGTCGGATTATTAACACATAAGTCGCTGACATGTGTGACCAAGTTAAAATATTAAGAAAAACAAAAACAAATCGTTTTCTTAAGTGAGTCGCTGACAAGTGGACCCCACTTGTCGGTTTAAATAAAAATCCAAAAAGAAATAGAAAATACGCTTTTAGTTCTGAGGAGAATACGCTTTCCTTATTAGAAAGTGTAAACCTCAATAGTGCATGCGCGAGATTACGCTTTCTCTGTTAGAAAGCACATTTCTCTAGATTTTCCAAATCGAACCCTATTCAAACCTTAAAAACTTTTGCTACAAAACTCAAAATTAAGTGAAATTTGTCTCTAAATTCATATAAAATCATGAACTACCATAATACATAAGATTATTTAATTTTGGTCACTGTTGAATTATTTGGTGTTATTTAATTCGTTTTTGGCTCTTTTTGATTTAGATGTCGATTGTCCGAGTAATTATTTCGATGACCAATCAACCATATTTCTAGAACAGCAAGGGGAAGGCAAGCACCTCCTTTGATTACGTTGATTCTAGTATTTTACTTATTGTACTTTGTTTTTGTAAAATCTATTATGCATGTGTGCATGTTTTTGTTTGAAAATGCTATGAGTGTGAAATTGGTAGTTGTAATCCTATTTGATGCATATCACTCCTTGAAATATTGATATCTTATTGTTGTAGCCATTAGAATATTGGGTTGACAATATATAATATCATTTCAAAATTTTTGAGTGCGGTTATCGCAGAACTGCTACTGGAACAATAGATTTTCTGTAAAATTGATAAATGGGACAATATGTTAAATCGAGAATTTGGGAGATTTTAAAAAATGTCCAGAGGAGGTATCTCTATTATTTTATATGAAAATAAAATAGACGCAGGCGAGTTATTATGTATTCTGAGAAAGTGAGAATTTTGACTCACTAGTAGCTAGGGTGGAGATTCTTGCCCGTAGTCGATTAAGGACTGAAGCCAGCAAATCCGAGACTAACACCTAATCATACAATCGTATGTGCTAGGATGGGGTAGCCGTAGCTAACTAAGTTGTCGAAAACTAGCCTTGCATGACAGCAAATGCCTCACCGAGACGGGTATACCCGGGTGAAGTGATAAACGTAGCGTTGAGATGGGTATACTCGGGTGAGGTGAGGATTTCTCACTTGACGGAGGGTATCCGGACAAGTAAGGGTCCTTGACTTAACGGAGGGTATCCGGGTAAGTAAGGGAATACGTTCAACGGGCTAAGTGCAAGGTTAGAACTAGACGATGTAAAGGCTGCGTTGTGAACTCTAGACTGCTTACCTTCGGTAGTGAGCAGTGATATAGAGAATTCTAGACCAATTGGAATATTTGTGCACTATGGGTAAAGTTGTACACCTCTGCAGAGTGAAAATCTATTTAAATAGCCGTGCTCGCGGTCATGAGCGTGCTTAGTGTGGGCGGCTAGTATGACTGTAGCTTTGATTTTTCAAAAACTATTTGTCACAAAACTTGGGTAATGACATGAAATGTGACTCGCAGCCGAGGAGGGTTGCGAGATGTTGTTATATTTCTTTTGTGCTCATAACCGAGAAAGGTTACGAGATGTTGTTATTATTTGTTCGGTTCCTTACTTACTGTCCTGTACATATATAAACTGCTCTTTTAAATTCCGTTGCAAATTACTAATTATGAATATTGCAAGTAAAAATGGCCTTGAGCAAAATAACTTGTATAGTAGAGCCTCATTCTTTGATAGCCTTGCATATAATATAATTTTTGCGATACACTACAAGTCTTATTGAGTGTACAATTACTTAATCTTCCTAATATTGTTGTTTTGAGTTCGAGGATGAACTGACGCCAGACGACACGTTCTTTGCACCCGGAACTGGAGGGTTCGGTGATGGGTCTACCTAGGCCTTATTACTTGTCGGTTGCCTACGGGATCGAACGGGTATGCCATTGACATTTTGCTACTTCTATCATTTCTTCCATTGCTATATTTTACTCTGATAACTGCTTTTATTTGGCTTGTCGGCCGCTGTTGTAATAATTTGTAATAGCTTAAGTAAGTACCATTTTCTTTACTTCTAGTTGTGATTGTATGGATATTAATACCAAATATTGTGAATATGTGTACTAGCTACTGATCATAAGACTAGTACAGTATACACATAGGGTCTTTGGGTATTCCACGTCTAGGAGTCTGACATTTACTATGCTTTGTTCCGACGAGTTGGTGGTGGCCGAGCTGTGATGGGCCGATCATGGTGGCATATGCGGGGGGGGGCAATGTGGTGTGGGCTAAGTGCGGTGGAGACGTGGCACGACCATGGTGAAGCTCAGTTGGGTGCGATACTAAGCCGAGCATGGAGATGAAGGCATGATGTAGGACGATCTAGGTAATGACACTAAGATGAGCATGTATACGAAGCCGTGGCGTAGGCCAATCTTGGCAATGACAACTCGACATGCCGTGGGTAGGCATGTGCAAGTTCATAGGGTGACTTGACAGGATCTAGCAGCTGTGGGGAATGGTGGAAACTGTCAGCTCTAGAGTGTGGTTATAATTATGGACTGTGGTTGGAATTATTTTTTTTGTCTCTACAGAATAAAATTTGGACTAAGTGTAATATATGAAAAATGCAAGCACTAGAGCGAGAAAATATTAGAGCTAAAATTCAAAATATTAGGGGTCTTCAAAACATGTACGTTTCCTTGATATGTGTGTAACGCTGGTGTTCATTATATGGCTTGAGTTCGTGTTTGATGCTATCTAACCTCGTTGCTTGCAACACGACATCTCAAGTCTGGAATTTTTTTAAAAAATAATATTATTTTAAAAGATAATTACAAAAATAAATAGTCGTTCCAAAAAATTGCAAAAATATATAGTGACTATCGTCAGTTGAACTGGCGATAGAGACCCTGCTACCATCCTATCGCCAGTCCAACTCCCTGTCGCCAGTTGAACCGACGATAGGTTTCTATCGCCAGTTGAACTGGCGATAGGTTCTTATCGCCAATCCAACTAGCGACAGGAAGCTGAAACCCTAAACAGGTTGCTTTGTTTGTGATTTTTGTAGATTTTCAACGGTACGAAATGTGTTAAACTGACAATAAGATTTTGTGATCGTCGTATGTTGTTGTAGTGTGTTGAATTTTTTAAGAATTTTTTTAGGACGATTGAGGTATCAATGATTCGTAAGTACAAAGGTAAGTTATATTACGATGCGTCTTCATAGACGATGTTTGGCCGATGAGATGGCCAATAGTGAATTTGACGGCGTGTAGGACTGTAATGTACGAATGAGTTAGAAGAAATAACGGCAACCCTTGGAGAACTTTGGGGGAAATGATGCAACAATAACAACACGAATATTGATCGGACAAGGGGATTACATGGCACATAGGCCAACGAACCAAGGACGATACACGCATGCCTTTAGGGAAATAGAAATACATGGGACATGTGGACGAAGAGGGTAGAACTACTGCGTGGAACATGACCATTTGCCCTTGCGGTCCAGCTCGGCATTGTACTCATCGCCCTGCGCCTTAGCTCTCACTGCGATGGCCCTCTTCCGCTCCCTCTCAGCCTCCCGTTGCCTGGCATGCTCGCGCTCCTGCTCCTCGCGTAGCCTGTCCTGCCTGCCCTACTCATCCTCCTCAGCCTACAACTCTTCGAGGAGCCTTTCACGGGTCTCGATGTCCTCCCTGACCCAGCTCTTCTGTGTCAGCAACCACCACATGTCATAGGGGTGGATCTTGTCGTCGATCCACTGGCTGAATTCGCATAGGGGCGGCGGAGACTGCGGTGGGAAGAGAGACTTGGTTACGGCGTAACAGGAAGAAAAATAGTAGTGTGCACCAAAATGCGATTTCATTATCGGCTGCCTGTGGCTCTGCGTGTCAAACCTGCGGTCGGGGTAGTCCACACCATAATTTGGGTAGCACCAATAGCGCTACCCAATGGTCCACTCGTCGGTTGATTTGACGCACTTGCAGGCATCCCGACACCAGCATAGGGGTGGCGCTACCCCTATTAGGGGCCCTTCTGGAGGGCGTTCAGCCGGCATAGGAGGGGAGCCGTGGCTCGACACAAAATTGTTGGGCATACTACGAGGCAGCCTCCTCAGAACCACGAGCTCCAGAAAAGTTTGGTGTGTGAAAGGCTACTGATTAGCCGCATGATGGCGAGCGGCGGTCTCATGGGGAGATACCCAGTCCTTCAAAAGCTTGCGGATTTTCTTCCATTCCTTCTCCTTGTCCATATTTTCTAGGTAGTGGTGTTGCTGGCTGAGTAGCGTTGTATTTATAGTGAGAGCGGATGCAGTTGTAGTAGTGACTCCATTACGATGTTGCACAGATGCGTTTCGCGTCCGTGTGTCATGTCCTACTTTACAGAGAGTTATCATGTCATCCTAAAAAGCTAGCTCGTCTAGTCGTGTCATCCTAAAAAGCTGGCTCGTCGGGTCATGTCGTCCCGAAAAGCTAGCTCGTCGGATCACGTCGTCCTGAAAAGCTGGCTCGTCGGGTCACGTCGTCCTAAAAAGCTGACTTGCTGGGTCACGTCGTCCTGAAAAGCTAACTCGCCGGGTCACATCGTCCTACAAAGCTGAATCGTCCTCCCAAGCCATTCCTATGAAGCATTAAGTTACAAACGTAATCATGGTGAAAAGCATGAAAAAGGATGTTACACAAGCAAACAAGGTGATCTTACCTGCTGGCCCGAAGATGTGCTGCGACGGCTCCGCATACTCCTGCCCCGCGTACGTGTGGAGCTCAGGACCTACAAGAGAAGATTATCGTTAGTAACTTGTGCGGTTCGAAATAAAGAAGTGAAACTGAATGTCTCATGCTCACCTCCAAAAATGTCCCGCGGTGCTCCCCCACAGTGCCACGATGACAAGCCCGCCACGTCTGCGGCAGGAGCCCATGGCCGTGAACCACCCCAACTGACCCCTCGTCCTCGCACTAGTCGATCCACTGGGTCCCTCGGCGTGCGACAAGTTGTGATTTGGATGCCTCGTCTCGCAGCCTCCCTGATCCACTATAGGGCCCCTCTGGTGTCCCTCAGTGTCATGTGCCGCGCAGAGTCTGCTAACTCGATAATCTCCCAGTGTAGATCTGTCTGCACAAATGAACAAGTTAAAAACATAAATCAGGCAAATTACATATGAATTAAGGACAGATCAATATATACTGAGCGGTGGAAAGCGGAGTTCGGCTGGGTGGGGTACGTGTCGGATGTCGCAACCTCATGTCATGGTGGGTCTACCACGACCCAGACGTAGCGAAGCCTTGTCCGACTAGCGTACCACTCCATGTACTCCCCGTACGTCTCCGGGTCGTAGGGATCATTACCGCATTGGATGCGGTCATCGTGCGCGCCACTCCAAGCCTCAACCCAAGGGGTCATCCTGTCCAACCAGGACATTGTGCCACGTACTCCCTTCCTAGTGTACCTGTGGACGGCAAGACAATTATTTGGTCAACATGTAAAGCACATTGTACGAAAGAAGTAAAACGTTAACTTACGCGTGAACGTGCGCCGACACCCGCATCTCCCCTAAGGGGATGGGACCTCCTGTCGCAGATCGAGCTGGTGCATGACCCGCTGCACCTGGTACTCCTCCACGAAGACATCATGCACCAATACCCTCCGCGTGTACCAGTCCTTGGGGTGCGTGCACGTTCACCCTCTCCAGAGTGTATAGTGTCCAAATGACGCGATCATTGGTCAGCTGATCGAATATCCCAACGTACTCCGGGTAGGACCCCTGGGAAGTGATCGGTGTGTAGGTGACCTGTACTTCTCCCACATCACCTCCACCATCGTCGCTAGCGGAAGGAGGCCTACCGCCCGCAACCTGCGTCAAAGCGATTAAGAACAAATTTAACTACACGCAAAGTAGTCAAACCACAATTGAGTGCATTAGGTCAGAACTCTACGTACCTCGGAACCCAGTCTGCATGCAGCCTCCATGCCCTGATGGGTGTGTGCAGCCGCAACGCGCCAAGCTCAGTCGGTACCTTGCCCTCCGGGGGGATCATGGTACCGAGGCGGCTACGGTGATGCGCGTCAATCACCAGGTCAAGCAACTCGTAATGGCCTGCGTCCGCCATACCTGAAAATACAGCAATAAAGAAAGTTCATAATTTTTCATGCATCTTTACATAGGCTATATAGCGATTACGGATTTTCTTTACAATTTTAACATGTGTCATGCTATTCTCCTAGTTTAAATGGTATTTTCGGCATTAACAAAATAATTATCGCGCACTAACAAAATAATAACCGCACACAAAAGGGAAGCCAAATAATTACTCTACTTACCTACTCAATGCATTTTTTACAGATTTATAATAGACGTCTTCCTATTTCTGCAGATTGATCCTAAATCGTTCGAGTGCTGAAACATTCATAACATGTGCATGACGAACTACATAATTCGACTATTTTTGCAATTATTATCATTGCTCTTCCGACCCTACTTAGCTACTCCGAATTTTCTTTATAATTTTAAAATGTGTCATGCAATTTTTCTAGTTTAAAAGATAATTCCTGCATTCATAATATAATTACCGCACACAAATGGGGAGCTTAATAAAGTTGGGATTATTATGATTCCACCATTGCGCTCTGACTACTAGCTACACAACTCAAATATGTACTACGCAATTTGACTATATTTATCTAACCTATTCAATTCTATGTTGCTATTTTTGTTTGCTAACCAACAAGGTTTTGACATAATGTACAGAGTTTCAAAAAAATGTACCTGCAAGATGATTGATCGGATTCGGTGCTCCAACATTCTCTCCTCCGCGATAAACTGGCAAAGCTTCGCTACCTTTCTACTCTCCCCCTTCTCTCTTTTGTTTTTTTTCTGGAATTAAAATGAATTATAGACTAATTTTTGGAGGGTTTTATAGCTGGCTAACTATCGCCAGTTCAACTGGCGACAGGAGCCCTATTCAACTTCCTGTCGCCGTTTCAACTAGCGGTAGGTAGTTGGACTGGCAACAGGGCTCAACAGGGTCCTTGTCGTGAGTTCAACTAGCGATATGTTCCTGTCATCAGTTGAAATGGCGCAGGGATACATTTTTATAATGTTTTGTGATGACTATTTATTTTTGTAATTATCTTTTAAAAAAATATTATTTTAAAAAATTCCTCAAATCTGTACTAGTAATAGTAATATCACAAAATATGGTTTGTACTCTGTACCACTCAGGAAAAGTAGAAACCCCTTTGGATTTCCACCCTCCTCACCGAAGTCTATTTGGACAAAGGCCCTCAAGTCTGTTTTGTTAAAGGCGTGAGGCACGTGCTTGAGAAAAAAGAAGTCTCAAGGTGATTTTTTTTTTAAAAAAATATTATTATTTTAATACATAATTACAATAATGACATAGTCAAATTTTATTTTACAAAAATGGGTTAGTATAGCCGTTCCAAATGGCAAAATGATTGCCATTTGGAACGGTGACAGAGATCCTGTCGTCATAAAAATAGATCTATCGCTATTTGAATTAGCGATAGGAGAATTGTGATAGGAGAGAGGGGGAGAGAGAGAGAAACGTTGGTGGGCCAGTTTGACCACACCTCTAGCTGTCTCTCTGACTGGGATGCACTGCATTGCATCCGCATACACGTTCGCTCATCAGGCCAGGGCTTGAAAAATGCGATGTGAAAGATTTGGAGGGCCTAGCGTTACACAATATGGTGATAGGCAAAACATTCACCATATGAGAGAGAGTTGACAGTGTACACACGTGTGTGAGAGAGAAAGAGAGAGATGACAGTGTATATATGTGTGTGAGAGAGAGAGATGGCAGCTGGCGAGGACATACTCTCAAGTCTGCCTAGCGCTGACTGAAAACACAACACACTTTGCAAAAGGGTTAAGGGAAAGGGGTTTCTGACTTCTAAACACTTATCCAATAACAACTACAATATCCATGAAGTACAAGGGCTACTGTAGCACAAACATGGCAGCGTGAGCCATGCTACATGCGGACTCCCATATTCACACACACCGACATACACGACCACATGTCACATCACACACACATGCCACCTCTCGCATGTCTCTCATGCATTCTCCCCTAGCTCCTTTCACCATGCATCATTTTTCTTCTCCATCTTTCTCCTCCTAACCCATTCGCACATACAACACGACACACCCCTATCTCTCTCTTGTCATTAATTCAAATGGTGACAAACCTATTTTCATGGCGACATGACCCCTGCCGCCATTCAAAACGGCGACATGAGCATCTTGCCATTTGGAATGACGATATTAACCTATTGTTGTAAAAAAAATTGACTATTTATTTTTGTAATTATTAATTAAAATTATAATTTTTTTAAAAAAATCGTCTGAAGATAGTTTGAAATTCTGATGTTTTTTTTTTTTTTGCCTAACTACAAGCCTGAGATTGGATTATTTTATTAGCGACCGAAGAAGAGAAAATTTAAAACAGGACTACGGATTCTTAATTGCCTTGAGAACTTCTTTTCTGAGACCAATCGCTTTAAGATAAGTTAATTGAAATATTGAATGAGTAGACTTTAAAAAGTTAATTAAATGAGTGAATCAACCAGCCCATCCAGCCCAATATAGCCCATCGAAGCTCCTGTCTTCCTCAAGCCCTAACGAACACTTGTTCCAAACAGAGGACAAAGCGGCGGCGGCTGCATTGTTGGAGACAGAGTCCCACGGTCGGCGGCGGCTGCATTGTTGGAGACTTTGGAGTCCCACGGTCGGCGGCGGCGTTGTTGTTCGAGTTCCACGGCCTCCCACGGCGACTCGAAGCTTAGAGACAAGCATCGGCGACGGAAGGCAACCCTCCGCGACCACGCCACGCACCCCGAGTCCCCAACCTTCTCGAACCTTCCTCGCGGGCCGCCGCCGTTGAAGGCTGCACCATCCGGATGAGGTACGCGAGGGCCGAGCTCGAGGGGCTCAGGGGCGCCCCGTCGGAGGAGGCGCAGGCTGTCAGATCCCTCTAATCCTGATCGGAAAAGGAGGGGAAAGTGTACTCGCTTAGCTACCCTAAGATAAACTAGAACTAGAGATTTGGCATAATCAGATGATGCCGTTTTCATTCAATCGACGGGTTTATAAAGGATTACAAGTGAGGTGAAAGTAAAAGGGAGTAAAAGACAGATTAAACTGAAATGCAACAGTATTCTCAGTAAGAAAATCTAAATGACGCTAACAGTAAATACTAGGACTATTCCTGACCCTTGATCTCAGGTCGAAAAGGTATCCTGCGATATCTGCCGTCCCTTCCTCATAAACTACAGGACTCATCTTCTTCCTCCGGATCGATCAGCTCGAGCTCTGAACTTCCTGATGAAATGCGGTTCTGACAATTCTTCCCCCTCAATTAAGCACTTGTCCTCAAGTGTTACCATCCGGAAACCAAGAGCGGATGGTATGAGTGTAGAATTCCGGAAAGGTGCCCTTGATAAAATTTGCATCCTCCCACGAAGCATTTTTTGGAGGCAAATTTGCCCACTGTACCAACCACTGAGTCACCAGAGTATTATTTCTAGGCATGGCTCTAGTTTCTAGTACAAATGTTGGTTCTGTCTTGATTTTTCCATCCTCTCCCACCATTGGTAAATCAGGACTGGGAATTGCATTCTTCCCGCAATGTTTCTTGAGCTGGCTAACGTGAAATACCGGATGTATTCCGACACCTTCAGGTAGCTGCAGTCTGTAAGCCGCATTACCCACCTTCTGTAAACAAGAAAGGGTCCATAGAACTTGCTAGTGAGTTTCAGAGCTTGTTTAAAACCAAATGCCGCAGTTCGGTAAGGTTGCATCTTCAAGTACACCATATCTCCGACAGCGAAGTGTCTTTCACTACGGCTCGAATCAGCATACTTCTTCATTCTAGATTGGGCCTGAGTTAAATTCTCCTTCAGCCTTCTCAACATGACTTGTTTCTCTTCAAGAAAATCTCTGGCTTCACTTTCCCCTGGACCCGAAACTGATAACTCACTGATCAAAGGTGGAGGAAAACCATAGAGTGCTTGAAATGGAGTTAACTTGAGGGCAGTATGAAAAGTAGTGTTGTACCACCACTCGGCTAGGGATAACCAACTTACCCACCTCTTGGGCTCATGCATCGTCATGCATCTCAAATAAGTTTCAACACATTGATTCACCCTTTCAGTTTGTCCGTCGGATTGTGGGTGATAAGCAGTACTAAACCTGAGTTGCACCCTCAAAGACTTGAACAATTCTTGCCACAGTTTGCTAGTAAAGATTCTATCTCGATCTGATACAATGGCTATAGGGAATCCATGCAATTTGAAGACATTGTCAATGAAGGCTTGTGTTACAGAATGTACCGTGTAAGGGTGGGATAATGGAACAAAGTGGGCGTATTTAGTGAACCTGTCCACCACTACAAATATCACCTCCTTCCCTTTTGAGTTCGGCAATCCTTCAATGAAGTCCATAGATATATGCGTCCATGCCATGTCGGGCACAGGTAATGGTTCTAACAGTCCCGGATAGTGGCAATGCTCAGCTTTTGACCGTTGGCAAACTGCGCATTCTTGCACCCACGTATGAACTTCCTTTTTCATTCCCGGCCAATAAAACAGATTCTTTACCTTTTGATATGTAGCAACCATCCCGGAATGTCCCCCTATGGCTGAGGTATGAAGTGAATATATAATATTTTGTCGTAACTCAGGATCATTACCTACATAAATCCTTCCCCTGTACCTCAAAACTCCGGAAGTGCAGGTGTAACCAGAATCTGGATTTGGGGCCAACACTAGCTGTTCTAATAGTTCCTTGCAATGTTCATCGTTCACATAACTATTTTCAACAGCTTCAATCCAGGTTGGGACTGCCATGGAGATGGCCATGATCATAGTGCTTCTCCTCGATAAAGCATCGACCACTTTGTTCTCCCTCCCTTTTTTATACTCAATGGTATAGTCGAATTCCAACAGCCTCAGCATTAATTTGTGTTGTATACCCTCCGAGACCCTTTGCTCAGTCATAAATTTTAGACTTTTCTGATCTATCTTAATTATCAATTGAGTTCCCAGGAAATAATGTCGCCATCTCTTCAATGATTCAATGATGGCTAAGGCTTCTCTATCATAAGTAGACATGGCTGCACTTCTAACCCCCAAGGTTCTGCTGAAATAGGCGATAGGCCTTCCTCTTTGCATGAGAACTCCTCCTATCCCCACCCCGCTTGCATCAGTTTCCAAGGTGAAGGTTTCAGAGAAGTCAGGTAGTGCCAGAACCGGGGCAGTGGTCAAGGCTGTTTTCAGCTTCAAGAATGCTTCATCTTGAGAACCCTTCCAGTCAAACCCATTCTTCTTTAGCATATCGTGCAAAGGTCGGCAAATGAGTCCATAATTCTTGATAAACCTTCTATAATAACCAGTCATACCTAAAAAACTTCTCAGTTGTGTTATATCCTGGGGTTTTGGCCAATTTGCTATGACATTAACCTTTTCAGGGTCCGCAGCCACTCCTTCTCCCGAGATGACATGCCCCAAATAGTTTACTTGATTAACTGCAAATACGCACTTGGTATATTTAGCAAAAAGTTGATGCTGCCTCAACAAGCTTAACACAATAGTCAAGTGTTCTTTATGCTCCTTTTCGCCCTTGCTATAGATAAGTATATCATCAAAAAACACTAAGACAAATTTCCTCAAATATTGGGCAAAAACGTTGTTCATGAGGTTTTGAAATGTTGCCGGCGCATTTGTAAGCCCAAAGGGCATTACTAGGTACTCATAGTGTCCAAGATATGAACTGAATGCTGTCTTGCTAACATCCTCCTTGTTCATTCTAATCTGATGAAATCCCGATCTCAGGTCTAGCTTGCTGAACACTATTGCCCCATGAAGCTCGTCAAGTAAATCCTCAATGACAGGTATGGGATATTTGTTCTTGATTGTTAATGTATTCAATTTCCTATAATCGATGCACAGCCTCCAAGTACCGCCCTTCCTTTTGACAAGAATGGCTGGGGAGGCATAAGGACTTGAGCTTGGTCTGATAATGGAGGATTCCAGCAATTGTTGTATCTGCTTTTCCATTTCGTCCTTCTGCCTGTGAGGGACCCTATAGGGTCTGATATTAGGTGGTACTGAACCCTCCTTGATGGGAATAGTGTGATCACAACCTCGCTCAGGAGGTAATTCATGCGGTTCTTTAAACACCTCTTGGAAAGATTGGATCAATGTCTGATATTGAGGCTTCAATGTTCTATGTTCCACTTCTTCTGAATTGATCTGCAGTTCAATCACATATCCAGATATCCCCTTTGTTGATAGTTTGTTCAGTTCCTTGGATTTCATCAGCTTGAGTGATTCCGATATGGAATGATCATCAAAAGTCATAGCCACTTTCCCTTCTTTTGTTATTGTAAGCCTTCGGGTCTTTAGATCTATACTCACAGGGCTATGTTGCTACATCCAATCACACCCTAACACTACATCATACCCCTTCAGTCTGAGGATTTTGAACGAATTGCAAAAAATCTGCCCATTAATACAATAATCTGTAGCCGGAACATGTGAACCAGTCAGTATAGCTCCTCCCCCAGCCACTATTACCCTCTGCAAATTGTTGCTCTTAATCTTGCATGAAGTTTTGATAGCAAACTGTAAATCTATGAAAGTGTGAGTACTGCCACTGTCCAATAGTGCAACTCCCCTTTTTCCCCCGATACTGATCAGTAAGGAATAGGTAGCAATTCTAGATAAACCCTGTATGGCTTGGGCTGACACTTGCATTTGCATCAATTGATCCTCGGGTTCATGTTCCTCTTCCTCAATGCACTCATTAAGGCCGGGAGATTCCTCTTCCTTTTCACCACCACTGGGAATATTGTCATCAGTCTCTGAGACCATAAGGTTCACGCTTTGATATTGTTTGCATTTGTGACCCAAAAACCACTTACCTCCACAGTATTTGCAAATACCAGGAGTGAAAGGAGGGATTGGTTTACTGCCCGATTCTTTCATCTGATGATTTGGCCCATTCTGATTCTTGCTCTTGGCTTGGTTAGTATTGTACCCATTCTTCTGAAAATTCACAACCGAACTAGACATTCCCCTCTTGATCATAGCCCCAGTCCCTTTCTCCATATCTTTAGCCATCCAATATGCTTCACACAAATATTGAGGCTTGAAAGGTTTGAGATAATGCTTTATATCCGGTCTCAATCCATTGACGAAGCATTTAACAAAGAAGGATTAATTCTGCAGCGGGTTTTCGTTTTTGTACACAGCCATCAATTCCTCGAATTTATCGATATAATCAGAAATACTGAGGTTAAACTGTTTCACAGAATGGAAGTTTTCCAAAACCTCATAAGCACTATACTGAGCAAATCGGTCACAAACCATCTTGCAAAAAATTTGCCAAGGGGGAGGATTCCATAGCAACCCAGTGCTCCTAATCCAATTATCGGCTCTACCTCCCATATACATCTGAGCTAAATCAAATTTGGCTTCGTCTGGTACATTAGCCATGGTAAAGTAAGTTTCTATTTGTCTAATCCACTCCAGTGGCTGACTACCATCAAAACGAGGGAAATCTATGTTAGGTCCTCTAGCAATCGACTTGTAAAAGTTGTTACCTCTTTCGATGCTGGGGTCTGGATTCCATTGTCTCCCATAATAGGGTTCGTGAGGATGGTTTCTATTGTTCAGTGTGGGCGAGGCTGGAGTGACCGGTGAAGAGATATTCTGACCCCAATTGATCGGTGCCGCCGAATGGCCGGTAGGAATATGATAATGATTCTCTTGGTGACCATTAAGATTTACTCCTTGAGTGCTGCTCACATACGCCTGATTTATGGCCTTAACTCTTCTAGTCGATTCCGGCTCGTTTTCCTGAATTTTGGTGGGATCTGCTGGAAATTTCGCAGTCGTGGTTTCCCCATTCCTCATTTGATGTGTCCCAACTCCAGTATTTTGCTCTATAGTGTTTTGTTGTGCCCAAGACATCCCCTGCAATAACGATTCGATCCTGTTCATCTGCGATTGCATACCTGTAACCTGAGTCTGCAGTTCGCCCAAATGCTGTTGCATAGACTCCACTTTACTTTTGGCCTCCATGGTTTCTTGTCTCACCGCGACCAGTTCCGAAGCATCGCTATCAGATCTCATCGTCGTTTTGGTCATTTTCCTTTTTCCCAGAATTGAAAACGAAGCTAAGGAATTTTACCAAGGAACGAGTCCTGAACCCTTGCCAGTTTTCGATTCTTGCCACCGCCTGGATCTGGCTTTCTCAGATCACTTCTATGCCAAGGATTCTCCATGCTCTGATACCAATTTGTCAGATCCCTCTAATCCTGATCGGAAAAGGAGGGGAAAGTGTACTCGCTTAGCTACCCTAAGATAAACTAGAACTAGAGATTTGGCATAATCAGATGATGCCGTTTTCATTCCATCGACGGGTTTATAAAGGATTACAAGTGAGGTGAAAGTAAAAGGGAGTAAAAGACAGATTAAACTGAAATGCAACAAGATTCTCGAAGAAAATCTAAATGACGCTAACAAGAAATACTAGGACTATTCGACCCTTGATCTCGGTCGAAAAGGTATCCTGCGATATCTGCCGTCCCTTCCTCATAAACTACAGGACTCGTCTTCTTCCTCCGGATCGATCAGCTCGAGCTCTGAACTTCCTGATGAAATGCGGTTCTGACACAGGCGCGGTGGTGGGCCGAGGTTTACGCCGCCCTCGCCGCCGCCGGCTTCTCCGGAGAGTACGCCAGGCTCCTCGCCGCCAAAGAGCCGATTAATAGGAAGGGGAAGAAGGTCTCAGGCGTAGGTGTTATGACTCGATCTCGTGGGGATCGAATCACACCAATGCAGATCTTGTGGGGATCGAATCACACCAATACAGTACTAGGATTTGGAGGTGATATGAGGTGATTTGGGGGAAATAAGGTGACGAATCAGAGAAGGGGCGAGAGAGCAGAAGAACAGGAGGATTTCAGAAATCATTCATTATTCATTTTGGTTGACAGCCTTCAGGTTACAAAACCTTGGGGATTTAATACCCTTGCACAAGACACTGTCTAGTGGACCCACATTTTCAATCATTTCTCTGCTCTATCACTACTATTAGCCTACTCCAACCTTTACGTGCTTCAGCGCTTGGCACTGCATATGTAGAGGCAGTGACATATCCCCCTCCATGAGAACCTGCTTATCCTCAAGTAGTGAAGAGCTGAAGAAGCCAGCCAAACTAGTAGTGACTTCTTTTCCTTCCTCACACCGTGCATATGGTCGATTCGTCACATCTGTAGTATTCTGAACAACAGCAAGTATGCTCCTTGGCAGTTGCACAGTTGCGATGACAATTTCTAGGCCACCGGGATCCCATGACAGCCGTAATTCGTGTGCCACAAGGATTTGTAGTTTTGTGTTGGCATCGTCGCTGTGCTGCACCATGAACTCTTCCAGTATTGTTGATATCAAGTCAATTCACTTGATCAAGTCACCACGATAGGTCTCGTCGGACTCCAGCCAGCATGTTGCTCTCAGACGCTTAAGAAGGAAACCACACGAAACCGAACCTGAACCTTTCTCAGTTGGAACAAGGCCATCTTCAAGATAGTTGTCAAGCTCTGTCAATAGTTGACTCCTTCTTTGCGCACTAAGATGCAGATCCCAATCTTCCAATGAATCACTGTGAAATCCATCCAAAGTAATTTTGGATCTGGGATCAAGAACAACAGGTATTGACAACCACGAGTATGAATTGTGCCAATATTCATTGAATGCTTCCTGCATCTCCCTAACCATGTTAGCAACTTCAGTGTGATCGGTAGATGCTTTTCTTGCATAATCGCCCAAACTTTCCATAATTCATGGAAGTACATATTTGCTGTCGGGCAAGCAGGACCCAAAACTACTTCAATGGCATGATATAAAGCCCTCAAAATCTTGCAAATAGAGTCAACAATCTTAATTTCTTCTGCAGATAACAATTTTTCAGAGGGAAATTCCTTCTTGAAATGCAGAAGAACTTCAAACCTAAAGTAAATGTTGTGCCACCATTTTGCATTTTCCTGGGGACATTTCAAACCCATATTTGTAACAACTTCAAGAAGTTGCTACTGAGTCAGGGATGAGGACGCATGTGCCTTCACAAATCGCTCTAGTATATCACCAATAAGCAGAAGCATTGGTTGCCCTTTTGAAACAATGCTGCTGAGCACATCATTCACACAGGCAATATTGTATAGCTCACCTCTAATAGGAAGGCAGTTTCTTTGTATAAGCATGTCCTTCAACTTTGAGGTACTTTCATGGTTTCTTATATCACCGACAGATATCAAGCTAAAAAACTTCTGATCAAGATTCAAATCTCTTATATCTTCCCCAAACTTCATAATTCTCCTTTGAAGCTTCCAGTCTGCTGTCAGAGTAGGTGGCGGCCATGGTTGATGCAACAGGTACGCACCGTGGGTGGAACTTTCAGGTGACATTCCCATCTCAACCACTAAACTTTTCACACCAATGGCTTGATTAGGTTGGAGCAGCAGCAGCAACAACAACAACAACAACAAAGCTTTTGGTCCCAAACAAGTTGGGGTAGGCTAAGAATGAAACCTCCTCAAGGTCAAAAGAGACGAGAGCCTTGCAAATAAAATAAAATAAAATAATAAAGAAAAAACCTACAAAGCTAAAACCCTAAGCCGTACATCCTACCATGTGAGCCGAGAGCCTAAAACACAGCTCCTAAATCTTCTTATAGTTCCGGTACGTGGATCACTAACTTCCATGCGCTCCTATCTAAAGCTAGTTCTTTAGTTACATTTGAATCCCTCAAATCTCTTTTAACTGTTTCCTCCCACGTTAGTCTTGCTCGACCTCTGCCTCTTCTTACGTTTTCAGTACGTCTCAAAATTCCACTACATACCGGTGCCTCAGAAGGCTCCGTTGGAGATATCCAAACCATCTCAAGCGATGTTGGACAAACTTCTCTTTAATTGGTGCTACCCCCACCCTATCACGTATATCCTAATTGCGGATTCGATCTCACCTTGTGTGGCCACATATTCACTGCAACATCCCTATCTCTGCTACACTCATCTTCTGTATATGTTGTCTTTTAGTCGCCCAACATTCAGCTCCATATAGCATCGCAGGTTTGATCGCCGTCCTATAAAACTTACCCTTTAACTTTTGAGGAACTTTTTTATCACACAGGACACCCGATACTTGGCGCCATTTCACCTACCCCGCTATAATCCTGTGGCTCACGTCTTCATCAATCTCTCCGTCTCGCTGTAGCATCGATCCCAAATATCGAAACGTGTCCTTCGTATGCACTACTTGTCCATTCAGGCTAACATCTCCATCATCTGCTCCGACACCGCTGAAATCACACTTCATATACTTAGTTTTAGTCCTACTAAATCTAAAGCCCTTCGATTCTAAGGTCTTCCTCTATATCTCTAGATTCCTATCGACAACTATCCTACTCTAATCAACTAACACCACATCATCAGCGAAAAGTATACACCAAGGGATATGTCCTTGTATGTCCCGCGTGACCTCGTCCATCACTAGGGCAAAAATGTATGGGCTCAATGCTGACCCTTGGTGTAGTCCTATCTTAATAGGGAAATCACTAGTATCACCACCACATATTCTGACATTAGCCACAACATCTTGGTACATATCCATAATTAGGGTAACATATTTTGTTGGGACTTTTTCCTTTGAAGCGCCCACTATATGATCCTTGTAACAGCCACAATTTTATGAACAGTAATAAAGTGCTTTATGAACAGTAATGAGGTACTGTTCATAGCATCACTGTTCACCTCTACAGATTGGGCATCAAGTTATAAATCAAAACTTTCCTTTTTAACTAAAAATCCAAAGCCCTTCTTAAAGTTCAAAGGGAAATGCAAGCCAATGCTTGTATTTTGACTGGGAAATATTTTTATTAAAACCTAGATCATTTATCTCGGTTAAAAATAATTTTTGTTAAATTTTTAGAAATTATCTTGACTTGGAGAAAAATATTTGGCTTTAAATAAACCTATTCGGCTAAGGTAATTATTTATAAATTTTATAAAGCGAAACTGTGGTTTTAGAAATTTATTTGGGAATTATATCATCCCAGTAGCCTCCTGGCAAAATTTCATGATTTTACAAATTTAATTACTATTTTTAAAGCCCAACAAACTTTTAAATTTTGGAATAGAGTCTGTCAACCATTCCTGTCTAAACCCAACCTTTTGCAATCAGAGCGACCGAGTCTAAGTGCTTTGGGTCTAAATCGTAACCGGCCGCACTCCAACACGTTCGGCACGCACCCAAACCTCCAGTGACGTGAGCCGCCGATTTCTTGATGGATGGCCGTGATTCGCTAAGCCGCGTGGACTCTCCACGTGCGCGAAGCACTTTCCACCGTTGGATCTTCATCCAACAGCCCTCCCATCTTAACTCAAAACTCTAACGCGCCTCCAATCCTCCGTCGTTGGATCTTAATGAACGCGCCAGATTCATTGTGCCGTTCGGGTCACCCGAACATCACATTGGATCTGAGCCGTTGGATCTAATCTGAACGATCTAGGGTGATTGTGTCGTTCGGGTCACCCGACCTCAACCCAATCTCCACCGTCGATCTTAAATCCAACCGCGCCGCTCTTTTTGTTTTTGAACTCAAGGGCGCGCATATATTCCTGGCCGTTGGATCTCCATCCTACGGTGCCATTTTTGACCGCGTGCATTTAGGGCCCGATCTTCATAGGACCGTTGGATTCTAATCCAACGCTCCTCTCTGAATGTAACCTTCGGGTTACCCGAAGGCTCCATTAAATCTCAATCGTCTATTTGAGATCGCCCGGCCCATATTAATCGATATCGTTTAAATTCTTTTAACCCCTCTATTCATCGTAGCCGCCCATTTCTAATCGGACGGTCGATGTTCTTTCGCGTGTTAGGAGTCGCGCATGACCGTGGCTGACAAAGAGACCCACATGTCAGGTGTTTGCCTCTCTTCCTCCTTGCCTCTGTGCGCAGCCACTGGTTCTTAAACCGAGTAGAGGAGTTATCCAAGAATTATGCAACTAATTTTTGGATATTTAGCTAAGTGGACACCTCATCAACTCTAGACACTTCTTCTTGGTCCTGTAGCTCAACGTATATATATATATGCCCTAGCTGTTTGCTGCTGCCATTGTTGACCGAAGAAGCTTGTCATCTTCCATTGTCGTTCCAGTGGAGTTTCTTGCTCCTACCTTTTTGCTTATCTATCCTAGATGCTTGTTTCACTTTGTGATATAAGCTTAGCATCTTTAGTAGGCTGAAACCGGAGGTTTTTCTCTCTGTTGATCAGAGCTAGTTTTTGGAACTTTCGGTGTTTCTCATATCCTGGTAAGCTAAGGCCCTAGTTCTAGTCATCCTAAGTACACTAAGGACCTCTGTAGCTCACCTAGATCATTCACTTGTACCTCAGCAGCTCCAACCTTCTTTAAACTGAAAAGTTGTTTTTATAACTTTTCGATCTTTCATATCGTTTTCTAGTTCTAGGGTTTCTCCTGTCAACTTATCATCCTGTGTAGGTTTCAACCGAACCCTAGTAGCATAATAAGTGGTTCTTTTAATTCTTGTTGTCAACTAGATAACTTCATTAGTGAGTTTTATCTTTGTCATCTGTTGTCGGCTCAACCGACAACTTTGGTTTTTCTTTAGTTTTTGTAACTTGACCGATTAGGGTTAGGTTAAGGTTAGCCTTGGTGTTAATTACCCTGAAATATTAGACTAAGCTTTAGTTTAAAAAAATTCTTTTCTTGTTCTATTTTCCTTTAACCTGAACTCTGCAGTCTGCCCTGTTTCTGTTCTTTTCAAAAACTGAAAACTGTAACTTTGATTTAAATTGTAGTTTCTGTCTTTTAAAAGAAGTAAGTGATATTATGGGTTATTATTTTTATTATTAAGGTAGATACAACTTAAGCATATTGTTAGTTATGCATTACAATCTTGATCATGCCTTTTCTTTTCATTTTTATGTACTGTTAGTTTTGTGTTCATTGGATTTTATTGTCTTTTTTTTAGAATCTTGTTCTTCAGAAGTCTTTGAATCTGTTTTTGAGCAACCAGAGCCTGCAACAGAAGTATATTATTATCAAGGCAAGCATCCTCTTTGCACCATGTTGATCCCAAAGTTTCATACAATAGATTTTCAAAATACAGTGACATCTGTTGCATGCTACTTTTCTGAAAATACAAATTGTGATCTGTTAGTAGTTAGTTATGACCTAACACTGTGGATTATCTTAATTATAACCATACACTCAAACCTAGAGTAGTACTGTATACTACAAGGTTTATTTTCAGAATTTGCTTAGCCATGCAGTCTAGATAACTTTAAGGTTTGACAAGATTATCTTGTCAAACATGGGAACCACAAATGAATTTCAGTTATTTTAAACTCTTTGTCCAGTTTATTTACATCAGAACTGAATTTTAAATTTCAATTGGTCTGGACAAGAGGATGCTAGTGGTGGTGCCTTGTGCACGAAATTGGGAAGTGTGGTGGACTTGTCTGGACCTATTTAAGGACTGAACTCTGATTATTCAATTCAAGTCCCTACGTACTTCCACACACGGTGTATGGGCACTGTTTGGTTAAGTAAAGGGTTAATGCTATTGAGTTGGAAACAGGGGAGTAAGGATATGTGTATTGATCTTGTATGGCATAGATGCTCTGGTCTTCGGACTGCGTTTTATGCCATGTGAGTTTTATATCAATATCAGATGTTCTTAGGAGGGTGAGGGCGTATATGCGTTCTATCACATGTACGTACCTTAAAGGTGCCGATTGCAATGTAGTATGTGTAGCGAACACAACCTGTATTTCTTTTGATTGGGTCGGCATTCCCGACGCAACATGTGTGCCCCGGTTAAGCAGATGCTATCAGTCGTTGTTTAAGCGAGATCAGTTCACACATGGGTATCCAACTCAATAGTGTCAACCTGTTGAAAAATGCCAAATCTTAGTTTACCCGGTCGGCATACCAAATGTTGTGTGCTAATATTCCGGAGGCTTACGGGCTAACTAAGTCGTGTGGGTAAAGATGTACACCCCTGCAGGGTATCAAACTATTAGAATAGCCGTGTCCACGGTCATGGACAATAACTTGAGTTGATATCACCTGTATAGAATTTTGTTTTCAAATGCGGTTCGTGTTCTGGTTCAGCATGAGAGAATTCATGCATTGTACTGTTTATATTTACTTTTACTTATTGTTTTGGGCCAAGTTGATTTATTAAATTGCTTTATCAAAACTTAGCAATTGTAGTTTAAGATGTATTGCTTTATGCAAAACTGAACCAATATGTCTTCCTGTTGCAACCTTATGCATGTATCAATCTAAATCCTTTGTATAGGTTCTAATAAACACTTTCTTTTATTAGTTTGTCTAAGTCTTGCTGAGTACCTTCCGTACTCAAGGTGCTATAACCTATTGTTGCAGGTGAGGACGGTTATCTTTATGAAGTGCCCGTTAGCGTCGATCAGGGTGACGCTAACGAGTGAAGCTATTTCTTTTCTCCACGCAATCGCCTGCGGGTGGATGGGGCCATTGGTGGTTTTTGTTGCTTTAATTTTGCTTCCGCTGGTAGACTTTTGTAGTGACCAAGTCACTGGATATTGTAGTACTAAACCAAATTGTAAACTTATGTTTACTTATGTTAATGTATGACTTGTATGTGTATGATGCAATGTTGTTTTAGGATATATGTGCAATGGTCACTGATCCTGGGAACCATTGTGAGACATATATCCGGGATGCCTAAATATTGGGTTTGTTACTTATTAAATTTATGCTTATAGCATGATCTTTAATAAAGGAGCAACACTGTTCATTAATTAAGAATTGTGCTACAGTATAACTTTAATTAAGTACATTTCCAATATTCCGGGGCGTCCACAGCGTTGGTATCAGAGCATACGTTGCTGTAGGTTAGAAATAGCATGGCCGTTAGTATTAGAGAGTCTTTTGAGAAATTATTTTCAAGTTAGTAAAATAATTTCGGAAAGTTTAAGTATGACATCTTTTATTCCTTACCCATCTTAGCTTCTAATTCTTACCTCACTATTTATTGGACTGATGCAAAATATTTTTCATTGATTTTCTCTCATTTTCAAAAAGAGAGACATATTAGTATTCACCCAGAAGAGCCATGATGAAGGGATGAGAAAACGTTGTTGTATTATGATATTAAGACTAACTTAGGGACTATTAATAGATAATATCCACCTTATTTATTTTCTTATCTTGTAGAAATTATATTTTGTTGTTTGACCGTTCGCTCTCTTTTGGTTCCCAAGTAATTGCGCATCGCCTATGGGCAGTATGTATAGCAATTATGTCGGAAAACTATGAGTTGTTTTATTGGATCTTATGCTGGCCTTTGCGCCTTTGCGTCTTCTGTTGGTATTAATTTTGGTGCATTCATATCATTTATGCATACTAAGTTTAGTACTTTCCTTATTCTGCCAAAACGATCTTTCGCACTCAATTGAGTGTATCCTTTTTCTGTCCTCTAACCATCTGTGTGACAATAGGATGGCAAAACCTAGTACTCCTTTGAGCACTCAACCCAAGGAGTCAAGTAAGACGATCGCCGAGGTTAAGGTCTGTCGACGCTATGGTGAAGAAGGACACTACCTCAATCAGTGCACTACAAATTGTCCCAACTGTGACGGAGACCATCCACCAGAGAGCTGTCCAACTAATAAAGTCACTTGTTTTCTCTGCGAAGGGCACGATCACTGTCTCAAGGAGTGTCGTCTACACCAGATAATCACTGAGTCAGTTGGACTACAACAACGGATTCTCCATGTCGTCATCCTCAAGACAACCACTAGACAAAGAGGTACACAAGGACATCCCGGAGAAAGCCAATAAGCCGCCGTCAACGAAACAAGAAAGTTACTTGCTTTCATTGTGGCCGCCTTGGCCATTATGCTAATCGATGCTTCGCAAGACATCTAGGGATGCCCCAGACTTATCAAGCTCCTACACCACCACCAGCTCCACCACGACCAATCACCTTTGTACCTAGACTTCCTAATTCTTTTGTGCAGTCAAGAATTAGTGGAAATCAGCCACCCATTGTTAGCAAGGTCAGGCCTGGTGTGATCTGTTATCACTGTGGACGTCCTGGACTAAGAAACGTGGGTTGCCTCCTATTCAACCTTTCCCAGCTGTTGTTCGTCCAACACTGTCTTCAAAGACATCTGTCAAGTCTGATCCAGTTCCAATCCGAGATCAGGTGAACCAGATTACGGCTGAGGAAGCGACTGATGCACCTGACATTGTTCTTGGTATGCTCCTAATTAATTTCAGTCAGCTACTGTTTATTTGATTCTGGAGCATTCCGTTCTTTTGTTAGTAGTCAATTTGCTGTTCAACACCAATTGAACATGCCTCATCTTCATCCACCATATGTTATTTACTCACCTGGGTCAATCTTCAAGACTGATCAAATCTACCGTAGCATCAACATAAACATCCTTGGAGTAGACTTGGGGCAGATTTGGTTGTGATGAACTATAGAGGGTTGGGTGTTATTTTGGGAATGGATTGGTTGTCCATTTGATCCATATCGGATGGCTTAATCCATTGGCACATTCTGCTGGTTTAAATATCCCAGTCATCCCCCTCCGTTTGATCAAAATTTGTTGGTTTCAAATTCTTTCCACGTATCCTTGCCTCCGCGGACTTCCTCTCTTTGTTGATCGTAACCATTAGGATCTCCCTTGTGAGGTCCTAGCCATCAAATCTCCGCCTTTTTAATTAGTCTTGACTATTGGACCTCCCTTTCAGAGATCAAATAGTCAGGACCCTCTCTTTTCATATGATTTTGACCTTCGGACTTCATGAATAGGTCTTTGGAACTTTTGTCCATAGGACCTCCTCATTGTTACATCTATTGGACCTCTGCTCTTTGGATCTCCTCCGGTGATACCACTTCTTGCCGTCGGTACTACCGCATCCCTCTCTATTCTTTAAATCTCTGTGTCCTTGAATCTCTTTACCTATTGGGCCTCCTTGTCCTTCGATCTCATCTTAACTGTCTAGACCTCCTTTGGGCAGGTCTAAGCATTTGGTTCCACCTAAGCCAAGCAAACTTTTTCCTTATGGACCAGGATCTTCCTCCTTGACCAATCTATTTTCAAATTTGACTGGTCCTACTTGCCAGACTGGGTCGTCCTCATTTTTCTCTGCCGCCTAAGTGCTTTGTGCATTTAATACAAGTCATATTGCATTAAGTGCGGCCATGTATGTGGCTTTCACACTGAATGTGGTCACTTAGTGGCACCATTGTTATCTTTCCTTGTCCCCTCTCTTAACAACACTCGTTGTCCTACTCTTTTGTCCCTACCCAAATTGGTGGTGACACTTGCCCTGTCACTCACCTATTTGTTGACCAGTTAACTGGAGCGCGAGTCGTTTCTAAAATTGATTTGCGGTCGGGCTATTATCAAATCAGGGTTAGAGCTGAGGACATCCCAAAAATAGCCTTTTTACTCGTTACGGGTTGTACGAGTATACTGTTATGTCCTTTGGTCTAACCAATGCTCCAGCTTATTTCATGAATCTTTTGAATTCAGTGTTCATGGATTTCTTGGATAAGTTTGTTGTCGTGTTCATTGACGACATCCTTATTTATTCCAAGTCTGACAAAGACCATGAGCAACATTTAAGGCTGGTGTTGGAAGCACTTCGACGGCATTGATTATATGCTAAGTTTAGCAAGTGTGCTTTCTAGCTCAAGCAAGTCGCATTCTTGGGATATGTGTTACCCGAATAAGGTATCACTGTTGATCCCAACAAGGTGCAAGATGTACTAAATTGGGATCAGCCTAAAATGTTTCCAACATCCGAAGTTTTCTTGGACTTGCAGGTTATTACCGTAAGTTCATTGAAGATTTCTCCAACATCTCCCGACCCTGACTCTTTCTCAGCAGTACATGATATTTTTCATGTTTCTCGTTTAAAGAAATGCCTTCGTGTTTCTACTGAGGCAACTGCTTATGAGGATTTTGATCTTCAACCCGACCTTTCCTATTAAGAGCAGACGGTGCGTATTCTTGATGAAATGGAACGCATTACAAGAAATCGCACTGTCAAGTTCTTGAAGATTCAGTGGGCTAATCATTCTGAGGATGAAGCCACTTGGGAGCGCGAAGATCTGATGCAGATTGAGCACCCCCATCTCTTTGCTGTTTAGAGAATGCCTTTGAATCAAGAAAGGCAAAATCAAACAGAGTATTGTAAAAGAAGATGTAATAATAACACCATGTTATTATGTAAAATCTTTCTTTGCTACCTTTGAAGGAAATAAAGACAACAGATGTCGGATTTCCATAAAAATCATTTCAGCTTCATTTTTTTTCCCAACCTCTAACTTCTCCGAAATCTCGGGGACGAGATTTTCTTAAGGGGGGTAGGTTTGTAACAGCCACAATTTTATGAACAGTAATAAAGTGCTTTATAAACAGTAATGAGGTACTATTCATAGCATCAATGTTCACCTCTACAGATTGGGCATCAAGTTATAAATCAAAACTTTCCTTTTTAACTAAAAATCCAAAGCCTTTCTTAAAGTTCAAAGGGAAATGCAAGCCAATGCTTGTATTTTGACTGGGAAATATTTTTATTAAAACCTAGATCATTTATCTCGGTTAAAAATAATTTTTGTTAAATTTTTAGAAATTATCTTGACTTGGAGAAAAATATTTGGCTTTAAATAAACCTATTCGGCTAAGGTAATTATTTATAAATTTTATAAAGCGAAACTGTGGTTTTAGAAATTTATTTGGGAATTATATCATCCCAGTAGCCTCCTGGCAAAATTTCATGATTTTACAAATTTAATTACTATTTTTTAAAGCCCAGTCAAACTTTTAAATTTTGGAATAGAGTCTGGTCAACCATTCCGGTCTAAACCCAACCTTTTGCACTGTAGCGACCGAGTCTAAGTGCTTTGGGTCTAAACTGTGCAACCGGGCCGCACCCAACACGTTCGGGCACGTGCCCAAACCTCCAGCGAACGTGAGCCGTCGATTTCTTGATGGATGGCCGTGATTCGCTAAGCCGCGTGGACTCTCCACGTGCGCGAAGCACTTTCCACCATTGGATCTTCATCCAACAGCCCTCCCATCTTAACTCAAAACTCTAACGCGCCTCCAATCCTCCGCCGTTGGATCTTAATGAACGCGCCAGATTCATTGTGCCGTTCGGGTCACCCGAACATCACATTGGATCTGAGCCGTTGGATCTAATCTGAACGATCTAGGGTGATTGTGCCGTTCGGGTCACCGGCACGCATATATTCCTGGCCGTTGGATCTCCATCCTACGGTGCCCTTTTTGACCGCGTGCATTTAGGGCCCGATCTTCATAGGACCGTTGGATTCTAATCCAACGCTCCTCTCTGAATGTAACCTTCGGGTTACCCGAAGGCTCCATTAAATCTCAATCGTCCATTTGAGATCGCCCGGCCCATATTAATCGATATCGTTTAAATTCTTTTAACCCCTCTATTCATCGTAGCCGCCCATTTCTAATCGGACGGTCGATGTTCTTTCGCGTGTTAGGAGTCGCGCGCGACCGTGGCTGACAAAGGGACCCACATGTCAGGTGTTTGCCTCTCTTCCTCCTTGCCTCTGTGGGCAGCCACTGGTTCTTAAACCGAGTAGAGGAGTTATCAAAGAATTATGCAACTAATTTTTGGATATTTAGCTAAGTGGACACCTCATCAACTCTAGACACTTCTTCTTGGTCCTGTAGCTCAACGTATATATATATACCCTAGCTGTTTGCTGCTGCCATTGTTGACCGAAGAAGCTTATCATCTTCCATTGTCGTTCCAGTGGAGTTTCTTGCTCCTACCTTTTTGCTTATCTATCCTAGATGCTTGTTTCACTTTGTGATATAAGCTTAGCATCTTTAGTAGGTCAAACCGAGGTTTTCTCTCTGTTGATCAGAGCCAGTTTTTGGAACTTTCGGTGTTTCTCATATCCTGGTAAGCTAAGGCCCTAGTTCTAGTCATCCTAAGTACACTAAGGACCTCTGTAGCTCACCTAGATCATTCACTTGTACCTCAGCAGCTCCAACCTTCTTTAAACTGAAAAGTTGTTTTTATAACTTTTCGATCTTTCATATCGTTTTCTAGTTCTAGGGTTTCTCCTGTCAACTTATCATCCTGTGTAGGTTTCAACTGAACCCTAGTAGCATAATAAGTGGTTCTTTTAATTCTTGTTGTCAACTAGATAACTCGGTAGCAGAGTTTTATCTCTGTCATCTGTTGTCGGCTCAACCGACAACTTTGGTTTTTCTTTAGTTTTTGTAACTTGACCGATTAGGGTTAGGTTAAGGTTAGCCTTGGTGTTAATTACCCTGAAAGATTAGACTAAGCTTTAGTTTTTTTAAAAAATCTTTTCTTGTTCTATTTTCCTTTAACTCAACTCTGTGATCATTTGCTTACATTCTTTTCAAAATCGAAATCAGAACTTTGATTTAAATTGTAGTTTTTGCCTTTTAAAAGAAGTAAGTGATATTATGGGTTATTATTTTTATTATTAAGGTAGATACAACTTAAGCATATTGTTAGTTATGCATTACAATCTTGATCATGCCTTTTCTTTTCATTTTTATGTATTGTTAGTTTTGTGTTCATTGGATTTTATTGTCTTTTTTTTAGAATCTGGTTCTTCAGAAGTCTTTGAATCTGTTTCTGAGCAACCAGAGCCTGCAACAGAAGTATATTATTATCAAGGCAAGCATCCTCTTTGCACCATGTTGATCCCAAAGTTTCATACAATAGATTTTCAAAATACAGTGACATCTGTTGCATGCTACTTTTCTGAAAATACAAATTGTGATCTGTTAGTAGTTAGTTATGACTTAACACTGTGGATTATCTTAATTATAACCATACACTCAAACCTAGAGTAGTACTGTATACTACAAGGTTTATTTTCAGAATTTGCTTAGCCATGCAGTCTAGATAACTTTAAGGTTTGACAAGATTACCTTGTCAAACATGGGAACCACAAATGAATTTCAGTTATTTTAAACTCTTTGTCTAGTTTATTTACATCAGAACTGAATTTTAAATTTCAGTTGGTCTGAACAAGAGGATGCTAGTGGTGGTGCCTTGTGCACGAGATTGGGAAGTGTGGTGGACTTGTCTGGACCTATTTAAGGACTGAACTCTGATTATTCAATTCAAGTCCCTACGAACTTCCACACGCGGTGTATGGGCGCTGTTTGGTTAAGTAAAGGGTTAATGCTATTGAGTTGGAAATAGGGGAGTAAGGATATGTGTATTGATCTTGTATGGCATAGATGCTCTGGTCTTCGGACTGCGTTTTATGCCATGTGAGTTTTATATCAATATCAGATGTTCTTAGGAGGGTGAGGGCGTATATGCGTTCTATCACATGTACGTACCTTAAAGGTGCCGATTGCAATGTAGTATGTGTAGCCAACACAACCTGTATTTCTTTTGATTGGGTCGGCATTCCCGACGCAACATGTGTGCCCCGGTTAAGCAGATGCTATCAGTCGTTGTTTAAGCGAGATCAGTTCACACATGGGTATCCAACTCAATAGTGTTAACCTGTTGAAAAATGCCAAATCTTAGTTTACCCGGCCGGCATACCAAAGGTTGTGTGCTAATATTCCGGAGGCTTACAGGCTAACTAAGTTGTGTGGGTAAAGATGTACACCCCTGCAGGGTATCAAACTATTCGAATAGCCGTGTCCACGGTCATGGACGATAACTTGAGTTGATATCACCTGTATAGAATTTTGTTTTCAAATGCGGTTTGTGTTCTGGTTCAGCATGAGAGAATTCATGCATTGTACTGTTTATATTTGCTTTTACTTACTGTTTTGGGCCAAGTTGATTTATTAAATTGCTTTATCAAAACTTAGCAATTGTAGTTTAAGATGTATTGCTTTATGCAAAACTGAACCAATATGCCTTCCTCTTGCAACCTTATGCATGTATCAATATAAATCCTTTGTATAGGTTCTAATAAACACTTTCTTTTATTAGTTTGTTTAAATTTTGCTGAGTACCTTCCGTACTCAAGGTGCTATAACCTATTGTTGCAGGTGAGGATGGTTATCTTTATGAAGTGCCCGTTAGCGTCGATCAGGGTGACGCTAACGAGTGAAGCTATTTCTTTCCTCCACGCAATCGCCTGCGGGTGGATGGGGCCATTGGTGGTTTTTGTTGCTTTAATTTTGCTTCCGCTGTTAGACTTTTGTAGTGACCAAGTCACTGGATATTGTAGTACTAAACCAAATTGTAAAGTTATGTTTACTTATGTTAATGTATGACTTGTATGTGTATGATGCAATGTTGTTTTAGGATATATGTGCAATGGTCACTGATCCTGGGAACCATTGTGAGACATATATCTGGGATGCCTAAATATTGGGTTTGTTACTTATTAAATTTATGCTTCTAGTATGATCTTTAATAAAGGAGTAGCACTGTTCCTTAATTAAGAATTGTGCTACAGTATAACTTTAATTAAGTACATTTCCAATATTCCGGGGCGTCCACAATCCTTCTTGGCACTTTATCACAGGCTTTCTCCAAATCGATAAACACCATGTGAGGATCCTTCTTTTTCTCCCTATACCTCTCCATCAACTGTCGTGTCAAGAAAATCGCCTTCGTAGTCGACCTCCTAGGCATAAAACTAAATTGGTTTGTTATCACGCTAGTCACTCTTCTGAAACGGTGCTCGATCACTCACTCCCAAAGTTTCATTGTGTGGCTCATGAGCTTAATTCCTTTATAATTAGTACAACTTTGAATGTCTCTTTTATTTTTGAAAATTAGTACTAATATGCTCCTCCGCCACTCGTTAGGCATCTTGTTCGACTTAAAAATGCTTGATACGAGGTCACGTGATCTTCTCGATGTAGGATCAAGATACTCACGTGTAGCCTCTCGAATCGTAGTGATCCTCCATTGCTAATGCAAGAACGAACACTCTTTAATTCGCGAGAACACATGCGCCGGACTTCACGACCACCAAGCGAAGCCCTATCGCGCTCCTAATTCCCAGCGGAAAGGTTGAACGATCTTGATTTAGACGAACTCTCAATTTTCCCTCATGATGAATTCGGTCACCATGGAAGAACTCTCAAACAAAGCAATCTATTATCTCCAAATATCTGTTTTTCTTTAATCTCAAAATATCTAGTCTATCTAGCTTGTACATGCGCTAGCTATTTTAATGGACCCAATCTGTTTCCAATTAGCTATTACTAAAAATAAAATATGCCTAAAGTGTACAACCGAACATGTGCTGGTCATCTCCAAGTGATTCACATGAGCATGGTTTCTTAATTGGTCTTCTCAAGGTTGGCATCCATCAGGAGCTTCTTTTTTTTTGTCTCCACGCGTTTTGGCAACAACTAATTCTTCCTTGACGTTCTTCCTTTTATTTCCTCACGGTCAGCCTTTAATCCCCAGCCTTTAATCCCCATGTGTTTTAGCACATCCAGATTTTCCTTGACTTGCTCCAACTGAAATTCTTCTATCGTTGAATCTTTAAATCTGAGCACAATCAAGATCGCACACCTTCTCAGCACCATATGCATCAAAGACTTGGTGAAGCACCTCTCCAGTCACTGGGTAGAACACCTGGCTCACTGTGACCCGAAGAACCCTTCCGGTGTTCGCCTTTTGATGGTCTAGCATTTCATCGAACACACGACATGCACCGAGTTGCGCCTCCTTGGCTTGCGAACACTGAGCGGTGCATGCCATCTTCGACGCACTTGATAGCGGTGATGCGGCTGTGGAGTGCTTGTCGTCGATGTCGTTGTTGGGGCTCACCATCGAACCCGTGGTGAGCGTGGTGGTAGAGGTTGGAGAAGACAGCGACGACCCGAGCATACGGTCCAGTGAAGCGTTCAACTTCACCTGCATCTCTAGGATAGTCTCCTTGTCCTCTGAGGTCGCCATAGGAGTTGGTTGCTTGAGTTCCTCACCAATGGCTTCCCGAGCGTCGACAAAAAGCGAGATGGATGGCTCTGATACCATATTGTTATGACCTGATCGCATGGGGTTCGAATCACACCAATGTAGTACTAGGATTTGGGGGTGATATGGGGTAATTTGGAGGAAAATGGGGTGAGGAGTCAGAGAAGGAGCGAGAGAGCAGAAGAACAGGAGGAGGATTTCAAAATTCATTCATTTTGGTCGATAGCCTTCAGGTTACAAGTCCTTGGGGATTTAATACCCTTGCACAAGACACTATCTAGTGGACCCACATTTCCAATCCTTTCTCTACTCTATCACTACTATTAGCCTACTCCAACCTTTACATGCTTCAGTGCTTGGCACTGCATATGTAGAGGCAGTGACAGGAGGATGCGCCGACGGCGGTAGGACGAAGCCCGAAGCGGCGGCGCCCAGGTTCTTGGGTACGGCTCCTCTAGCCCCTTGTGAAATTAGCCGCAAGATTCGATATTTTTTAGGTTAATTTATTTAGCTAGTGATTTTTTCTTTTCTTTTTTGTTTTGCGTGCAATCTTGTAGAAGTGACAGAGTTAGGTGCTTGGAGAAATGGGGATTTGGGGGTTCACCATGAGCATTGCGTGGAAGCTGTTCATGACCCTAGTGGGGTGCATCAAGTGATTGGAGAGCTGTTTGATCAGTGTGAAAGTATGGAGTATGACGACAGTGATGATGATTATGATGGCATTCTGAAGCCTGCCTTTGTGGTTGATGGGGACTCTGATTTCGATTCCGGCGAGCCGCTTGATGGTTTTGAGTATCTTTGGCGTGTCAGGTATGCTTTGCTCATCGTTTGGTTGGTTAGTTCTAGTAGGGCCTTAAAATGCTGTGTGAGATTTGGTATAAGGATGTGACAAAAAGCGGCTGAGGGACTACAAACAATATATATATATATATATATATATATATATATATATATATATATATATATATATATATATATATATATATATATATATATATATATATGATGCTGGTTTTAAAGGCACAAGCAACCACTGCTTAGAGACTTTATAGAGAAGAGATCAAGAATAGAATGGTAGGACGTACCTAGCAAAAATGAAATGAATGGAGAGAGGCTAGTTGAATGGCAAGAGGCTAGTTGATTACATAGACAAAGGTAATATTAAGAAGATTGATTATTGCTCTCAAAAGGCTAATTGTACAAGATTAAAAGTTGCTAATATATCAGCAAATCAACCAAAATTAACTTATTACACAGGAGCAAAATCTATCAAGATACTATCAACTGTAATGTAGGACAACAAGTATATCAGAATGTATAAATTGTATGCTCGAAACAATACATAACAGCAGGTAATCTAACAACTCAAGGCACAATCTATACACAATATCACATCCAATTGCATTTGTGATATCAATTCATCATAGAGCAATTCAGGATCCCACAAAATATCACTTTGAGTGGGGCTCAAGGGCTCATGACACACTAGCAGTATCATCCATATCATCACCAACACCATCACAGAGCAAAGGGGCATCACCAACACCATCACAGAGCAAAGGGGCATCACCAACACCATCACAGATCAAAGGGGAGGGAACGGGATAGAGAATAAATAGGAGTAGTTTACCTCAGTGCGACGTGGCAACGACGGCAAACACCACCACCAGCGCAACCGACATCCATGTTCCCACTATGCATAAATTAACCAAACATCAGAACACCACTACTGAATGCTCAAGCATAAAAATCAAACTATAGATGAGGTAAGCGAGCGGCGCCGACTGGCAGCCAAGCAAGGGACGAGCCACCAACGCACGGGTGAGCCCTATGCGCAAACCTCAGCCAAAGCAAGCAACCCCACCGGGGAGAGAGGCAGATCTGGTCGAGGGGAAGTAGCCAAGGGAGGTCGTTGGAGAGGTAGCCGGGAGAGTGCCTGTACCGACAGCGACGAGGTCGGGGAGGAGGCTTTGGGCGGCGGCGATGGGGTCGGAGGTTAGGGGAACGGGCGAGAGTAAGGGCGCAAACCCTAGAAAGGCTCGGGGGCGAGGGGAACGGGCGAGAGTATAAGGGTGCAAACCCTAGCAAGACTCCTACTAATAAAGAGTGATAACTTATCATTAACGGTTCCATAATAGAACCATCCGTGATATAGTCTAGTATCACAGATGGTTCTATTATGGAACCGTCAGTGATAAGTATCACAGACGGTTCCATAATAGAACCGTCTGTGACATTTTTTTTCTATTTTAGCAAGAGACAATCTGGGCCATAGAATGTTGATCTAACATTGAGAAAATATGACTGATGGATAAAGAACTTTCAGTCACCTAAAGCATAGACACTACGGATTTTCTAAAACTATATATGCTAAACCGCTAATTTTGTGGCAAGTAGTCCAACACCTCTACAAAGAAATTGGCATACTCATGCCTAATCCTGCAGTCATCGCTGCAGAAGATGGCGTAGTCATCCCACCCTTCCATGCCACAGCCGGTGCTTGTGCACCGGTGGCCTTCCTTCGACAGCGCCCACACCCGGCCCAGCGACCCGATCTTGTTCCACGCCGCCGCCTAGACCATGTCCACGACAAGCCTTTGGCACCGCCTACACTCCCGGTTGATCCTCTTGGCCATCTCGTACTCACTGCCAGCCAGCTCACCCTTGACCTGCCTAATGTAGTGCTTCCCAACGTCGTGCGTCTCGTCGACCGTGTAGAGGTGGAGGCCAAGCACGTAAGCCGTGGCCTTGTGGCCGGCGACGGCTGCCCGTTCAAGGAACACAAGGCTACGCTACATGTCTTGGGGCGCGAAGACAAGCGCGAGGCCGATGATGAAGCAGGTCTCTGGGTTGCCAGCGCCGGCCAGTTGGTTGACGACGGTGAGGTAGCGCTCGTTGTCCTACCACTTCATCGCCTCCTCCCGCTCTAGCGCCACGCACCACCTCACGGCGCGCTTCTTAGATGCCTTGTACATGGCCTTGAAACTAAAATTCAAGACGACATAATTTTAATATAAGAATTAATTACTCCATAAGAGAAAATTAAAATTAAGGCCAAATTAAGGTCGTTGTTGCTAGTCAAATTCAGTTCAGAACTGGATATTAGACACAAAACGAAATCATCGATCACGTACATGGCTCGTAGGCTGCAGAGGTCAGCCATGGGCTGAGGAGAGCTCGCAGTCACGAGGCCGACGATGTGGACGACGACATCGTTAGGAAGAGGGGTGATCGCTGACCTCCTTGCCAGCTTGGTCCTCGTCGTCATACTCTGCGTGCTCACCATGTGTATACGTAGATCAATACCATGCGTGCTCACCATGGCTCGCGGTGATAATTCTTATAAAACGTCGAAGAGACGCATCGTACGTAACGTCGGCACACAAGATGAAGAGACGATGCATCGATTGCCTGTCAGCGCAGGAGACGAAGAGACGCATCGCGCGGGAGCCGAAACATTTAATTATCACAGACGGTTATTATAAAGCTCATCTGTGAAGTCTATAATTATCACAGACGGTTCGTATTAATAAACGTTTGGGATGTATCACAGATGGTTGTTTATTGAAAACCTCCTGTGATAGTTCTAAATATCACAAACGGTTATTTTTACGAACCGTCTGTGATACTTCATAGATGGTTTTCATCATGAACTGTCTGGGATGTTACCTCTTCACAGACGATTTTTAGCGCAGCTAGTAACACAAACGGTCTCTGAACCAAAACCATCTGTGATTTCATGTAATACAGATGGTTTTGGTCAACTGTCTGTGATGAGGCGTCCAGTATTAGCATTTTGTAGTAGTGAAAATATTGCATATTCTTCTTTCACTTTCTTCAAATCTTCAAGTGTAGGGAAGGACTCTTTGAAGCACTTCATTCTTATTTGTGAAATCTCAAGATCCTTGTGTGGGAGTACACGACCAACACCAACACCTTCTTGACTGATCCACTTCTCACTATAATATCTACAAACAAAAATGGATTAAAACTTTGTGAAAAGTAAAGCTGATGTTTTAGCAAAAGCAAAAGGAAGATTTGTAGTTCACCTTGGATTAAGTGAATGTGCCAAACAATAGAGTGGAGTGTTGCCTTTTGCCCAATGATCAACCAATATGCTTTGAACAACTGAGTAAAGGTGGACTCCTCATTGTCTTCCTTACCTTCATACCTATATATCACTTTCTTTACATTCTCAATCATTGCATCCCACATCTTATAAATCAGATGAAGGCATGGTGTGTCGGTGTCCGCCACACGTATCATTTCATGGATTCGCTCAGTGAATTCAATAATGTAGTTCACCTTGTCCCATCACATGTCATTGAGTACTAGGTCTCTAATGGTTTGTGCCATCCCTTTATTTTCATCTCTATACGTTTCCCATTTGTCACTAATCACCATGTTTTGGAGAGCCCTCTTGGCTATGCAAAACCACTTCAACATAACCACAACTGAGGCAAACCTTGTTTCAGCAATAGTAAGTAACTTCTGCTTGCTAAACTCTTGATCATATTAGCATCTGTAGCAATCTCAGTTATCCAATGGCACTAATCAAAGATTACTTCTTCATCATCAGTTCTTGGCATTTTAGCAACACAAATACTCTTGAGAGCAAGGTTGAGAGTATGAACAACACAAGGAGTCCAAAAAATACAAGTGTACTTCTGTTGAACAATCAAACCAACACCTTTGTAATTTGTAGCATTGTCAGTGATGACTTGGACAACACTTCTTCCACCCACTTCTTCAATAACAACAATCAACTTCTCAAAAATGTACTCTTTTGTCTTCACCTCACCTTCAACATTGATAGCTCACAAGAACATCAGTGCACCCTCAAAAATAGCGAGAAAGTTAATGAGAGGTCGCCTCTGCGCATCTGACCATCCATATGAACAAATGATGATACCCTTTTCAGGCCACGTGCTCCGCGTATGCTCCAATAAGGTCTCAATGTGAGTCCTTTCTTGTTGAATAAGTGTAGTCCTCAAATTGTTGTACCCAGGTGGGACATAACCAGAAAGCTGGTTATGGCTTGCAGCAAAGTTATACAACTATTGAAAATATGGATTTCTTGCTAGATTGAAAGACATTCCTGTAAATTTCACATAACCAAAGTTAGTTGAATGCATATGGTAAGTTGGATAAAATTGAAACGATGATTTCAAGTTGACTGCATACCTCCAGAATAAAACATCATTGCAATTTGTGCATCTAGTTGATTGCACAAATCCATGGCCCAAGCTTTCTCTAATGGTAAAGGAGGTCCCCTCCGCTTCTTATTCCCCAACATAGCTGAGCCCATGCTTGATGAAGAAACACTAGCACTAACAACACTTCCGACAGTTGATGGTGGCAAGGGCACATCTCTTGGCCTTCGTTTTTGCTTGTTCATCCTCAGCCTTTGCAACTTCACTTTTAAGCTGAGCAAGAATAGGTACTGTTACCTTAGGATATATCTTGATTCCACTATTAGTGATTTTCAGCAAGTGCGCTTTGACTCTAGAGTAGCTACTAGTGCCAACATATTTGCAATACTTGCATCTCCATTTCACATTTCCTCCTCCTTGATCACCCTTGTCCACAATGTCAACATGATTCCACAATGGAGTCTTGAACCTATTGTTGGCGGTTTGCTCCTCTCTAGCATTAGAATTACCAGTTTCCATTTTTCTAAAATGATAAAAAAAACAAGAACTCAATAACATATTAACATGAGAACAAGCATCAGTGCATCATTTCATTCATTTATAGTTCTCTGCATGTATGACTGTATGTATTACACATTTACACTTCTCATGTTCTCATTTCTCAATTGCAGTTTGCAATGTTCTGGAGTCTGGACTAAATGCGCAAAGGCAGCCAATTAGCCATCGGCCATCGTGGCATCGCCCATCACTTGATCAAGCCATCAGCATCAAGAAGACAAGAAGATAAGAGAGAGAGCATCACTTACATGTTACTGGGAGAGGGAGGAGGCGCTGGAGCTAGCAGTGCGAGGGAGGAGGAGCTGCAGTCGGCGGCGCGAGGGAGAAGGAGCTGGAGTAGGTAGCGCGAGGGAGGAGCTGGATCCGGTAGCGCAATGAGGGAGGAAGGCGCTTGAGGGATCCGGCGGCGCGAGGTAGGAGGGCGCTTGAGGGATCCGGTGGTGTGAGGGAGGAGGAGTTGGATCCGGCTGTGCAGTGAGGGAGGAGGGCGCTCGAGGGATCCGGCAGCGCGAGGGAGGAGGGCGCTCGAGGGATCCGGCAGCACGAGGGAGGAGGAGCTCAATCTGGTGGTGCAGCGAGGCTGGGGGCTCGATCGCACGGCGAGGGCAACGGGTGTGTGGGAGGCAGAAAGCTTCGGGGGGTTTTGGGATCGAGAGGGCAGAAGGAAAACCTAGCGCGAGGAGATGTCGACGGCTGCTGGGGCTTGGTAGCTGGTGGGTCGTGTCCTAGGCCATGTCGGACTCACGGTCACGCCGTGTCCAACACGTGTCGGGAATTTTAAAAATTAAATTTTGACTTTAAAGCAGCCGACACACCGCTGACATGTGTCCGCGGTATGTCCGTGTCGTATCCGTGTCGGACACCGTGTCCGACACGGATGCGGCAGTTGAGAGGCGTGTCCGTGTTTCAGAGCTGACAATGATTCGCAACATGGATGCAGTTTCAACAGCTGAAACACTGCGTAACTACATCAATATGATTCAAAGCTTCGATACTCAATCCAGGAATGCCTGCCTGTGGCTGTTTGCACTCTGCATCGTTGTAGACGCTCCCTTCAACGCAGAGACATGTGCTTTGCTCAGGTCGTTGCTGCGCAAGTGTGCAACCATCCTTGCCACCAAGTCGGAGATGGACGATGAAGTCGTCATGCTGAACATACTCATTGCAATCTCAGGGAGGTACTTTGGACAGTATGAGAATAGATAGGACTAGATAATTCCATCGGAGTGGCCGGTCAGTATCAACTAACAAAGCTGTAAGCAGCACTCCATGTCAAAGCTACATTTCTCCTGGTGGACCCTTTTTTGTTAGTATGCCCCAGGCTCAGTCTATATTTTCTGAAAGACAGCTTACAACGGCAGAGTATGTAAAATCAGTGTTGTTTGAATGCTTGTACTCCGTAATCGCTAATATAAGGGAAATGCGTTGAGATGGGCATACAAATTCTTGGAGCAGGCACCTCGGCAATGATAATACTAGTTCTCTCACCCCCAACCTACAATGCCTTAAAGCACCATCAAAGCGTATTGGTGTAACAACTATGTATAATTTTCGTCTCCCTGCTTTATACGCAGCACAACATATAATGCATATTTTTTTGTCTTCAGTAAATAGATGGCCGGCTTTAAGCGCTGCAAATGGCATGAGAACTTGATTTATGCTAGGATTTGGTAACCGGTTTGAAAATTTTATGGGGTTACCGGTAGGACCGGTTTGGTGAAAAAATGGGAAAATTTTGGCCGAAATTTTCAAATCAAAAGTTGAATTTTTCGAAGTTAAAACGGAAAAAACTAAAAGATAGTACGATTTTGAGGGTTCAAACCTAAGACTTATTCCCACCAGGCCACATGCATACATGTGCTTATATATGGTTACAAATTTCATTTATATTAGACAAAATTCATCCGAAAACAAATTTTTTCGGTCGGTTACCCAAACCCTGATTGCTGCTTAAGAGCCAAGTTGTAGGGTGACTGCTCTTTTACCGCGTACCCCCTATTTAGAAAATCAATGATAAAAAAATTGTAGGATGCTGTAAATTGTCTTCCTGACTTATTGTGATTTCCACTAGTGAGAAATACGAAATCATAAGCATGACAGATGACACATCTTATGTTCAAGACTTCTTGTCATCAGCGTTTATCTACAACTTCAGTTCATGTTTTTCCAAGGAAGGTGGTGGTTACCTTTAGAATAGAATGCAGGTATGCGTCAACTCAGCACTCCAAAGTCCAAAGAATCTAAATCCAAGAAAGTACACAACTTAACAAACAAGCAAATCCCTCGCAAAAGAGCAAATCACTACATTGTACATACATGCTGTTGGACCATCCTCTTGTAGTCCTAGAGTTTAATTTGATCAAAGGGGAGGAAAAGGAGGAATGGCCATTGGTGCATGCATGATGAAAGTGATGGAGACCTCTCCTTTATGCGAGGAAAGCACTTTGTGTGGAGAGGTATACTTAATATTGATTACTGAAGTCAAACGATTTGATGTATAATGAGCTTGAGAATTGGACGACCCTGAAGAGTTGACCTGGAAGTTGGGCCGATTGGTTTATTCAGACAGCAAGAGCAAAGATTGAGCCGACATAAAGCATGTGTCCAAGCATGAAAGCCCATTGGAGCCCTGGTTCACTTTTCTATCTTTTGTATTTTTTTGCTTTCAGCTTTCTGAGAATAATGGCATATTAAAGAACTCAAATCATCCCCACAATGTTGGCAAAGACTCAGCAATCCAATGAAATAAAATCTTTCAGGGAGATTTGATTTGCATGAAAAGAGTAAGTTGCCTTGCACATGATGTTCTAACTTCCAACCATCGTCTAAAATAAAGGCAAAAGCCAAATTGGAAGTCCTTGTAATCCTAAAAGATGCACCGATAAGACTCATGCGTGTACTACATTGTTGAAATAATATTCTTGCACTTGAACCTGCATGATATTATTGAAACTGCATAATGACCTTGCACTTGAACCTGCAGGGAAGCCTATAAGTACCTCTGCCACACAGTTCAAAATAGAATGATGTCTTGAAAGCTTCTTGCTTTAATTTCCAACTGAAAATATTTGCTGAAAACTTATATGCGCACGGATGATATATTTTCGCTCAATTTTAAGCTCGCACTTGTGGCAAGACTCCCAAACCATGTTTGCGAATTCAAAATTTTATGTTTCCACCTAATTAAGGGAATGTTTCGGTGAGAGTTTTCTGCGGGTGTTTCGTATCCAAATCTATCCCAATAAATTTTTTTTACCGCACAAACTAGGAAACTATGTAAGTAAGAGATCATGGATCATTACCAATAGATGCGTAGTGCAACGGAACAAGAGTTGGAGTAGCCCATCCAATGAAGCGCATCAACGTAATCGAAGTAGTCAATCATTCAGCATCCTCGGTAGTTGATCGTCTTCTCTAAGTGATATCCCATCGCCTTCACGAGCTGACTTTCTCCTCCTCGTGATTGTGCCAACTAGCGACGCAGTCGCAGCAGTACCTTTCCCAGAGTCCACAAGCCCAGGAGTGGAATGTCATGCACCAGTGTGCTAGCACCAACGCGCAAGGGTAGGGTTTCTGTTGGAGATATGCCCTAAAGGCAATCATAGAGATGATGATATTTCGTTGTATCCATGATTTAATAAATGTTCCTTGAATATTGCCTTTGTGTTGATTAACAAGTATGTGACTTGTCTGTGAAACTCTTTACTTATATGGTTATTCTAAAGTTGTCCCTAGTCGGAGTTCATGTGAGGACACACGTGAATGATGGATTAGCACATGTATCGGTTGATGACCATGTTTCACAGGTCATAGACATGGAGATGTCAAACCAATAATATGGACACATGTTTAGAACATGGGGTTGGACCGACCCAACATGAGACATAGCAATTATACTTATGGTTCTCTCTACACAATGTGTACGCCTTGTCCTTAGACCTGAGATTGTCGCATGTACTTGAGATGTGAATCGACCTACTTAGGGGCTATCAAACGCTACTCCGTAATTGGGTAGTTATAAAGGTAGCTTTCGGGTTTGCCATGAAGCATGCTGCGAGGCATGGTCAGTCGAGATGGGATTTGCCCCTCTCTACCTGAGAGAGATATCTCTGGGCCCCTCGAGTGATCGGATCCAGAAATGCATGACCATGCTACTTAAGGTTAAGAGTTAACCTAGTAATGGATTCCGGATCACAGGATCGAGAAAGAGTGGTCAGCTTGGAGCTCAACCGAATATCGTGAGGCAAAGGGATTGGCATGTACATAACGTTGTGATGGTTCGTCCGATATGATCTTTGTGTACGTTTAGGAGTTGGCACGTATTGCTAGAGACCGCTACCAACTATTGACCAAGTATGTGTACTCGCGTCATGTCTAAACATACGTGAACCCATAGGGTCACACACTTAAGGGGCTGAAGCCTAATTCGGATTCGATCCGAATTAGATTGGGCATTGAGTCCTAATGGGCCTCTATTTGTAGAAGCCCATTGTAAGGACGTCTATAAAGGGAGGGCAGGGGCGCACAGGATTGAGGGATGAGTTTTTCGTGACATCCTCAAACCCTAGCCGCCACCTCTCCCACGCCCTAGTCGCTCGCGCGGATCTAGTAGCCCGGCGTGTCTCGCTTCCTCCCGTACGTGTGGATACCTTTGAGGGCGTTGCATCTGTAGCGTTGGGACGAACCGCAAGAGAGGAGTTGTACGTGGGACGCTACGACGAGGACGAGAAAGTAGTACGACTACTCTGCCCCGACGTGCTGCATCAACTTAGTACGACTACACTGCCCCAACGTGCTGCATCAACTTCCGCACCTGCACGTCTAGTGGTAAGACCGTGATCTATAACTGCAGTGATCTTGGTTTACGGGTAGAAAATTTTATTTTGCGCTAGTGTAGCCTACCCGTTTCCCTACAGTGGTATCAGAGCGGTTGCTGTCATGTTATAGGTTCGGGTGATTTGCATATGGCGATATGTAAATCGGTATGATCGATGTGATCGATTGTATAGTTCTGGTAATGGATTGATCTGATTTTCGTGATCATGCTGCTAAGGTTGTGAAACAACATACCCCTACCGGTCGGATTCGCCATCGGGGTAGACAGTGACACGTAAAACCGGTTGCGGAATGCGAAGACCAATATGATTGGTCGAATCGGAACCCAGATTAATAATCGATGTACCGTGATCGTGTGATCGGGCTCCATGAGCCGAAAGTTGTCTTGGTTCTCAAACCACGACATGCTGCACGCGAAGATCAATACAAATTGGTCGAATCGGAACAATAGTCGATTTGTGGTAAATATGATTTGCCGATCAAAATCCTAAGTAAAAAATAGCATAGATTGGATCTCTGTTTTTTTACGAAAGGGGCGCTGCCCCTTCGAACCCCGCGGGGGGAAACCCCCTCGACCCCCTATCCGGTAGATTGCGATTCTATGCATAAACTTGTTTTTGCAGGATGTATGTGACCAGTATGGCCTAATGTGTATGTGATGCATGTTTGTAATATTTTCATGACCTACGTGTCATGGGTACGGCAACACGGCTGGAGCCATTGTGTTGTCAAAGTATTGTATTAATGGCCTGCGTGCCGACTTGTGATGATTCCTAGTATCCATGTATTTTATTACTAGCTGTTATAAGTAATAGCTTATATTAGTACTCAGAGGACACATCACTTGGAGGGATGGCACACATGAACCATGGAGATGGAGATCGTCATGGTGGACCGATTCTATGGCGATGGAGATCACCATGAGAAAATGGGCCATACTGAGTCACAACTGTGTGAATGCTATTCCTGTTGTTTTACTCCTATACATGTTTGAATGGTAGAAGTATAGCGATCCCTCACAAAATGTTAAGTTAAACATATGCCCTCCCAACTAAACTTTGCACCATCCCATGTCTTGTAAATTGATGGTGGGTCTATAAAATTAGGGCACCATCAACTTTCCTTGACTAGATGGGTTTTGTATCCGATACTTACATGCATAAGGGTTGGTGAACTTAACAAGGTTATCATAAAGGTTATGGGCCTTGGGGCATAAAGGTTGGGCGCCGGGGCATAAAGATGTCACCCAACAACAAGAGTCATATAGAGATATGATTAGCAAGGAGTTGCTTACCGAATTACCTTGTCTCCTAGCGGTGATGCAAAAGCTCACTAGTAGACTCGTTAATTGCGGATCTTGAATCACTAACAATCAATAGAGGGATGTTGATTTTAGTGGGAGTACATTCTATTAAATTTGTTTAATACAGTTTACTCTATCATGGTTTTATTTGTCTTAGTATTTTGCATTTCCTATTGTAGATTAGCTGTCTTATGCTTGCATGCATGGAACCTGACCTTCAAAAGCAGTTTGAGGATCAGGAAGCGTATGATATGATCATGGCGCTTAAGGACATGTTCCGATACGTGCCAGGTGACCAACGGTTCAATGTCTCTAAGGCTTTTCGGAATGCAAGTTAATGAAGGTGCACCGTAGGCCCACATGTGATCAAAATGGTTGGTTACAATCGGACTTTGATAAACTTGGTTTTCCAATTGGCCAAGAGTTGGCAATCGATTTCATTTAGCGTCTCTTCCACCTAGCTATGGACATTTCATTTCGAACTACCATATGCATGGGGTGGAAAAGGGCCTTAATGAGCTTTGTGGGATGCTCAAAGCAGAGAGTGACATTAAGAAGTGTGCGAGGGCCTAGCCATGTGATGGTGTGCGAACAAGTCTAGCTTCAAGAAAAGAGTAAGCCATGGCCAAAGAATAAGGGCAAGGTTAAAGATATGATCTCAAGCCAACGCCTAAGCCTAATCTTTGGACTCGAGTCGAGACAATATGCTTCTATTGTAAAGAAACTGGCCACTGGAAGAGAAACTGCAAGAAGTACATGGATTCCGATGAATGCAAGAAGAAGGCTGGAAGTAAGACTTCCACCCATGGTACACTTGTCATAAATGTTTTAGACATTTTTCTCGCTGATTCTCCTATTAACTCTTGGGTATTTGATACCGGATTAGTTGCTCACATTTGCAACTCGATGCAGGGGCTAATAAGAAGTAGAGGAGTCGCAAGAGGTGAAGTTGATTTTCGCGTCGGAAATAAAGCAAGGGTTGCTGCGTTGACCGTCGGCACCATGCAACTTCAGGTTCCTTCAAGATTTATTATGGAATGGAATAATTGTTATTATGTTCCTAGTATGAGTCGAAACATTTTATCCCCCTCATGTTTGATGAGAGATGGTTATTCATTTGCAAGTAAAGACAATGGTTGTTTGATCTCTAAAAATGGAATGTTTATGGCTTTTGCGCCCATTGTGAATGGGTTATTTATTTTAAATCTTGACGATGCGCCTATCTTTAACATAAATGCTAAAAGACTTCGGCCTAATGATTTGAATCCCACCTATGTTTGGCATTATCGTTTGGGTCACATAAGTGAAAAGCGCATGAAGAAGCTCCATGCTGATGGTCTTCTAACTTCGTTTGATTTTGAATCATACGAGACATGTGAAGCTTGTTTGCTTGGTAAAATGACCAAGACACCTTTCAAAGGTTCTTTTGAGAGGGCGTCAGACTTGTTGGAAATCATACATACTGATGTATGTGGACCAATGAGCACGACTGCTAGAGGTGGATTTCATTACTTCATAACTTTCACTGATGATTTTAGTAGATATGGCTATGTCTACTTAATGAAACATAAGTCTGAAACTTTTGAAAATTTCATAGAGTTCTAGAATGAAGTTGAAAATCAACGTGCCAAGAAAATTAAGGCTCTGCGATCTGATCGTGGTGGCGAGTATTTGAGTCATGAATTTAGCAATCATCTGAAGAGTTGCCGAATTGTTCCACAGCTAACACCGCCCGGAACGCCTCAAAGAAATGGGGTATCCGAGCGGTGTAATCGGACCTTGTTGGACATGGTTCGATCGATGATGAGCCAGTCAGATCTACCATTATCCTTTTGGGATTACGCTCTAGAAACGACAGCTTTCACACTTAATAGGGTACCGTCTAAATCCGTAGTTAAGACACCATATGAGATATGGACTGGGAAGAGTCACGCTTGTCTTTTCTAAAGATCCGGGATGTGAGGCGTTTGTCAGCGACTACAAATCGGACAAGCTCACACCCAAGTCGGATAAATGCATTTTCGTGGGATATCCAAAGGAAACCTTTGGATATTACTTCTACAACCGACTAGAGGGCAAAGTGTTTGTCGCTCGAAGTGGTGTTTTCCTAGAGAAAGAGTTTCTCAACAGGGAGACAAGTGGAAGAACGGTGCAGCTTGAAGAGGTTCAAGATGAACCAATCGGGGAAGACTCGACGAATGATGCCCATGTGGCAGAACAAGTTGAGGAACCCATGGCAAAGGAAGCACCACCACCACGAAGGTCAGAAAGGCTCCGCAATGCGCGAGATATGTTATTGTTAGACAATGATGAGCCTACGACCTATGCGGAAGAAATGATGGACCCAGACTCTGAGAAATGGCATAGTGCCATGAGATCCGAGATAGCATCCATGGGAGACAATCAAGTTTGGAATTTAGTTGACCCGCCTGATGGTGTTAAAACCATAGAGTGCAAATGGATCTATAAAAAGAAGATTGATATGGATGGAAATGTTCATATCCATAAAGCTCGACTTGTCGCAAAAGGTTTTCGGCAAGTTCAAGGAGTTGACTACGATGAGACCTTCTCGCCTGTAGCGATGCTTAAATCTATATGGATCATTCTAGCTATTGCTGCATATTTCGACTATGAGATATGGCAGATGGATGTCAAAACGGCTTTCCTTAATGGAAATTTAACCGAGGACGTGTATATGATACAACCCGAGGGTTTTGTCGATCCAAACAATGCTAGAAAAGTATGCAAACTTCAAAAATCCATTTATGGATTGAAGCAAGCATCTCGGAGTTGGAACATTCGTTTTGATGAAGTGGTCAAAGGGTTTGGCTTCATCAAAAATGAAGAAGAATCTTGCGTTTACAAGAAGGCAAGTGGGAGCTCGCTTGTATTTCTAATCTTATATGTAGATGACATATTACTGATTGGAAATGATATTCCTATGCTCGAGTCCGTTAAGACCTCACTAAAAAATAGTTTTTCAATGAAGGACTTAGGGGAAGCGGCATATATTTTGGGTATTAAGATCTATAGAGATAGATCAAAAAGGCTAATAGGATTAAGCCAGAGTACGTACATTGACAAAGTGTTGAAACGGTTCAACATGGAGGAGGCAAAGAAAGGGTTCTTGCCCATGTCTCATGGCATAAATCTTGGCAAAGCTCAGTGTCCTTCGACTACTGATGAGTGAGATCGCATGAGTAAGATTCCATATGCTTCGGCCATTAGATCTATCATGTATGCTATGATATGTACTCGCCCAGATGTTTCCTATGCTCTAAGTGTTACGAGCAGATACTAGGCTGATCCCGGTGAAAGTCACTGGACAGCGGTTAAAAACATCCTCAAGTATTTGAGAAGAACTAAGGATGTGTTCCTAGTCTATGGAGGTGAGGAAGAGCTCGTTGTAAATGGTTACACCGATGCAAGCTTCCAAACCGACAAAGATGATTACAAATCGCAATCGGGTTTTGTGTTCATTTTGAACGGTGGTGCGGTCAGTTGGAAGAGTTCCAAGCAGGAGACTGTTGCTGACTCTACAACGGAGGCCGAGTACATTGCGGCTTCAAGCAAAGAAAGGAAGGTGTTTGGATAAGGAAGTTCATAATCGAACTAGGTGTGGTTCCTAGTGCGTGCGATCCTCGGATCTTTATTGTGATAACAGTGGGGCCATTGCGCAAGCCAAGGAGCCGAGGAATCACCAAAAGAACAAACACATACTGCGGCGGTTTCATCTCATTCGGGAGATCCTCAATCGAGGAGATTTAAAGATATGCAAAATACACACGGATTTGAATATTTCAGATCCTTTGACGAAGCCTCTCCCAAAGCCTAAGCATGAAGCGCACACAAGAGCTATGGGTATTAGATATCTTCTAGATTGACTCTAGTGCAAGTGGGAGACTATTGGAGATATGCCCTAGAGGCAATCATAGAGATGATGATATTTCGTTGTATCCATGATTTAATAAATGTTCCTTGAATATTGCCTTTGTGTTGATTAACAAGTATGTGACTTGTTTGTGAAACTCTTTACTTATATGGTTATTCTAAAGTTGTCCCTAGTCGGAGTTCATGTGAGGACACACGTGAATGATGGATTAGCACATGTATCGGTTGATGACCATGTTTCACAGGTCATAGACATGGAGATGTCAAACCAATAATGTGGACACATGTTTAGATCATGGGGTTGGACCGACCCAACATGAGACATAACAATTATACTTATGGTTCTCTCTACACAATGTGTACGCCTTGTCCTTAGACCTGAGATTGTCGCATGTACTTGAGATATGAATCGACCTACTTAGGGGCCATCAAACGCTACTCTGTAACTGGGTAGTTATAAAGGTAGCTTTCGGGTTTGTCATGAAGCATGCTGTGAGGCATGGTCAGTCGAGATGGGATTTGCCCCTCTCTACCTGAGAGAGATATCTCTGGGCCCCTCGAGTGATCGGATCCAGAAATGCATGATCATGCTACTTAAGGTTAAGAGTTAACATAGTAATGGATTCCGGATCACAGGATCGAGAAAGAGTGGTCAGCTTGGAGCTCGATCGAATATCGTGAGGCAAAGGGATTGACATGTACATAACGTTGTGATGGTTCGTCCGATATGATCTTTGTGTACGTTTAGGAGTTGGCATGTCTTCCTAGAGGCCGCTACCAACTATTGACCAAGTATGTGTACTCGCGTCATGTCTAAACATACGTGAACCCATAGGGTCACACACTTAAGGGGCTGAAGCCTAATTCGGATTGGATCCGAATTAGATTGGGCATTGAGTCCTAATGGGCCTCTATTTGTAGAAGCCCATTGTAAGGACGTCTATAAAGGGAGGGCAGGGGCGCACAGGATTGAGGGATGAGTTTTTCGTGACATCCTCAAACCCTAGCCGCCACCTCTCCCACGCCCTAGTCGCTCGCGCGGATCTAGTAGCCCAGCGTGCGTCGCTTCCTCCCGTACGTGTGGATACCTTTGAGGGCGCTGCATCTGTAGCGTTGGGATGAACCGCAAGAGAGGAGCTGTACGTGGGACGCCACGACGAGGACGAGAAAGTAGTACGACTACTCTGCCCCGACGTGCTGCATCAACTTAGTACGACTACACTGCCCCAACGTGCTGCATCAACTTTCGTACCTGCACGTCTAGTGGTAAGACCGTGATCTATAACTGCAGTGATCTTGGTTTACGGGTAGAAAATTTTATTTTGCGCTAGTGTAGCCTACCCGTTTCCCTACAGTTTCGAGGTGGCTCGGGTCGTGGCGGCGGCTAGGGTTTCAGGGTTGTCACATACATGCTCCAAGCCCCCACACATCTTTTTATATAGAGCTCCCTGATGGATCCCTAAGATAGAAACCCACTAGGACTTGTAACCACGTACAGATCATAATTCGATTTAAGCCAGTAACGGATCTAATTCGAACTGATTGTTCCAACCTATTAAGTATGTGACCCTGTAGGTTCATGCACACTCGACCATGACCTAGAAAACCCTTTCCAATCAACTAGCCTGTAGTAGTCCCTAGCAGGACATAGTGACCCCTGAATATACATAAATATTATATCGGACAAACCTATATAGTGCTCATGTGCCGATCTGTTTGCCTCATGATATCAAACTCAAGGCGAGATGCGTGCAATCCTATGATAGTCTATTTCTCACTCTATCTTGTAGTGGATTACTTAGTTGTAGTTTATGTAACACCCCAGCCCAACATTGAGTCGAGAATGTCACCTAAATCATTCTAATTACCTATTTAAACCATAATTATCAATAATTCCAGCAAGCTATGCATAGAATAAAACCCCACAACGGGTCATAGAACCACAATCTTAACAAAGTAAATGCATAAAGGATTAGCTCTCACAGCTAGGTCACACGTGCCAAGAATGCTTAGGTCATACGCGCCTAAGAAACGCTCGAGTCACATGCGCTCGAGAAATGCTGGGTCACATGCGCTCGAGATACGTCAAAATTATGCTCCCGGTACATAGGATGACAACAAGTAATAAAATGAAACAAATATTAATCAAACTAAAGTTCCAATCATTAAACTCATAATAACAAGGCTAATAATAAATTCTAAATGGAAGTGTCGTGTCTCTAGATTTAGTGAAAACAAACTAAATAAAGAATGTCTCTGTAATGATTGCATGTGATGCACATGTGCTACTCCATCCCATGCATGTCGCCTTCAACGATCACCTGAAAATAACAACAAACCAAGAGTGAGTCCAAGATCCAGCTAGTACATCATAGAACAATAAACAAACACCTTATCATTCAAATGAATCATTACTATCGTTATTCTCATACTCAATTAACCATATCATCTTTCATGTAGTTAATTAACACAATTAACTTTTCATGTATGAAATGCTCAATATGCTCATATACAACTCAATAAGCTGATTTATCTAGAGCTCTCCGGACTAGTCATGTAACATTACTCACCGAGCTTATCGGAATAGTTCCATGACTTTCTAACCGATCTGGCTCGTGCAACTTCTGTCATCATGAATGTAAATGATGCAACACATTTATCATTGTCCATTAACATCATCTATTATCATCATTACCATATCATGTCTTCAACATATCATGTCATCATGACGTCATATCATCATTATATCATCAACGTCATTATATCATCATCATTATATGATGGCATTTAAATAAACATAAGTAAATAACAATAAATGTCATGATAATTTAATTGTAAAGACAAGGACAAACAAACCGATGTCTACCACTACACCATGCACTTGCCTTTTAGCCATGAAAGTCGAAATGATGTAAAGGCGGCACTGAACTCGAAGCAATACTCTCTGGAAAAGATCAATATCCACCTCAAAAATATGCCACAACAGTACACAAACTTCAAGCAACTCAATTTTGCTCCTACACGCAAACACAACATAATTAAACCATCTTCACAGGATAACCTACCCGCTATCTTGGTGGTCAAAATTCCGTAAATTTTACTCTTGTAATCCAAATATAGTAAACTCTATATTTTCTGGAATTTATACAAAATTTTCTATACTTTACTAGTTATGCAAATTTTATGATTATGCCATCTAGTTCACTATTTTTAACCTTGTTTTCAACCCCATTTTCACATAATAGTAGACTTCATAATTTTATAACTATTTTTCAACCACATGAAAAATAGGAAAACATACCACTTCTAGAAACTACAGAGAATTATCTAACTAAACCTAATTATGACCACAGTTTAATTGTACCATCTACTGCATGTAATAAAGATATCTACACAACTGCTGTTAACAGCGATGGAGATCTGAACAACAGTACTCCAGAGGCCATAACATTTCAACTGCTTATCCAAATCTAATGATTTGGTACTATATATAAAGGTAGGAAATTATATACAACTTTCTTAACATAACAAAGTTACAAAACTAGACGGAGATACCCCAAAACTACCCCGCAAGGTTCTGCTGTACAACTAACCGAAACAAGTTGTCATCAAATTAACAAATCCCAAGATCAATCTATTCTATCCTTCAATTAAACATCAATCTACCATTAAAACAAGTTTGTCCAGATCGTTACCCCACGAAATCGGACAATGACCGGAGACGGATCTCAAAACCCTAATTTTCTTCTGTTCTCTTCCTTCTTCCTTCTCCCTTGATGATCTTCCTCTTCTCAGCAGCAGTAGCAAGCAAGAAGGGTAGCCGGTGGTAGTACATAGCGACACGACAAGGGCAAGCAGCAAGGCGCTGGTGCGGCAGCGGCTGAGGGCTAGTAGTAGGCATGCGGTAGCACCATGGCAACGATAAGAGGGCAGCTAGGGCACAGATAGGGCAACAAGGGTTTTGTGGGTGAGGGAGGCAGGTGGTGCGGCAAGGGAAAAGGCAGGTGGGCTGGCTCGACAGGTGCAAGTGGCTAGGGTTTTGGGGCAGCCGACCCCCTTGTCGAGTCCACCTTGGACTCATCTTAGGGCTTGGGCTTGGGCCTTGGCCAACCCACTCCGCTTTCTCTACACTTAATCTTAATTCTTTAATCCATTTTTTATTATCTTTTCTAATTATTTTTAAATTAAAATAGGATATTACATTTTACGCCCCTCAAAAGAATTCGATTCCGAATTGCACTCTTGCCATTCTACTTGAAGAACAACAAAAGTGAAATCAATTACAATTAACACATACCCGTCGTGAACAACTCCAGGTACTTCTCATGCATGTGAGACTCCAACTCCCTAGTCACTTCCCAATCAGTTTGATATGACCACAACACTCTAACATACTTCAATGTCTATGCCTCAACACCCTCTCCGACTCCTCCAGTACATGCACTGAACAAGACTCGAAGGTGAGGTCTTTCTCAATGGTCAACGGCTCCAAAGTAATATCATGCTCCAGATCTCTCAAGTACTTTCTTGACATTGAGACATCAAAGACGTTGTGTACCCCCACGCATGGACTAAGGAGGTTGAATCGATAAGCCAATTTCCCAATTCATGCAATTATCAGTAACAGTCCAACGTACCTCGGGCTAAGCTTACCTTTGGTACCAAACTGTACAATGCATTTGGTGGGGGGCACTCTTAGGATACCTGATCACTCACCACAAACTACAGATGATGCCTTCTCACATCTGAATAGCTTTTATGCCTACTCGAAGCTGCTAGCAGATTCTGCCTGATCACCACTCGCTCAATAATCTTCTAGACCCAATCTGGACCTAGAACTACCTTCTCGCCCATGACATCCCAACAAAGTGGCGATCTATGCTTTCACCCATACAGAACCTCAAAAGGTGATACTCAAACACTTGAATAGTATCTGTTGTTTTAGGCGAACTCTGCAAGAGCCAATTGGTCCTCGCAATTACCTTTCCAAGACAAGACAAATGATCTCAACATGTCCTTCAATGTTTACAAACTCTCCTAGAACTTGGAGACAAACCTTGCATCTCTATCAGAAATAATGGTCATAAGTACACCATGCAACCTCATAATCTCCCGCACATAAATAGGAGCCAAATCACTCACCATGTTCATTGTGCGGATAGAAATAAAGTGTGCAGACTTGCTGAAACGGTCCACCACTACCCAAATAGCATCCTTCCCTTGTGGAAAATGAGGTAACACAACCACTAAATCCATTGAGATATCATCCCAAGGCCATTGAGGAACCTCCAAAGGTTGCAACAGATCTACGGGACACTTATGCTCGACTTTTACTTGCTGGCAAACTCCGTAAGAAGCCACATACTTAGCAATATCTACCTTCAGTCTCTTCCACCAGAAACTCTATTTTAGATCCCAATACATCTTGGTCTCACCAGGATGAATGGTGTATGTCGTACGATGAGCCTCTCTCAAGATATCATCTTTGACTTGTCCCTTTTGTGGCACAGAAAGGCGGTCATTAAACCGCATTGCATCGGACTCAAATGCTGGAATACCCCTTTTTTCCTTCATCAAGATGCTTCCTAACTTGTTGGAATAGTCGATCACTCTATTGCACTACCCACACATGCTCTGGAATTGCTGACTCAAGAATCAACAACGTCTCAGTCTGTACTGTACTGGCATAGCAATAAGATATCCCTATACGATCAAAATCAGCAATGAGACATTCCTTAGTAGAGGGAGTCGCCTTGCAACAAATAGCATTGATATCCACATTTGCCTTGCCCAAATGATACTGGAATGGTAAGATCATAATCCTTGATTAATTCCAACCATCTTCTTTGCCTCAGATTCAGATCCTTTTGCGTGAATATGTACTTGAGACTCTTATGATTAGTGAAAATATCACAAGACTCCCTGTACAGATAGTACCTCCAAATCTTGAGGAAAAGGACTGACGGCCAACTCTAAATCATTATTGGGATAATTCTGCTTATGTTTCTTCAACTACCTCAGTGCATAAGCAATTATTTGCCATCTTGCATGAGAACACAACCAAAACCTAGTCGAGAAGCATCCGAATAAAGTATACAACACTTCCCACACCCAGGAAGGGTGAGAATAGGGGAAGTTACTAACTTCTCCTTCAAGGTGTAGAAATTGAGCTCGCAATCATCAGCCCACTGAAATTTCACGCCCTTCTATGTGAGTTGAGGCATTGGCTTAGCAATGATAGAGAGATCTTTCACGAAACACCAGTAATAACCAGCTAAGCCTAGAAAACTCTTCACTTCCTTAACATTAAAAGGTCTCTTCCAGTTCACCACTGTAACATCCCAAAAAATCACATCTTGGGAAGTCGTAATAGAAATAAATGGGAAAATAATTTGTAGCATAGTTTATATGAGAAACCAACCATGCATGATCTTTGGACTTCTTGTATAACGCAAATAATGAAATTCATACAAACATGAACTTGTAAGAAATTTTAGGGAAAACAGAATGAAAATAAGTGAGAGAATAATTTTAGGCATGTTTGCACAGGGAAAAATTTATTGATCATCCTTTGAGAAAATTTCATCTAAAGCAACAATGCATTTCATGAAAACAGTAGCTTTTGGGAATTTTTGAGAAAATCACATAACATATTAAATCCTGAGAAATTTAAATAAGAAACTATAAGGGATCAGAAGTCCTCACACAAATTTCTATGTTTAAAAATTTCCTCAAGCCCTCAGCCTTTTCTTTTCAAAATTCAGAACTAATCTCTCTCTCTCCTCTCGCTGACGTGTGGGACCCACATGTCAGAACCTTTCTTCCACCTCGCACTGCCATCCCCTCCACCCTGTAGCCACACCAAGACTTCACCCATGCCATCGCTGCTGTCATCTTCGTGTGCCCACGGGAGGAGACTGCGATCGCTCGGTCTCACCTGCCTCGCCCACCGTTTCTCTCCACCTGGATCTCATCGCCGTGAGAGAAAACCATGAGAAACCGAGCTAGCTACATCATTCTCATCGCCATTCTCATCTTCATCTTGCTACTTGAAGATCCCTCCTCTATGTTAACACACTTCATTTTCACTACCTTTTCCATTTCTCCTCTCCTTGGTAAGTTTCATCCACTAACTCGCCCGAAACACTTCGTCATCCCGAGGTCCGGTGCATGTGCTCCGCCAAAGCAAAACCGTGTCCCAGCGAGCCAAGCCCTTGATGGGCTCATCATCTTATGCCATTTGGCTCACTCAATCATATCCTCACTTCCCTGCTCTTCGATTGCGGTGTAGCGCTGCAATTGGACCTTCTTCCTCGCCTATGACGCCAAGGTAGCCGTGAGGTATCTCCAAGATCGGTGAGTCCCTGTCGACCTCATGCCCGGTTTGATCTTTGCCTCATCTCATTGTACCTCCTCATGTCACCCATTTCAGCTATTGTCACCCACATGGAGCTGCCACCGCAAGCCACTCTGCGTCCACCGCCGCCGTCGATGACGTCTCTCCGGTGAGCCCTTGACCCTGCCGAGGCAAATTTCTCCACCTATGAGTCCCCCTGAAGCTATGCATGCACTTCATTTCAGCTGATTTCCACCGAGAACACCTGTCACCATGGAGCTTGCCGTCACCATCTCTGTTCAGCATCGTCAAGCTGTCTCAGCCTTTTCCGACCTCAGTATCAGCTTCCTCGTGATCGTGGTGAGCTACTGAAGCATAAGCATCCATTAATTTGAATATGGTAGAGCATTTGCATGATAGTCATGAATGAAGCTCATGGCGCCTTGCGGGAAGTTGCCGTCGGCTCGCCTTGGGCGACCCTAGGACCCAGAGCCACACCCAAACTCTTTGCGACAGCACCCGTCGGGACCCGGATTTACACATCCGAAACCCTCTATGTATTCTGAACTAGTCATAAATCAGTAACTAGTTTACACATGAAACATCAATGAAATACCATCCATTTATCGATTTAACTAAAAAGCTCTAAGATGACAATAGTAATAATAACTGGACATTATGGTGAATATTTATTTAACTTGCCACGAAGGGCTAAAGAAACAAATAAACTCTTGTAGCGGAATAGAAAAACTTAGAAAGGCCAATCAACATGCCCACAGGAAATTGAGTGGAGAACACCTCTTAATTCGCAAAGTCTTCATAGTACTCCTTCTCAAAGAAGTCTCGAGTAGCTTGATATTCTTCAACTGAGCGGCAAAATTTGAAGTCGTGAGTACATAAAGTACTTAGCTAATTTTCTCCCATTCCTTCTCCTTGTCCATGTTATCTAGGAAGTATTGTTGATGTGGAGTTGCTGGCCGAGTAGCGCTGTATTTATACCAGGAGTAGAAGTAGCTATAGCGGCTCCATTGCGATGAGGCACAGATGTGTTTCTTATTCGTGTGTCATGTCCTGCTTTACAGGGAGTGGACACGTCCTGCTTTGCAGAGAGTGGACACTGACAATGAAGACAAAGTTTGTAATTACGATACAATTAGTTCCACAGTGCATACAACAAGCAAGGTACTTACTGAAGTACAAGTTACAACATGCTAGCATTTCTAATCTTAGTACCACTATGCACACAACAAGAAGTGGTGCTGCACTTCACGTGTCCTACGTGTCAGCAGGCGCCTTGCAAGTTCTCGCATTGTGGCCTTCGTGGCGGCAGCGACTGCAACATCTACCCGTTGCTCCAGCTTCCCCTTCGTCCATATCGTTCATAATGCGACGAATCTACCAACGGCCCTTCCCACCCTTCAATAGGTCAAGATCCGAAATCCAAGTCCTCTGTGCAACATCCAACGTGGCAAAGTTGCCTACAACCCTGAAGCCTCTTAGCTCGCCTCACCACGCCTGCTGCACCCTCTCCTTCATGAAGTACTCCGACATGAAGTTCAATGGGTCCATGTTGATGGTCCTGCACGCGACGAGGACATGAGAGCATGGCCTGTGAAGGAGCTTTGGCTTGTTGCATGTGCAGCTAGGCTCATTTATATGATCTCCAAGGCATACCTCGTGGGTAACAAGAGAGTAAGGCGTTCCAAATCCGGCTCTATCCCAAAGGTGCACGTTGAAATGATGCTCCTTATTGCCCATCACGAACACTGTGTGTGACTAACCCTTCTCGGTCTTGGCTTGCATGTACACTGTAATCTTGGAGCAGTACAGTGTATGTTGGTTGGCTACATGTGAGGACCCCGGTTTATTTGGCTTGTAATGCTTAACCATCCATTGGTCCTAGCATCACAAATCAGATAAACCAAGCCTCGAGATATGTATACTTCCCAGAATTGCAGTATACACACCCCGTTACAAAATCATGCATCAATTCCATTCATTCACATAGAACCGAACAAGCAACGAGCTGAAAGACATACGTAATATAAAGAGTTATTACAAAAGAGAGGCCGACCGGCCAAAAGACATACAACTAGATAAGTACACAGCGGAAGCAAAAGTGCCATAAGATGGCGATAAACAAAAGCCAATCAATGTGCCTTTACCCACAAGGCAACCAACCGGACCGCCAAGCTAGTCGTCCCAGAACCCGCACATCTCGCAAAAGTAGGGCCCTTGGGGCTCACCTTCTTCCTCTGCAACAAAATATTTAAGCATAGCATCTGAGTACAAAAATTATTTTTGTACTCGCAAGACTGACGTGTGAGATAACAGAACTATAATTAGCTACATGCAAGCTTTATTTAAGTGGATGAGGCTCTGGACTTATTTTCAGCATAAAGCAAGTTTTATTTGCAATAGTGTAGTACATTTAAAAGCAAGTTTGCAATTAATTCTTATTGTTCAAATAAAAGAGAAACAACTATAACAATAGGTAGATGACAACATCCTGGAAGTGACTAACCCAATAGCCACCATAACAATAGCATGAAGTACCCCTTCATACCACCCATGTCAAGTTTAAGTTTTCTTAAAAAGGTTGTAGTATAGTTCTTGTGGGAAATAACCAAGCGTGTCCATAACCTAGGACGAGGCTATTCGAATAGTTTTAACCCTGCAGGGGTGTACCAATGTACCCACACGATAGACCGCCTTTCCACCAGCCACGGTTAGCATACTTCCTTTGGTATGCAGGCACGGCTAAGTTTAACAAGACACTTTCCAATGGACGATGCTAATTAAGAGCCGCAACCCACGGGAGAAGGACACATTAGACAGCCTAACCGGTCTGCTAATGCTCCCCTCCAACACCACACACACACACACAGTTTCAACACACCCACCGACCAGCTCATAGTTAACACCTCCCAAAGTACTTAGTCAAGAGAGGTTCCATATCCCCCTCGTATGGTTAGCACGCAACAATTGCTTGGATCAATGGCACAAGTAACTCGGTCCTTAGGGACTTAGGCACCATTCCATTCACACCCAACAGATCACACCAACATACCATTGTGCCCAAGTCAAGATATAGTTTTTGTTTTCCAGTTTTTGATTTGTAAATCAATAAAACACAAGAATTGGACATAATGGAACAATATAAGTATTTGTGTGATCAAGATCATCGACTAAGTCGATGATCACCCAATACTACCGATAACTAGGCATGGCTAAGCAATATTTATTCAAATCTACTAAGTGACAAGAGCTCATCCAACGAACTCTAATCACAAAGAAATAACCTAGGCTCGGTAGTAAAGGATAATTATTTGCCTACAGATTATGCAACTAGAGGATTAACTAATTAATTTAACAACAAAATAGCAATGCATACATAGAAGTTAAACAAAATATTAGACTTTAAAAGTAATGGGATCAAATGGGAAATGATCAAACCGCTTGCACTGGTCTTTGTTGCTCACTATGCTGCAGAGGATCACTCCCAAGGACGGCACAATCGTCGGAACCTACCGAAAGAGCGAAAAAGAATCGATAAGAACAAAGAAAATGAAAAAGACTCTAAAACCAAAGCGCTCCAAATGCTCTGAAAATTTTACAGCAGCAAGAGCAAGATTTAAAATGAATTTATAAACAAGAACCAACTGATTTGGACTCTTAATGCAAAAGTTATGCTCAAAACAATGTGGTTCTACTGAAAAAATGCAATCATTCTCGTTCACATAATTAAATTGTTTGGTGAAAATTTCTAGAAAGGTGGTGTAGCTGAAATGTTTATGGTAGGTAACTACTGACATCTTAAGGCTGACACAAGTGGTCTCACCTTAATTGGAGTTAAAATGATTTAGTTATGATTTTTGTAAGTTATAAATCTAAGGCATGTTTAATTCGGGATTAAAGACTACTGTAAAACCTATACTATGCTAAAGTACTTTAACAGATGCAATTATAGAACTTTAGTTTGTTAAATTTGGAACTACAGAGAAAAAGATATGCATTTTTGAAGTTTAAAACAATTAATAAGTGCAAATAAAAGCTCTAGAACTAAATCAAAACCAACGAATCGGGAGGTCGTGGGCGTTGATCAAAGATCGCACGACTCACGAGCTCGGATGCCAAAACCCACACGAGCACTGGCGCAAAGACCTCATCACGCCTAGGGGAGGTCTTAGCCGTTAGATCCAGACTTGATGGCCCAGATCCAACATGAGGTCCTTAAGGTGGAGGTCTAAGAGAGGAGGTCTGGACGGTGAGATATGAAGGAGGGAGGTCTTTGACGGCTAAGATCTACTGAGGAGGTCTTAACTGCCAACGACTCCACCAATGGATTTAGATCCGATGGCCCACGATCAAGATCGCATCCGGAGTGGTCCGAATGTTCTCCAGATCTGAGCCGTAGATCTAAAGATGAACGACAAAGAGAGAAACTAAGCGATAGAGTTGTAAATAGACTGAGGAGGTCTAGCCCGTTAGATCTAAATCTAACGATCTAGAGCTGACGGGGAGGTCCTAAAGCTACGGATCTAATGGAGGAGGTCCTAGACGGTCACGATATCCAGGGGGAGGTCGTGAACGGCTCAGATGAAAACGAGGGAGGTCGGGACGGCTAGGATCTCACCGAGGAGGTCATGGATGGCCATGATCTTCGCGGGGAGGTCCTATGAGACAGGTGTTTAATAGAGAGAGGTCTGGACGGTTCAGATCTCCGCGAGGAGGTCCTGAACGGTCCAGATCTGAGCGGAGGGAGGTCTTGCGGTCTTCTTTACCAAGGACCAGAGGTGGTCTTTTTGTAAAGAGGACCCCAGAGGTAGTTTTGAAGGTTCTCTTTATAAAAGACCAGGGGTGATCTTTTGCAAAGAAGTCCTCGGGGAAGGTCCTTTGCGAAAACACAGAGATGGTCTTATACGGCTAAGATTTAACAAGGGTGGTCCTGGACGGCTAGGATCACCACCAAGGGGAGGTCCAGAGACTTAGGATTTTTCGGAAAAGATCCTAAGGCCGAGATCTAATCTTGGAGAGGTCGTGAACGGCTAAGATTAGCCCGAGGAGGTCCTAGAGTGGTTTTAATGGCGCAGGACCTCCGGACAACGACAAAAAGGTGGCGGCTAAGACAAATTAAAAGCATCTAATGATTGACAATAAATGAATCCAACAGGAGCACTTAAAGACTTCCGGACTTTAATTCTAAACCCATGGCCCACACGCTAGTGACTCCACGGCACAGATTAAGACACCATTAACGCACCAAATGATAAGTAATGATTTGAGCATTAAAGTTGTCTGAAGAACATGACGAAAACAGGAGGTTTTGACTAACAAAACCCGAGCGTGTTCCACAGCTTGCCGCCGGCGACGTGGACCTCGTCGGCGGAAACTGTGAGGACCCCGGTTTATTCGGCTTGTAATGCTTATTCTTCCATTGACCCTAGCATCACAAATCAAATAAACCAAGCCCCGAGATATGTATACTTCCCAGAAATACAGTATACACACCCCGTTACAAAATCATGCATCAATTCCATACATCACATAACATTAATTCTAACAAAGGACATACATAATAGGGATTTAATACAACAAGGGCCAACCGGCCAAAAAGCAACAAAATAACAATTAGACAACAGAAGCAAAAGGGCCATAAGATGGCAATAACAAAAGAGCCAATTAGTGTGCCTTTACCCACAAGGCAACCAACCGGGCCGCCAAGCTAGTCGTCAAACTCATAGCACATCTCACAAAAGGGAAGCCCTTGGGGCTCACCTTCTTCCTCTCCAACAAAAACATTAAGCAAAGCAACTGAGTACAAAAATTGCTTTTGTACTCGCAAGACTGACGTGTAAGGGTAACAGAACTATAATTAACTACATGCAAGCTTTATTTAAGTGGAGGGGGCTCTGGACTTACTTTTAGCATAAATCGAGTTTTCATTTGCAATAATGTAATAGATTCAAAGCAATTTGACAAACTAATTGTAATTGTTGAAATAACAGCAATACAATAAGTACAAGAGTAACCACCTATTGGTGACTATCCCAATAGCCACCACACATAGCACGAATCCCAGATTCGTACCACCCATGTCAAGTTTTAATTTAAAAGGTTGTAGTCTAGTTCTCACGGGGCGTATCCGAGCGTGTCCATAACCTAGGACGAGGCTATTCGAATAGTTTTAACCCTACAGGGGTGTACCAATGTACCCACACTTGCATCGCCTTTAAGCCACAAAACACACTTCAAAGGTATGCAAGCACGGCTAAGTCCTACGAGACGCTTTCCAATATTGTGCATTGACTACGAGCCGCTCGTATGGATCGGAATCCATACGCTTACATTGTCAGCCAAAAGACAACCAGCCATCACGGGGGAAGCCTTTCGGACTCTACAATGCTCCCAGCACCATCCCTCCTGCGGCTCCCTACGACCCGAAGCCAATACACGCCAAAGTACTAAGTCAAGAGAGGTCCCATACCCTCTAGTGTGGTTAGCACGCAAAATGCTCAGTACGGTGGCGCAAGTAACTCGGTCCTTAATTGACCCGGGCACCATTCCACTCACACCCACAAGCCCACCAACATACCATTGTGCCCAAGTCTAAATCATTTTGGTTTCATTTTTAGTTTTCACAATAAACATAGCAAAATGCTGAATCATAAAGTTATAATAATTTTGGGTGATCAAGGTTACCGACTAAGTCGATAACCGCCCAATTCTACCGGTATCTAAGCATTGCTAAGCATCATATCGTACCGACGATAAAAGGCCCTAAATCATTCACCGGGCTCTAATTCACCAGTGAGAATAATATTCCTAAGGTAGTGGCAGGGGTGAACAATTTCAGGGCAACAATGCAATGGGATTAACTACCTCTAATCGACAAAATTAATCATTGACACAAAAACATGCATACGTACGAGTAAAACAAAGTATTAGATTTTAAAAGTAATGGGATTAAGTGGATATGATCAAACTGCTTGCCTTGCTGGAATTGTTCTTGCTGCAGAGGAGAGTGCTCAGGTTCAAAGTTTTCTTCGGAACCTAACGCGAAAATGCGATAAAAACCGATAAGAACGAAGAACACCAAAAGGAACTCAATAGCAAAGAACATCCAAATCCAATGAAATTTCTACAGCAGCTAGGGGTTGATTTTAGACAAATTTAGAAACAAGAATCACTCCATTTGGACTTAGCATGAAAAAGTTATGGCTAAACTAATTTCTCTCAGCCTGAAAAATCCTTATTAAATTAATTTCGCTTACTGTTCATGACAAACTTTTCTAGAATGATCTGGAATCTAAAATTTTTATGGTAGGTAGATAATGTCATCCTAAGAACAGCAAAGTTGAGTTCACATCATTTGGAGTTATAATGAATTAGTTATGATTTTTCTAAGTTGTAAAACTAGCACATTTCATTTAACCTTTACAACAACATAATACAATCTCTAGCATAGCACAGAGCCTAAAATTGTTCTCAAGTTAAAGTTCATTCTGTTATAAAGTTAATGCAATTTGAATCATCTACAAAGGAGTTAAAATGACAAAGTTATGCACTTTTGACATTCGAATCAGCAAAATACTTAGGAAAACCAGAGCTCTCGGGAGGTCCAAATGAACTGAAGGAAACGGGGAGGTCGTGGCCATTGAGATGAGATCCAACGGCTACGAGCAGTGCATGCACAGCGCACGCAGAGGAGGTCGTGACCGTCAGATCAAGATCTGGCGGTCCTGAGCACTAGGGGAGGTCCTAAAGCTTAATCTACGGAGGGAGGTCTGGACGGCTAAGATCTCACGGAGGAGGTCTTCAACGGTCTAGATCTCCAGAGGGAGGTCTTTAACGGTCACGATCAAGCGAGGGAGGTCCTATGCGACAGGGTTTTAATGGGAGGAGATCTGGACGGCTCAGATTAGATCTAGGGAGGTCCTGAACGGTCTAGATCAACGCGGAGGGAGGTCTTGCGGTCTCCTTCACAAAGGACTCGAGGTGGTCTTTTGCAAAGAGGACCCCAAAGGCAGTTTTGAAGGTTTTCTTTACAAAAGACCAGGGGTGGTCTTTTGCAAAGAGGACCTCGGGGGGTGGCTCAGGGGTGGTTTTTATAAAACGACTAAGGGAGGTCTTTTTGCAAAGAGGACCCCAAGGAGGTCCGAGAGGGTGGTCTTTACAAAAAGACCACGAGGAGGTCTTTTTGCACAGGAGTGGTTCTAGCGTCTCAGATTAGATCTCGGGACGTCCTGGACGGTTGAGATCTAACCAGGTGAGGTCGTGGGCACTTAAGGTTTCTGCGAACAGAGACCTACGGTAAAGATCTACGCTCGAAGAGGTCCTCAACGACTCAGATTGCACGAGGAGGTCCCGAAGACTTAACGTTGTACAGAAACGAGCCCACGACTCAGATTGAACCCGGGGTGGTCCTAAATGGTGGAGATAACTCGAGGAGGAGGTGCTAGCGGTTGGGATTTTTCAGGGAGGTCTTAGGGGTGAGGATTTAGCGGAGGAGGACCCCGATGGCTAAGATCTCCCAGGGGGGAGGTCTTAACGGCCCAGATTCAAAACCGAAGAGGTCTTGCGACCTAGAGTTTTCAAAGAAAACTCCCAACGGCACAGATCAAAACTGGGGAGCTTCTAAACGGCTGGGATTGAAACCAGGAGGTCCTTAGCGGCCAGGATTTCAGATAATGGGAGGTTCTGGCAGCTAGAAACTTCATACTATGAGGTCTAACGGCCGAGATCAACTTGAAGAGCTCATGAACGGCTAAGATCACAACCGGGAGGTCCTAGGACTTAAGTTTTTACAGAAAAGGGGATCGACGGTTTAGATCTAATCACGAAGAGATCAATAAGGGCTAGGATTAAACTGAAGAGGTCCTGGGACTTGAGTTTTCGCAGACAAGATCCTACGGTCAGGATCTAACACGAGGGTGGTCTTGGATGGTCACGATGAACCCGAGGAGGTCCAATGACTTGACAAAAACGCGACAACAGCACAGAACCCCGGCTTTGGTCACCGGCTCGTCACCGGCGGCCACGGCCAAGGCGGCGCGGGTTGACAGGGGCAAAATGTTCGCAATACCATTGCGAATATTTTGGGGGCACTATGGCTGCCGGAGATGACCTAAATCGCCGGCGAGCCGGAACGAGGCGGAGACTAAAGTACGGGAAAAACGAAAACAGAGAAAAACTTCACCGCGATCTAATCTACCGGGAGCTTAAGCTTTGGGAGGTCATCGCGAACTCACCCGGGCCCAGAGGAGGTCCAAGGGAGGTCGTGGGAGCTCTAGCGACGACGACCGCCACCGGAACCGAGGAAGACAACACGGGGGAAGCACGCCTGAGCAAAAGAGGGCCAAAGAACGGTGGAGTTAACTACAGAAGGTCCACCAGAAGGACCTGGAACAAACAATTGAAGGAAAGAGCCACCTTACCGGAGAGGAGGACGAAGGCGGCGATTTTCGGCGAAACAGGACCCGAACCTTGATTCAGCTGCTCCCTGCGAGCACAAGCCAAACCAAGTTAGGGGACCAGACCAGGAGGTCGATAGGAACGCTATGGTTAGAAGAGGAGCCAGGGGCCACTAGAGCACCGTCGGCCACAGAGGCTCCAAGGTCGACAATGGTGGTAGGGAGGGTGGTGCTCTCGGGTGCTCCAGCTTGGGGCTCACGCTCACAATCGAGGGAGTCCAAGCAGCAACCAAGAGTGGGAAATGAAATGGGGGAGGGCCTTGAGCTAGATAAAATCGAGGAGCTCGGACAATGGTGTGGGCAAGCCCCACAGTGAACAAAGTCTGTGCTCCTGCCATGGACTGGCTAGATTTGACAATGGCAGGTAGGGGGGTGACTTCTTTTCAGGGCAAATCTCTAACACAATAATGCGTGGCAGAAAAGAGTCGTTGACAGGGACAAAAAGGTGACATATCACTGCTCCCAACTGCTCTGGTTCTGACACAAGAGCAGGCGCGGGAAAACCATGATGACCAGACCTCAGAGAGCTCGGGAGGAAGAAAAACAGGGCTGAGGGAGGTCCTGGACGTCCCTGATGCACTCGGGGTGGTCCTGGACATCCCGGATTGGCCAAGGCAGAGGAGGTCCTAGACGGCAGGAGGTCCTTGGGAGGTCGTCGACCGCTGGATGAAGATCCAAGGGCCTGGACCGCACCTCACTGTGCCGCCTGAGGGGAGTGAGCCCGAGGAGGTCGTGAGCCCCACGATCTTAATCGGACAGCCCAGCACACGCGCGCACGAGGCCGAGCCCGAGCTCGGCTGACTCGGCTCGACCGAGCCAGTTGGTTGGGTCGGACTCGGGTCTGACTCGAGCCCGAGTCTGGCTCAGCCCGAAATTTGGGTTCCAAACTGATCTGGAGTTTGGGGGATTTATTTGAGGTAGCAAACTCACTCCAAAAATTATGAAATTTTTACAGGAGCTTGCTAGCTGAGTTATTGACCTTGTGTAAATTTTGCAGAGGTTTTTGTGCTATGCATTTTCCTCCAAAAATTCCACCAGGTGCTGGTCCCCAGTTTGACCAGAATTTAATTGGGTTTGACCGACCTCCAAAAATATTCAAACAATTTCTAAAAATTGTGAAATTTTTCAGAGGGGTCACATACTATCCCAAGAACTTAGAAAAAATATTCCCAGGAGATGATCATAATATTTGACAAGAATGTTTTTGAAAGATCAAGATTTGAATAAACAGACTTCTGACTTTTGTATTCCCATGACTTCTTTACAACAAATGTCCAGGTCATACAGGAAATACAAGATGTAAGAAAAGTTTTTAATTTCCCCTCATTTTCTTACATTAGAACACAAGTCTAAAACTTGGGATGTTACAGAAACCAAGAACACGGATAAGTCCCAAATAGGGAGGAGAACCTAAAGGTGCCAACAGCTAGGGCTAAAGCGCACCCTACCGGCGGCTAGCCGGAGATAACCGCGGGAGACCAAATGCGGCCGAAAACGAAAACCGAAGAGGTCTAAGAGGATCGGGTTTTGGGAACTGAAGTACTTACCAGGGATTGAAGGAGAACTGGGAGTGGTCGCAGGAGCTCTGGTGACGGTGGAGGTCGCCGGAGGTGAAGAAGACGAAGCTCCCGGCCACGAACAGCAGGCTCCCACTCTGTCAACCTCTATAAAGGTTTAAACAAAGCAAATTAGGGAGATTTGGAGGTGACCAAGAGAACAAATGACAGTCAACAACTGCAATATTGAACCACTGGAGCTCGGAGGTCGCCGGAGAGCTCCAAAGTTCAGCAATGGAGGCAAAGAGCTTTCGGGTGTTTTGAGCACAAGAGGAGGGGAAGAACTAGAAGTGCAAGAGAGATTCAAAAGAAGCTTTTGGGAGAAGCTAGGTTCCTCTTATAGCCATTTGCGAAAAGGAACCCGGCCACTCATGCATGACCGATCTAGGGCACCCTCGAAATGATGGGAGTAGATTGTCGAGAGACTTTTGAGCAAAAGGGGCGCAAACATTTAATGTTGGCAGCACATAGCCGCTTGTCGACCCTAGAGTTGACAAGGCACTTGCTCTCTCACCGCCATGCACAAAATTTGATAATGACAAGCCCCACCAATCGCTGAGAGAACTAGGAGGACTCGATCAAAGAATTCAACGGCTAAATCATTGCCACGAGCTCCACTAGGGAGGTCGTGAGCTGTTGGATTGAAATCTAAGGGCTCAGATTTAGAACTATGTGTTAGAGGTCCTAACACTTAGGGGAGGTCCGAGCCACAGATCTCAATATGGACGGCCCACGATCACCCAAGTGCTAGGGTGGTCGTGGAGGGTGAGGAGGTCGCCTGTGGTGGTCTTTGCAAAAGGTGCAAAGGAGGTCCTAGGGGAGGTCCTCGAGGGTCGTCTTTGCAAATAGAACCTGAGGAGGTCGTGCGGGTGGGAGGTCTTTGATCGTTGGATTGAAATCCAATGGTCCAGACCACACGTGGCCAATTGCCCGAGCCCGACACGGCTAAGCGGCTCGGTGCGACCGAGACCTGGAAGTCTGAGTCTAAGTGTGACTCGGACCAGGGCTTAAGGTTTATTTTGAACTGAGATCTTGAAGGGACTTTTAGAGATAGCAAACTAGCTCCAAGTTTTACGAAATTTTGACAGTAGCTTGCTAACCTAGAGATGGAACGTGTGTACAGTTTCCAGAGGTTTTTATGCTGAGCATTTTTCTCCAAAATCATACAAATGTGCTAGGCTAGGGTTTGACTACAAGTCAAACAAGTTTGACTGCCCTTAAAACTATTCAAACAATTTCCAAAAATTGTAAAATGTTTCAGAGGGGCCACAAACCATCCCAATAACTTAGGAAAAATATTTCCAGGAGATGATCAAAACATTCGACAAGATTGTTTTTGAAGGATCAAGATTTGGATAAAAAGACTTGTGACTTTGTATTTCCATACTCTTGTACAATAATTGTTTAGTACACACAGGAAATACATGATGTAAGAAAAAGTTTTAAATTCTACTCATTTTCTTACATTTGAAACACAAGTACAGAATTTGGGATGTTACACTACATGAAGTGTCGCATTTGCATGCCTTTTCCTGAAATATCCGATTGTACTGTGCAGAACACCTTCCATTATGGTGACGAGGGGCTGAGAACAACGGTCTCTAATAACCTAGTTGTACACCTCGGCAAGGTTAGTGGTTATTACGCCGCACCTTACACCGTCCGTGTCGTGCAGCAAGGACTACTTCTCCAATAGCTCTGCCTCAATCCAATGGGAGATTGTCCCTCGGGGTCCTCGCATCAAATGGGGAGGGTCAAGCTCCCATAGTGGTGTGAGGTGTTTGGGTTGTGTCGCCTAGGAATGAGCGGATGCTTGTTCCTCTTAACGACGTGCTTCCTGGTGTGCTCCTCCAACATCTCCCATAACGCGTCAAATTTGCGCTGCTGGTTTTGCATAGCCAACCTCTTGAACAGCTTCATCAATGGTTGCTGCTTGAAGAAGTTGGCTCCTAGATGGCAAATACACCATGTGTTCCTCATGTCTGACCAAGGGAACGGCTCATCGAGGTCTTGCTGAAGTTTTCGGATGGTCTTCATCATCCCGTGGTGGCGATCATAGATTACGCAGACATCAGGTGTGCCCCAATGTGAGGACCCTAATTTATTTGGCTTGTAATGCTTAACCAACCACCTGGTCCTAGCATCGCAAATCAAATAAATTGATCCTCGAGATATGTATACTTCCCAGAAAGCAGTATACACACCCCGTTACAAAATTAGACATCAACTCCATTCCAAACATAGAGTCCAAACACCACACTACCAAACGGAAGATAAACAAATAGAAGAGTTATTACAGACAAAGGCCGACAGGCCACAAGATACACAAATAAACAAGAACGACAATGAAGCAAAAGTGCCATAAGATGGCTATAAACAAAGCCAATCGGCGTGCCTCCAACCCACAAGGCATCCGACCGGACCGCCAAGTCTAGTCGCCCACGAAACGGCAACACGACTCACGTAAGTGAGGCCCTTGGGGCTCACCTTCTTCCTCTCGCAACAAAACATTAAGCAAAGCACTGAGTACAAAGATTGTCTTTGTACCCGCAAGATCGACGTGTGAACTAACGGCACTGCTCATATGCTACATGCAGCTTGTCCGTGGAGGCCATATGTTTCATTTGCATAAAGCCAATTTTCATTTGCAATAATAAAATACGGTTTGAAGCGGGTTTGCGGTTCATTTTATGTTGAAATAATCACAAATAAAGATAGATACAAGTAACCACCTAGAAGTGACTATCCCAATAGTCACCACAACATAGCACGAATCCCCAGATTCGTACCACCCATCAAGTTTTAATTTAAATGTTGTAGTCTAACTCTCGATAAGCTTACCCAAGCGTGTCCATCACCTAGGACGAGGCTATTCGAATAGGTTTTTAACCCTGCAGGGGTGTACCACTTGTAACAGCCCTAACTTAGGGTTTGTATTTCAAATGTAAAATTTTGAGGAGAAATAAAAACTTTTGCTGTCTCTTCAAATCATTTGAAAGTTCTACAATTTTCCCTAGCAATTTCCAATTTTTAGAATTTAATTCTTGTGATTGGAAATTGTTGTTATCAGATTCTTAGCTTTCAAACTTGTGATCATCCTCTGAAATTATTTTTCCTATCATCTTGATCATCCTATCTACCTCCCTGAATTATTTCACAATTTTTAGATTTTATTTGCTATTTCAAATGGCCAAGTCAAACTAGTTGAAAATCTGGTCAAATCCTAGGTCAGCATGCTTGTGAATTTTCTGCAGAACATTTCAGTGCATAAAAAGTTCTGGAAAATTTATGCAGTGTTGTTCTCTGTCTCAAGTAGCTACCATAAAAATTTCGGAATTTTGGAGCTCAGGATCTATCTCTAAAATTCCTAAACTCTCTCAGCTTTTAAAATCAAAAATCAAAAACAACGCTTTGTCGGCTCGAACCCGAGTCCGACTCAAACCAGACCGCACCGCTTGACTCGGTCGCACCGCCTAGCTGCACCGCGCGCGAGTCCAATCGATCGTGACCGTCCGATGCAAATCGAACGATCCACGTTGCGTGCGCAACCGACCTGTCCGAATGCATACACCAATCTCAGCCGTCCATTTCAGATCCAACGGTCGGTGCGTTGCTGATCAAATCAAACCACCGGTTCGCACCGCTTCGTCCGTCGCTGACAGGTGGACCCTACCGCCGATTCGCCTCGCCTTCTCCGCACCTCACCGAGCTCGCGGCGCTCGCGCATGGGTGCCACGTGCCGCGCGCGCCACCTATTTGCCGCGTGTCCTTCTCCGGTGTCGCGGACCTTCATTACCTCACCGCGATCACTCACATCTCGTTTTCCCGCTCTGTTGCTCCTCCGCCCACTTCTCGCCGGTCGGAGAAGGAGGAGAGGCGGCGCCACCACCTCGTTGCCGCTTGTGCTTCCGCAACCTTCTCGCCGCCTTCCTTGTTCCTCGCCGCATCCATTTTGCCCATCCCGAGCCTCGGCATCCAGTGTATCGCCGGAGCTAGTTCGCTGCCTCCGCCTCCGGTGATCTCGGCCCGCGAGCTCATTTGCGCTCGTGAGTCCTCGCCGGCGCTGGTCCTCGTAATCGCAATCCCTTCTCGAGCCCAACCGTGAGCTCCTTTCTCGCCTTGGTACATCATGGTGGGCGTGCGGGCGTTTTCCCAGCGCGACGGTGATTCGCCGCGCGCAGCAATTTCGGCCGCCGCGAGCTCCATCGCCGTCGTGGTCGTGGGCTTATCCTTCCGAGTCAAGGCGGGCTGGCGCGCACCTTCTCGAAGCTTCTCTTTCGCTGTGGCGCCTTCTCCTCCGGCGCCGCACTTTCTTCTCCGCCTCCGCTCGCCGCCACCATCGCCGCATCTCCGTGGGTCGACAGACGCCGCCATCGGGTTCGCAAAGTCTCGCGAACCCGGTATCACTCGCCACTTTGAAACCCGCCGTTCGCGAGATCCATCGCGCGCGCCGCGCCGCCGTCCGGCGCGCCGCCGAGCCGGTGGCATTCGGCTAGCACTAAACCATGTTTAGTTCACCATCGCCATGTGGGTCCCTCTCGGGTTAATCGTGTTTAGTAAACTCTAACCCAACCGTTATATTTCCTCCGAGTCGCCGCCATGTGGGTCCATGTTGTCGCTAGGTTTGTGTAGCTCGTAATTTTCTCCGTTGGGAAGCGATTTCGTGAGAGTATGTTAGGTTTGCACTTTGGTAAGCGAAGACGTATTCTTAGAATACGCCGACGCCACTTTCGCGGGCGGGCTGCTCCATTCAAGATTTTCGCCGCCCGCTCGCTGTCCGGGGCTAGTTGGTGTGGGTAGAAAAAGGATTTAATGCTTTAGTATTTCGTAATATGTTTTCACAAGGTAATCGTTAATTCATTTAAACTTAGAAAATGCATAACTAATTCAATTTTTATCCAAATTGCATGAAACCAGTCTTTGTTAATTTTCATTTTAAGTGTACTATTTGATAAAATTAGCTTCATCCATGTCTCTGAGCAAAAATCTGTTAGCTAATAAAATGATGTCTTATGTATCTTCTAAATTAGAAAATGCATATCTCTTTCAATAATTGTCCAAATTCATTGAACCCAATTCTGTAAAATTCCATTTTCAGTATATTAATTGTTAGGATAGGTTTCAGATACTAGTTATGTTCATAAAAATTTGTTAAGTATTTAACTAGTGCTTTGATGTGTTTATAACTTAGAAAATTCATAGAAAATTCTTAATAACTTAAAATGATTTGTTCTCTGTTTCTTAAATTTTGTTATGTCATGCTTAGGCTGCTGTGTGAGTTTTGGCTTGTTTTGATGTTGTTGTATGTTTGAGTTTTGTCGGTGTTATTCGTCCTATTTGTCGTTATGTTCGATCGTTAGGCTTCGATATTTGCGGCAACCACGAGGACGATCCTCCGCAACAACTTGAGCAACAAAGAAAGCAAGCGCTTGATGTCAAAGTGCGATTTGATCATGATAATCCCATATTTTAAAGTCTAATATTTTGTTTCACTGTATGTATGCATCGCTTAATTTGTGTTAAATTGATTAGTTAAATCCGTAGTGCATATCCTGTAGACAAAATATTGACCTCTACTACCGAGCCTAGGTTATTTGTTGTGATTAGAGGTCATTGGATGATCTCTTGTCACTTGGTAGATCCGAGTCAAATTGCTTAGACATGCTTAGTATCGGTAGAAATGGGCGGTTATCGACTTAGTCGGTAACCTTGATCACACAAAATTTACTACAACTTTATGTTTCAAAGATTTCGCTTTGTTTAATTGCAAAACTAAAAATGAAAACAAAATGATTTGGACGCGCACAATGGTAAGATTGGTGTGATCTTTTGGGTGTGGATCGAAAGGTGCCCGGTCAATTAAGGACCGAACATCTTGTGAGTGAATTTTTATCCAGCATTTCGCGCTAACCACACTAGAGTATATGGACCTCTCTTGACCTAGTACTTTGGCGTGTATTGGCTCCGGTCGCAGGAGGTCGCAGGAGGGATGGAGGTGGGAGCATGGTAGTTGTCCAAAAGCTTTATCCCGAGTGGGTAGTTGTCTTTCGGCTTTACCATGTAAGCGTATGGGTTTCTATCCATACGAGCGGCTCGTAGTTAATACACAATATTGGAACAAGTCTCGTAGGACTTAGTTGTGCAAACATACCTTCTAAGTGTGCTTTGGCTTAAAGGCGGTCAAGTGTGGGTACAGTGGTACACCCTCGCAGGTTAAAAACTATTCGAATAGCCTCGTCCTAGGTGATGGACACGCTTGGGTAAGCTTTTCAAGAGTTAGACTACAACATTTAAATTAAAACTTGATGGGTGGTACGAATCTGGGATTCGTGCTATTGTTGTGGTGACTATTGGGATAGTCACTTCTAGGTTGTTTATCTTTCGCTTTTGTTATTATTATCTTTACTGCTATTTCAATCTTAAAATTGAAATGCAAACTTGCCTTTAAAATCAGATTACCTTATTGCAAATGAAAATCGGCTTTATGCAAATGAAACATATGGCCTCCACTAAGTAAGCTTGCATGTAGCTTATGAACAGTGCCGCTAGTTCACACGTCGATCCTGGGTACAAAGACAATCTTTGTACTGTGTGCTTTGCTTAATGTTTTTGTTGGAGAGGAAGAAGGTGAGCCTCGGGGCCTCACTTCGTGAGCCTTTGTCGCCGCTGTGGGTGACGACTAGACTTGGCGGTCCTGTCGATGCCTTGTGGGTTGGAGGCACGCCGATTGGCTTTGTTTATAGCCATCTTATGGCACTTTGCTTCATTTGTCGTTCTTGTTTATTTGTGTATCTTGGCCATCGGCCTTTGTCCGTAATAACTCTACTATTTGTTTATCTTCCGTTTGGTAGTGTGGTGTTTGGACTCTATGTTTGGAATGGAGTTGATGTCTAATTTTGTACCGAGGTGTGTATACTGCTTTGCAGGAAGTATACATATCTCGAGGATCGCTTATTTGATTTGTGATGCTAGGACCAGAGGTTGGTTAAGCATTACAAGCCAAATAAATCGGGTCCTCACACCACTGCACCCACACTTGCATCGCTTTAAGCCAAAGCACACTTAGAAGGTATGCTTGCACAACTAAGTCCTACGAGACTTTTTCCAATATTGTGTATTAACTACGAGCCAGCTCGTATGGATAGAAATCCATACACTTACATGGTAAAGCCGAAAGACAACTACCCACTCAGATAAAGCTTTTCTGACAACTACCATGCTCCCACCTCCATCCCTCCTGCGACCCCTGCGACCGGAGCCAATACACGCCAAAGTACTAGGTCAAGAGAGGTCCCATATACTCTAGTGTGGTTAGTACGCGAAATGCTGGATAACAAAAACTCACAAGATGTTCGGTCCTTAATTGACCGGGCACCTTTCCATCACACCCAATGTATCACACCAATCTTACCATTGTGCCCGTCTAAATCATTTTTGTTTTCAGTTTTAGTTTTGCAATTAAACATAGCAGAATGCTGAAATATAAAGTTATAGAAAATTTTGTGTGATCAAGGTTACCGACTAAGTCGATAACCGCCCATTTCTACCGATACTAAGCATGTCTAAGCAATTTGACCGGATCTACTAAGTGACAAGAGATCATCCAATGACCTCTAATCACAAAGAAATAACCTAGGCTCGTAGTAGAGGTCAATATTTTGTCTACGGGATATGCAACTACGGATTTAACTAATCAATTTAACACAAATTAAGCGATGCATACATACAGTTGAAACAAAATATTAGACTTTAAAATACGGGATAAACATGATCAAACCGCTTGCACAGTTGTCTTTGTTGCTCGTAATGCTCAACTCATTGCGGAGGATCGCTCTCGTGGTTGCCGCAAATATCGAAGCCTAACGATTGAACAATTAACAATGAATAAGAACGAATAACACCGACAAAACTCAAAAATCAAATGCGAACACCAATTTACACAGAGGCTAGACCATCGCAAAAAGGAGTAACAAAATAGCAGCTACAGAGACCCACTCACTTATTTGTTAGGTTAACCACAAAATCACTCTTCTTAAATGATTTAAACTTTGGACAGACTTTGATGGTGATCGTGTGCACATCTATTATTTAATCATCAAGTTAACACATCAAAAACAGCTAGCTATTCTAAAACCACTATTGACAGGTGAGAGCACAGAATCTACAAGAAGCTATTGAAAGCATAACTAGTCAAGTATCCAATTATGAGATGCTACATAAAATTTTAATTAAGTTTGGGCTTTAATAAAATTCAGCTACTAATACACCTAAGCAACATGCCAACATATTGGAAGGTTAACCATAACAGTATGCTATCACTACAAGGCCTTACCACACCATTGAAAGTAGGAAAAAAATAAGTACAGAGACAACCACTAGTTCCAATAACAACTTCTTAGATCACTCATGCCAACAAGGGTTTTAAAATCTAGAATCACTAACTAACATAATTCCTTACCAAACACTATTTCTTAAGCAATTTATCAAGTCTAACAGGACCTAAATAGGATAAGCATGAAACCAATTTTCAGTTTACTGACAACAGAAAAACGACAACAGGGAACAAACAGAGAACTAGAACTAAAATGCTTTCAAACCTCCAACACCCAATTTTGATCATGCAATGAAAGTGAACTAATGAACAATCATAAACATGATAAGCAGCTGACTACAATACTTCAGAGAGGTGGGCCCCACCGTCACCACAACGACAAACAGGAGCACAAGGAAGAACAGAGAGGCTCGGACTGGATTCGACACCGTGAAGGAGTGGCGGCGCGGCCGTGCGACGGGCAAAATGGGTTGCTAGAGGACCACCGGCCGATGGTGGTCGCGGTTGGCGGAGAAGCACCGAGGCGCGCGCGGCAGCCACGGCGGCCGGCAGTGGAGGTGATAAGGTGCGGCCGCACCGTAAAGGCGAACAACAAGAATTAGCGCGCATGGGCATCGATGAGTTACCAGAACTCACCGAATGACGCGAGCTCAAGAGGTTGCCGAGATGGCCCGCGACGAGCGCCGGCGGCGATCAAGGGGTCACCGAGGAGGAGCAACCTGAGCAAAAATAGAGGAAAGAGAGATGGAGGTAGCTCGAGTGAGTGCACTAGATGGTGCTAGCGCGAGCAATTGCTCTAGGAACCAACTCACCGAGAAGAGGACGAAGGACCCAACTTTCGGCCAAGAAGAGGGACACCAAAATTCAACGGCCCCTGCGAATAAAACTTCAAATTAGTTGAGGGGAAGACATGATAGGAGTCCGGAACACGATCGACGCGAAAAGGAGAAGATGAGCTTCACGGTTGTGGTGTTGACACGGCGGTGGCGGCGCGATCGTGCACGAGCTCGAGCACAACTATGAATTGAGCTCGGAAGAGCAATGGTTGATAGGGGATTGCTTAATGGTGTCTAAAGAAGGAAGAGGAGCTTTGGGTGAGCTTAAGTAGGGATGAGGGCGGAGGAAAACGAAGCGGCGACGCGCTCGCACCGAGGAGCTCAAGAACGGTGCCGACAAGCTTGTGAAAGGAACGGTGGGCGATTAATCTGCGCAGGCATGGCCTCTCGGCGGAAGATGCGGCCGAGGTGATGCGCGCGCGAAAACGAAAGCGGTGACGAACAATGAGGCGAGGTGGCGATCATGCGCGATGTCGCCGCACTTAGCACTCATGCGGAAGGTAGGTGACGACCGCCAAGAGGCCCGCTTTGTCGGCGTAAACAAAATGGCGCGAGCCCGAGTCAAGCGCGGCGCAAACGGTGGTTTGACTCGACCATTTTCACCCGACCGTTGGATCTGAGATGGACGGTCGAGATTGATGTATGCATTCGGACAGGTCGGTTGCATGCGCGCACGTGGATCGTTCGATCTGCATCGGACGGCTGACAGCCATCGAGCGCGCGCGGTGCAACTAGTTGGTTCGACCGAGCCAAGCGGTGCGAGTCGGACTCGAGCCTGAGGTTGGGTCCGAGCCCGAGGAACAGTGATTTTAGTTTTTGATTTAAAAGACAGAGAAGGTTTGGGAAATTTTTAGAGGTAGCTCCAGAGCTCCAAAAATTTCGAAATTTTTATGGTAGCTACTAGGACAGAGGACAACCTTGTGAAATTTTTCCAGGGTTTTCATGCACTAGATTTTTCCCACTAAAATTCACAAGCTGCTGAAGAAGTTTGACCAGATTTCAAACTAGGTTGACTTGGCCATATGAATTAGCAAATAAAATCTAAAAATTGTGAAATAATTCAGGGAGGTAGATAGGATGATCAAGATGACAGGAAAAATATTCCTAGGGGATGATCACAAGTTTGAAGGCTAAGAATGTGCTGACAACAATTTCCAATCACAAGAATTAACTTCTAGAAAATTGGAAATTGGGAAAATTTGGAAAACTTCCAAATGATTTGAAGAGACAACAAAAGTTTTTATTTCTCCTCAAAATTTTACATTTGAATAACAAACCCTAAGTTAGGGCTGTTACAAATCTCCCCCCCCCCTTACAGGAATCTCGCCCCGAGATTCTGATCACTGGGAGAAGAATGATGGGTAATCTGCCCGGAGACGATCTTCCCGCTCCCAAGTGGCTTCATCCTCTGAGTGGTTTGACCACTGAACTTTAAGGAACTTGATCACACGGTTCCTCGCTCGCGTTCACTTCATCGAGGATACGAACGGACGCCACGATAAGACAGATCTTCTGCACATCGATATTTTCCAATGGCGTTTCTCAATCGGAATACGGAGGCACTTATTCAATTGTGACACATGGAAAACATCATGCACCCTTCAAGTGTAGCCGGCAACTCCAACTTGTATGCAACAGCTCCCACTTTCTTGATGATGCGATATGGCCCGACATATCGAGGAGCTAGTTTGCCCTTGACACCGAAACGATGATGTCCCTTCAGAGGCGAGACTTTGAGATACGCAAAGTCATTGGCCGAAACTCACCACGGCGACGCCGACCGCATAGCTCTTCGCTCGGGTGAGCTACGCGCAAGTGCTCACGAATCAACTGCACTTGACTTTCCGCCTCATTGATCGAATCCGGGCCAAAGAACTGCCTTTCACCAGTTTCTGACCAGTTCAACGGTGTTCTGCAGCGCCTCCCATACAAAGCCTCAAACGGTGCCATACCGAGACTAGCCTGGAAGCTGTTGTTGTAGGAGAACTCGGCAAGTGGTAGGCACTTCTCCCAATTCTTCCCATAGGAAAGAACACAAGCACGGAGCATATCTTCAAGCACCTGATTGACGCGCTCCGTCTGACCATCAGTCTGAGGATGATAGGCTGAGCTGAACGAAAGACGGGTCCCCATGGCTTCCTGTAGACTGTGCCAAAGTCGGGAGGTGAAAAGAGAACCACCATGCAAACTCACAATGCGGGATATGTAGAGGTCTGCCAATTTACTGACGCTGAGGGCGGTACATACTGGCAGAAAATGTGCTACTTTTGTCAATCGGTCAATAACCACCCAGATAGCATCCTTTCCTGAAGAAGTACGGGGCAAACCAGTGATGAAGTCCATACCAACGGAATCCCACTTCCACTCTGGTATGGGCAAGGGTCAAGAAGACCACTGACGCCGATGCTCGGCCTTGACACGACAACATACGCCGCATCCGCAACGAACACGCAATCTCGCTTCATGCGAGTCCACCGAGAATCTCGACGCAGATCTTGGTACAATTTGGTGGCCCCGGATGGATGGACAAAGGCGAATCATGGGCCTCTGAAGAATCAAATCCGCAACTCGGGACCTTTGGGACCACAAGCCGCTGCCCAAACCATACGACATCGTGCTCATCTTCGTGAAACACTTGGCTGATCCATTCTTGATGTTCGCTGATTTTACCCACACCATCATCATCGATTGTGCTGCCTTGATTTGATCCACCAAGGTTGGTTGCACAACCAAGGCAAAGAAGGGAACCATGCTCAACCAAACCCAAGTTGAGACGCTGAAATTGCAAGAAGTGCCGTTGTCGCTCTTGGATCATCGAGTATTGCAATACACCTTTCGCTAAGTGCATCAAGAACTACATTGGCCTTGCCGGTGATACCAATACCCATGTCATAATCTTTGATCAATTCCACCACCTCCTCCGCTCGAGGTTCGGATCCGCCGGGTGAACAAATATTTCAAGCTCTTGTGATCGAATACACCTCACAGCGTTACCAATTAGATAATGCCGCCAAATCTTGAGTGCATGAACCACGAGCAAAGCTCTAGATCATGGGTGGGATAGTTGAGCTCATGAGGTCTCAATCGCTGGATGCATAGGCAACCGCCTTGCCTTCCCGCATAAGAACACAAATGAGCCCTCGACGAGAGGCATCGCAATAAATATCGAAGCTCTTGTGGATATCAGGAAGAGTAAGGACTGGAGCTGAAGTCAATCGCTATTTGAGCTCCTGAAAGCTCTCATCACAAGCAGAGGACCACACAAACTTCTTGTCCTTCTTGAGCAATTCAGTCATCGGCTTTGCGATCTTGGAGAAGTTCTCGATAAAGCGGCGGTAGTAGCCCGCTAAACCGACAAAACTCCGCACATCGGTGACTGACTTGGGTTGACCCCAAGATAGAACATCGCTGACCTTGCTGGGATCCACAGCTACACCTCCAGCTGAAAGAACATGGCCCAAAAATGCCACTTCCTTCAACCAGAACTCGCATTTGCTGAACTTCGCATACAGCTGGTGCTCCCGCAATTTGCCCAAAACAATTTTCAGATGCTCAGCATGCTCTGGTTCAGTCTTGGAATAGATAAGAATATCATCAATAAAGACCACCACAAATTTATCCAAATACTCCATGAATACTGAATTCATTAAGTTCATGAACAAAGCTGGAGCATTGGTTAAGCCAAAGGACATGACGGTGTACTCGCATGCCCATAACGAGTAGTGAAAGCCGTCTTGAATATCCTCGATCTGATCCTCGACTGATGATACCCCATTCTCAAATCAATCTTTGAGAACACTGGCTCCACCAACCGATCAAACAGATCATCAATGCGGGCAAAGGATATTTGTTCTTCACCGTCACCTCATTGAGAGGACGGTAATCAACACACATGCGCAAAGTCTTGTCCTTCTTCTTCACAAAGATCACCGGACAGCCCCAAGGAGATGAACGGGACGGATGAAACCCTTTGCTTGGAGCTCACCAAGCCGCTTCTTCAATTCTTCTAGCTCATTGGGAGGCATTCGACACGCGCCGAGATAGAGGCGTCTGGGCAGCAACTCAATGACAAACTCAAGGTCTCGAACCGAGGCATCCGGGCAAGTCTTCGTGAAAGACATCCGAAAGTCGATACTATGGGAACATCCTGAATTTGCAAGGTGGCTTTGCTTCTAATGCACATAGATGCGACTCAAGGCCGCGCGAAAATCCGACTGTTCACTGAAGGGTGGTGAGATAGACAATCTTCCGGCACAATCGATCTGTCCCAAATGTTGGGACAACCAATCCATGCCAAGAATCACATCCGACTCATTTCGCTAATCGAAAGAATAAGGTTTGCCAAAACCCCACCCTCGACTATGATAGGAACATCCCGACATCAAGATCGCTCTCATTTCCGAACCCGAGAGCGGATGAGCAAAGGAACTCCCAAAGGAACACAAGGAAGACCACTAGCAGCAGCAAATGATCTTGAAATAAAGAATGCGATGCTCGAGAATCAAATAATACCGCAGCAGGACGAGAATTAACAAGAAGTGTACCAATCACGACATCCGCGCCTCCGAGCCTCCTCACCGAAAGGTGGTTGACTCGACCGCCGCTCGCACTCGGGCTTCGGATCATCTTCTCGTCGGTGGATGACCACTCCTCGCCCGCGCCCTCCATTAGGACGAGGGGCGCCGCAACACTCGAGGCAAGCGTTGGCGTAGTGGCCCTTGTTGTGGCAAATAAAACAAGTAACCTCGCCGCCGGATTGCGAGGCCGCTGTCTTGGATCGCAGCGCACGTGGTCAAACACGGCCGCGGTGGACGAGGAGCTGGTGCAGATGGCCTCGGCGCCGGTGGAGCAAAAGAACGGCGATCGTGCCGCCCACCGAGGACGCAGTGAGGCTGTGTGAGCGGTCGATCGCCTCCCATTTGCGCTATGGGACTCGCCACGCTTTGCCTTATGCTCAGCAACAATGGCCTTATCTACTAAGGCACGAAAGTCGAGAAGTCCACAATAGATAGCTTGTCCCGCAGCTCCTGACAAGCCATCCATAAACTTCTCCGCTTAGCCTCATCCGAGGCCACCTCCTGGAGCATAACGAGCCGGATGATTGAACTCGCATGTACTCTGGTCACGCACTTGCGCCCTTGCTTGAGCGCGAGGAACTCCTTCTTCTTCGACTTCATCGTGCCATCCGGGATGTGGGCCCGACGAAAAGTCGATCGAACTCCTCCCACGCGACCACATGGCCCGCGGGCCGCATGGCGAGATAGTTCTCCCACCATGAGAGTGCGCGCCTCAAGCCGGTGGGACGCGAAGAGTGCCTTATCCTGCGCTCGGCATCGAGCTATGTTGAGCTTTCGCCAACCATGCGCGACCAATCATCCGCATCGAGAGGGTCCTCGAGAGGGAGAAAGTCGGCGGTCGCAGACGAGGAACTCGCAAGTCCCCCGCGAGTCTAGTGGCCGCCACCACCGGCAGGAGTGGAGGTATTCCTAGCAATAACCTCCAAGATACGCGTCTGGTCCATGCGGTTTCGCTCGATCTGAGCGAGCACCTCAGCCATGGTCGGAGGAGGGGAAGCTCTCATCATGACCACTGCTGATCGCCACGCGTTCTCCCGGCCATCCTGTTTCACTAAGACAAGTTAACAATAGCCGGAAAACACGAAGTCGATAACCCACTGCAAATAACTTACTAACAGCACAAAACAAACACAAGACTTTTAAGTTACAAAACCAATTGACAAAAATCAGACACTTAACAAACTCATACATATCTTACCCTTATGCCCCCCCACAAATTTTAATTAAACTAATTCTCTATGGTTCTCCCAAAGACTGATTCTACCGGTAGCACTATCTTTTGAAAGAAAAGAGAGAAACCAAGTTTTAAACTCAAATTAGAGTAAGATGAGAGTAGAAGGCTAAGATAGGTAAGGAGTAAAATCTGAGAATCTGCCTAGGTTTTCATAAACCCTTTTCATACTTTGAAATTAAGCTTTTTCAAAATATCCTAAAGACGACTAAGCTTTGGTTGCTACGATCAGAATGGCTCTGATACCAACTTTGTGAGGACCCCAATTTATTTGGCTTGTAATGCTTAACCAACCACCTGGTCCTAGCATCGCAAATCAAATAAATTGATCCTCGAGATATGTATACTTCCTGAAAGCAAGATACACACCTGTTACTTAAATTAGACATCAACTCCATTCCAAACATAGAGTCCAAACACCACACTACCAAACGGAAGATAAACAAATAGAAGAGTTATTACAGACAAAGGCCGACAGGCCACAAGATACACAAATAAACAAGAACGACAAATGAAGCAAAGTGCCATAAGATGGCTATAAACAAAGCCAATCGTGCCTCCAACCCACAAGGCATCGACCGACCGCCAAGTCTAGTCGTCCCACGAAACGGCAACACAACTCACGTAGTGAGGCCCTTGGGGCTCACCTTCTTCCTCTCGCAACAAAACATTAAGCAAAGCACACGAGTACAAAGATTGTCTTTGTACCCGCAAGATCGACGTGTGAACTAGCGCACTGCTCATATGCTACATGCAGCTTGTCCGTGGAGGCCATATGTTTCATTTGCATAAAGCCAATTTTCATTTGCAATAATAAAATACAGTTTGAAGGCGGTTTGCGCTCATTTTTACTGTTGAAATAATCATAAATAAAGATAGATACAAGTAACCACCTAGAAGTGACTATCCCAATAGTCACCACAACATAGCACGAATCCCCAGATTCGTACCACCCATCAAGTTTTAATTTAAATGTTGTAGTCTAACTCTCGATAAGCTTACCCAAGCGTGTCCATCACGTAGGACGAGGCTATTCGAATAGGTTTTAACCCCTGCGGGTGTACCACTGCACCCACACTTGGCATCGCTTTTAGCCAAAGCACACTTCCGAAGGTATGCCGGCACAGCTAAGTCCTATGAGACTTTTTCCAATATTGTGTATTAACTACGAGCCTGTAATACTCCGGAAGTGTGAGAAGTCAAGAATCGGGTTAATTAAATTTAATCGGTAAACAATTATTTAATCGGGGAAGAGTTTAATTTCAGAATTCAGCAAAGACAAGAAAAGAGAGGGTTTTTCGGTGTTTTCTCACCTACTTGGGCTGGGCCTTGGCCCATCTGGCCTGTAGTGGCCGGCCAAAGGGGAGGAGCCACCTCCCAAACCCTAGCCGCCTCCCCTTTTCTCTCCTCCCACTTGCAGCCGCCTCCCTCCTCTCCCTTGGCGACTCCTCTCCTCCCCTTGCACCTCCCTCTCCCAAGGTGCTGTCCCCTGCACCTCCCTATCCCAAGGTGCTGCCTCATGCAAGGAAGAAGAAAGAGAGGAGAAAAGAAGGAGAAGAAGGAGAAGAAGGAGAAGAAGAAGAAGAAGAGTTTGTGTGGGGTTTGGTTCAGCGAATTCTAGCGGTTCTACAAGGGTAACGAGATGCCCTCCCGCTGTTTAATCCTTATTAGATGCGAAACCGATTAGAATTGATGGTTAATTGTTGGGCTGCAGAAGATGCAATTCTGTCCAGAACCTTGCGTGGGTTTTTCGTGTATTTAGAGGCTGAATTTTAAGTTTCAATCTCCTAGAGATATGTGGGTTATGTCGTTATCTTTCAGTAGCCGCGAAGATCACTCGATTCCGAGGTCTGAGTCAAAAGTTATGATCGATTTAGTATCTGCTGCCAGAAATCTGACGAGAATAATCTGTCTGGTTATTTCCTAAAATTTGAAAGGAATTTGGTAGAATCTGAAAGTTCACCCAACTAGGTTATTGTAGGTAATTCGATAACCTTTTCAGATTGATAAAGAACGATCAATTCGGAGTTACCTAGTAAAAGTTATGGTTATTTTAGTTTTGCTGTTCGTTTGTGTAGACAGTTTCTGTACTGAAAGTTCAGACAATGGTTAGCCTAATTGTTTGGCCGAATTGGATTATCGTGTCAACTAGAGTATTGTAGATTAGTCAGTTAAGAATCTACAGAAATTGGGTTTACCTCTTTTTGACTTTCAGATCATGAGTATTGTCATTTACCGTGCTGCTGTCCAGAATCAGATTATGGCAGGAAACGTTGTTTTTCGATTTCAGCTTTGTAAACTCGTTTTGAGTCGTCAAGTAAGCGTTGTAGAATGCCGATTAGTAGCGCTGGGTATATTATGACCTTATTGAAATTATTTTACTTGATTAGGAGGTGAAGCCTCAGGTTTAGGAGTATCACCTTGGCCGGCTAACGCGTCACATCGTGGAAGGCAAGTACATTGCTAACCCTAATGCTTGTGATGGATGAATGCTTATATGATCATGCAAGTAAATGTAGCGGTTGTGCTACGGTTTAACCCGTTTTTCTTACTACTTGCACTATGCATGATTGACGTAGTGTTAAATGATATGCCATGGTTACATGTTTTCTAAGTAAGAATGTGGTAGCAAGATATTAATCAATTGCTATGTTTGGATGAGTTTGGGTAGTATTGTGGTAATTCGCGTAATGAGCCAAATGCGGAATATGAGAATAAACTCAAGGTGGACATGTTGATAATTCATTGTGGTTATTTTCATGTTGATCATGTGGTGGTCTATGTGATAGAGTTTCATCTAGATCGATTGATTTTGATCTTGGTGAATCGGGTGTGGGTTATGTGGTAATGGTCTTATGACACGTTGGTATTGTGCTTAATGAGACACATGTGGATTATGAGAAAATATTCATGATGAGTATGTTGTTGATCTCCGTGGTTAAATTCTTGTGGTTTATGATTATCATATCATATCATTCATGACATATCATGACATTTGCATTGTGGATGTCGCCTTATAGCCGCGATCAGACGCGGTACAACATCGTGCATTGCAGTAGACGATGCATACCTTTACCTTGTTGGGTAAAGGTGCAGTGGAGCATAGCATACATATGCATTACATTGTGGAAAGATCATTTGCATACTTGTGCAAGATATTGAGGTGAAGTTATTTTTGCAATCAAACGCAACTTCACAGCTTGCAATGTGGAAATTGACTCATGAGAGTCTCTTGTGGTATGAGTAATGTGGTTGTGGTTGTGGAATGGGGTTCACCCTTGTGGTATGGTAGAGGTTGTGGTTGTGGTATGAGATTCTTCTCTCTTGTGGTAATTGTGGATAGCAGTTGTGGATGCGAGAAATAGTAAAGTTATGAGGTAAAACACGCTAATACTTTATTGTCATTGGTAGTGGTAGTGGTGATTAACATGGAGCAGTTGATCAAGATTCAATTGTTAATATTTTACTACCTTTGGTAGTAAATATGGTTGAGGCTATAATTGTGATCATTATGGGAATTGGATATTGATGCTTAATATCTTTGTAGCTAAATTAGCTTGTAAATGAATGTGGATTCACATTATGGATGTGGACTTATGGATACTTTAATGATGTTGTAATTTTGTTTGTAGTCTGAATAACTCATTAAAGCGAGGTGCTTGCTGAGATTTTTATCTCACCCTTGTTTTCCCCCCCTACAGGTGATTGTTGAGCATTCATGGGATGGGTAGAGCGGCACCACAATAATGCACTTGGTTCATCAACTCATGTTGTAATAAAGTCGATGAAATGCTAGCTAAATGCTTAACTATTTGTGGATGTTTATGTTATTTAATAAGGATGGACTCGTGAACCATTCTTTGATTAATCTGCTAGAGGTTGTTTAATTATTGAACTTGTTACCGTTATCTTTATTCCCTTAGTTGTTTATGCTTCCGCTTAATGCTTCTTGTCTAGAGATGTTGCCGAATTAATTTATCTTGAAATTATTGGCTAGTCAGAGAGTGGTTTAGTAGCATTCCGGGGTAATGTGGATCTGAGGGTGTTACAATTGGTATCGAGCGGGCTTTAGGTCCGTGGTAATTAAAAATATTAAATTGACACACCGGTGCACGAGATGATGGGATGGGACAAGCATTGCATTCATGCTTTGACATGTTATATTGATGATTCATGCTTGGAGATAATCTTGTATGTTTATGATTTGTTTATATGATCGCTTTGAGTGAGGATAGTCAATGATAAGAGGTAGGGATTGCGGTTGTTGCCTTGGGCATTGCGGTTTATACCCGTTCGTGGTACGGGGATATTGATGTAGTTACCTCGGGTAACTTAGTTGCGATGTCATGGGTAAGTTTCTTAGAAAAGTGTTATCCTCCTTGAATTGATGTTGGCGATTCTTGGCCTATTGCGATTAATGTTTTTCTCTCGTTAGCTGCTTATTGCAGTTGTTGGTTGTCATTAGGCCTCTAATTGTTCTTGAGGCCAAGTATTGTTTCTTTCGGATTGATGGGTTGTTTGACTGCTCGTGAGCAGTGCTTTTGGAGAGACTGGTTTTTTCCGTGTTGTTCCATCTTTCTTGCTGGAAAACATGACTCTTGTATTTCGTTTGATTTTTTTTTTGAGAGAATCAAAGCTTTATGTGGGAAGTTCATTAACTTGTGGAAGCATTGGCTCTATGCATTTCTTCTGAGTTATTTCGACTTTTGAAGTTTGATTTCTCTCTAGAAGGGAGTGTTAAAACCCCTTTCTGAAGTTTTGTTGTGTTTAAGTAGTAGGTGGAAATTATGTAAATAATTGATAGATTGTGAATTATCAAGTTGAAAAGTTAGTGTGGTACATCATTAAGTTCTACTAACATCTTTAGAAGTGAAGTTGATTAATATGATGTTGTCCTGTTGTAGTTTCTTGAAGATTTGAGGCTAAGAATTTAGCGATACATGTGTAGGACTCATGCATTTATCAAGGAATATGAAAAACAATTGTTTTGATTATTGTAGTTGTCTAATTTTCCCAACTTGTTGGATAGATTGGATTGATTGATCTTAAGTAATTAATCGACCATTCGGGATGGTCAAGTAAGGAGGTGTTGGAATATTGCCTTAATAAGATTAACCTTTAATATGTTCTCTCTTTACATACTTGATGAGCATGTACAACTATTAAATTTATGTAACTTTTACCATGCTAAATTGTTGAAACATGTATACGAAATGGATGAAGGTTGATGTATTGACTTGTGGAATCTTGTCTTATAAAGTGGTATTATTGATGTTTAAAGTTATTTTATTTTAATATCTTAACATAAGGTGGAGTATTGAATCATGTCTTTATTGTCTTTGTGATTGCAAATTAGAGATAGAATCATTAATGCTATGTTGATGAAAAATTAATAATCAATTATTGACAGAATGGCTAGAGTGTAATTACCTTTTGCTAAACTAGAGTTGAGCATCGATGCGAGATAAATGTATGAAATCTAATAAGAGATTCATACTAGCATGTTTTGTGAGGTTGTTATGTTCTAATATCATCTTGTTAAAGAGTTTGTTTAATATGATGGCTTATGCACTAGGTTTAACTAGATTAAGTAGTTGGAATCTTATTTGGATAATAAGAACATGATGAAGTGATTTATGGTGTTCCTTTTGGAAAAATATGAAGGAGTGAGATGATATGATGATTTTTTTTTTGTTTTTTTGCAAAGAATGTTTTATCTTGTTGTGAATACAATCGATAGCATGTAGTTGTGATTTTTGTGTTGAATGTTTTTTAAAAAATATATATAAAGGAATTTGTTAATTCCATAATACTAATTGCATTGAAGGGTGTGAGATTTACGGTTGGAATCTTTTCGGACCGTATGACTTGTGTCATAGTCGAGGTTGCCCTGAGTAAAGCGACGTGTTGATTGATCTTTTGGTTTTATTTGAATCTTGTGTTGTGGTCTTCAAGCATCCTTTGTTGGAAATGGCGGGATGTTGTAATCAAAGAAAATTGCTTATTATTGAAAGGAAAAGTTGTACTAGAAGTATTTGAGGTACAGATGATCTTATCTTGTGTTTTTCCAACCTCATTGCTATTTGTTATTCTTTTGGCTATTGTGATGATAACCATTTTATGTATGCTAAAATTTATTTCTTCTTACCTCTTCTTCTAAGAACATGGTAATTGTTGTGGGTTGCGAAGCCTTTTGTTGCATGATGACGACTTAATAGTGGTAGTCTAGTGTTGTTTTGTGGGGCCAGTAGAGTCTATCTACAATGGTGTAGATGATGTAATCAATTGAGCTAATTGTTGAGTTGGCCAACTTGAGATAAATGAGTTGGTGTGTTGGGCAATGATTTGAAAATCCTTGGTTCAAGGAAGTTAAATTATTAAAAGAAATGAATTGGGAAATTATCGTTATGTCAAGTAGTGAGTTGCTCTCTTGATTCTTGTTTATGCTGTGTGTTCATGGCAGAGTCCATTTGCAAATTGAGTTGACTTATGTTGAGGCGTAGTCTTTTCCAGTTAGGAAAAGAAATTGATTGTTTTGGTCTATCGAGTGATTTTCACTCTTAGCTTATGTGGTGTGGTTCTCCAATTGTCTACTTGACGATTAGAAATATTTTGTGGTGAATCCTTTGATTTGGATCGTGGTCCTTTGAAGGAAAACTAGTTGCTAGTGTGATGCTTGATAATCCTTTTCTCTTCTGTTAATGGGTTATATTTGTAAATTATATCGTTGTGCTTCTAGTAGAATGATGTGAGTGGAAGTTGTGATCAAATTCTTTAAAAAGGGGTATGTCGTGTTATCCTGAGTATATTTATTAAGAGAAAAGTGTTTTAAGAAAGAGGATGGTTTTAGAAAGTGGTCTTAATAGTTATTGCGGGAAATTTTGCCAAGATGTCAGAACCTGTTGGCTGCTCAGAGCCGACAAAAGAGTTATGCGGATGTTCGGCGCCGAGAGTTGGAGTTTGCGGTGGGTAGCCTTGTGCTCCTTCGGGTGTCTCCAACTAAGGGTATTGTTCGTTTTGGTACCACCGGGAAGCTTAGCCCGCGGTACATCGGTTTTTTTTCAGTGGTTGCTCGGGTGGGTAGTTTGGCTTATCGTTTGGAGTTGCCAAACTCATTGAGTGGTGTGCACAATGTTTTCCTTGTGTCTATGCTGAGGAAATACTTGCGGGATCCAGAACACAAGATTGACTCAGAACAGACACGTGGAGCAGGATCTCACTGTGGAGAGTCGGCCAGTTCGTATCTTGGATACGTCGGAGCGGGTCTTGAGGAATAAGACCATCAAGTATGTGAAGGTCCTTTGGACGAATCAGTCTGAGAGAGAAGCTACGTGGGAGTTGGAGGATCTTTTGCGAAAGAAGTACCCCGAGCTCTTCGAGGTGTGAGTACTCCTAGTTTGGGTTGCTTTTTGCTTGTTGTTCTTCTCTTTGTGGTTCAGAGAGTAGGATTAGAGGCGAATCCTTTTAAGGTGGGAAGAGTGTAATACTCCTAAGTGTGAGAAGTCAAGAATCGGGTTAATTAAATTTAATCGGTAAACAATTATTTAATCGGGAAGAGTTTAATTTCAGAATTCAGCAAAGACAAGAAAAGAGAGGGTTTTTCGGTGTTTTCTCACCTACTTGGGCTGGGCCTTGGCCCATCTCGGCCTGTAGTGGCCGGCCAAAGGGGAGGAGCCACCTCCCAAACCCTAGCCGCCCTCCCTTTTCTCTCCTCCCACTTGCACCGCCCCTCCTCCTCTCCCTTGGCGACTCCTCTCCTCCCCTTGCACCTCCCCTCTCCCAAGGTGCTGTCCCCTGCACCTCCCCTATCCCAAGGTGCTGCCCTTGCGCAAGGAAGAAGAAAGAGAGGAGAAAAGAAGGAGAAGAAGGAGAAGAAGGAGAAGAAGAAGAAGAAGAGTTTGTGTGGGGTTTGGTTCAGCGAATTCTAGCGGTTCTACAAGGGTAACGAGATGCCCTCCCCGCTGTTTAATCCTTATTAGATGCGAAACCGATTAGAATTGATGGTTAATTGTTGGGCTGCAGAAGATGCAATTCTGTCCAGAACCTTGCGTGGGTTTTTTCGTGTATTTATAGGCTGAATTTTAAGTTTCCATCTCCTAGAGATATGTGGGTTATGTCGTTATCTTTCAGTATCCGCGAAGATCACTCGATTCCGAGGTCTGAGTCAAAAGTTATGATCGATTTAGTATCTGCTGCCAGAAATCTGACGAGAATAATCTGTCTGGTTATTTCCTAAAATTTGAAAGGGAATTTGGTAGAATCTGAAAGTTCACCCAACTAGGTTATTGTGGGTAATTCGATAACCTTTTCAGATTGATAAAGAACGATCAATTCGGAGTTACCTAGTAAAAGTTATGGTTATTTTAGTTTTGCTGTTCGTTTGTGTAGACAGTTTCTGTACTGAAAGTTCAGACAATGGTTAGCCTAATTGTTTGGCCGAATTGGATTATCGTGTCAACTAGAGTATTGTAGATTAGTCAGTTAAGAATCTACAGAAATTGGGTTTACCTCTTTTGACTTTCAGATCATGAGTATTGTCATTTACCGTGCTGCTGTCCAGAATCAGATTATGGCAGGAAACGTTGTTTTTCGATTTCAGCTTTGTAAACTCGTTTTGAGTCGTCAAGTAAGCGTTGTAGAATGCCGATTAGTAGCGCTGGGTATATTATGACCTTATTGAAATTATTTTACTTGATTAGGAGGTGAAGCCTCAGGTTTAGGAGTATCACCTTGGCCGGCTAACGCGTCACATCGTGGAAGGCAAGTACATTGCTAACCCTAATGCTTGTGATGGATGAATGCTTATATGATCATGCAAGTAAATGTAGCGGTTGTGCTACGGTTTAACCCGTTTTCTTACTACTTGCACTATGCATGATTGACGTAGTGTTAAATGATATGTCATGGTTACATGTTTTCTAAGTAAGAATGTGGTAGCAAGATATTAATCAATTGCTATGTTTGGATGAGTTTGGGTAGTATTGTGGTAATTCGCGTAATGAGCCAAATGCGGAATATGAGAATAAACTCAAGGTGGACATGTTGATAATTCATTGTGGTTATTTTCATGTTGATCATGTGGTGGTCTATGTGATAGAGTTTCATCTAGATCGATTGATTTTGATCTTGGTGAATCGGGTGTGGGTTATGTGGTAATGGTCTTATGACACGTTGGTATTGTGCTTAATGAGACACATGTGGATTATGAGAAAATATTCATGATGAGTATGTTGTTGATCTCCGTGGTTAAATTCTTGTGGTTTATGATTATCATATCATATCATTCATGACATATCATGACATTTGCATTGTGGATGTCGCCGCTTATAGCCGCGATCGTCTGCAGACAACATCGTGCATTGTCAGTAAGACGATGCATACCTTTACCTTGTTGGGTAAAGGTGCAGTGGAGCATAGCATACATATGCATTACATTGTGGAAAGATCATTTGCATACTTGTGCAAGATATTGAGGTGAAGTTATTTTTGCAATCAAACGCAACTTCACGGTTGCAATGTGGAAATTGACTCATGAGAGTCTCTTGTGGTATGAGTAATGTGGTTGTGGTTGTGGAATGGGGTTCACCCTTGTGGTATGGTAGAGGTTGTGGTTGTGGTATGAGATTCTTCTCTCTTGTGGTAATTGTGGATAGCAGTTGTGGATGCGAGAAATAGTAAAGTTATGAGGTAAAACACGCTAATACTTTATTGTCATTGGTAGTGGTAGTCGTGATTAACATGGAGCAGTTGATCAAGATTCAATTGTTAATATTTTACTACCTTTGGTAGTAAATATGGTTGAGGCTATAATTGTGATCATTATGGGAATTGGATATTGATGCTTAATATCTTTGTAGCTAAATTAGCTTGTAAATGAATGTGGATTCACATTATGGATGTGGACTTATGGATACTTTAATGATGTTGTAATTTTGTTTGTAGTCTGAATAGCCTGTTAAACAGTGTGCTTGCTGAGATTTTTATCTCACCCTTGTTTTCCCCCCCTACAGGTGATTGTTGAGCATTCATGGGATGGGTAGAGCGGCACCACAATAATGCACTTGGTTCATCAACTCATGTTGTAATAAAGTCGATGAAATGCTAGCTAAATGCTTAACTATTTGTGGATGTTTATGTTATTTAATAAGGATGGACTCGTGAACCATTCTTTGATTAATCTGCTAGAGGTTGTTTAATTATTGAACTTGTTACCGTTATCTTTATTCCCTTAGTTGTTTATGCTTCCGCTTAATGCTTCTTGTCTAGAGATGTTGCCGAATTAATTTATCTTGAAATTATTGGCTAGCTGTAGAGTGGTTTAGTAGCATTCCAGGGTAATGTGGATCCTGGGGTGTTACAGAGCCGCTCGTATGGATAGAAATCCATACGCTTACATGGTAAAGCCGAAAAGACAACTACCCACTCAGGATAAAGCTTTTCGGACAACTACCATGCTCCCACCTCCATCTCTCCTGCGACCCCCTGCGACCCGGAGCCAATACACGCCAAAGTACTAGGTCAAGAGAGGTCCCATATACTCTAGTGTGGTTAGCACGCCGAAATGCCTGGATAACAAAAACTCACAAGATGTTCGGTCCTTAATTGACCCGGGCACCTTTCCAGTCACACCCAACAGATCACACCAATCTTACCATTGTGCCCGCGTCTAAATCATTTTTGTTTTCAGTTTTAGTTTTGCAATTAAACATAGCAGGAATGCTGAAATATAAAGTTATAGAAAATTTTGTGTGATCAAGGTTACCGACTAAGTCGATAACCGCCCATTTCTACCGATACTAAGCATGTCTAAGCAATTTGACCCGGATCTACTAAGTGACAAGAGATCATCCAATGACCTCTAATCACAAAGAAATAACCTAGGCTCAGGTAGTAGAGGTCAATATTTTGTCTACAGGATATGCAGCTACGGATTTAACTAATCAATTTAACACAAATTAAGCGATGCATACATACAGTTGAAACAAAATATTAGACTTTAAAATACTGGGATAAACATGATCAAACTGCTTGCCTGGTTGCTGTTGCTCAGAATGCTCAACCTGTTGCAGAGGATCGCTCTCAGGGTTGCCGCAAATATCGAAGCCTAACGATTGAACAATTAACAACGAATAAGAACGAATAACACCGACAAAAACTCAAAAATCAAATGCGAACACCAATTTACACAGAGGCTAGACCATCGCAAAAAGGAGTAACAAAATAGCAGCTACAGAGACCCACTCACTTATTTGTTAGGTTAACCACAAAATCACTCTTCTTAAATGATTTAAACTTTGGATAGACTTTGATGGTGATTGTGTGCACATCTATTATTTAATCATCAAGTTAACACATCAAAAACAGCTAGCTATTCTAAAACCACTATTGACAGGTGAGAGCACAGAATCTACAAGAAGCTATTGAAAGCATAACTAGTCAAGTATCCAATTATGAGATGCTACATAAAATTCTAATTAAGTTTGGGCTTTAATAAAATTCAGCTACTAATACACCTAAGCAACATGCCAACATATTGGAAGGTTAACCATAACAGTATGCTATCACTACAAGGCCTTACCACACCAGTGAAAGTAGGAAAAAAATAAGTACAGAGACAACCACTAGTTCCAATAACAACTTCTTAGATCACTCATGCCAACAAGGGTTTTAAAATCTAGAATCACTAACTAACATAATTCCTTACCAAACACTATTTCTTAAGCAATTTATCAAGTCTAACAGACCTAAATAGCATAAGCATGAAACCAATTTTCAGTTTCATCGACAACGAAAAACGACAACAGGAACAAACAGAGAACTAGAACTAAAATGCTTTCAAACCTCCAACACCCAATTTTGATCATGCAATGAAAGTGAACTAATGAACAATCATAAACATGATAAGCGGTGACTACAAAACTTGAGAGGTGGGCCCCACTGTCACCACAACAAAGAACGAGGAGCACAAGGAAGAACAGAGAGGCTCGGACTGGATTCGACACCGGTGAAGGAGTGGCGGCGCGGTCGTGACGGGCAAAATGGGTTGCTAGAGGACCACCGGCGATGGTGGTCGCGGGTTGGCGGAGAAGCACCGAGGCGGCGGCGGCAGCCGCGCGGCCGGCAGTGGAGGTGATAAGGTGCGGCTGCACCAGAAAGGCAGACAACAAGAATTAGCGCGCGCATGGGCATCAGTGAGTTACCAGGAACTCACCGGAATGACGCGGAGCTCAAGAGGTTGCCGGAGATGGCCCGGCGACGAGAGCCAGCGGCGGCGATCAAGGGGTCACCAAGGAGGGAGCAACCTGAGCAAAAATAGAGGAAAAGAGAGATGGAGGTAGCTCGAGTGAGTGCACTAGATGGTGCTAGCGCGAGCAATTGCTCTAGGAACCAACTCACCGGAGAAGAGGACGAAGGACCCAACTTTCGGCCGAAGAAGAGGGACACCAAAATTCAACGGCCCCCTGCGAATAAAACTTCAAATTAGTTGAGGGGAAGACATGATAGGAGTCTGGAACACGATCTGACGCGAAAAGGAGAAGATGAGCTTCACTGGTTGTGGTGTTGACACGGCGGTGGCGGCACTGATGCGTGCACGAGCTCGAGCACAACTATGAATTGAGCTCAGAAGGAGCAATGGTTGATAGGGGATTGCTTAATGGTGTCTAAAGAAGGAAGAGGGAGCTTTGGGTGAGCTTAAGTAGGGATGAGGGCGGAGGAAAACGAGCGGCGACGCTTTCGGCACCGAGGAGCTCAAGAACGGTGCCGACAAGCTTGTGAAAGGAACGGTGGACGATTAATGCTGCGCAGGGCATGGCCTCTCAGCGGAAGATGCGGCCGAGGTGATGCGCGCGCGGAAAACCGGAAAGCGGTGACGGAACAGCGAGGCGAGGTGGCGATCATGCGCGATGTCGCCGGCACTTAGCACTCATGCGGAAGGTAGGTGACGACCTGACAAGAGGGGCCCGCCTGTCAGCGACAGAAACAAAATGGCGCGAGCCCGAGTCAAGTGCGGCGCAAACCAGTGGTTTGACTCGACCATTTTCACTCCGACCGTTGGATCTGAGATGGACGGTCGAGATTGATGTATGCATTCGGACAGGTCGGTTGCATGCGCGCACGTGGATCGTTCGATCTGCATCGGACGGCTGACAGCCATCGAGCGCGCGCGGTGCAACTAGTTGGTTCGACCGAGCCAAGCGGTGCGAGTCGGACTCGAGCCTGAGGTTGGGTCCGAGCCCGAGGAACAGTGATTTTAGTTTTTGATTTAAAAGACAGAGAAGGTTTGGGAAATTTTTAGAGGTAGCTCCAGAGCTCCAAAAATTTCGAAATTTTTATGGTAGCTACTAGGGACAGAGGACAACCTTGTGAAATTTTTCCAGGGGTTTTCATGCACTAGATTTTTCCCACTAAAATTCACAAGCTGCTGAACAGAAGTTTGACCAGATTTCAAACTAGGTTGACTTGGCCATATGAATTAGCAAATAAAATCTAAAAATTGTGAAATAATTCAGGGAGGTAGATAGGATGATCAAGATGACAGGAAAAATATTCCTAGGGGATGATCACAAGTTTGAAGGCTAAGAATGTGCTGACAACAATTTCCAATCACAAGAATTAACTTCTAGAAAATTGGAAATTGGGAAAATTTGGAAAACTTCCAAATGATTTGAAGAGACAACAAAAGTTTTTATTTCTCCTCAAAATTTTACATTTGAATAACAAACCCTAAGTTAGGGCTGTTACACCCAACTACTTCCTCCTTCAGATGTCGAAGGAACCACAACCAGCTATCGAAATTCTCACTTTTGACGAAAGTGATGGCTAAGGGCAGAATATGTTTGTTGCCATCAACGCCAATTGCTGTTAGGATCATGCCATTGTATTTCCCAATTAGAAACGTCCCGTCCACTGAGATCACATGCAACATGTGTCTGAATGCATCAATGCAAGGACCGAAGGCTAAGAAGGCCCTTTGCAATACCGTGAAACCTAGCAGTCTTTTGGATGGCTTGTCCTTTCCAGCAATGTATGCGCCTGAATTCCTGTCCTGCAGCATCTGGTGCATACGAGGAAGGTTGTCGTAAGCCGCCTCAAAAGAACCGAACCTTCTTTCCAAAGCCTTTTGCTTTGCATGCCATGCCTTCGTGTAACTAATCTTGTACTTAAATTTCTTCTTGATAGCCATCATGATGTGCTTGGCCTCTAGGTCCGTCTTCTTCACTATCTCTCTGTACATCACATTGGCTATGAAGGTAGATGTTAGGTTGCGATGCTTCGGCAAAACACCACTGAGCAAGCAGAAGTGTGCCTCCACCTTGGAGACAATCCAGTAAGTCTCGTATTTGGGTCTACGAGCGTGCACATACCAAGGACAACCGACCTACTCGCAAACCACGGTGTACTACTCCTGGCTGGATTTGAGGACCCGAAACGTTCGCTACATGGACAAGGCCTACAACTTAATGGCATCCTGCAGTGATCCCTTGTCAGAGAACATTGCATGAAGATGAACCTCCGTACCATGGTACTCCCACGGTGATTCGTGCTCGTCGTGCACAACACGACCCTTAATGTCCACCCTATTCCATTCCTATGGGATAGGACTTTCGTCCTCCACAGAAGAGTCATCGCCATCCTCTTCTAAAGCTTCCTCCCCCGCCTAGGCCGTCAAGTCATCAATCTCCATCTGACGTACTATGCAGTCGACATGCTCCCCTGCATCCGCCTATGCAGTGAACTGAGCATGTGGTGTGTGATATTCCTCTTCTGCCTCCGTAACATCGATCAGCACGTCCTCTTCTGCCTCCGCAACATCGGCCACCTCGTCCTCTTCATGTAGCATGCGTTGCGCGCCTAAGCTGGCCCTACCAACCGGACGAGAGTCGTCGGCATGGCCTCCTTGGACTCCCTTCGGACTTGGTTACACGAGTAGCATGCACTCATATCCACAGTGCCGACAACCTTCCACATAGCCCTTCTATACATCTCTGTGCATCAGTCTACTCAACTCCCACTGAATGTGCGTGGCAGACTAACTCCAAAGCCCATGTAGGACGACACCGCACACCTCGGGGTCCAAGAAGAAGCTGCATGTCAGCCAGTGTAGGACATCTCCGATTCGATCATTTTCCGCATCCAGGTGTACCATACTGACTTGCCAGAAACCACTCAGGTCAACACCATATGGACCTTCACAAATAGTACTAATACTGTAATGCACTTTTAATCTTGTGGGCTCCGACATGACTGATTTCTCATTGCAAATATTTTGAACATTTCAACTAGCCATTTGTCACAATACATTCACGAAATATGTGCTAAATCAATAAGAACAAGAATGGATGAGACTATTACCTTCACGCAAAGACCTTCTCTCCCTATCAGCGAGCTTCCTTCTCCTCCTCTCCCTCTCCCGAGCTCCTCTCCTCCTCTCCCTCTCCCAGGCTCCTCTTCTTCTCCCCCTGTCATTCTCTCTTCAACTCTCCTTCCCCCCTCTCCCGACCTTCTCCCCTTCTTTACTTCCCCTTTCCTTCTCTCCCTCGCCTTCTCTACTCTCTCGAGCTTCTCTCGTTCTCTCCTGAGAGAAATGGTGAAAGAGACCGTGAGTGTGACTTTCTATACAACCGTCTAGTTGCTCAACCGTTGGACGACTTGGCAGCAAGATGCCCCAACGGTTCAGCGACATGGTGACTGTACTTGCTGTCAAATCGCCTAATGGTTGGGCGACTTGGGACTAGTCGCTTAACCATTGGACAACTTACCCAAGTTGCTCGACCACCGGGCGACTACTACGCGTGTAGCTCGACCGTTGGGCGACTTGGGTCAATCGCCTAATGGTTGAATGACTAGTCCCAAGTTGTCCAACGGTAGGGCGATGTAAAATTATTTTTGTAAAATTAAAAAGGCAGGTATATTATTGTATTTTGGAATAAAAAATTGATTATTAAAAAAATTCCCTAATCCCCTATTTGTGCAAATAGCGGCAATGCATCACTGCATGCTGCATTTGGCATGTATTGGGAAATTAACCAACAATGCAATAATGAATACGGGTAAGCATTACATTTGAAGGCAAGATTAATATATACATAGCCAAGCAATCTCATGGATGTTATGACACTACCTAGGGCTATACCTGTCTATTATAATTAAACATGACAAACTACTCCCTCCGTTTCGCTATATTTGTCTATACCTCACCACATGCGCACACACCAAGAAAGCACTAAATCCAATAAATAGTTAATGAGAAATAATCATATATACCCCTATTAAATGACATAATACAACCAGTTAATCTTTTTCAAAGCATTTAAGTAGGAGTAGTGAGCCAAAAAATTGCAATAACTCAATATATTGAAACAAATATTCTAAGGTCATTGGCAAATATAGCAAAACTGAAGGAGTAATTAGCAGGTACACCTTAAATTCCCCCCCCCTTCATAATTAAAACAAGGTACACGATTGTACGGACAAAAGCGACACGCACTTTACTGTTAATCTTTCAACCCTAAAGCGAGTTTGCTTTTGCATTTCTATATTTAGGGCACGCATCTGATTCATTTGCATAATTTCTTCCCCATATCTTTCAGCACAAGCTACACCTAATTGAGAGTACATTCCCCCAAGGGCACCTATTAACTAATCAAAAGGAAACATTGTAGCACAGTAATTAAGTAGCGAAAAATATCGAAAATATTTGCATTGGGGATGATCTAGCCAGGACCATGCTACAAGCACACATAAGCATTGGAAATTGCTGAGCATCTGGGAACAAAATTTCACGGATTTGGCACTCTCTTGCTTTCGATTTTCAAAAAACATTATTTTGGCTTTGGATTACTAGTTTGGGTAAGGGCATCCATTCCTGTGATTGCATATACGGTTATCGTATCGAACCAATTTTTCTTTATGGATATGGCTTTAATCTACTTTTTTACTGAGTGAAGTATACATGCGTCATCTGCATGTTATAATAAGCACAGGAGATTGGGTAATAGTGATTAGGTGGCATCATTAGCCTATCATCTTGCATTGCTTTCTTTTTAGATAATGGAAGAGACAAAACATCTCCCTTGGCCTCTGTATCGAAGATGCAGATAGCCTCATTTATTAGCCTATCATCTTGCGTTGCTTTCTTGTAATTGCTCTGGTTCCATTAGTTATTTTAATTAAGCATTGCATGGGGTTAGCTTTAGGCATATCCGCTCTTTTTCTAGAAGAGTTTGAGTAAGATGTTCATGATATCATATTGTATTTTTTGTTTCTTTCTGTTACAATCCAACCTTTTAGTCTAGTTCATGCAAATTCAGAGAAAACCAGTCATTTTCGTCCGAAAGCTCTTAAAAAATTTAAACAGGTAGGGATAGGCAAGAATTACTTCATGGAAAAGAAGGATGTTCAAGTTAACAATCTAGGAAAAAAGAGGTGCTATTAACTAGGATTTGTTTAGCTCCCGAGTGCCAAAATAACTGGAAGAGGCTAAAAAACATCGGGTAAGGAACATCCACAATTCTGGTATTGATTTTGCAAAAAAAAAAAAAGAAGAGCTAATTTTCTATTTGTATAACTAATTGAATTGCTGAGCTCCAATTGTTAGTGTTGCCAATACTATCCATTGCTTGGTTTTACTACAACGGACCATCCTTCACATACTTTTCTACTTAAGATCTAGATCCATAGCGCGTATGGAGATTGAGAATAATACATATGGACTTAATTTAGATTCCCTATATATCTAATACTTACATTGTAACACCCCGGTTTAACACTCAGCCCGGAATGCCAATAAACTATACTAACTATTAATTTTAAAAATAATTAACAATAAATTACAGCAAACAACTCCATAACAAAACCCATTCACGAGTCACAATAAAACATAATTAATAACACAGAACGCATAGATATTTAATATCTAGAGAGAATAGCAGAATAATAGTCCAAGAATTAAGTGAAACCAAACGAATAGAGTCTATTGAATGAATAAACAAAGTCCAACCAATCATCTAGAGTTAAATAATTTGTCACACATCATTGTTAATTGTGCCATGTTGATGTATGCGGGTGTTGGTTAGACAATATTCCTACTTAGTGCAAGAGAGGGCTCCCGGTAGGTGGTTAGTCCAATGGAAGTGAAACCTTAGTGGGCATAATAACTTTGGGGTAGAATATTGTAAAAGCTTCGTGATAATTGCTTAATCGCACGCTTTCGGAAGCGTATCTTGGCCGACATTTTAAGAAACTATCTCTTGTGGGTAAAGTTGTACCACCTCTGTAGAGTGAAAAGCTATTCGAATAGTTATGTCCACAGTAATGGACATGCTGAGCAAAGCAACTCAAAGTTGGACTTTTGTTTTGTTTTAAAAATGAATTTAGTAAATGTTTTAGCATGATTAATCCTTGTGGAAAAATTGGGCGGTTAGCCATGTGATCGGAGGGTATCATCCACATTTGTATGGAGGTTATCCGCCATGAAATTGAAATTTTTAAAAATTGATTTTAGTTGTGGAATTAAACTGCTTTGGAACTTAGTAAGAATATTTATATGAAACATATCGCTTTATACAAATTGAGGCATATAAGCTCCCACTCATGTATTATAATTCTATTATTGGGTGCAGCTTGTGTAGTACAATTATTTGTACTTACCTTGCTTAAATAAATTGTTGTTCAGAGAAGGAGTACTACGAGGAGGGTGAGGACTTGGATGACTAGGCTATGCCCCCAAATGATTGCCTATGACGAATTGTATGGCCTACTTCATCATTATGTTTTTGCTGCACTTTTCTTCCGGCTTCTAGCCCTTTTGTAATAAATTTGAAATATTATGAATAAATTGCATATTATGGTTGTGCTATCATCTGTTGTCTGACAGTGTACACCAGCTATTCCTAGACTAGTGTGTGAGACACAGAGAATCCGGGATTCTTTACTCCCGGATTCGACAAACTGCCACCCCTTCACGCGTTATATAAGGAGTAAAGCCCTAGTTCTAGTGATTTCTTCCTTGTTGTAAACCATAGTCAATACAACAACACAGAAGTAGAGTTATTATTCTCTTAGGAGAAGGCCTGAACCGGTAGTAGCGTTTGGTAACCCCTAAGTGCATTGTTACACATGTAGGAAATCATGTTGATCTCAGGTCTAAGGATTATACATTATTATTGCTTGAGACCAACTGATGACACATAAAATCATACCAATCTCAATAGTGTCTCAAGATGGGCCAGTCCAACACCATGTTTTTTAACATGTGCTCACACTATTGATTCCATATCCCCATATTTATAACTGGTGAGACATGGTCATCAATCAATATATGTGTTTGTCTATAAGTCACTTGTGTCTTATTAGTGACATCCGACCAGGGATCCTTTTAGAATGACATCAAAGAGCTTCACCAACATGTCACATGCTTGCTAATATTAATAAATGATAATTCATCCAAGCTATATAATAACATTTATTCTATAAATTATAAGCATAGATGTAATACAATCATTTCCATGATTGCCTCTTAGAACATATCACTAACACCTTACTATCCTTTTGGCCGCCGTTGATGAATCTTTCTGGATGATAGAATAAATCTGCTTAACATTTCTCATCCATGCATGTGGGATTTGTGCTCTCAACGACGTGCATGTCCCCTCTTCCACAAGCGTATAACGCATATGTTACTTAATTTCAGACGGTTATAAAGCGGCCGGCAAAATGTTTCATTCATATATAGGTGGTCCTAAACTCCTAATTAAACATGTACTTTGTAATTTCCAAGATAGATATGGTATATATTATATGCAGTATTTTATCCATGAGCATTTGACTTTGGGTGTCGGCAATCAGTGTTGTTATGCTAGAAAACAAACTCATAATCTCGTTCCCATACTAAAGAAGATTCTCTCTTTATCTTATGAAGGAAGGTACGTAGGCAAATGATTCTGGCCCTCCCAGTCAAAAGTTTCCATATGCTAGTTGTATATATATTGTGCTACTTTGGTAATTGGTGGAACGGTGGTAACTTACTTCTGGAGGAGGGCATGTAGCAGTACAACGAGAGGCTTAGCTGCCTTTTGACTCTTCCAAGCATGCTGAGAGAGTACTAGTGGGCAGGAGATCGATGCGGCTCCTGCCGCCTTTATTTTGCAGAGCATGCGCAGCTAGCGCACGGATATGATTCCTGCAAACGCCTTTGCCCGTTACGGCGCTTTGCGTGCGATCGATCGATCACTACGTACCTCTACATGAAATATACTCCACTCATGTACACGCAAGCTAGCTTGGAAGATTGATCAGAGGTAACAGATATATAAAGCGCATGTTTGGGTCCAGTTCTACACACGCACTTTTGCGTCAATCATCTCCCTATCGTGCACAGGCTATCGCTCTCCATCCTCGTCTTTATATGCAGGGATAGAAGCCTGCAATTAAATCCGTAATATTCGTATCCGAGATAAAGTCAATCATCTTCCTGTCGTGCACAGTATCGCTCTCCTAGGGATGGAAATTGGTAAAAGATAATCCGTTTTATCCGATATTCGTATCCGAGAAAACGCAAATGCGGCAAGTAAAAATCCATATTCGAATGGAAAGCGAATACTATCCGGGAAAAATGGATAGCATCTGTATCCGGTATTATTCGTATTCGGCTACTATCGGGGGAAAATAGGCAGTATCCGTATTCGTATTCGGTGTTATTCATATCTGGAAAAAAAATAAATACGAATACTATCCATTTCCCCGATACGAATACGAATACTATCCGTTTTTCTCCTGGATACGAATACGAATACTATCCTTTTCCCCGAAACGTTTCTGTTTCGACGGGGTGTTGATTTGGTGCCGAATCTATAGTTGCTGGGTGTTCTACCGAGATTTATCACAAAAGTTATAGGATATTCGTATTCGACTGAATTGACTACATATTCGATTCGAATCCGAATTCGTTACAACATTCGAATCGTATTCGCATTCGAGAATATTTGAATTCATATTCGCATCCGTTTTAAAAATATAGATTCGTATTCTACACTATTTGATCTGTTTCCATCCCTACTCTCCATCCTTGTCTTTATATGCAGGGATAGAAGACTGCAATTAAATCCGTACTCTTACCAGGGTTCTGAAATTGGACCAAAATCAGAAATTTTGGTTCTACCGGGCCCGGTAGGAATCCAAACCAGCAACAAAAAATCGGTTTGGATGGATTTTGCCCAAAAAATCGAATTTGCTTGAATTTGATATTTTAAATTTAAAATCTGAAAAATTCAAATTTTGATTTGGAAATTTTGGCCGAAATTTTCCGATTTTTGGCCACACACCCCCGCCCCCGATTAAAAAAATATAATCCGGTATTGGAAACCCTGACTCTTACAAAATACTCAAGATCAGAGATCACGTCATGTGTTTCAGATCTGGGGAAAAGGAAAAGAAAGAGCTCTTTAAATTCAACTAGATATTGTTCATGTGCTCCTTAAAATATATTTTTTATATCTAGTAACTACTAGGGTTTTGATTACCGATTTTTATGTTTTATTCGGGGTCACCGGTAGAACCGATTTTACCGATTCTCAAAAAAAATTGGCTGAATTCGGACAAAATTTTCAAATCAAAAATTGATTTTTTTGAAGTTAAAACGAAAAAGATAAAAAACAAGTGCAGTAACGAGGGTTCGAGCACAAGACATGCCCTTTCTAAGGCTAAGAAGATTATGAATTGCCTTTATATTTGACAAAAATCTTGTGAATCCGATTTGTTTTTGCCGGTATGAAATTTAACCAGGGATGCCCGATACACCAAATTCCACCGGTTTTTAGTGTATTTCGTCCGAAATTTTGAACCCTGGTAATTACTAGCTTCTGTTTAGCTCCCGAGTCCTAAAAACACTCCCGAGAGGCCCTAAAATCCTACTCCTACCTGACAGGTGGACCACTCGAGCCGTAATGTCATACAGTTAAAGCCAACAAATATCCTGTCTGGCACATAAACTTCCCTACTTTATCTCCATATCGCTCTGTATCTTTTTCAGCATGCCGAGTGTTAGGCAGTACACTCAGAAACTCGGGAGCTCATCCCCGTTTCTGGTAGTGAGTGGAGATGTACAAAACAAGGAGAAAATGTCAAAGCTATATAAGTCTTTTTGTAGTCCCAGATGGTTGCCAAGTACACTTGCCAAGATATATTTGAGAGTAATAGTTGAATTAGTGTGCTTGCACTACTACAGAAAAGATCATCAGAAATAGTTCTAAACCGTCATCACAGACGGTTTCTGAATCATCTGAATTTATATATCTGTGATAATAGGCGGTTATCACAGATGGCTAGACGGTTTGTGAACCGTCTGTGATAAGTCATAACACAGACGGTTTTATGGTATAAACCGTCTGTGAAGGACTACTATCACAGACGGCTTATACAACAAACCGTCTATGATACATAAGCCATCATAGACCGTTATATGTACCAACCTTCTGTGATTGGAGACATATCACAGACGGTTAGTAAAAATAACTGTCTGTGATATCCTAAATAACACAAAAGGTTTTTGGTGGTAGCCATCTGTGAAGGAGTACTATCACAGACGGTTTATACAACAAACCGTCTGTGATACCTAGGCCATCACAGACCCTATCGCTAGGAAGTTGCAGAGCCGTCCTCGAACGTCCGAGAGTTCTCTCAAATCGAATGAACTTGAATTGATTGTCATGCCCTGTCACTAGGAAGAGTAAAGTAGTAAGTATGTATATTTAAATTGATAATTAAGAAATAATTATTGGGAGATTGACAAACCTCTGGATCCTTTGTCTTAGCACTCATCATTTTCTACATATGACGGCAAACGTAGAATGCACATACGTTCCCTTGTAGTTGCTGGTGGCACTGCAAAAATAGAATTACATATATAGGTATAGTCAGTTCGAGAGGCTAGGTTACGAAGTGTGATATAAGATTATTGTGTTGTAGCGGGGTGCTAGAAATCCCATCCTGTGTTTCAGTGTGGTGCTGTAACAGCCCTAACTTAGGGTTTGTATTTCAAATGTAAAATTTTGAGGAGAAATAAAAACTTTTGTTGTCTCTTCAAATCATTTGAAAGTTTCTACAATTTTCCCTAGCAATTTTTAATTTTTAGAATTTAATTCTTGTGATTGGAAATTTTTGTTATCAGATTCTTAGCTTTCAAACTTGTGATCATCCTCTGAAATTATTTTTCCTATCATCTTGATCATCCTGTCTACCTCCCTGAATTATTTCACAATTTTTAGATTTTATTTGCTATTTCAAATGGCCAAGTCAAACTAGTTGGAAATCTGGTCAAACCCTAGGTCAGCATGCTTGTGAATTTTCTGCAGAACTTCTCAGTGCATAAAAAGTTCTGGAAAATTTATGAAATGTTGCTCTCTGTCTCTAGTAGCTACCATAAAAATTTCGGAATTTTTGGAGCTCAGGAGCTACCTCTAAAAATTCCCAAACCTTCTCTGTCTTTTAAATCAAATTCTAAAAATCGTTCTCCTCGGGCCCACTCAACCTCGGGCTCGAGTCCGACTACGACACTTGACTCGGCCGCACCGCCTAATCGCACCGCGCGAAGTCCAAACGATCGTGACCGTCCGATGCAAATCGAACGATCCACGCCGCGTCGCGAACCGACTGTCGAATGCATACACCAATCTCGGCCGCCCATTTCAGATCCAACGGCCGGTGCGTTGTCGATCAAATCAAACCACCGGTTCGCATCGCTTCGTCGCCGCCGACATATGGGTCCCACTGCGAGTTCTTCCTCGCCGACTCCGCGCCTCGGAGCTCGCCGCGATCGCGCATGCGTGCCACGCACTTCGCCGCCGCCACGCGGACGCGTGTCCGCCTCGAGGGATCGCTCAAGTCCATCTACCTCATAGGGTCGCCCATTCCTTCGCGCACCATTCTTGCGCCTCTCCGCCCATTTCTTAGCTTCGCCGAGAAAACTTCGAGCGTGGCGCCGCCGCTTTGAGCCGCCTTGAGCCGCGATCGCACCATCGTGTTCCTCTTGCCTCGCCGCCTCCATTTTGCCTATTCCGGTCCTTGGCGCCCAAAGTGGATCACCAAGGGCGGTATCGCTGTCTCGCCTCGGCGATCTCGATCCCGTGAGCTCGCTTGCGACTGGTGAGTTTCGGCTCCGCCACCTAGTCCCTTAGGATCGCATTGATCACCGAGTCTAACGGTGGGCTTGTTTACGCCTTTTGTGCATCGTTGCGCGCGTGCGACCAATTCTTCTCCAAGCTCGGTTTCGCCGCCGTGGAAATTCCGGTCACCTCGGGCTTTCTTCGTCGGCGTTATCGTGTGCTTCTTGCTCTCGTTGTTGAGGCGGCTTAAGCACACCTTCCGAGTTAACTAGTGTTTTGATGTGTTTTTAGCTTAGGAAATTCATAGAAAATTTAATAACTTAAAGTGAATTCGTTTCTCTGTTTACGAAATTTTGTTATATCATGCTTGAGCTCTTTGTGAAAAGTTTAGTGTGTTTTGTTGTTGTTGTATTGTTTGAGTTTTGTCGTGTGTTTCGTTCTTATTTCTGTGCGTTATGTTCGATCGTTAGGCTTCGATATTTGCGGCAACCCCGAGGACGATCCTCCGCAACAACTTGAGCAACAGCAAACTGAACAAGCGCTTTGATCATGTTTAATCCAGATTTTAAAGATTAATATTTTGTTTCATTTGTATGTATGCATTGCTTAATTTGTGTTAAATTGATTAGTTAAATCCGTGAATGCATATCCTGTAGACAAAATATTGATCTCTACTACTGAGCTTAGGTTATTTGTCGTGATTAGAGATCATTTGGATGATCTCTTGTCACTTAGTAGATCCGGTCAACTTGCTTAGACATGCTTAGCTATCGGTAGAATCAAGTGTTATCGACTTTTGTCGGTAACCTTGATCACACAAAATTTACTATAACTTCATGTTTTAGCATTTTTGCTATGTTTAATTGCAAAATTAAAAATGAAAACAAAAATGATTTAGACTTGGGCACAATGGTAAGACTGGTGTGATCATTGGGTGATCGGAAAGGTGCCCGAGTCGATAAGGACCAAGTTACTTGCGCCACCGCATCGAGCATTTTGCGTGCTAACCACACTAGAGTATATGGGACCTCTCTTGACCTAGTACTTTGCTGTATTGGCCCGGGTCGCAGGAGGTCGCAGGAGGGACGGAGGTGGGAGCATGGTAGTTGTCCCAAAAGCTTTATCCCGAGTGGGTAGTTGTCTTTTCGCTTTACCATGTGCGTATGGGTTTCTATCCATACGAGCGCCTGTGAGTTAATACACAATATTGGAAACAGTCTCAGGACTTAGTCGTGCCAAGATACCTTCGAAGTGTGCTTTGGCTTAGCGGCGATCAAGTGTGGGTACATTGGTACACCCCAGGGTTAAAACTATTCGAATAGCCTCGCCCTAGGTTATGGACACGCTGATTCGCCGTAAGAACTAGACTACAACATTTAAATAAAAATTTGAAACATATGGCCCCACTAAACAAGCCCGCATGTAGCATATTAATGTGTCCGCTAGTTCACATGTCGGTCTTGCGGGTACAAAGACAATCTTTGTACTCGTGTGCTTTGCTTGATGTTTTTGTTGCAGAGGAAGAAGGTGAGCCTCAGGGTCCTCACTACGTGAGTCGTGTTGCCGTTTCTTGGACGACTAGTCTTGGCGGTCCGGTCAGATGCCTTGTGGGTGAAGGCACACTGATTGGCTTTGTTTATAGCCATCTTATGGCACTTTTGCTTCCGCTGTCTCTCTTTTGTTATTTGTGTACCTTGTGGCCAGTCGGCCATTGTCTGTAATATCTTTACTATTTGGTTATCTTCCGTTTGTAGTGTGATGTTTGGACTCTATGTGTGGAATGGAGTTGATGTCTAATTTTGTACCGGGGTGTGTATACTGCTTTCTGGGAAGTATACATATCTCGAGGATCAGTTTATTTGATTTGTGATGTTAGGACCAGGTGGTTGGTTAAGCATTACAAACCAAATAAACTGGGGTCCTCACAAAGTTGGTATCAGAGCCATTCTGACCGTAGTAACCCAAGCATAGTCGTCCTTAGGATATTTTTGAAAGGCTTATTTTCAAAGTATCAAGAGGGTTTATGAAAACTTAGGCAGGTTCTCAGATTTTATTCCTTACCTATCTTAGCTTTCTACTCTCATCTTACTCTAATTTAAGTTTTGAAACTTGGTTTTCCTCTTTCCTTTCAAAAGATAGTTGCTACCGGTAGAATCAGTCTTTGGGAGAACCATAGAGAATTAGTCTAATTAAAATTTGTGGGAGCATAAGGGTAAGATATGTATGAGTTGCTAAGTGTCTAATTTTTGTCAATTGGTTTTGTAACTTAAAAGTCTTGTGTTTGTTTTGTGCTGTTAGTAAGTTATTTGCAGTGGGTTATCGACTTCTTGTTTTCCGGCTATTGTTAACTTGCCTTAGTGAAACAGGATGGCCGGGAGAACGCGTGGTAGTCAGCAGGCGGTCATGATGAGGAGCTTCCCCTCCTCCGACCATGGTGAGGTGCTCGCCGATCGAGCGAAACCGCATGGACCAGACGCGCATCTTGGAGGTTATTGCTAGAATACCTCCACTCCCGCCGGTGGTGGCGGCCACCGACTCGCTGGGACTTGCAGAGTTCCTCCGCACGCAGCCACCGACTTTCTCCCGCCTCGAGGACCCTCTCGATGCGGATGATTGGCTGCGCATGGTTGAGCGAAGCTCAACATAGCTCGATGCCGCGCAGGATAAGGCGCCGCGCCCCACCGGCTTGAGGGCGCGGCACTCTCATGGTGGGAGAATTATCTCGCCATGCAGCCCGCGCGCCATGTGGTCGCGTGGGAGGAGTTCAGTCGCTTTCGTCGCCCACATCCTCGACGGCCGATGAAGTCAAGAAAAGAGTTCCTCGCGCTCAAGCAAGGGCGCAAATCTGTGACGGAGCACCTGTACGAGTTCAATCATCTGGCTCGTTATGCTCCGGGGGAGGTGGCCTCAGATGAGGCTAAGCAGGAGAAATTTATGGATGGCTTGTCCGAGGAGCTGCAGACAAGCTATCCATTGTGGACTTCTCGGACTTTCGTGCCTTGGTAGATAAGGCCATTGTTGCAGAGCATAAGGCAAAGGCGCTGGGCGAGTCCCGCAAGCGCAAATGGGAGGCGCATCAGTCTACTCACACCAGCCTCGTTCGTCCTCGGCCGGGCCACGCACCGATGGCCCGTTCTTTTGCTCCACCGCGCCGAGACCATCTCACACAGCTCCTCGCCCACCGCAGCCGTGAGCCAGCCACGTGCGCCGCGATCCAGCAGCGAGCGGCCTCCGCAATCCGGCGGCCGAGGTGACTTGTTTATTTGCCACAACAAGGGCCATTATGCGAATGCTCGCCTCGAGTGTTGCGGCAGCCCTCGCCCTAATGGAGGACGCGGCGGGAGCGGCCACCGCCTCGACGTAAGATTATTCAAGACCTGTGGTGCGAGCAATGCCGGGTGAACCACCTTTCACCGAGGAGGCTCGAGGCGCGGATGTCGTGATGGGTACACTTCTTGTTAATTCTCGTCCCGCTGCAGATATTTGATTACGAGCATCGCATTCTTTTATTTCAAGATCATTTGTCGCTAGTGGTCTTCACTTTGTGTTCCTTTGGGGATTCCTTTACTCATTCGCTCTCGGGTTCGGAAATGAGAGCCGATATGGAATGCCGCGTGTTCCTATTGAGGTCAAAGGGTAGGATTTTTGGCAAATCTTATTACGCCGATTCAAAGAAGTCCGATGTGATTCTTGGCATGGATTGGTTGTCCCAACACTTGGGGCGGTCGATTGTGCGGGAAGATAGTTTATCTCACCAGCCCTTCAGGCGAGCAGGTCGGATTTTCGCCGCAGCTTCAGGGGCCACATCTATGTGCATTAGAGACAAAGCCAGCCTTGCAGATTCAGGATGTTCCCATAGTATCTGACTTTGAGGATGTTTTTCCGATGATTTGCCCAGATGCCTCGGTTCGAGACACAGGTTTGTCATCGAGTTGCTTGCCCGACGCCCCAATTTCGGGCGCCAGACGGATGCCTCCCAATGAGCTAGAAGAATTGAAGAAGCAGCTTGGCGAGCTCCAAGCAAAGGGTTTCATCCGTCCCGCCATCTCATTGGGGTTGTCCGGTGATCTTTGTGAAGAAGAAGGACAAGACTTTGCGTATGTGTGTTGATTACCGTCCTCTCAATGAAGTGCGGTGAAGAACAAATATCCTCTCGCCCGCATTGATGATCTTTTGACCGGCTTGTCCGAGCTCGTGTGTTCTCCAAGATTGATCCGAGATCGGGCTATCATCAGTCGAGGATCGATCGGAGGATATTCAAGACGGCTTTCACTACTCGTTATGGCTCAGACGAGTACACCGTCATGTCTTTCGGTTTGACCAATGCTCCAAATGTTGTTCATGAACCTTATGAATTCCGTATTCATGGAATATTTGGACAAATTTGTGGTGGTTTTTATTGATGACATTCTTATCTATTCCAAGATCAAGTAGAGCATGCCGAGCATCCAAGATTGTTTTGGGCAAGTTATGGAGCATCACCGTATGCAAAGTTCAAAGAAATGTGAGTTCGTTGAAGGAAGTGGCATTTTTGGGCCATGTTCTTTCACCGAGGCATAGCCGTGGATCCCAAAAAGTCGCGATGTTCTATCTTGGGCCACCAAGTCGATCCATCGATGTGCGGAGTTTTCTTGGTTTAGCTGGCTACTATCGCCGCTTTATCGAGAACTTCTCCAAGATCGCAAAGACGATGACTGAATTGCTTAAGAAGGACAAGAAGTTTGTATGGTCCTCTGCTTGTGATGAGAGCTTTCGTGAGCTCAAACAACGATTGACTTCACTCCACCCTTACTCTTCCCGATATCCACAAGAGCTTCGATATTTATTGCGTGCCTCTGTCGGGGCTTGGGTGTGTTCTTATGCAGAAGGCAAGGCGCTTGCCTATGCATCCAGCGCTTGAGACCTCACGAGCTCAACTATCCCACCCATGATTTAGAGCTTGCTGCGGTGGTTCATGCACTCAAGATTTGGCGGCATTATTTGATCGGTAACCGCTGTGAGGTGTATTCCGATCATAAGAGTTTGAAATACTTATTTACTCAGCCAGATCTGAACCTCAGGCAAAGGAGATGGCTAGAATTAATCAAAGATTATGACATGGGTATTCAGTATCACCCTGGCAAGGCCAATGTGGTTGCTGATGCACTTAGTCGAAAGGTGTATTGCAATACTTTGATGATCCAAGAGCAGCAACCTGCGCTTCTTGCAGAATTCCAGCGTCTCAACTTGGGTTTGGTTGAGCATGGTTCCCTTGCTGCCTTGGTTGTGCAACCAACCTTGGTGGATCAGATCAAGGCAAGACAAAGAATCGATGATGGCGTGGTAAAATCAAGCGTAACATCGGGGATGGTTCACCAAGTGTTTCACGTAAGATGAACACGGTGTTGTATGGTTTGGGCAGCGCTTGTGGTCCCAAAGGTCCCCGAGTTGCGGATTTGATTCTCGCAGAGGCCCATGATTCGCCTTTATCCATCCATCTCGGGCCACTAAAATGTACCAAGATCTGCGTCGAGATTCGGTGGACTCGCATGAAGCGCGAGATTGCCGTGTTCGTGGCCGATGTGACATATGTTGTCGCGTCAAGGCCGAGCATCGGCGTCGGTGGTCTTCTTCACCCTTACCTATTCGGAATGGAAGTGGATCAGTGAGGCATGGATTTTATCATCGGTCCGCCGTGCTTCTTGGGAAGGATGCATTATGGGTTATAATTGATCGATTGACGAAGGTGGCCCATTTCCTTCCAAAGGCGATCGAAGATTGATGTGAATCACCTAGCGGATCTTTACATATCCCGCATTGTGAGTCTCGCATGGTGTGCCACGAACGATAGTGTCGATCGTGGCTCTCTTTTCACTTCCGATTTTGGCACACTGCAGAGAGCCATGGGTACCGTCTTTCCTTCACTCACCTATCATCCTCGGGATCGATGGTCGACGGAGCGAGTCAACCAAGTTCTAGAAGATATGCTCGTGCTTGTGTTCTCTCCTACGGAAAGAATTGGGAGAAGTGCCTACCGCTGCCGAATTCTCCTACAACAACAGCTTCGAGCTAGTCTCGGTATGGCACCGCTTGAGGCTTTGTATGGGAGGCGCTGCAGAACCGTTGAACCGGTCGTAAACGGTGAAAGGCGCTTCTTTGGTCCGCATTCCATCAATGAGGCCAAAGTCAAGTGCGCTTGATTCGTGAGCACTTGCGCGTAGCTTAGTCGAGCGTAAGAGCTATGCGGTCGGCGTCGCCGTGAGTTGAGTTTCCACCCAACGACTTTGTGTATCTCAAAGTCTCACCTCTGAAAGGTCATCGCCGTTTAGCGTTAAGGGCAAATTGGCTCCTCGGTATGCCGGACCCTACCGCATCATCGATAGAGTGGGAGCTCGTTGCTTACAAGTTAGACTTGCCACTACACTTGAGGGGGTGCATGATGTTTTCCATGTGTCGCAATTGAAGAAGTGCCTCCGTGTTCCGTTGAGGAAACACCATTGGAAAATATCGATGTGCGTGAAGATCTGCCTTATCGTGAGCGTCCGCTCGTATCCTCGAAGAAGCTGAACGCGAACAAGGAACCGTGTGATCAAGTTCCTTAAGGTTCAGTGGTCGAACCACTCCGAGGATGAAGCCACTTGGGAGCGGGAAGATCGCCTCCGAGCGAGATTACCCATCCTTCTTCTCGTTGATCGTAATCTCTGGCGAGATTCTGTAAGGGGGAGATTTGTAACAGCCCTAACTTAGGGTTTGTATTTCAAATGTAAAATTTTGAGGAGAAATAAAACTTTTGTTGTCTCTTCAAATCATTTGAAAGTTTCTACAATTTTCCTAGCAATTTCCAATTTTAGAATTTAATTCTTGTGATTGGAAATTGTTGTTATCAGATTCTTAGCTTTCAAACTTGTGATCATCCTCTGAAATTATTTTTCCTATCATCTTGATCATCCTGTCTACCTCCCTGAATTATTTCACAATTTTTAGATTTTATTTGCTATTTCAAATGGCCAAGTCAAACTAGTTGGAAATCTGGTCAAACCCTAGGTCAGCATGCTTGTGAATTTTCTGCAGAACTTCTCAGTGCATAAAAAGTTCTGGAAAATTTATGAAATGTTGCTCTCTGTCTCTAGTAGCTACCATAAAAATTTCGGAATTTTTGGAGCTCAGGAGCTACCTCTAAAAAATTCCCAAACCTTCTCTGTCTTTTAAATCAAATTCTAAAAGTACTGTTCCTCGGGCCCGAACCCAACCTCAGGCTCGAGTCCGACTCGCACACTTGACTCGGTCGCACCGCCTAACTGCACCGCGCGCGAGTCCAAACGATCGTGACCGTCCGATGCAAATCGAACGATCCACGTCGCGTGCGCAACCGACCTGTCCGAATGCATACACCAATCTCAGCCGTCCATTTCAGATCCAACGGTCGGTGCGTTGCTGATCAAATCAAACCACCGGTTCGCATCGCAAATCGTCGCCGACATATGGGTCCCACTGCCGTTCTTCCTCGCCGACTCACGCCTCTCGGAGCTTGTCGGCGATCGCGCATGCGTGCACGCACTGCCGCCGCCACGCCGGACGCGTGTCCGCCTCCTGTGGATCGCTCAAGTCCATCTACCTCATAGGTCGTCCATTCCTTCTCGCAGCCATTCTTGCGCCCTCTCCGCCCATTTCTTAGCTTCGGCCGGAGAAAAACTCGAGCGTGGCGCCGCCGTTTCTGAGCCGCCCTTGAGCCAGCGACCGCACCATCGTGTTCCTCTTGCCTCGCCGCCTCCATTTTGCCTATTCCGGTCCTTGGCGCCCATGGATCACCAAGGGCGATCGTCGTCTCGCCTCCGGCGATCTCGATCCCGTGAGCTCGTTTGCGACCTGGTGAGTTTCCAGCTCCGCCACCTAGTCCCTTAGGATCGCATTGATCCACTGAGTCTAACGGTGGGCTTGTTTCTGCCTTTTGTGCATCGTTGCGGGCGTGCGACCAATTCTTCTCCAAGCTCGGTTTTCCGCCGCCGTGGAAATTCCGGTCACCTCGGGCTTTCTTCGTCGGCGTTATCGTGTGCTTCTTGCTCCTGTTGTTGAGGCGAAGCTTAAGCACACCTTCCGAGTCTTCTAGAAGTCCGTACGCCTTCTCGCGTGGACGTGCTTTCTTCTCCGCCTCGGCCGTCGTGAGCTCAACTCCGTGACCATCGGACCGCGCCGCCACCACCGGGTTCGCAAAGTCTCGTGAACCCGGTATCACTCACTCGCTTTGAAACTCACCGGTTTGCGTGATCCATCGCGCGCCGCGCCGCTGCCGTCCCGTCGCGCCGGTGAGCCGCCAGGAGTTAGTTTAACTCTAATCATGTCTAGTTTGAGTCTCGACTTGTGGGCCTGTTGGCTAATCACGCTTGGAGAATCTTTAATCCAACCGCTTTATTTCGCCTTGAGTCTCTCGCTCATGTGGGCTGGAATGTCGGTTAGGGTCTGTAGTTTCCTTAATGCGCTTTCTCGATGGGAAGCGATTTCTGAGGGTATGTTAGGTTCACTTTAGTAAGCCAAGACGTATTCTCGAATACGCCTTCGCGTCGCTTGCCGTGGCGGTCGAGTCGACTCGATCGGCGCCTGCGCGAGCCCGCATGTCGATGTGCAGGGGCTAGCTAGCTGTGGTGCGAAATGAAATGCGTGCATTTTAGATTTGAAATGATTTAGTATTTACGGTTTATGTTTTCGTTGAACTGTTAATTCAATTAAACTTGTAAAATGCATAACTAATTCAATTTTTATCCAAATTGCATGAATCCAGTGCTGTTTATTTTCATTTCGAATGTATTATTTACTAAAATTAGTTTCATCCATGTCTCTGTAGCAAAAATCTGTTAATTAATAAAATGATGTCTTATGTATCTTCTAGATTAGAAAATGCATATCTCTTTCAATATTTGTCCAAATCCAGTGAAACCAATTTTGTAATTTGTCATTTTTAATGTACTAATTAATAGGATAGGTTTTATACACTGTTTCTGTTCATGAAAATTTGTTAAGTAATTAACTAGTGTTTTGATGTGTTTTTAGCTTAGGAAATTCATAGAAAATTCTTAATAACTTAAAGTGAATTCGTTCTCTGTTTCAAATTTTGTTATATCATGCTTAGGCTGCTGTGAAAAGTTTAGTGTGTTTTGTTGTTGTTGTATTGTTTGAGTTTTGTCGGTGTTTTCGTTCTTATTTGCTGTTATGTTCGATCGTTAGGCTTCGATATTTGCGGCAACCCTGAGGACGATCCTCCGCAACAACTTGAGCAACAGCAATGAAAAAAGCGATTTGATCATGTTTAATCCCAGTATTTTAAAGATTAATATTTTGTTTCAAATTGTATGTATGCATTGCTTAATTTGTGTTAAATTGATTAGTTAAATCAGTAGTTGCATATCCTGTAGACAAAATATTGATCTCTACTACCCGAGCTTAGGTTATTTCTTGTGATTAGAGATCGCCGGATGATCTCTTGTCACTTAGTAGATCCGGTCAACTTGCTTAGACATGCTTAGCTATCGGTAGAATCAAGCGGTTATCGACTTTTGTCGGTAACCTTGATCACACAAAATTTACTATAACTTCATGTTTTAGCATTTTGCTATGTTTAATTGCAAAATTAAAAATGAAAACAAAAATGATTTAGACTTGGGCACAATGGTAAGACTGTGTGATCTGTTGGGTGTGATTGGAAAGGTGCCCGAGTCGATTAAGGACCGAGTTACTTGCGCCACCGTCTTCGAGCATTTTGCGTGCTAACCACACTAGAGTATATGGGACCTCTCTTGACCTAGTACTTTGGCGTGTATTGGCTCCGGGTCGCAGGAGGTCGCAGGAGGGACGGAGGTGGGAGCATGGTAGTTGTCCGAAAAGCTTTATCCTGAGTGGGTAGTTGTCTTTTCGGCTTTACCATGTAAGCGTATGGGTTTCTATCCATACGAGCGGCTCGTAGTTAATACACAATATTGGAAACAGTCTCGTAGGACTTAGTGTGTACAAAGATACCTTCTAAGTGTGCTTTGGCTTAAAGGCGGTCTGAAGTGTGGGTACATTGGTACACCCCTGCAGGGTTAAAACTATTCGAATAGCCTCGTCCTAGGTTATGGACACGCTCGGATACGCCCCGTAAGAACTAGACTACAACATTTAAATAAAAATTTGATGGGTGGTACGAATCTGGGATTCGTGCTATTGTTGTAGTGACTATTGGGATAGTCACTTCTAGGTTGTTTTATCTTTCGCTTTTGTTATTAATATCCGTACTGTTATTTCAATCTTATAAATGAATTGCAAACTTGCCCTTAAAACCGTACTACATTATTGCAAATGAAAATTGGCTTTATGCAAATGAAACATATGGCCCCCACTAAACAAGCCTGCATGTAGCATATTAACAGGTCTGCTAGTTCACACGTCAGTCTTGCGGGTACAAAGACAATCTTTGTACTCAGGTGCTTTGCTTGATGTTTTTGTTGCAGAGGAAGAAGGTGAGCCTCAGGGTCCTCACTTCGTGAGTCAGGTTGCCGTTTCTTGGGCGACTAGTCTTGGCGGTCCTGGTCGGATGCCTTGTGGTGAAGGCACACCGATTGGCTTTGTTTATAGCCATCTTATGGCACTTTGCTTCATTGTCTCTCTTTTGTTATTTGTGTACCTTGTGGCCAGTCGGCCATTGTCTGTAATATCTTTACTATTTGGTTATCTTCCGTTTGTAGTGTGATGTTTGGACTCTATGTGTGGAATGGAGTTGATGTCTAATTTTGTACCGGGGTGTGTATACTGCTTTCTGGGAAGTATACATATCTCGAGGATCAGTTTATTTGATTTGTGATGTTAGGACCAGGTGGTTGGTTAAGCATTACAAACCAAATAAACTGGGGTCCTCACAGGTGCTCGGTTCCTTGTGTCTCCCTCCCCCGACAACATAGGCGCTGAACGAACTATGTGATTCCAAAAAATTATCCTCAGCCATTTCAAACGAAGGAAGACTACAATAGAGTTATGTATGAAGAAAATGAGCATACATGTTGAGTACTTCTTGCACAAGGGTGAAGTCATGGTAGTTTTTGAGTAGGGAATCAAGGTATATTACCTTGTTCCACTTTGGTACAATGTCTAGAAGGATCTAGTACCACCTACTCATGTATGTTGCTATAGTCATTAAACCTAAGTTTGTGTTGCGTATAAAGTATAAATGAAATTTGTATAGCAAGTAGTAAAGCAGTTACCCCTGGTTGTAGGGCACTAGTATGTAGTCTTTGTCACAGTGAGCAAGCAATCCACTCGTTATGTATTTCTCGACGTATGATGCGTCTTGGGTGATGCATTTCTTAGAGATCAACTATGGGTCGAGGAAACCCACCGGTTCTTGCGATCGTTAGGCTTGTTGCATCATGTATCTATGCATAAGCAATGAGTTATGACATATATCGGTATTACATGAATGTAGAACTTGATTGTACACACTTACAGTGTCCAGCATCGTAGAAGTGAGGCGTCGAGGGCGTCGAGGTTAGATAGTTCGAATATTTCTTGGAAGCCCACGACAAAGTAGCCCGACTTATGGAAGAAATGGCTCTTCGTGTAGCTGACGATGATTCTAGCAGGCCAGTTTTTCCTCCGCTCGTTGGTTGTCTCCATGTACTAGACATGCAAAATCTCACAAGAGATTCCAAGGTAGGGTAATAGTGGGTCGGGGACCAACGACATTCCGAGGGAGAACGTCCAGGCTTGTGAGGTGCCTTAATCTTCTTCAATTTGGCCTTAGTGCATTGCGTGCTATTTGTCTTCCTGGGAGATGACTCGTCACGCTTTTCTTGTTTCTTCGCCACTGTCTCCACGTACGGGAGCCGATACAAAGGCCTTTTGAAGCGGGGGTTGAGGTGGAGTCATGGAGGGATCTGTTGGAGAGGCATGGTCGTGTTACAATCGTGACACTACAGGGTCCAGGGCTCTTGGGCCACTAGACAAAAGTGTGCACAACATCCCTTAGTGTTATGATGTCTTCGTTCGAGGGCTTCTCCAGTGGGACAGCCATAAAATTATCATGTACAATGTCCACCTGGACCTTGACATAACCCTGCACCAGCTAGACACCATGCAGCATTGTCACTTCCTGGCATGGAAACATCATCCCCCACCCAGTCTTAATAGAAATGGACCCAACCAGCCTCACTTGGAGCTTGCAGGGTGTGTGATGCAGATCCAACTAGCAAGCTAGCAGGATCGCATTGTTTTGGCCCGATCTTTCACGGTACGGCTTGATGATAGCTTCCTTTGGTCGTTAGCTCTTGTGCAACACAAGAACAATAAGACCTTCTTGATAAATCCTTCTCCCACGCACACCACAACACGTGAACAAAAGGTAGTAGAACTGAAGTTCCAGCGAATAAAATCCAACACCTCAATTAGATTCAACACACCAAAGAGCAATTCCTCACAGAAATCTCAAGAACACGATAACCTTGCCACCAAAACCATGGTGATTTTCTGGTATCTATTTCTTAACTCATAACATAACTTTCCACTCTCCTTTACAATGGGATATGCCTAGGCCTTATATTGGCACCTAAGGGTGCGACCAAAAACACACGCACAGCCTAATGCCGGATCAAACTCATGGCCAAAGAGGCTGAAACAAACTAAAAACATGTTCTACCTGGACTCTATCCCTAAGAAACAAAATGAACATCCAAAACAGACTCTTACTTTCCTAATAAACTAATTTGAATTGGTATGGAACCAATCCAGATGTATCTGATCGGTGAAATCATATGTTCTTCTATTCCTGGCCCATCTCTGGCTTCCAATCTTTCTATCTTTTTCACTTGCCATATTGGTTTTGGATCACCTGGATAGAGACGTGGATGTGGAGCATCTCTGGACTTGGTCGTAGACCACCTGGACGTGATCGTAGACCTACTGGGGGGTGGTCGTAAGCCACCTAGTCGTGGTTGTAGGCCAACTGGTCGTGGTCGTGAACCAACTGGTCGTGGTCATAAACCACTTGGCTGTGGTCGTGAACCACCTAATTGTGGTCGTGGGTCTCCTGGTCCTAGTTGCCGAGTATTGTTGTCACCGAGTACCTCTCCCACCGAGTACTATTCCCATCAAGTACTATACCCACGAGTACTCCTTCCGCTGAATATTGTTCCCGTCGAGTACTGTTCCCGACGAGTGCTCCTTCCACCGAGGACTAGTCATAGATCCGGTGGAACTGGTCGTAGACCTTGTGAATCTAGTCGTATACCTAGCTGAGCTGGTCGTAGACCCTCCTGAACGGGTCGTAAACCTTCTTGAGCTGGTCGTATCCTTGTGGATCTGGTCGTAGACCCTTAGGAACTGGTCGTAAACAATCAGGAACTGGTCATGGACCTTACTCTCTTTTAGCTCTACTTGCACCTGGCCCACTCTTGGCCAAATCAGTAATAATGCTACTTGGTGCCGCATCAGTGTGGGATAAAAAATATTCAATAAACTTGCTTTCTCGTCTGGTATTCATGGCACAGCAGAGCGATTGCTTTTCTGAGAGCGCATTTCGCGTGCCTTGCCTGAATCTATTCGGTGGCTTTGATCCTGTTTGCCGAAAGGATAATGTGCTCAAATTGTGATTCCTTTTAACTGCTAAACAAATGATCCTCTGTTGGCTGAAAGTATATTCGATGTTTATAAAATAATTTTTGACATATTAGTGAAACATTAGTTTGAGCTCAAAGTCTAATTTACAGTTGTCACATTTAATTAGTGAAGAATATTGACAAAAATGGTGAGGAATTGTATCTGAATATTTTCTAAAACTATGCTAAAACCACTAATTTTAAGACAGTATGCTTTAACTATGATTATTCCTGCTGAAATTATATTTGAATATTTGCTAAAACCGCTAATTTTACGACAAGTAGTTCAACACTTGTGCAAAGAACTTGGTGTACTCATGCCTAATCCAATAGCTATTGTTGCAGAAGATGACGTAGTCGCCCCACCCTTCCGTCATGCCACAGCTGGTGTTCGTGCACCGGTGGCCATCCTTCGGTAGCACCTACACCTGGCCCTACAGACAGGCCATCTTCTTCCACGTTGCCTCTCAGACCATGTCCGCAGTGAGGCTCCGACATCGCCTGCACCACCGGTTGGTCCTCTTGGCCATCTCGCACTTGGCTCCGACTGGCTCGCCCTCAACTTGCCTAATGTAGTGGTTTCCAACATCGTGCGCCTCGTCGGCCGTGTAGAGGAGGAGGTCGAGAACGTAGGCTGTGACCTTATGGCTGGTAACGGTCGCCCGATCGAGGCACACGAGGCCACACTTCATGTCCTGGTGCGTGAAGACGAGCATGAGGCTAACGATGAAGAAGGCTCCATGTTGCTGGCGTCAGCCAGGTGGTTAACGACGGTGAGGTAGCACTCGTTGTCCAGCCACTTCATTGCCTTCTCCTGCTCCAGCGCCACACGTCTCCCCATGGCGTGCTTCTTGGATGTGATGAGGACATCAACCCTCCAGATACGACCGCTAGTCCACCTCCAACCGAGCTACTCGACTTCCCTCGATTCGGCTGCGTCAAACTCTATTCCAACGGGTTGACAAATTTGCTTCACTTATATATGGTGTCGCGCCACCTCACTTTGGCCTGAGGGCCTTGTATCAATCATTGGGCCCAAAGGACAGCCACCACTTTAGGTTATTTGGGCCGACCACCTCCCTGGCCACCCCCTCTCTTGGGTGCACTATTCATGGCCATACTATTCACATGAATGATGTCATGAATAGTACCACCCCTCTGTCTCTTAGCTATGTGCGGCTCCCCCTCCCCTATTTAAGGTGGTCGCATCCCTCTAGTTTTCCTTGGATTTTATTTAGTTAAAAGTTAGCTACATTATAACTTCGTGTATTGGCTTGTGTCAACTAGACCAAACCTAAATACCGCTTCGTGATCCCACATTATTGAGTACTTCAATCCTATTTGCAATTTTAGATTGCTTATTATCTTGTTCATGCGTATTCTTTGATTGCATGCAGGAATAGACCTTCGTGGTCAGGTCGATCGTGCTTCTAGCGAGGTTGATAACAGTCACGGAGTTGGTTCAGCGATTGTCGGGCATATTGGTTATGTACGATTGGTAGCCAAATCGTGAGAGTTGTCTCCATCAAATCAAATTATCCTTTTCATCGAAAGATCGGGACACCCATTATCGCATCAGGACGCCTTGTACATGGCCTTGCAACTCTAATATATACGTACACAATTCAAGACGTCAGAATCTTAATACATGCATGAATTGGTTACCGCCACAAACAGTAGTACGTATTTTTGTAGGTATATAAATATGAGTGGCTCGTAGGCTGTAGAGGTCAGCCATGGGCTGAGGAGAGCTCGCGGCCACTTGGCCGACATTGTTGACGACAACATCATGAAGAAGAGTGATGGTGATTGCCGACCTCCTCGCTTTGGTCCTCGTCGTCATGCTCCGCGTGCTCACCATGGCGCGCGACGGTACTAGCTAGCTGCGTATGTATCCAATACCATGTGTACGCTTCTACAGCAAGAACTCGCTTACTTACTGCTAGACGCATGCAATAGATACAATGAGATGCAAGAGAAATGCAAAAACCTAAAGAGATCAAGAAGATCAAAAAGCTCAAAAGAAGATCAAAGAAAAGATCAGATGAACAAGAAAAGCTCAGAAGAGAACCAACAACCCTCAAACCAACCCATAGGAATAAATTACCCTTAACTCAGTCCTCAAGGTGGAAAATCTAGTTGGGTATAATGGCTTGTTAAGAATGTCAGCTAACTGAGCCTATGACTCTACAAACTCTAGCACAATATCACCCTTCTCTACATGGTTTCCAAGGAAAGGATAGGGAATGTCAATGGGCTTGGTATTCGAATGCTGCACCGGGTTCTTGGCTATGTTAATGGTGCTAGTGCTGTCATAGAGGAGTGGCACACTATCGAAGGAAACCCCGTAGTGCCTAAGACTGCACACCATCCATAGAATTTGACTACAGCAGCTAGCAGCAGCAACGTACTCAGTCTCAGGCGTGGACTGTGCGATAGAAGACTGCTTCCTAGAAGACTAAGAGACGAGAGAAGTACCCAAGAAGTGACAAGTTCTTAAGGCGGTCTTCCTATCTAGCCTACAACCTACAAAATTGAAATGCAAAAACCCCCGAATAGACAAGGAAGATGAGAAGGAATACCAAATGCCATATTGAAGGGTAGACTGGAGGAATGTGAAGATGCGCTTAACGTCTTGGCGATGGCAAGTCCTCAAAGACACCTAAAACCTCACACACAGGCAGACCGCGAAGTGCATGTCCGGTCTTGAGGCTGTATGGTTGAGTAGGAAGCCGATCATGCTACGGTACTCACGTTGATCCACGACTTCTCTTTCCTCGTCTGGATCCAAAGCAGTTGAAGTTGCCATGGGAGTGGCGATCGGTTTGAAGTCACCCATTTGTAAACGCTTGAGCATATCCTTGATGTACTTCATCTGATGGACGAAGATCCCTTTCTTGCATTGCTTTATTTGAAGCTCCAGAAAGTAGTTGAGTTCTCCCATCATACTCATCTCAAATTCCCTAGACGTGGTCTCGAAAAAACTGGAAACAAGAGCATGAAAAGAACCACCGAAGATAATATCATCTACACAAATCTGAGCAAGTAGGAAGTCATTGCTATGCCTAAGAATGAACAGGGTCTTGTATACCTTACCCATCTCAAAGTTAGTATTAAGCAAGAAGGTCTTAAGCCTATCATACCAGGCTCTAGGTCTTTCTAAAGACTATATACAAGGCTTTGGATAGCTTGAAGACATTATGTGGATGTTTGGGATCCTCAAAGCCTGGGGGCTGTCTAACATACACTTCCTCCTCTACGTAGCTATTAAGAAATGCACTCTTGACATCCATCTTATACAATCTAAAACCCTTAGATGCAGCAAATACAAGCAAGATGCGAATAGCCTCTAACCTAGCTACAAGAGCAAAGGTCTCATCAAAATCTAACTCCTCAACTTGTCAAAAACCTTGAGCTACCAATATAACCTTGTTCCTAAACATAGAGCCATCCTCACTTTGTTTATTTTTGAACACCCAATGTATTCCTATCACATTATGTCGGAACCTGAACATGAAAATTTGGACCCTCTATGTATTCTAAACTAGTCCCAAGATTAGTAGGTAGCTCACACAGTGACAACATCGATGAAAATCATATCTATACAACAAAATAGCTAAGAAAGAAGTAAATTATTATTAAATAGTAGCAGTGGACCTTATGTTCAAAGTTTACATAGTTTGCGATGCAAGGCTTAAAAGACAAATAGAACTCTTGTAGCAGAAAAATAAGATAACTTGTGGTAGCCATCTGACATTCCCATAGGCAATCGAGTGGGGAGCACATCCTAGTTCGCATAGTCTTCAAAGTACTCCTCCTCGTAGAACTCTAGATTCCTAGATTCTTCCTCAACGACTGATCAACAAGGCATAAAGCCACCAGTACATAAAGTACTCAGCAAGTCATAGGAAACAGTATGCAATTAATATTTATGCAAGGCTTGAACAAAGGAATAGCTATATGGTTATTTCACAAAAAATAATATTGACAGTAAATAGATTTAAAAGCATAATTTGAAAATATTATATAAATAAAGTAACCAATTAATTTGAAACAACCAGTGAATTACCCGTTCACTTCCCAACCAACAACCAGTAAACTACCAGTTCACTTCCCAACCATTCCACCATCCAAACATTTTATGAAATCTCTATATCTCATGTGAAATCCCCAGGCATTGTCCATAACCAGGGACACAGTTGTTCAAATAGTTTTAACACTCTGTAGAGGTTGTACAATTTTACCCATATGAGATAATCAGTTTATAATGTCTGTCTGACACACTTCCATAGGTATACGGCTAAAAGATTATCACAAAGCCTTTACAAAGCTCTATCTTAACCTAGTTCTGTCTGCTAAGGTTTCACCACCGAGGGGTTACATCCACCACAGTCGGGGGCCCCTCTTGCGCCATGTCAATCTACTTGTCCATCTCGAAGCCCACACCACAACATGACAGAACCAAATCAAGACATTGCAAATTAATCAGCTAGGTCCATCCCATACTAGACAAGTGGTTGTCTAACATGGCCCAGTTCAATGGTGCACAAGATTAGGTCCTTAATGATTACTCAGGAGAAATCACCTAATCCAAAAATGTGCTACCCACACCCGATTTACTACACGATCGTTCGCCTGAGTAGGAAAACATTTTTGTTCAACTAGGCCCAATGGCATCTCCTGCCATGGCACAACTAATTTTACAACAGTGTCCTCGCACCACAATTCCATATCTCATTAAGTCAAGTTGTCATGATTAACCTTATGAATAGGAGCCCATCGTACAACTAAGCATGACTAAGCACACTACGTCACCCATGTTGGTATTACAATTATGTCCAACTAATAACAACCCAACCTACGGTGTCAAAGGATACATGACACTACAATATTCAACAATAAGGTAATTAAGTAGTCCTAGAAACAATTGATATAAAATTAGGATGCATGTTTATAAAACAATATAATTTTTGCAATAATGGGTACAACATGATCAAAGGTCTACGATTTACCTTCGTTGAAGGATGTAGATACTCCTGTAGACTGATCCAAGCCGGTCTCGACAATGACATAATCTAAATGAGCAAAACGAGATGAATAAATACAAATAAAACCCAAAAATTATAAAATTAGTACTATTAGAGAGATTATGAATTTAGATGAATTTAGGAAGAAGGATTGGCAGAATCAGAGTTCGTATGAAGGAGAAGGAGCATCTGGAAGTTTAACAGAATTGGAAATTCCTAGAAGTTGCGAAGGAGGAAATATTCCTTTTTGAATTAATAAATTAAATCAACTAGTTGAAAAATAGGGCCCACATGCTAGTGAGAGAGAGAGAGATGAAAGGAGAGACATAAATAAAGAGGATCACAAGTGGGGTCATGCTGTCATAGAGAGGAAGGAAGAAAGAATAGAGCAGGGGAGAGGGCAGAATGGGCACTGGGTGGCGCAGGCGAGCTGCGGTGTGGGAGGGCTGGCCGGCGGCCAAAATGGAATCCTGGTGGGGTTCCCTACCAAAGGTGGTGGCGGCGTGGCTGGAGTAGCTCTATGGCGGCGGCGGTGATAGTGGCACTAGGACATGTGCACGGGCACAGAGGCATCACAGGGACGGGGCCGAGCTGGTCAGGGTGGCTCAGGGGCGGCCGAGGCGACGGTGCAATGGCGGCCAGTGGTGGCGATGGCTCATTCCGGTGATGGTGCAGCTAAAAGGAGGTGGGGGATGGATGGGAAATCTCTGGGAACACGTGATGATGCACAAAGCATGGCTCGTGCTCATCAGAGAAAAACATCGGACGATGGAGGTAATTCACCTAGGAGGAAGAAGACGGCAAAATCCAATGATGAACTACAATGAGAAGCAAAATTGGTTGAGTTGAATTGTTCATGTAGCATGGGAACATGATGTGACGCCATTAGAACTTCAAAAATCTCATTGGAGCAACAGGAGCACGAAGTGAGGTGATGGCCGACGCTTGGGAAGATGACGAATTTGGCGGTGATGGTGGTTGGGTGAGTTTGAGAGCAGAGGGGAGTGTGAAGGGGATGAAGGAGGCTAAGATACTTCAATTTGTAGGCTTGGTCGGGGTTTGAATGGACACGGCCATGAGAACGATTGTTAGTGACATTATGGTCTTGCATTTGGAAACTGACGAAACAGCAATGAATTGATGAATTGCGGCAACAGATGGATTGAATATGAGTGGGGATGGAAGGGCTTGATGATGACTTGGTGTACCCCATAGCTTTAACAAGTCATCATTTTCTTCACCTCCGGCGCGCACCCTGTTCTGGACTTCCTTGTTCTGGCAATCGGTGAGCTTGAACCTCCCTTTTTTGCGCCATATGATGTCTTACACCTTACTGACACTTTCCCCTCTATTAATGAAGCTTTAACCACAAAGGATCATCTGGATCAATCATCTTCCCCATTTCTAGCCATTGTAGCCATTTTCAAGTTACCCGCCGACTCGGTGAGTCCCTTGTCGATTCCTCCTATCCCTACCATCCTTGGGATGCATGCAAGCTAATGCGCACCTTCTTGTAGCATTTCCATCACTGTAGAACGCTGTCGATAGGAGCCTCCTTTGCGTCACAGCTGTTCAACGTCACCGTGCCATTCTAGTCATCCCCCAACTTCCTCAAGGACTCGGGTGAGCCATTCTAGTCATCCCTAGAGATTGTGCGAATGATAGATTGAAAGATTAGCTAGCTTAGCACAGACTTCACCGTAGCCAATCTTGGCGCCACCGTGGGAAACCATGTTGCCGCTGCCCTGATGACCTTTGGTACCCGAGCCGCTGCCTATAGCATCGCAATAACACCCTGAAGCTAATGTGCACACGCATATACCGCCGATTTGGCTCAAACACGAAAACTACCTTAAGCCTGAGGAGCTCTGCCACCCTTCCCCAGCGTAGCACCAACTCCGGTCATCTCTCCGGCCTCCACCATCACCCGATCACGTCGCCATCGAGAGAGGATCCTAGTTTTGGCCTTCCCAACCTCCTCATCGCTCCGATCACTAGCGATGAGCGCCATCAGACAGCCCCCTCCGCTGCCCTGTAGCTCGATCGTTATGCATAATAAGTGTCATTTATGACAAAGTAGTTATTAGAGTTGAGTTAAATACGTCTTTGTTAGATTGACATGTGGGCCCAAGAATAGTTAACAGGAAACTAATTAAAATCGGATTTGTTACGAGTCTATGACAATCGCGTCCCACCACCTTAAGTGCATAGTGTAGACCGTCCCATGGAATAGAATAGTACGTGTGGACCTCCGGTCCAAGTACTGTTCACATGGATCGAGTCAATGACAGGTAGGCCCCACGTGTAAGATTATTAAAAATCGGATGAAAATAGGAAAAGCCACTTTTAGCTCTGAGGAGAATACGCTTTCTCTGTTGGAAAACGTAAACCTCAGTAGAATGAAGAAGAGAATATGCTTTCTCTGTAGGTAAGCGTAAACTTCGAAAATACATCGTCGACGTCACCTTTTCTTTTTGGAATTTTCAAATTGAACCAAATTGAAACCTTAATAACTTTTGCATAAAAACTCCAAATGAGATGATTTTTTTTTCTAAATTCATCTAAAATCATGCTCTACCTAAATATGGAAAAATATTTGGATTTGGTTACTGTTGAAATTATTTTGCCTTATTTAATTTATTTTTGGCTCTTTTGATTAGACCTCGATTGTTCGAACGATATTTTTGACAACCATCCATCCTCCTATTCAGAACAACCAAAGCATGGCAAGCAGCCCCTTTGACCATGTTGATCCTACTATTTTAATTATTGTATTTCTTTTTTAAAAGTCTATTATGCATATGTATATGTTTCTTATAAAATTCCTATGTTTGGGAGATCGGTAGTTGTAAATCCTATTAGATGCATGAATCTCCTTGAAATATTGATGCCCTTACTATTTTATCCATTAGGATATAGTTTAGGCAATAGATAATGTCAAATTGGGAGTTTCAAGTGCGATTATCGCACAAATGCTTAATAGAGTGGTAGTTTTCCCCCAAAAGCTATAAAAGGACAATACGATAAACATGAGTTTGGGAGATTTATGATAAATGTCTAGAGGGATGTACCTCTGTTATTTTGTATAAAAATAAAAATGCAAAACCTAGTTTTCGACGCGGGCGAGTTATATTTGATTCTGAGAAGAGTGAGGGATGTACCTCACTAGTAGATAGCGGGAGATTCTCACCCGGGTCAATTAAGGATGGAGCGCAAGTATATACGACCTAACTATAAGCGTACAACCACATGTGTTGGTATGTGACAACATTAACTAATTAAGTCATTGAAAACCAGCCTTGCAACTTGGTAGGCCGTAGTAGTGCGGGCATGACCTGATGGAGGCATGTCCGAAGGGGCTCCCTTCATCGAGGAGTTGGGCACAAAGCCTTTCAGCACAACAGCGAATGCCTCACGTGACGGGGGTGTATCCGAGTGAAGTGAGGGATAACATTCACCGGGCTAGTGCAAGGGTAGGACTAGATGATGTAAAGGTTTCGACATGTGCTCTAGACTAGTTATTGAAGGTAGTGAGCGGTGGTACCAACGGATGCCTGTAACATCCCAATTTTTTTGAAGTTTTAAAAATCCTTTTTAGTAGTTTGGCCCTTGGAAAATTCACCCAAGTTTTATTTGAATTTTAATTAAGCTTAATATGGACTTTCAATAGCAAAATAATTTAATGAGACTAGTATTAACATCAATTAATTCTAAAACTATTTTATTTGAGTTCTTTGTGCTTGAAAATATTTTCCAGATGTTTTTTGCAATTTTCCCAAGTTCATTTGCTATTTTCTTTTGCTATTTGGAATTTTTGGTATTTTCTAAATTTCAAAACCTATTAAAATCTCAAAAAAACCAATCGAGTTGAATCTCTCTAGCCCAACCCTTTTTCCCCGTGCGTGGCCTACCTTCACGGCCCAACCCATGTGCACGTGCTGCTGCTTAGCCTAGCGCTCTCTCTCTCTCTGACGCTAAGGGTCTGCCTGTCAGGCCTTCTTCTCCCTCACCTTCGTCGTCCTCGCGTCGAGGCTCTCTAAGTTAACCCTTTTGGAGTTTTGTCCGACGATGGGCGAAACGGCCCGAGAATCCAGTATCGGCACCACCATCTAGAACCTCTATCTCCCTGCAACTGATTTTACCTCTTATATTCTCCGAATCACACCCAAACCCCCTTATCTCTCTGTCGGTTGCGAATCAAACTCCAACGACAATACGCCATTTCAGTCACGCCCTTGCCCCATAAAAGGCACCCCTGGGATCTGAAGGGATACTAGTAGGCTATGCTATCTGGTAATTAAAAAATCTACAATGTAAACCAGGAAGTCATGCAAGCAAGAGATCATAGATCGTTACCACTAGACGCGCAACACAGCAGAAGAAGAGTTGGAGCAGCCTAATTCAACATCGAGTGCGTTAATGCAGTCATCGTAATCGATTGTCCAGCGTACTTGATGCCGATCATCTCCTCTAACAACCAATCGCATTCCTTGTTTAGGTCGTCATCGATCAAAACAGCAGCAACCGCATCAGCACCTCTACAGTATCCACACGTCCACAGATGGAACACCGTACATCATGTGCAAGCACCAACTCCCACGGTAGAGCTCTTGAGAACATGGCGGCTAGTGTTTTGGTGGAGCAACTCATGTCATCCGTCTATCCTCAACAACCTCATGCATCCCCTTATATAGAGCCCATGATGGATTCTATCCGAACTAGTTTGTTGCAACCCATTAAGTGTGTGACCCTGTAGGTTCATATGTAATGGATTGTGACTCAGAAACACCTTTCCGACCACGAGTTGTTAGCGGTTCCTAGCAGGACATAACAATTCACGAATACACATAAATTATATTAGATGGACCTTAATGCAATATGATATATGACTAAGTCCTTATCACTCATGACCAGCTCGTATCTATATACGAGCAGTTCACATTTAGTCACGATAAGTTCGTAACTCCTTACGACCAATTTATGACGACATATTGATTATGTTCGACCTATCTACGACCAGATCGTATCTCCATATGACCAGTCTGTATCTGGTCAAAATGAATGACATGCTTGTGTATTCTCCCTTTGACTCACGATGCCTGGTTAAACTCTAGGTGAGATAGTTTGTCATCCATTGACTATCCAATACTTTCTCGATCAAGTGATGGATAACTTTATGTGGTCGACTCTTCGACCACTAGTGGCATGGCCATGCACTTTCTTTATCTGACCATATCGAGGGGCCTAGAGATATCTCTCTTGTTATGTTAGGAGTGGCAAATCCCATATCTGACCAGTCACATCCCTCCGTATGTTTCATAGCATACCCGAAAGCTACCTTTATAACTACCAAGTTACGGAGTAGCATTTGGCAACCCCAAAGTGTACTATTACACATGTAGGAAACCATGCTGATATCAGGTCTAAGGATTATACATCATCATTGCTTGAGACCAACTGATGACACATAAAATAATAATAATCTCAATAGTGTCTCAGGGTAGGTCAATCCAACACCATGTTCTCTAACATGTTTTCACATTATTGATTCGATATCCCTATGTCCATGACCGTTGAAACATGGTCATCAATCAATACATGTGTTGGTCGATAAGTCACTACTGTATAGACCAATGACATCCGACCAGAGATACATTTAGAATGACATCATATAAGTTAAAGAGCCTCACCAATAAGTCACATACTTGTTAATCTTTATAACTAATAATTCATTGAAGGAACAAAATAACATTTATTCAATAACTTATAAACATAGATGTGATACAATCATCTCTATGATTGCCTCTAGGGTACATCACCAACAGGATCACATTTCCATCCTCATCTCGAATCCACAACTAATCCCGCCCAATCCGCCTTAGATCGCCAAAATTTGAGTTGTAGGTTTTGCAATCGAAGCTTTTCTTTCCCCGATTGCCACACTATTGTTGAAACCCCGCTGTCGTCAACCACACCGTTGGAACCTCCGTCGTGAGTTCTACCTAGGGTTCACCTCAACACCATCGGAGCTCATCGCTAAGAACCACCCGATCCACCTTGCCGCCTTTTTCCTCACCACTGGCCAACCCTTCGCGCCCCTTCGCCACAACTGAGTACTAAAGGTTCGCCGCATCACCGTCTACACACTGGTAACCTTGCCGCTAGTCAATTCGTCACCGTTCGCTAGAACCCTAGGGTCCTGAGAGCCACCTTTGCTCGGCGCTGACATGGCAGCCACGTAGTGGCCATGTCAGTGCAACCTCATCCTCTCGGTCCAGTCAGCGCCCACGTGGTGTCCACGTCAGCACGTGCATGGATCTACGCACTGTTCCGTGAATCACTTCCACTATAGACCTTGGATCTCCCATGGACCAGGTCTATAGACCTCGGGCCTACACGGTTGTGAAATAAATGAGTTTCCCGTAAGACAATATTTCAGCCAAAAAAAAATTTCAGGGCCGACGTCATAAAAGTTTTTCTTCAGTAAAATAATTCAAAAAATCCAGAATTTTAGATTTAGTTATTTCTTTAGGGTTTAGATCTTCTAAAAGCCCGTTCTTCCTCATACGAACTTCGTTTGAGCCCATTCAAATTTCTAAATTCATCTAAATTCAAGTTCTACCTTCCTAATATTTTTATTTAATTTTTGGAGTTTGTTATATCTTTTTTTATTTATTTTGTTTATTTTCTTTCATTTGCGAGTAGACGTTGATACTTCAGGAGTTTTCAAGGAAGGAGGAGTTGATCAAGTTCAAGACCAGTACCAAGACTTGTTCCAAGGCAAGTTGTACCTTTGACCATGTTGAACCAAATTTTCCAAAATTATCTTGATTCAATTATTGCATTCTACTTTAAGTAATTATTTAAATGCTTTAGGATTAGTTATATGCCAATTTGTTTACATCCAATTTGTCTATTGTACTATCATGATCTTTTGTCACCCTAGCATGGTTAATTATTAGTTGGTATTATCGTTGCACCAACGTGGGTTGGTTAGATACGAATAGTTTGCTTAGCCATGCAACGAGTCATTCATTCATTTGAGTTGCAAATATAAATTTGACTAAGTGATTATAGAACTTTATGTAAAACTGTGTGCTATGTGCTATTACTCATTGATGGCATGTGTTACACTTAACCAATAGGGTGGGAAAAGATTTAGACTAAGCTGAGTGGATGGATCTGTGTGATATGGTGGCTTTGTGATTGGGAAATATGAATCTTGGTGACTTAGTTAGAATCTCACAGTCTCGCCTTGGTCGATTACAGACTTTACTTTGTGCTCCATTGAACTGAGCCACAACTACACAACCACCTACTTGATGGGATGGGCAAACCTAGTAAGCTATGGAGTCTTGGTGTTGATTACTCAGGCGGATAGTTTAAGCTGTGTGCCATGGTGGAGGTGTGTTTCTACCTGTGTGGCGATTCACATTTATGAGCGGTTCGCCGTTTTTAGGTCCAACAGTGTGCGACGGGCTGACCACTTCTGTGTGGGTTGGTGCTGGCAGTAAGCACAACGGGAGTGTCAATTATTGAGATGAAGTCTTAGAAAAGTTTTGTTATGACTGGTGCTAGCTACAGTAGTTATATCATGTGGGTAAAGTTTACTACCTCTGCAGTGTTAAACAATCTTTTCAAATAGCCATGTCTGAGGTCTTGTACATGCTCTGGGATTTCACATGAAGGGTAGATTTTAATAAAATACTTGGGAAGGGATGGCTGTGTGATTTAATTCATATAGCTGTGTGAAAGAAATTGATTAGGCTATGTGTCTTTGTGAAAACAACTTTTAATTATTATTGTCTATTTGCTTTGAATTACGCTTTCAATCTATTATTTGTATTCAATTGCAAATATTGCTTTATTGCAAAATAGCCATAGAAGCCATTTTATTTGTAATATGCCATCATCTATAATTTTTTTCTGTGGTACAACTTATTGAGTACCCAGAGTACTCATTCTTGCTGCAAACCTTCAGCTAAAGTGGAGGAATCATCACCTACCTTTGAGGAGGAGTTCTAAGAGGTTGCTGATTGTTAAGGTTTGATCCTAGTCGATTAGCTATGGTGAGTCGATAGGTATCCACTGGAGTTGCTTTCGTTCCGGTGCTGCTTATTTATTTACTGCCAGCCCTGCATGGCTTAATAATTATAAACTTGACCATAAGATCAAAACTGCTATTTATTATTCAGCGGAATGATATTCTACTTGTGTAGAATGATATTCATTTATGTTGATCTTGTGTGCACTAACGTGATCCTAGACTAGTGCATTATACATAGAGAGTCTAGAATTGCATTTTTGGGTCCCAACAGAGGTGGTATCAGTGCCATCCCGACTGTAGGTCTTAACCTTTGTTAGATCGGCCGTCCTTAGAGTGTCAAAACTACTTTCTAAAATAAAATTAATTTGCAAGATTAATAAATTGCTTAACTTCTCTTATATCTCTCTTGACTCAACTATTGCTGAATCCCCTCGCTATTTTTATGTTGGTTCTTACCTTTTGCCTGCCTTGGACAGATGGCTCGACTTCAGACCTATGGAGAGCGTAACGGACGTCTTGTTGCTGAGTTGTGGAAGATTATGCAAGTACTTGGAGGATTTGATCGACCACTTTACCAAGGCACCATCCGGATGGTGAATGGTTGGAGCCATGGAGTGCTTTGCCGGTTGACCATCTACGCTTGGAGGGATACCAGAGCCAGTCATCCTGGAACATCTCCGTTCGGAGGATCGTCTTTGCCGAAGGGATCCAGGAGTCCTCACGTCTTGCCATCCTGAGAGTGTCCAACATCTACGCCCACGAGCTGCAGGGTACAGTCTTTTGTTTTCATGCCCATGCCACCGTAGGGGATCTTCCATCTCTCTACTCGTCCACCGATGGAGAACCCAATGCTACCGTGGTGCACCTTGCTCAGTTTGCTGCCACCCAGGAGGAAGCCTTGGAGACTACTGCTACTGAGCTGCATAGAGCCTATGAGATGCTAAAGCTGGTAGAGGAGAGTATTGCAGAGCTAGAAGAAGCTTTGTACTTGCTTGAAGAGCCTGAGGATCCAAAGGAGCCGAAGGAGCCACAGGAGCCCGAGGAGCCAGTCATGCCTGCACTCGTGCCACCTGTTCCTATTGCACCAGTTGCAGGACATCAGGACCAGTTTGTGAGGATGCCTGCACATTTCCTAGTCTACAGTAGGAGGGAGCACCATCGTGGTTGCGGAGATTACATCGGCGATTGAGTCAGTCAAGGTTTAGGCTTAGCCAGTTGAGGCTTAGTGTGTGAGAGCCGTGTCAGTTTATGGCTAGGAGTGTCATCATTTAGATGGTAGTTTGTGTGTTAATTTCGTTCTTGTTTTCTTTTATGTAGTCTTAGTTACAAAAGCCCTTAGGCATTTGTTGCAGCAATGCTAAGACCTTTATTAATAAATACGTATTTCAGGTGAGTTCTTTGTGCCTTTGTTGGGTTTAACCTACCTCTGCTTAGTTCTCAACTTATCTTTAGCTTGCTATCTTATCTGATCCATGGAGCTTTCGTCGGATGGTCAGACTCGCAACACCGCTGCCAATGGACCAGGAACCAATGGGTCAGAAGGAAATGAATAGCCACCTGCAGGACCAGTTTCACCTCAAGCACCAGTGATAGATCTATAGAATTTTGGTGTATTCATGGCCGCCTAGACTTAGATGATGTATACAATGATGAACCAGATGCACAACATGAACAAACAATTAGGCCAACAACAACAACAACAACGTAGCACCAACTACTCAAGGTCATCATGGACCATCTAAGTTAGTAGAGTTCATGAGGACTCACCCGTTGACCTTTTGGGGGAATGTTTCACCAGTGGAAGCTGATGATTGTCTTCACGTGATTGAAAGAAAGTTGTTGATCACTCAATGCAACAATCACGAGAAGGTTCTTTATGCTACCCATCAGATGGAAGGAATTGCCACTGAATGGTAGGAGAATTTCTGTGCTGCGCATGAGACACCGTAGAAATCACTTCGGAAGAGTTCTTTATAGCTTTTCGCTAGTATCGCGTGCCGAAAGGAATCATAGACCTGAAAAAGGATGAGTTTTGTGCACTTAAGCAAAGAGGTATGACAGTGACCGATTACGTTATCAAGTTCTCTCAGCTTGCACGTTATGTTGTAGAAGATATCGCTACTGACAAGGTTTGGCAGAGTTGTTTCCTAAAGGGATTGAACATCAGACTATAAGTCAGTCTGATTGGTCACACTTTCCCAGACTTTTAGGAGTTGGTCAACAAAGCTTTGATCTTTGAAGATGAGCGCTAGGAGTTGGATGACAACCGCAAGCACGGAATGGCTCAGTAAGGAAGTCACCAGTCTCAGCAAAGAGCGAGAACAGTTCCTCAGCAGTCCACTTGCTTTCCGTCGGATAACTCATTGAGGACACCTGTACCTGCTTCAGCACCTCGTCCAATTGCTTAGAATTTTTATAATGCTAGTTCAGTCAACCCCAATCTAGGAGGCAACCAACAGAGTCGAGCTATAGTTTGCTATATTTGCTGGGAGCTAGGGCATTTCGCTGTGCCAAGAAAAACTGAGGAGCACCTCAAGTTATCGGTCAAGCTGGAGGAGCACCGCAGTCCGTGGTCAGAGGTTGTGTCCATGTCAGCCTGGAAGGAGCCCAGGAAGCACTCGATCTCATACTAGATAAGTTTCTAGTTAACTCGGTACTTGCATTAGTTTTGTTTTATTCTGGAGCTTCGCATTCATTTGTTTCTCAAGTTTTTACAACCAAGAACAATTTGGGAGTTATGCGTCTTAAGCATACTCTGTTAGTTAATCTCTTGGAGTAGAGTTAAGCTCTAGAGTGGGATGTTTAGGAGCTAAGTTACTCATTGCTGGAGTTGAGTTTCTAGCCAACCTCATTATTTTAGAGACCCAAACCATAGATGTCATACTGGGTATGGATTGGTTATCAAAGCACAAAGCTGTGTTAGATTGTGGCCGAAGAGCCGTAACAATCGAAGGTACCAATGGAAAGAAAGTAAAGTTTCTAGCCACCACAGTGTGTGATGGACATCTAGTAATCAATAGTCTAAAGATCGTTTCTTTGGTGGATGTACCTATTGTCAGAGATTATCCAGATGTTTTCCCAAAAGATCTGCCGAAAATGCCACCAGGCCGTGATATTGAGTTTTTTATTGACTTAGTGATGGGAACAACACCGATTTCTAAGAGACCCTATCGGATGGCACCGATGAATTAGTAGAAATGAAGAAATAGATTGGAGAACTTCTGAAAAAAGGTTTCGTGAGACCTAGTTGGTCGCCATGGGGAGCGCTAGTCTTGTTTGTCAGAAAGAAAGATAGAAGCATGAGAATGTGTATTGATTATCGTGCCCTTAATGAGGTTACCATCAAAAACAAATATCTACTTCCTCGAATTGATGATTTGCTTGATCAGATGAAAGGAGCCAGAGTGTTCTCAGAGATCGATCTGTGATCATGTTATCATCAGTTGAAAATTTGTCCAAAGATATACTGAAGACTACTTTTTCTACACGGTACAAATATTACGAGTTCTTAGTCATATGTTTTGGTCCGACTAATGCCCCTGCATATTTCATGAACATGATGAATAAGGTATTCATGGAATATTTGGACAAGATTGTAGTGGTATTCATTGATGACATTTTGGTCTATTCCAAGACAGAAGAAGAACATGCCAAGCACTTGAGAATAATACTGGAAAAACTTAGAGAGCATCAGTTGTATGCTAACTTTAGCAAGTGTGTTTTTTGGAAACAAGAAGTTGATTTCCTTGGTCAGGTGATGATAGCCCAAGGAGTAGCAGTTGACCCTAGTAAGGTTAAAGTAGTGTTACATTGGGAGCCGCCCAAGATAGTGACTCAGATTTGTAGCTTCTTGGGAATGGTAGGATATTACCGCCATTTCATTGAAGGATTTTTGACGATTGCTAAGCCCCTTACGCAATTATTGAAGAAGAAAAAGTTCGCTTGGACTCCATCTTGCGAGAGAAGTTTTCAAGAGTTGAAGAAATGTTTGACATTAGCCCCAGCGCTAATTCTACTAGATATTCAGAAGGATTTTTATATCTATTATGAAGCTTCGCATCAAGGATTAGGTTGCGTCCTAATGAAAGAAGGAAGAATTGTTGCTTATGCATCGAGACAATTGATACCTCATGAGGAGAATTACCCTACCCATGATCTGGAATTAGCTGCCATCATACATGCTTTGAAAATTTGGTGTCATTACCTCATTGGTAATCGCTGTAAGATATATACGGATCATATGAGCTTGAAATATATTTTCACTCAGTCTGACCTGAATATGAGGCAGAGAAGATGGTTGGAGTTAATAAAGGATTATAATATCAGAATCCACTACCATCCTAGTAAAGCCAATATTGTTGCAGACGCTTTAAGCCGTAAGAGCTACTGTAATGTGTTGGAAATAAAGGAAAATTGCCCAGAACTTCATGAGGAATTTCAGAAGTTAAAGTTAGAAATTGTAGCCAAAGGATTCGTGGTAGTTTGGAAGTACACTCTACTTTGGAAAATCAGATTCGTGCTACCCAACCAAAGGATCATGTGATTACAGACATTAAGCTCAAGATGGAAGAAGGAAAATTCAAGGACTCCACCAAGGATGATCAAGATATGCTTTTGATCAATGGACGTATCTGTGTGCCAGATGTTGATGGTTTGAGACAGCTGATTTTAAAGGAGGCTCATGATTCGAAGTATTCTATTCACCCCGAAAGTACTAAGATGTATCAAGACATTAAGAATAAATTTTGGTGGCCAAATCTTAAGCAAGAAGTCACAGAGTTTGTTGCCTTGTGTGACGTATGACAGAAAGTAAAAGCAGAACATCAGAGACCAGCAGGCCTATTGCAACCCCTGAAGATTCCAGAATGAAAATAGGAAGAGATTGGAATGGATTTTATCACCAGATTACACATGACTCAATCGGGTTACGATTCCATTTGGATAATAATGGATCATTTGACAAAGGTTGCCTATTTCTTGCTAGTCAAAACCACTTACTCACGAGATCGCCTTGCAGAATTGTATATGTCAAGAATTGTCAGTTTGCATGGTGTGCCTAAGAAGATAGTGTCAGATCGAGGATCTCAGTTTATCTCTCATTTTTGGCAATCTGCATGAAGCTTTGGGGACTCATCCGAATTTTAGAACTACCTATCAATCTCAGACGGATGGGCGGACGAAAAGCGTAAATCAAGTATTGGAGGATATGTTGAGAGCTTGTGCTCTAACTCATGCTACCAGTTGGGATATGAGTTTTCCTTATACAGAATTCTCGTACAGTAATAGCTATCAGCTACTCTGTAGATGTCACCATTTGAAACTTTGTATGGTCGTGCATGCAGAACCCCTCTGAATTGGATAGAAACAGCCAAACGTTTAGTATTCAGACCAGATATTATCCAGGAAGCAGAAGGTGTTAGAAGGTTCCATGCCAAAGGGAAGCTTGTCCCTAGATATGTTAGTCCTTTCAGGATTTTGAATCATCGAGGAGAAGTTGCTTACCAGCTTGAACTACCACAGTCGTTAGCAGGAGTACATGATGTCTTCCATGTCTCGCAGTTGAAGAAGTGTCTTCGTGTGCCAATAGAACAAACTACCTTGGATTCAATTGAGTTGAAAGAAGGTCTCACTTAGAAAGAACAACCAACCAAGATGTTGGATGTGGCAGAGCGTCAGACCAAAAGTAAGATCGTTCATTTTTGCAAAGTTCAATAGAGCAACAACTCGAAAAGTGAAGTAACATGGAAGCGTGAAAAAGAGCTGAAAGTCGAGTTTCCTAGCCTTTTCTCTAGCTAGCCTGAATCTTAGGGTCAAGATTCCTTTAAGGGGGAGGTTTATAACATCCTAATTTTTCTAAAGTTTTAAAATCCTTTTGAGTAGTTTAGCCCTTGAAAAATTCACCCAAGTTTTATTTGAATTTTAATTAAGCTTAATATGTACTTTCAATAGCAAAACAATTTAATGAGACTAATCTGAAAATCAATTAATTTGACAACTATTTTATTTGAGTTCCTTGTGCTTGGAAATATTTTCCATATTTTTCTGGATTTTTTAGTTCATTTGCTATTTTCTTTTGCTATATGGAATTTCTGGTATTTTCTAAATTTCAAAACCTATTAAAATCTCAAAAAAACCAATCGGGCCAAATCTCTCTAGCCCAACCCTTTTTCCCCATGCGCGGCACACCTTCGTGGCCCAACCCGTGTGCTCACTACTGCTCTGCCCAGTGCTGCCTCTCTCTGTGATGCCGAGGGTCCGCCTGTCATGCCTTCTTTGTAATACCCCAAATATCAATTGGAGAAAATATTATTCGGGAGAGGGAAATTTATTCAATATCGATTGTAACAAAGTTTAGAGATGGAATTAAGTTCAAAATTCAGAATTTTAGGAGAAGGATGGGCCGCCAACCCATATTCGAGAGGAGAGGAGCCGGCCTTAGTGGCCCAAGGCCCATGAGTGGTCTAGTAGCCCATTAGAAGGCAAGGGAGGGGAGGGGACCAAACCCTAGCCACCCTTGCTACAGTAGCCACCGCGCTACAGTAGCCGTGCTACAGTAGCGACACGCTACCATGCTCCACCTCCTGCTGCTCCTCTCCTTGACGCCATCCTCCCTACTGCTGGCCATCGGGAAGAAGAGAGGAGAAGGGAAGGGAAGAAGAAGAAAGGTGGGGGTGATCTTCGTGAGGAGTTGCAGCATCATTCTTGTGGTCTCCAAGGGTAACGATCGTCGTTTATGTTGTTGGATTAATCGTAGAGGTGAACTTGATTAGGATTGATCGAATCAAGTTCTGTCTGCTGAAGATTCAGTTCTGTCTAGTGTCTTGCGCGGCCTCTTTCGTGTGCTTAAAAGCAGAATTAGGAAATTTGATCACCTAGAGTTATTTAGATATTGTTCCTAGCTTTCGGTGGCCGCCAAGAACACCTGATTCCGACGTACGGATCAAAAGTTATGTTTGTTTTAGTTTCTGCTGTCCAGAATTCTGACGAGAATTAGCAGTCACTATAATTGTTAAATTATGACTTAGATAGAAGATGATTCAGAAGTCTTGCCCATAACTACTTTTGTACGTGATCTCATTAGCTTTCAGGATTGATAAAGAACGCCCTATTTGGATCTGTAGAACAAAAGTTATTTATATTTCAATGTGACTGTCCAGATTGTATGTCAGTTTCTATAATTAGTTTTGACCTGTGTGCCACTTTTGTTAAATGCAAAATATGGATGTCATGCCAACTAGGTTATTGTAGGTAATTTTATAACCTTTCAATATTGTTAAAGAACACTCTAATCGGAATTGTAGAATAAAAGTTATGATCTTTTTAGTGCTGCTGTCTTTTTCATCTAGGCAGTTTCTGTTCTATAATTTCATCTATCAATTAGCAAATTAAATTGGCCGAATTGGGTTACCTTGTCAACTAGAGTATTGTATATATGTCAGTTAAGAATCCATAGAAACTGGTCTCACCTCATTCCGAGTTCCAGATCAATAGATATGATTTTTACCGTACTGCTGTCCAGTTTCGGTTTGTTCCTGAGTAGTCAATTTTCAGATTAGAGTTTCTAGTTGAATCTTGAGTCACCGAGGAAGCGTTGTAGAACGGTGTCGAGAAGTGTTGTGTGCAATGTGTTCTTATTTAAATTACTTAATTGTTTAGGCAGCGAGGCTACGGGTTTAGGAGCATCATCGTTGCCTGCTAACGCGTCGCATCGCGGAAGGCAAGTACTTTGCTAATATTAATGCTTGTGATTGATGAATGCTTAAATGTTCATGTTGTGGTATCTTATTATACATGAGAAGGTGAAAAGTCTATGTTCGTTCATATGTGTTGATTCCATGTTTCGAGATGATGTCTTTCATTGTTCAAATTTCATTCCATGCATCCATAACTCATGTTTCCTCCACGGGAGTGGATTGTAAGTCCCACCATTCCAATGTGGGCAGATTTGGATATTGTCATGTCCCGTCCACGGGAGTGGATAGAAAGACCCATCAATTCCAGTATGGGCATATAAGACCCATCAATTCCAGTGTGGGCAGATTTGGACACCTGTATGAAACGTTCTTCATACGGGACTTGGATCCCCGCACTTTTGTTAAGGTGCGGGCTTAAGTGAACACCGACGGGTGTGTCACTAGCTATACCGGTATAAGCACGTGTGCAGTCTTTCCTTCCATTACTTCCATTCATCTCATGCATTCATAAATATTCATGTGTTGTATGTTCAGAAACTGTGAAGAGGTGATCTTGTTCATATTGGAGGTCTGTTCTTATATTCAATGTACTTGCTGAGTCTTGGACTCACTCTTGCTTTGTTTATTGTTTTTAGGTGACCATTGATGAAGTTTCTCTTGGGAGGGAGTAGACACGCACTACTCAAATATATTTCACTCTACACTAGATTCAATAACAGAATTGTTATTGTCTTTCATTCGTTATTTGTTGGATTGTAATAACTAAACTTATACATGGATGGTAACTTCCTTTCGAGGAGTTTGTTTAAATAATTGTTTATGTTCATTGATCCTTCGTTGTTCATTGATCATTCGTTGATAGGTTTATCTTAGTGGATCCATTATTACATTCCTGTTATGTTCCAACTGATGTTGATCTGTTTAGCTTAGTTGATGAATTATTGTCGAAGTTATTCCACTGTATGATATTATGTTAGGTCTTTAGGTAGCATTTTGGCTTTCGAATAGCCAGGGTGTTACAGTTGGTATCAGAGCGGGCTTTAGGTCCGTGGTGAATAAGTTAGGAACTTAGGTAGCTGAATTTGTGAAAATTTGTTAATGGTTATTAACCTAAAACTTGACACACCGGTGCAGTAGGATGGGATGGTTCAAGCAATGCGTTTATTTCTTTGTTATGTTGCCTTGTTACTATATGATATGATATGATCTTCTATACCTATGAAATTATTCTGTGATTGTTATGAGATGATATTCTATACTCACAGTGATTTTTGGCTATGGGTGATGTTGAGAGGTTGAGGTCGTGGTTACGGCCGTGGGCTTTGCCAGGTTACACCACCGTTCGTGGTAAAAGAATAGAGTAGTATCTACCCTGAATACCATAGTTATGGGTGTTGAGGGTGAGTTTCTTTAGAAAAGTTATTCTCTTCCTTGATCTTAAATTTGGCCAATTCTGGTAATAGTTGCAGTTGATGAAGTTTTCTTGAGTTAGTACTTTACATTCCTTCTGATGAGTTTTCATTGGACTTTCTTGGTTTCATAAATCGACTACTTGTTCTCCCGATCTTTGGTATAATGTTGTTTCTTGGGAACGTTGGTTATCGGCAAGATTTATCTTTTCTTGGGAGTTCTACTCTTCTTATTGGAAATGTGATTCAATTATTCGCTTGGTATTGTGGATACTAAAAGTTTTCTGTTGCAAGTTCTTTATCATGTGAAACCTTTGGCTTTATGTATTTCTTTTGGATTATTTAGTGTTGAAATTTAATACCTCTTCTTACAAGGATTGGGTTAAAATCCCTAACGATGTCTTGTCATGCTTAAGTAAGAGGTGTTAATTAAATGAATTAACCGTTATGAGATAAGTTATCATATTTGGGTTTTGGCTTTGTGTAAGCGCTTTTTTTCTCAACTAGAATCCATGGAAGTGAATTGCCTAATGCGAAGTATCGTTGTATTTGGTACATGATGAATTTTAGATAAGAGTTTGTTCATTCTGTTCAAGGACCTATTGTTATTAAGAAGTGTGGAAATGTTGATGAATCGGTTTGATCCTTACGATCGAGTAATCTGTTAAATTTGTTAGACGGATTGGAATCTAGGTCCTTTTTCGGTTATTCTAACCGCTAGTGATGGTTAAGTTAAGGATATGTTCGAATGTTGTCTTGATAAATATTCATCTTGAATCTGTCTTCTATTTGAATATTGATGATCTTATTCGAATGATAGCGTCACCTAATTCTTGCCATGGTAAAAACTATTGAAGCTTGTTTAAATGACTAGATGAGCGATGATGTATCGTCTTGTGAAACCTTGTCTTATGCATCCTATAATATTGAGGTTTAAGGCATTTCATTCTAATTGCTGAGCATAAGTTAGAACGTTGATTATATCCTCTTAACTATTGTTGAGTTTGCAAACAGAGGTAGGAAATCTTGATTGTGCCATGTGTGGCTAGAGAGCATTTAGTGTGTTCTATCTTGGCGTCAATTGTTAGTAAGAGTTAAATGGATGAAAGCTAATAAGAGATTTCTGTTTGTCTACATTGGTGAGATTGTCATGTTCTATTATCATCTTGTTGAAAGAGCTTGTTTCAAATATGAGGTTTTTGCACTAGGTTTTCCCTAGATCAAGTAGATGCAATCTCATTTAGATAATAGAGATATGATGAAGTAATTTATTGTATCTCTTTTGAAAAGTTTATGCAGTGATAAGAGGTTATGATGATTCTTGCTAAGAGAGTATTATTTCGTTGAAAGTAAAAGAATTTGATCACTTGCGTGATATTGATTTAATGAAAGTGTTTCGAGTGTTACGTTTGCAATCATTTGGACCTCATGAGCTATGGGGAAATTGAGTCTATTTCGAGCAATGTGACGTGTTGAAAGATTTTATTGGTTCTTAAGTGGTTCCTCTGATTTGGTCTTAAGAGCTTATCTTGTTTAAGCTAGCGAAGTGATGCAGTAGTCACAGAAAATAACTTTCCTGGTTAAAGGAAGGAGGGAAGTAAAAGTAATTGAGATTTAAGTCGCGGTTCGCAACTTGCAGTTATTTGATTGTGCTTAGACCTTATGCATTTGTTCCATAAGAGTTTACCAATTTTCAAAGGGCATTACTTTCTTCTCATTGGTGGTTTGGTATTCGCTTATAGCAGGACGTGAGCCCTCAGCTGTTGACTTCCTCTATGTTTTCTGAGTTCTTTGCCTAAGTGACTATTTCCCTTGGTCCTATGTTTACTTCGAGCAGTAAATATCTTCATTTGATTTTTCTTTTGAGGAAGGATCCACCGGTTCGTTTCACAGTGGTTTTTCGAAGTGTTTATTCATTGTGGTTGTGAGACCTTGGATTGAAATTTAGTCGAGGAGCATTGAAGGATGAACTAATTTCGTGTATAATTCTTGGAGAAAATTTTATTTATTCAGAATGTCTGCCTTTGAGGCTAAACTGATTTCATTGTTGCAACCATTAGAACCTAAGGAGATTTGTGATCCAAGATCCTTTGTCCAATTCGGGTGGAACATTAGAACTTTTGAAAGGATGAGAATCTTGATCAATGTATTAGATTGTCGCGATTGAGTACCTTGCACGGTTGTGCAGTTGAAATATGATGGCGTTGTAATGAGAGTATTATTAGCGAAGTAATCTGATCGATAAAGCGATTAATGAGATAGCTGAGATTGTTGGGTTATTGTCAAAAATGACTTGGACGTAGTAAGTAACTCTCTAATAGCTTGAATCTTTATAAAGATAATTGGGTCGAGGAAATATTTTCGTGTTGATGTTAATGCGCGAGTATGTTTGGATTGTGATAAATTTTAGGGATTTAAACTGAGGTTTTCCCTATCTTCTTCTATATGAGAAGTTTCTTGTAGGGGTCTTAGAGGTTAAAAATCTGGGCTTTGCGTCTTTATGCTAGAACTTTGGTCGCCCAATGATTTGTGTATAGTGGAAGTAGAATAAGGGTGGATTCCGAATAGTAGGATGTTCATTGATAGAACCCTTGATGAACTATATGAATATGTGTGCTGAGGATTCCGAGTTGTTTATTAATAAAAGATTGAGGTGATGTGAATGCATGTGAGACCTATTTTGAGATGCATTGTGAGTCATCTGTCAAATTAATTCTGTCGGTACAGGAGTTGTTGAGAGAAAGTTTCTGTGGAGTCGTAGAGCCTCTATACAGAGGTGTGGGTGATGTATTTCGGCTTGAGCATAGCGTTGAGAATGCCAAGTTAAGAGAGATGAGTTACTGTGGTATGCGATGAATTGGAATTCCAAAGTTTGAGAGAAATTTTATTCCTAAAAGAGAAACTGAGAAATTGATGCTTCCTCGATTAGTGACACATTTTCTTGATTCTTGTTTGAGCCATGTGTTTATGACGGATGTCTTTATAAGTTGAGCTCGACATTTATGTTGACATGTGTGGTTCTTATCGGTTGAGAAAGAATAAAAGAAATTTATGGTTTGGGCATTCAAGTGATCTCTCCTTTGGCTTTCGTGACGTTTATTCGCAAACTGCCACTTGGAAAGTGGAAAGGTTTTTGTGATGAATTTTCGCTTCTAGATTTGACTCTTTTAGTACCGAAATGTAACGCAGGTTGCGATGTGAATCCTTCATTTTCAGATAGGTTTTGTCGGTAAAAGAGTTTGTTTAAAGAGATTTCGGTTGTGTGTTCCTGGATAAAGTAGGTGATCCTTGTTACGGTGAAGAGTTCGATTGAGAGGTGGAACAAGAGCTCCGTGTTCTATGTGCATGTTGTGTGGTTCGATACCAATGGGGAAGTTAGCCCAGGGTACATTGGGTTGTTTACGCTGGTTGGCGTATCGCTAGGACCGTTTCGGGTCCCTACGCAGTGAACGCAACTTTTGGTATGTTCTAGTGCCGAGCGGGCACCTGGGTGATCCGGAGTTGGAATATTCGTTAACGTTGTGGACCATCGAGTAAGATCCTACCTTCGAGTCTCTTCCGATGAGTATACCTAGAAACGTCGGGACTAGTGTTAGGTCAGACGTCGTTTTACGTCTTTGTGTTGTGGTCTCATCAGCTCGAGAGATAGGCCACTTGGTAGTTGGAGTTTCGTATGCGCGAACAATATTCGGATTTGTTACGCAACAGTGCGTGTTTGTCGGTGTTCTTTCGATGCGATTTTCTTTCGGAATGTCGGTGAGTAGATTCGGGACGAATCACAGTTAAGGGGTAGAATGTAATACCCCAAATATCAATTGGAGAAAATATTATTCGGAGAGGAAATTTATTCAATATCGATTGTAACAAAGTTTAGAGATGGAATTAAGTTCAAAATTCAGAATTTTAGGAGAAGGATGGGCCGCCAACCCATATTCGAGAGGAGAGGAGCCGGCCTTAGTGGCCCAAGGCCCATGAGTGGTCTGGTAGCCCATTAGAAGGCAAGGGAGGGGAGGGGACCAAACCCTAGCCACCCTTGCTACAGTAGCCGCCGCGCTACAGTAGCCGTGCTACAGTAGCCGTGCTACAGTAGCCGTGCTACAGTAGCGACACGCTACCATGCTCCACCTCCTGCTGCTCCTCTCCTTGACGCCATCCTCCCTACTGCTGGCCATCGGGAAGAAGAGAGGAGAAGGGAAGGGAAGAAGAAGAAAGGTGGGGGTGATCTTCGTGAGGAGTTGCAGCATCATTCTTGTGGTCTCCATGGGTAACGATCGTCGTTTATGTTGTTGGATTAATCGTAGAGGTGAACTTGATTAGGATTGATCGAATCAAGTTCTGTCTGCTGAAGATTCAGTTCTGTCCAGTGTCTTGCGCGGCCTCTTTCGTGTGCTTAAAAGCAGAATTAGGAAATTTGATCACCTAGAGTTGTTTAGATATTGTTCCTAGCTTTCGGTGGCCGCCAAGAACACCTGATTCCGACGTACGGATCAAAAGTTATGTTTGTTTTAGTTTCTGCTGTCCAGAATTCTGACGAGAATTAGCAGTCACTATAATTGTTAAATTATGACTTAGATAGAAGATGATTCAGAAGTCTTGCCCATAACGACTTTTGTACGTGATCTCATTAGCTTTCAGGATTGATAAATAACGCCCTATTTGGATTTGTAGAACAAAAGTTATTTATATTTCAATGTGACTGTCCAGATTGTATGTCAGTTTCTATAATTAGTTTTGACCTGTGTGCCACTTTTTGTTAAATGCAAAATATGGATGTCATGCCAACTAGGTTATTGTAGGTAATTTTATAACCTTTCAATATTGTTAAAGAACACTCTAATCGGAATTGTAGAATAAAAGTTATGATCTTTTTAGTGCTGCTGTCTTTTTCATCTAGGCAGTTTCTGTTCTATAATTTCATCTATCAATTAGCAAATTAAATTGGCCGAATTGGGTTACCTTGTCAACTAGAGTATTGTATATATGTCAGTTAAGAATCCATAGAAACTGGTCTCACCTCATTCCGAGTTCCAAATCAATAGATATGATTTTTACCGTACTGCTGTCCAGTTTCGTTTTGTTCCTGAGTAGTCAATTTTCAGATTAGAGTTTCTAGTTGAATCTTGAGTCACCGAGGAAGCGTTGTAGAACGGTGTCGAGAAGTGTTGTGTGCAATGTGTTCTTATTTAAATTACTTAATTGTTTAGGCAGCGAGGCTACGAGTTTAGGAGCATCATCATTGCCTGCTAACGCGTCGCATCGCGGAAGGCAAGTACTTTGCTAATATTAATGCTTGTGATTGATGAATGCTTAAATGTTCATGTTGTGGTATCTTATTATACATGAGAAGGTGAAAAGTCTATGTTCGTTCATATGTGTTGATTCCATGTTTCGAGATGATGTCTTTCATTGTTCAAATTTCATTCCATGCATCCATAACTCATGTTTCCTCCACGGGAGTGGATTGTAAGTCCCACCATTCCAATGTGGGCAGATTTGGACATTGTCATGTCCGTCCACGGAGTGGATAGAAAGACCCATCAATTCGGTATGGGCATATAAGACCCATCAATTCCAAGTGGGCGATTTGGACACTGTATGAAACGTTCTTCATACGGGACTTGGATCCCGCACTTTGTTAAGGCGGGCTTAAGTGAACACCGACGGGTGTGTCACTAGCTATACCGTATAAGCACGTGTGCGATCCTTCCTTCGATTACTTCCATTCATCTCATGCATTCATAAATATTCATGTGTTGTATGTTGAAAGCGTGAAGAGGTGATCTTGTTCATATTGGAGGTCTGTTCTTATATTCAATGTACTTGCTGAGTCTTGGACTCACTCTTGCTTTGTTTATTGTTTTTAGGTGACCATTGATGAAGTTTCTCTTGGGAGGGAGTAGACACGCACTACTCAAATATATTTCACTCTACACTAGATTCAATAATGAAATTGTTATTGTCTTTCATTCGTTATTTGTTGGATTGTAATAACTAAACTTATACATGGATGGTAACTTCCTTTCGAGGAGTTTGTTTAAATAATTGTTTATGTTCATTGATCCTTCGTTGTTCATTGATCATTCGTTGATAGGTTTATCTTAGTGGATCCATTATTACATTCCTGTTATGTTCCAACTGATGTTGATCTGTTTAGCTTAGTTGATGAATTATTGTCGAAGTTATTCCACTGTATGATATTATGTTAGGTCTTTAGGTAGCATTTTGGCTTTCGAATAGCCATGGTGTTACATTCTTCGCCCTGACATTCGTCCTCCTCGCGCTGAGCCTCTTTCAGCACCATTGTTGGCCCTTTTGGAGCTTCGTCCGACAACGGGCAAAGCGGCATGAGAATCCCGTGTCGGCACCGCCATTTAGAACCTCTAGCTCCCCGCAACTGATTTTACATCTTATCTTCTCCGAATTGCACCCAAATCCCCTTATCTCTCTGTCGGTTCCGAATCAAACTCCAATGGCAATACACCATCTCGGTCACACCCTTGCCCTATAAAATGAACCCCTGGGATCACCTTTCCCTCCTCACCCCGAATACACAACTCACCCCACTCCAATCTGCCTCAAATCACCAGAATTTGAGTTTTAGGTTTTCTACCCGAAGCTTTTCTTTCGCTGATTGCCCGAATGTGTGCTTTTGTACCAAAGGGGAAGTTGGCCTAGGTACATTGGTTCGTTTTCGATAGTTGCAGGGATTAGAAAGTTGGCGTATCGCTTTGACCATCTCAGGTCCATACACAAGGAATGCCACATCTGGTATGTTCTGGTGCTAAGTGAGTAACTAAGCCATTCAAAGCTTGAGATTTTGTTAAAGACGTTGACCATCGAGTAGGATCTTACCTTCGATTTTCTTCTGATGAATGTACTTAGAAAGGTCAGATTGAGTGTTAGGACGAGCATCATTTACGTCATGGTGTTGTGGCCACGTCAGTCCGAGAGATAGGCGACTAGTTGGAGTCTGGCATGCGCGAGCGTTGTCCAGAGTTGTTCACGTCGAAGACATGTTAACTGTTGTTGTTTTTTTTAGTTTTGGTGTTCTTTCTAGTAGAATGGTGATAGTAGAATTCGGGATCAAATTCTTTTTAAGGGGGTAGAATGTAATATCCCGATTATCATTAGTGAGTGCAATAAAATTAGAGAAGGAATTAAGGGAATGAAAAGAGGAAAAAAATCAGAATTTAGAGGGGAATGGGCTGCAAACCCAAAGTCAAGCGAGGGGGAAAATCAGCCCTTTTGGCCCATGGCCCATGGCCCATGGGGGAAACGGCCACCAACAAAAAGAGGGGGAACCCTAACCTGTACTGTAGCACGCCACTGCTACACTACCCATCGATGCTACAGTAACTCTGGCTGCTACAGTGACCTCCCACCCTTAGCCCTTGCTGCCATCTTGTTCTTGTGTGCTTTCGGCCAAGGAAGAAGAAGAAGGAGGGGAAGGGAGAAAGGAGGAGAAGAGGAGATTCTTCGAGAGATTGATCATCGTCTTCCTACGAGTCTTCAAGGGTAACTAAGGGTTTTATTCGCTATTTGATTCATGTTAGATGCGAATTCGATTAGGTTGATTGGATCGATCTTCCTACTGCTAGTAGATCTGTTCTGTCTACTACATTGCGTGGACGTTTTCATGTTCTTAGAGGCCGAATTGGAGATTTCCATCTCCTAGAGATATTTAGAAAATGTTCTTAGCTTTCGGTACTGCCAAGAACACTTAATTCCGACTTAAGGTTCAAAAGTTATGGTATAATCTTTCCTGCTGTCCTGAATTCTTGACGTGAATGAACTGTCAAGTTGTCTTTTAATATATGATTAAGATAATGGCAGATTCAGGGTTTCCACCCAACTAGGTTGTTATAGTATTTTTTGTTAACCTTTCCATAACGATAAAGAACACTCAATTTGGAGTTGTATAACAAAAGATATGATTATTTCTCTACTCCTATGTAGTTCTGTCAGACAGATTCGATGTTCGACTTTCAGAGGATTATTGACATAGGTTTTTGGCTGAATTGGGAGATCCCGCCAATTAGACTTTTGTGTAGGGTATTATTATCTTTCCATAGGATCTGAGTGCATACCATTTTGAGTCCCAGATCATTAGTTATGATTTATTTTGTACTTGCTGTCCAGATTGTAGTCCTGCTACACTGTCCGTTTATTTGAGTAGATTGACTTTGTGATCCTTGGGTTAGGATGCTGCGATTAGAAGTTTCAAGCGATGTCTTGTTGACGTGGTTCCTTATTCAAGTATTTAATTTGTGTAGGAGGGGGAATTTCGAGTGTAGCAGCTTCTATCTTGCCTCATAACGCTTCGCAGAGCGGAAGGCAAGTACATTGTAATTCTTAATGCTGATGAATGCTGAGTGCTTGTATTCATACTGTTATTTCTATGACCCATGATTACATTCAATGCTTCGTGTTCCTTTCATATCCGTTAATCCATGTTGAAAGAGAGGATGTCTTTCATTATCTATATTTCATCCCATTCATTCATTTGTTCGTGTTTCTTCCACGGGAGTGGAAATTAAAGACCCATCAATTCTAGTATGAGCATGTAAGACCCACCATTCCAATGTGGGCAGATTTGGATCTCCGTATGAAATGTTCTTCATATGGGCCTTGGATCCCCGCATTTTGTTAAATGCGGGCCTAAGTGAACACCGATGGGTGTGTCACTAGGTATACCGATATAAGCAGAAGTGTAGTTCATTCATTCCATTCATTCATATGTACCTTTCAGTTCTATGTTCATATCCTTAATGATACTGTATTGTTCATATTCAGTGGAGTTCCAATTATTCTTTGTACTTGCTGAGTCTTGGACTCATTCTTGCCTTTGTTTGTTTGTTCTAGGTGATCACTGTTGATGGCATTCATGGGAGGGAGTAGACAAACATAATTCATTCACTTGACAATATTCAAGTTTCAATAATATGATTTTGTTTTTGTCTTTCATTCGTTAAGTGATGAATTGTAATAAATAGAGGTTGATGATGGATGATATCTTTCTCTATGTTATGGTTGATTAAATAACTGCTTGTGATCCTTGATTAATCTTTTGATATAATTATCTTAGTGGATTTAGTAGACTTGAATAGTTAAAGTTTGTGAACTGCCATTGGAGTCAGATTATATTCCTGCATTTGTTCTGTTATATGTTGAGCTGTTTATACCATTAGATGAGACATTGTTTAAATTCTTCTGCTATATGACTGTTTGTAATATTCTTTAATTAACATTTTGGCTTTCGAATAGCCAGGGTGTTACAACCTCGTCCTCATGGTCCAGTCAGTGCCCACGTGGCTTACGCATCAGTAGTGCATATATTTGCTCATTGTTCCATGAACCACTTCCACCGTAGATCTTGGATCTCTAGTGGACCAGGTCTATAGACCTTGAGCCCACACGTCAGAGAAATAAATTAGTTTTCCCTAAGAAAATATTTCGGTCGAAAAAGAATTTCAAGGCTGGCGTCATGCTAACGTCATAAAAGATTTTTCTTCATAAAATAATTTGAAAAATCCAGAATTTCATATTTAGTTATTTTTTAGAGTTTAGATCTTCTAAAAGCCGGTTCTTACTCATACGAACTCCGTTTGTGCCCATTCACATTTCTAAATTCATCTAAATTGAAGCACTAACTTCCTGAGATTTTTATTTAATTTTTGGAGTTTGTCATCTCTCTGTGTTGTATTTATTTTGTTTATTTGCTTTTATTTACGAGTAGACGTTGATACTTTAGGAGTTTTTGAGGAAGGAGGAGTTGATCAAGCTGAAGACTAGTACCAAGACTTGTTCCGAGGCAAGTTGTACCTTTGACCATGTTGAACCCAGTTTTCCAAAATTATCTTAATTCGATTATTGCATTTTACTTTAAGTAATTATTTAAGTGCTTTGGGATTAGTTATATACCAATTTGATTACATCCACTTTGTCTATTGTACTATCATGATCTTTTGTCACCCTAGCTTGGTTAATTGTTTGTTGGTATTATCATAGCACCAACGTGGGTTGGTTAGATACGAATAGTTTGCTTAGCCATGCAATGAGTCATTCATTCTTTTGAGTTGCAAATATAAATTTGTCTAAGTGATTATGAAGTTTTGTGTAAAACTGTGTATTGTGTGCTATTACTCATCGATGGCATGTGTTGTACTTAACCAATAGGGTGGGAAAAGATTTAGACTAAGCTAAGTGGATTGAACTGTGTGATGTGTTGGCTTTATGATTGGGAAATATGAATCTTGGTGACTTAGTTAGAGACTGGTAGTCTCACCATGGTCAATTAAGGACTTAGCTTTGTGTGCTATTGAATTGAGCCACAACTGTACCACCACACACCTGATGGGACAGGCCTAACCTAGTAAGCTATGGAGTCTTGGTGTTGATAACTCAAGCGGATAGTTTAAGTTGTGTGCCAGGGTGGAAGTGTGTTTCTGCTTGTGAGGCGATTCACATTTACGAGCGGTTCGCCATCTTCAGGTCCAACGGTGTGCGGCGGCTAACCACCTGTGTGCGGGTTGGTGCTGACAGTAAGCACAACGGGAGTGTCAATTATTGAGATGAAGTCTCTTAAATGTTTTGTTATGATTGGTGCTGGCTACACTGGTTATATTGTGTGGGTAAAGTGTACTACCTTTGCAGTGTGTTAGACAGTCTATTTGAATAGCCGTGTCCGCGGTCTTGACATGCTCGGGGATTTCACACGAGGGGTAGATTTTCATAAAATACTTGGGAAGGGATGGCTGCGTGATTTAATTCATATGGCTATGTGAAAGAAATTGATTAGACTATGTGTTTTTGTGAAAACAACTGTTAAATTATTATTGTCTATTTGTTCTGAATCATGCTTTCAATCTATTATTTGTATTCCATTGCAAATGCTGCTTTATTGCAAAATAGTCATAGAAGCCAATTTCTTTGTAATATGCCATTATCTGTAATTGCATTCTGTGGTACAACTTGATGAGTACACGGAGAACTCTTTTTTTTTGCTGCAAACGTTCAGCTGAAGTGGAGGAATCATAACCTGCTTTTGAGGAGGAGTTCTACGAGGTTGCTGATCATTAGGTTTTGATCCCAGTCGGTTGCCTGTGTCGAGTCAATGGGTACCCACTGGAGTTCCTTTTTTCCTGCTCCTGCTTATTTATTTATTGTCAGCCCTGCATGGCTTAATAATTGTAAACACGACCATAAGGTCAAAAATACTATTTATTATTAAAATTACTCGTTTACTCTTATATTCGACTTGTATAGAATGATATTCATCTATGTTGGTACTATGTTCACTAGCGTGATCCTAGACTAGTGCATTATACAAAGAGGGTTCAGAATTGCATTTTTGGGTCCTGATAATGCCAAACAAACTAGACAATTCGTGTACTGTGGGTAAAGTTGTACCCCGTTGCAGAGTGTAAATCTATTGAAATAGCCGTGCTCATGGTGATGAGCATGCTAATTAAGTGTAGTATTACCGGGTATAGTCTTGAGTTTTATAAAAACCATTTTCATTGGTAAACAAGCGAAATGTTTTGTCAGTTTATATTCGAGTTGAGTGCCATGTCTATAGCTGAAAGTAAATGTCGCTCACAGCCAAGGAGGGTTGCGAGTTGTTGTTATTGTTCATTCAATTACTTACTTACTGTCCTATATCTATTTAACTGCTCTTTTAATTTCCATTGCAAAATACTAGTATGGATGTTGCAAATAAAACTTGATTAAAGCAAAATAACTTGTAGCATAGAGCCTCATCTCTTGTTAGCCTTGCATTTATATAAATTCCGCGATACACTACATGTCTTGCTGAGTATGCATTGTAATCAATCTTGCTTAAATTATTGTTCAGAGTTTGAGGATGAGCCAACGCCCAATGATACGTTCTTCACACCCGAAAACAGAGGGTTCGGTGATGGGTCTCTCTTGGCTTTGTCTCTTGTCGGTTGCTTGAGGGTTTGGATGGGCATGCAATTGGAAATTATCTACTTTTATCACGTTTACTTCTGTTGCTACTTCTGTTATTCTGTTGATAATTGTTTCTATTTCGCCGGTCGGCCTGTGATGTAATAACTTTAACCGCTTAAATTATATACCTCCATTTGCTTTATTTTGTATGTATGAATGTGTGGGAATCCGGGATATTCAGCTTGTACTGCTTAGGCATCCACTTTGCTCTAGCATCACAAGTCAAATATCCCGACCCTCGATTTAACATGTACCTCCCAGGAGCGGTACATATACATGTCACAAAATCAAGCATCAATTCTATACAAGGTTACAATACCGATATCAACGAAGTTTTACAACATCCAAAAGGCATACAAGTTCATATTACAAAAGTAGGGCCGGCCAGCCAAATGATAAGGTAAATAACTAAAGTAGCAGCGGAAGCAAAAGCCATAAGATGACGATAAACAAAAGCCAACCGGTTTGCCTTTACCCACAAGCCAACCGACCAGGCCGCCAAGCTAGTCGTCCTGCACGAAGTCATTCTCACAATGGTCGATCCCTTGGGGATCAACCTCCTCTGCAACAATTAGGCAATGCAACTGAGTACAAAATTGTACTCGCAAGACTTATAAATAACAAACCTATACATAGCTACATGCAAGCTTGAATTGAAGGAGGAGGCCATAGGGTTCAATTTTAGTACAAAGCAATATTTCATTTTGCAATAATGTAATAGATGGAAGGCAATTTACAAATCTATTTTTATTTTCTTAAATAATAGTGAGACAACAATTATAAGCATAAATAACATCCTAGAGATGACCTTCCAATAGCCACCACAACATAGTACGAATTACCCATTCGTACCACCCAAAATAAAGTTTTATCGAAAATGTTATAATCTAATTTTTACAGGGTGTATCAAAGCGTGTCCATAACCTAGGATGAGGCTATTCGAATAGTTTAAAACCTGCAGGGGTGTACAATTTTACCCACATGTCAGATCGCTCATTTTACCAAGATATTTAGCACACTTCCTTAGGTATACCGGCAGAGCTAAATCCTACGAGATGTTTTCCAATATAATGCATTAACTATGAGTTGCCCGTATGGATAGAAACTCATACGTTGTGTTGGAGTCATTGTAAAGCCTTAGTCAACTACCCCTCAGGGTAAAGCCTCAAACAACTACAGTGCCCCTCGTTGTGGAGAACCTAGATAGGAACCTACCCCCGCACACCCAACAACAACACCACAATTCATTTTATACACAACACACAACAACCTCCTGTGAATCGGAGCTAACACACGCCAAAGTACTAAGTCAAGAGGGTTCCCATATGCCCTTATGTGGTTGCATGCAAAAATACTCGGTGCGGTGGCGCAAGTAATTCGGTCCTTGTTGACTAGGGCACCAAGAACACACCCAACAGCACACCATCCAACCAATATGCCCAAGTCCAAAATGTTTTGTTTTCATTTTTAGTTTTTCCAAAAATATTAGCACAGGGTGTTGGATATAACATAATAAAAAGGATTTATGTGATCAAGGTCATCGACAAAGTCGACAACCGACCAATCTACCGGAAGCTAAGTATTGCTAAGCATGACACCGAATAAGCATAATTAGACCATATAACATCCACTGGGCTCTAATCCACCAGCAGAATTATTAACTTCGGCTAGTGGTAGGGGATGAACAATTTTAGGGAATTCATGCAATATGATTAACTACCTCTAATTGACAAACATAACTTGACAAATAAAACATGCATACATACAGTTGCAAAACAAGATAATAGTTTTGAATGTTATAAGATCAACATGCATCAAAGGAGAAACTTCTTGCCATGCTGGAGATAACTTTGTTGCAACTGAGGATCACTCTCGTACTCAACGAATTCGTCAGAACCTATCAAAAGAATCGAGAAGAAACAATAAGAACGAATAACATTGAAAATACTCAAAATTTCAAATTCATCCAAAAATCATGAAATTTACATAGAAGGTAGAGCATGATTTTAAATGAATTTATCAACAAAAAATCAATCAATTTGAATGTTGCATGCAAAAGTTATAGCGAAAACAAAACTGTCGGGAAAAAAAAATCAGGAAAAATAGGGCTCAGTTACTATTCATCCGAAACCTAATCTTTCGTGAAATTTCCAGAAAAGTGGTGACTTTGAAAATTTTATGTTAGATAGAGCACCACATGAGATGAACAATGAAATTTGATTCACCTCATTTGGGGCTAAAATGAATTTCTTATGATTTTTCAATGTCAAGAACGTAGTGCACAACAAATTGAATACCAAAATTTTTAGTGGTAGAAATATACTCAAAACCTATTCCACATTAAATCAAAATAATAGAGGAACCCAAAAAAATTGATTTCACTCCAATTGGAGTTACAGAGCAATACTTATGTATTTTTTAAGTTAAAACAATTTTTAGGGTTTCCCCCTCCTTTTATAGGTGGCTGGCCCCTCATGGGCCTCCTGAGCCAAGGCCCGAGGCCTGGGTTGCTGAAGAACTACAGAAACCTCCTTTTTCTTATGTTCAATTCTCTTTTTTGAATGATTTCTTCCATAGAATTAAACATGGTATTACATTCTACCCCCCTTAACAGGATTTGACCCCAAATCTATACATCGATCTACGCGAAATAAAACTGCGATTGGAATTTTAACAACAATAAACATATACCCATTGCAAACAAATCCGAATATTGTTCGCGCATGCGAGACTCCAACTCCCATGTAGCCTCTCTCTCGGAATGATGAGACCAAAGCACCTTGACATATTTCAATGTCTTATTCCTCAGAACTCACTCTGATTCTTCCAGAATATGCACTCGTCGGGATTGGAAAGTAAGATCCTGCTCAATATTCAACAGCTCTAATAGAACCTCAAAACTCTGGATCTCCTAGGTACTCACTCAGCAGCAGAACATACCAAACGATACATACTCTGCATGTGGACCCAAGAACGTCCTAGTGATATGCTATCTTCCAAAATCTACGCAACTATCGGAAACAGCCAATGTACCTTGGGCCAACTTCCCCTTTAGTACAAAAGCACATAACATGCACAACACACACAAAACTCTTGTCCCGTTTCTCAATCGATTTCTTCATCTTAACAAGGACCACATCCTTTAACCAAGAACACAATAGAACTCACTTTGAATAAACCTTTTATAAACAAAATCTAATTAAAAATAATGAATTTTCATCGAAACCATGAACATGGCAACTTGACACCAAATGGTCAAATTCAAAAGAGAAGATTCATCATGAAATCCCTTCCGCTTTCCAAGTAGGTAGTTTACAATTAAACACCACACAAGCCAAAAGAAAAAACACTCAAATACCCTAATCAAATACTTTCTTTATTCTTTTTGAACAGATAAGAACTACACATGCCAACCATAAAGTCAAACTCAATTTACGAATGACCTTTGTCATAAACACACACAGCCCAACCAATAAGCAAGAGAGTGTTTCATTACTCGAGGAAACATTTTTTCTCAATTTCTCTTTTAGGAATAGAATTTTTCTCAACTTATGGAATTCCAATCATCACATAACACACTAACTTATTTCTCTTAAATTGGGAATCTCAATGCCATGCTCAAACTAAATACATCATCCACACCTTTGTAGAGAGGCTCTATTGACTCAACAAAGCATACTCTAGCCAACTGCTGTACCAACGGAATTACTTTGACAGAGGACTCCCAAAGTATCTCAAAATAGATCTCACCTGCAATCACATCACCTCAATCCTTTAAGAATAACAACTCAGAATTCACATCATGCACTCTCATGTACTACATCAGAAGGGTGCTATCAATGATCATCTCACTATTCGAAATCCATCCTTATTCTACTTTCTCTACACACAATCATTGGGCGACCAAACTCCTAACATAAATATGCGAAGCACAAATTTAACCTCTAAGACTCCTACAACGAACCTCTCTTACAACAGATAGGGAAACCATCAGATTAAATCTCTAACATTCCCACAATTCCAACATACTCACTCCTTAACATCATCAGGAATCACCCACATAACCTCGCAATACTACCCAATTGCGTTACTCTATAGAATTGATCAAGGTTTCCATACTTTCGATAATTCCCAACATTTCAACATGAACTAAGGTTCTACGATTACACTTTACTTTAGGTTCTCCTTAATCGTAACACTAATCAGTTTTACTTCAACGACAATCATTCCATTTGAATCAAATTTCCTCCAAATGGTACAGGTCAAAACCAATTCATCTTCTACTATTCCTCCAATAGCTTGGTAGCAAAATCTCACCTATACAATTACTTGACTACCACCAAACCAATGCCATTTTACACTTCATGAAACTTTGCAACACAAATCTGTTTATCCTTTCTCAAAAGGAAGAGGCGAACAAGCACAAGATTCGACACACAGGAAAACGTTGCTCCTCTTAGTGAGCACGAGACCAAAGGAAATAATCCAATAACAATGATCTTGGAAAACAAAAATTGACATCACAATTGAGGGCACACGCCCCTCAAAAAGAGAATAGCAAATATCAGCCAATAAGACTAAGATATTGACATTGAAACTCGACTACTCTTGAGCGAAAAAAATAGAAAGTTTAGGCACGTTTCAATTAAACCGAAAGTTACAAAACTTGACTCCAATCCTCAAATACTCTTACTACAATCTTTCCTTTAACACAGAAAATAGTCCTCTGACTACAACAATACTTTGTCATCTCAAACAAGATAAGTTCTTAAGACCAAACCACAAGAACCACTTAAGAACAACTAAGATCTTTCAACACGTCATTTTTCTCGGAATAGTTCAACTACAACATAAACCATGAGATCCAAATGACCTCAGCCGCTAATCTCAAAACATTTTCATTTATGGGATATCACAAAAAGCAAGCAGATTATTCTCCTCTTAAAGGAATCAACATAAATAATTTTCTTTGATTTCTATCTCACGTTGCTAAATAAGAAAAAAGAGCCTTTAAGATTAAATCACACAAATATCTTAAGAACCAATAGAACATTCAAATAGATCATTTTGTTTAAAATAATTTCAGCTACCACATAATTCATGAGCTCCAAAAGATCACGAAAGTAAAACTTGAAATGTTCTCATTTAAGCGATATCACCATAGGCGATCAAATTGTTACAAGAATTAACATCAATCTCGCATTACTGACAATTTTAATAACATCAGTATCATACATTAGTATCAAGAATCATCAAACTTTATTATCTGATCCTAAAAGTTCCCAAAAGAAACACAATATGATACGTCATAATTTTCGATTATCTTAAAAACTTCATCAACTACTTAATCTATGGAAAACCTATTACATAAGCCACAAAGTAGAAATAAATTTCTTTTAACAAGATCATACTATGCAGTAGCAATATCGCAAGGCACGCTATTAGAGACCACTTACACCCACTTAGACCTTTATGCGAGTTTCAACAACTTTAGCATGTGAGGAATAAGTAAATCTAGCATGTGAGGAATAAGTAAATCTAGCATTGACAAGTTGCTTTAGAAAGTTGTTTTCTTCCTTGATCTCTGAACTTGGCAAATTCTTGTTCTGTGGTGGATGATGAATTTCTCTTGGGTTCGTGGTTCTTTGTCAGACCCGGGAGTAACACCCCAGATCCTCTGTGCATTTCTGAACTAGTCCCATGATCAGTCGCTAGTTCACACAGTAAACAAATATGGTAACAAATTAATATCACAACTTTATTAATAATTAACAGAGTTTATTACAAAGAGGCTTACGAGCCAACAATAAAGAACACAGCGGAAGACGAAGAAGTAGTAGGGTCCAGCAATCTGCCACAGGCAATCGATTGGGGTAGCGGCCTAGTCGTCGAGATCCACACGGTAGCAAAAGACCTTCTCCTCTGAAATTTGTTTGCATAAAGCAAGTATGAGCACAACTTCCGTGCTCGCAAGTTACACCCGTCAAATAACAGAATGGCATGCATATATGGATGTAACAAAGGATGGCTTAATGGTTGATTTGCATAAAGCAGTATTTTCTTTAAATACTGATACTAAGTTCCAAAGCAGATATTTTATAACTAAAAATCATTTTATAAATTCTCAATTTTATAGTCAGATAACATTCACAAATGAATGGTGAAGGATACCCTCCTATCACAAGGCTACTTGCCCAAATCCCATTTGGATAAATCAGTTTTGAAGAAGTCTTTTTCAAACAAAAACCAAAGTCTAACTTTGAGTGGCTTTGCCAGCATGTCCATGACCGTGGACACGGCTATTCAAATAGTTTTACACTCTGTAGAGGTTGTACAACTTTACCCACAAGACACGACTTCTCTAGTTTATTCGGTATCCGTCGATACCACCGCTCACTACCTTAGGTAAGCAGTCTAGAGCACGTGACAAGGCTTTTACAAAGCACTATTCCACCGCAGTTACCCCTCGCTAAGGTTTCGCCACCCCCTTTGGAATAAAGACCTCCGAGTTCGGGCACCCTCTTGCGCTAGGTGGGACTAGCATAAGTCGTAACATGACTACCCATTGCATCTGTAGGGAACGACCACAGTGGAACATTGCAGATTAATTAGCCGGGTCCTACTCCCCACACTAAGGACATGTGGTGGTACGGTGGTGGCATAGCAAGATACGGCTCGAAGACCAGTCCTTAATTGACTCATGGGCCTCAACCATACCCGATTGAGCCCGTGCAAGAACATGCACCCACCAAACATCCATTATGCCCAAGTCCAAACCCATTTTCATTTTATTTTCTAGGTAAATGCATTTTATAAACCTTTTATGGTAAAACAATACCATAGATCCAATTTAATTCAAATTTGAAATATTTGGCTAAAACTTCCCAAATACAAGATTTGATCTAAGCATTAGCTAAGTATATGATTAATTTTAGTATCATTTTGTCTAATGGTGACAAGATATTCACATTCAACATTCAAATTGGCCATACAAGGAAAATAGGAATAACTAGGCAATTAAAACTGGGGATTAAAATAATTGTATAAACATAAGCATGCAGTAATAATTTAAAACAGAATATAAATAATTTGAGATAATGGGATCAATATGATGAAGGGTATAACTTGCCTTGCTTGATGAGGTGATGCAGGTCACCTGGTACTGAGGTGATGTTGTTTTCCTTAACAGGTCACCTAGTACTTACAAGCACTTTGTCCAGGTAGTCTACGTGTACAATCACGATGATCATACAGTCAAAATCAATCCTCTTATAAGCTCTTCAAACGGTGTTAAAATCTGATTCTCCGAAGTCGTCGAAATCTAATCATGAAATAGGCCAAATTCAAACTAAATTCAAATAACAACTCAAATGAACTCCAAATTAAATAATTTTAGTTTAGTTATCTAGATCCTTAATTTAGACAAATTTAGAAATTTGAATCACCCAAATCGGAGTTCGTATGAGGGAGAACGAACCCCGGGAAGTTCTAAATCTAAATAAAATCCTAAAACAGATTTTCTTGATTTATTTTCCTAAAGGAAAATCAAATTATTGCGCAAGGCTCACATCAGCGAGTGGAAAATGTATTTCCGACCGAATTATTTTCCTAAAGAAAAATAATTTATTTCACTCACAGGTGGGCCCCCAAGTCAATGGACTGGGTCCATGGGTGGTCAAAGTTCACGGTGGACTTGGTCTACCGAAACAGTGCACGTGAGGGAGGGGGTGCGGTGATGTGGCACACGTGGACGCTACATGGGCAAACAGTGGCGACGTGGCACTCATGTGGCGCCGAGCTGGCACAAGGCCGACGAGCTCTCGGCCCTAGGGTCGCCGGCGCTGGGCGCCACGGCGACGGCCGGCGAGGACCCCAAAATGACGAGGGGACTCCACGGAACCTGATGCTCACCTTAGATACCCAGTGGCGAGGTTGGTTGGCCGGCGGTGAAGGTTTTAGCGGCGGCGGAGTCGGGCTCGCGGTGGTGCGGCGAATCGGGCGGTGCTCCGGCGAAGGTGGTGCGAGCACCAGGTCGGCGAAGTTGCGGTGAAGCCGGTGGTGGCGTCAGCGGGGATGCGACGGCGGTGGTGGCGGCGCTAGGGGCGGTGGAAGCCCTCGGTGGCCGGCGGTGGAAAAACTTGGAATCCGGCGAGGGGAGGAGAAGAGAGGAGGGGTGAATGGTGGGGATGGGGTCGATGAGATGAGGGGCTCACCGTGCTCCTATATATAGGGATGGAGGGGGCCGGGGCGAAGAGGTCGGGCGCGCAGATGTCGCGGCAGTGATGGCGCGGTTTCGCAATTTCAATGCAGCGTCGAGGGCAAATGGCGTGGCGCGCGGAATAAGGGGGTTTTAATGCTCGGGATTGCGCGAAGAAAAGGGGAGAGGAAGGCGGCGGATGTGGAGCTTGGCTGTGCGCTAATGGCGGCAGCGGCTCAGGCGCGTTGGAGAAGAAGGAATGAAAGAAGAAGGGCGGTGGCTGGCGGGCCCACATGGCAGCGGCGGCTGAAAAAAGGAAAAAAGAAAAGGGGCGGGTGCGGCTGACCGTTTGTTCGTGATCCAATGGTGTGGAGCGTGTTAACCGTTGGATGCCGATCTAGTGGTGGGGATGGATGGAGAGAGGGAGAGGGTGGAGCAACTGAGCCGAACGGAAGAGAGAGAGAGATGGTCCGGGAGATTCGGCCCACTAGGGTTTTAGGGTTTTAAATGCTTTTCCAATTTAATTAATCCGATTAATTCAAAATATCTTTAGAAAATAGCAAATTAAATCCAAAAATTTATAGAAAATTCACAGAAATTCTATTATTTACTTTGGACTTAATAAAAATAGTTCCAACTTATAATTGGCTATAGTTTTTGCAAATAAATTGTTTTGGCTTTAAAATATTTAGGAAAAAGCTTTTAAAAACTCAGAAAATTCTAGAAATTAATTAAAATTTTATTTTCCAGATCAAACCAACTGAAACTTCAAGAACTTCAAGTAAATTTTAAATTTTGACTTTTAAAATTTCAAAAATTCAAATAAAGCAATGAAACTCTATCAAATTTCAGAAATTCCAATAAAACAATAACTTTTATTTATTTTATTTTGGTAACAGCACTTTGGGATGTTACATTCTTGGTAGTTGCTGAGTTTCAATGGCTCTCTAATGGTTCTCTGAAATAATTATTGTTTTCCGACTGTTGAGTTGCTTTTACTAGTTGTGATCCTCGTCAATTGGAAATATTGATATTGCCATGGTTGTTCCTTCTTTCTCATTGGAAAAGAATGACTCATGTATTCGTTTCATAGTTTGCGTAATGAGAGTTTTATGTTGCAAGTATGTTAACATGAGAAAGCTTTGGCTCTATGTATTTCTTTTGGATTATTCCGAGGGTTGAAGTTTAATGCATCTCTTTTCTAATGGAAATTGTTAAAAACCTTTTGTGATGACTTGATATGGTATGGGTATCAAGTCGAGTCTTTGGTGTGGTCATCATTAATATTAATTAGTAACCTGGGAAGTGAAATTGATTAAGTTGATGTTGTCTTCTACTAGTTCTTGATGAACTGTATATATGAGTAGTGACTGAGAGTATGTCCATACCTATTTGGAGTCAAAAGAGATATTAAGAAGTATGGAACATTGATGAATTAGACTGGTCATTAAAATTGTTTAGGTTGCTAAACTTGTTGGGTTCTTTGGTTCCAATGGATTAATTTAAATGTGTGGAAAGAGAAACAAGAGGAAATGCTAGATTTGCATATTCCTTAGTATGATTAATTATTGGAATTGTGTACAACCGGTTGAAGGGATTGAATACCGGTGGATCTAGAATTTATGGGAGGAGTTCTATATAGTTCTTCTATATAGAATGACGTGATGAATTTGGTTGTAGTGTTGTTGAGACTTTTGATCGATAGAAGATTTCGATTTTTGAAGTTTTAGTGTATTTTTGCCGAAATCCAAATATGAGGAGCAGTTGAATATGTGTTTGTAAATATCCATGTGATTTGGGAAGGAAAGTAGGTAGCAACTAGATTTCATAATGAAACCAGTTGATAACAACAATGGTTGGAGTATAACTGTTGCGTGTTGAAGTTTGATGTTGAGCATCACTAAAAGTTGAACTGATATGATATAATAGGGGGCTTATGCCCACATGATTATGTAATCATCGGATGATAATGTGTCCTTGATGAAAGGGTTTTGGTAGAACTTTTTCAGTTGCGTTGTAGACCCCTTCTAAACTTAAGAGGTTGATGTAGTGAGGTTGTATGGTTTTGGTATACTCTTGTTTTGAAGATGGGATGAAAAGATAGTATGGAACAATTTGGTGAAACTTTGGGGGCTTTCTAATGACATAGTTGATGATAAAGATTCATGTTCAGAGTGTATTATTCTTGATGTTAGTAAGGTTATTCTACAAGAGATTGTGACTTGTGTGTGTGGTGATAATCCTTTTAGAAATAAAGTAATTTGATCGTCTTTCGTAATTTTGATTTAGTAAAAGTGTTTCGAATTTTGCGTTTGTGATCATTTGGACCTCTTGAGTTATGTGGTGATTGAGTTTGGTTCGAGCAAAGTTACATGTTGAAAGATTTGATTGGTTCTTAAAGGGTTCCCGTGATTTGGATTTAAGAGCTTATCTGGTTTAAGCTGACAAAGTGATGTAGTAATCACAGCAAATAAATTTCCTTGTTAAAGGAAGGAGTGAAGTATAAGTATTTGAGATTTAAGTCGTTTCGCAACTTGCAGTTTATTTGAGTATGCTTAAACCTTATGCATTTGTTCCATAAGAGTTTATCAATTTTCAAAGGCAATACCTTCTTCTTATTTGGGGTTTGACCTTCCCTTCGTGCGGGACTTGTGCCCTCAACTGTTGTTTTTCTCTTTTGTTGTCTGAGTTCTTTGCCAAACTGACTAATCCCTTGGTTCTCTGTTCACTGCGAGTAGTAAATGTTTTTTTTATGTGGTGAAAATTGTTTTCATTTGTTTTTCTTCTAAGTAAGGATTCATCGATTCATTTCACAAGGGTCTTTCGAAGTGTTTAATCAATGTGATTGTGAGACCTTGGGTTGTAAGTTATTCGAGGAGCGTTGAAGGATGAACTGATTTTGTGTATAATTCTTGGAGAAAATTTTATTTATACCGAATGTTTGCCTTTGAGGCTAAACTGATTGCATTATTGCAACCATTAGAACCTATGGAGATTTGTGATCCAAGATCCTTTGTTCAATTCGGGTGGAACATTAGAATTTTTGAAAGGATGAGAATCTTGATAAATGTATTAGAGTGTCGCGATTGAGTACCTTACACGGTTGTGTAGTTAAACTATGATGGTGTTGTAATGAGAGTAAGATTAGCGAAGTGATCTGATCGTTAAAGCGATTTTGAGATAGCCGAGATTATTGGATTATTGTTAGAAATGACTTGGGCTTAGTAAGTAACTCTCTAAGAGTTAGAATCTTTATAAAGATAATTGGATCAAGAAAATATTTTCGTGTTGATGTTAATGCGCGAGTACGTTTGGATTGTGAGAATTTTAGGGATTTAATCTGATGTTTCCCCTATCCTCTATATGAGAAGTTCATTGTAGGAGTCTTAGAGTTTAAATTTGGGTTTCGCATTGTATGCTAGGACTTTGAGTCGCCCAATGATTATTAGTAGAAGAAGTAGAATAAGGGTGGATTCCGAACAGTGGGATGATCATTGATAGAACCTTTTTGATGGAGTATACGAATGTGTGTGCTGAGGATTACGAGTTGTTTATTCTTAAAAGATTTAGGTGATGTGGTTGCATGTGAGTGCTATTTTGAGATGTATTAGAAGTCATCTATCAAAGTATTTCCATCGGTACAAAAGTTGACTAGGGTATGTTTGGTGGAGTCAATAGAGCTTCTCTACAAAGGTGTAAATGATGTATTTCGGCTTGAGCATAGTGTTGAGAATGCCAAGATAAGAGAGATGAGTTAGTGTGTTATGTGATGAATTGGATTCCAAAGTTTGAAAGAAATTCTATTCCTAAAAGATAAACTGAGAAAGTTGATGCTTCCTTGAGTAGTGACCCGTTTTCTTGATTCTTGTTTGAGCTATGTGTTTAAGACGGATGTCCTTCGCAAGTTGAGCTCGGCATTTATGTTAGCATGTGTGAGGACCCCAATTTATTTGGCTTGTAATGCTTAACCAACCACCTGGCCCTAGCATCACAAATCAAATAAACCGAGCCTCGAGATATGTATACTTCCCAGAAAGCAGTATACATACCTCACCACAAAATTATGCATCAACTCCATTCCAAACATAGAGTCCAAACATTACACTACTAAGCAGAAAGTAACAACAGCAGATTATTACAGACCAGGGCCGACCGGCCAAAAGATACACAAATAAACAAGACAAACAACGGAAGCAAAAGTGCCATAAGATGGCTATAAACAAAGCCAATCAGTGTGCCTTCAACCCACAAGGCATCTGACCGGACCGCCAAGCCTAGTCGTTGAACACGAAGCGGCAGCACAACTCACAGAAGTGAGGCCCTTGGGGCTCACCTTCTTCCTCTGCAACAAAAACATTAAGCAAAGCCGATGAGTACAAAGATTGTCTTTGTACTCGCAAGACTGACGTGTGAACTAGAAGACCTATTCATATGCTACATGCAGGCTTATTTGGTGGAGGCCATACGTTTCATTTGTACAAAGCCAAATTTATTTGCAATAATGTAATACAGTTTAAAGGCAAGTTTACAATTCATTTTTACTATTGAAATAACTGTAAAGGTAATAATAACAAAAGAGTAAAGATAAACAACCTAGAAGTGACTATCCCAATAGTCACCACAACAATAGCACGAATCCCAGATTCGTACCACCCATCAAGTTTTAATTTAAAAGGTTGTAGTCTAACTCTTGGAAGACCTTGCCAAGCGTGTCCATAACCTAGGACGAGGCTATTCGAATAGTTTTAACCCTACAGGTGTACCACTGCACCACACTTCGATCGCTTTAAGCCAAAGCACACTTCCGAAGGTATGCCGCACAGCTAAGTCCTACGAGACTTTTTCCAATATTGTGTATTAACTACGAGCCGCTCGTATGGATAGAAATCCATACGCTTACATGGTAAAGCCGAAAAGACAACTACCTACTCAGGATAAAGCTTTTCGGACAACTACCATGCTCCCAACACCATCCCTCCTGCGACCTCCTGCGACCCGGAGCCAATACACGCCAAAGTACTAGGTCAAGAGAGGTCTCATACCCTCTAGTGTGGTTAGCACGCTAAAATGCTTGGTTTAGTGTAACAAGATGTTCGGTCCTTGTTGACTCGGGCACCTTTCCAATCACACCCAACAGATCACACCAAAACTTACCATTGTGCCCAAGTCTAAATCGTTTTTGCTTTCATTTTTAGTTTTTGCAATTAGACATAGCACAAGCTGGAACATAAGAACAATAATAATTTTATGTGATCAAGATCATCGACTAAGTCGATGATCGCCCAATTCTACCGGAAGCTAAGCATGGCTAAGCAACTGAACTCGTAATCTACTAAGTGATAAGAGTTCATCCAACGAACTCCAATCACAGCAAGTAACCTAGGCTCAGGTAGTAGAGATCAATATTTTACCTACAGGATATGCAGCTACGGATTTAACTAATCAATTTAACACAAATTAAGCAATGCATACATACAGCTGAAATAAAGTATTAGACTTTAAAATACTGGGATAAACATGATCAAACCGCTTGCCTGGCTGCTGCTGCTCAATAGCCTCAACCTGTTGCAGAGGATCACTCTCGATAAAACCAGAACCGTCGCAATCTATCGATCGAGCAAAAGCAACGAATAAGAACAAATAACACCGACAAAACTCAAACATTCAAAACCATCTAATAGCACAACATTCATACAGCAGCTAGAGCATGGCTTAACACAAATTTTAGAAACAGAGAGCAACTCATTTTAATTTGTTATGAATTTTCTAGGAATTTTCTAAGCTAACAATACACATATAGCATCATTTAATTCTTTAACAAAATTTATGAACAGAAACATATCTAAAACCTATCCTGATAATTAGTACACTAAAAATGAAAATTTTAAAAATTGGATTTACTGGATTTGGACAAAAATTGAGATAGATATGAATTTTCTAATTTGGAAAATACATAATACACCATTTAATCAATAACCATATTTTTGCTAATAGAGACATGAGTGAAAACAATTTTTGTAAATAATACATTTAAAATGAAAAATAACAGAACTGGTTTCATGCGATTTGGAGAAAAATTGAATTAGTTATGAATTTTCTAAGTTTAAATGAATTAACAGTGCAACAGAAAATACATTTCAGCATTACTAAAGCATTTAATACTTTTTCTACCGGCGCACAGCTAACCATAGCCACAGACAGGTGGACCAGCGCGAGAAACGGCGACCAGGTCAAACTTGACCCAGCCGCGCCAACGGCGACGTCGAAGGTGTATTCTAAGAATACGTCTTCGGCTTATCAAAGTGCAATCCTAACAAATACGCACAGAGAAATACGTTTCCCGACAGAGAAAACGTATCATCAAGGTTTACACAACCACTAACTGACAGCATGGGCCCACATGACAGCGACTGAAAGGGTTTTAAACCGGTGTAGTTTAAGATTCTAACCACGTTTTATCTCTGAGGGCCCACAAGTCATACTCACATTTTTTTAGAGTGCTTAAACGCTAAAGACAGAGTTATCACCTAACCCGCCGGCGACTTGCTGGAGTCCCCGTGCGCGGGCACGACGGCGAGGTAGGCAAACTGGTGAAGGAGAGGCGCTCCGGGCTCGAGAGTGATTCCTCCAGGTGCGCAGCAACCTCACGAACTCGTTGGTGACGACGCGGAGTCCGATGGTCGTCGGAATCGGGCTCGCGACGGCCGGAAGCGGAGACGAAGAAGAGGCTTCCGAGGGTGAGCCACTACGGTCCATGAGAAGACTTGGGGAGGCGCACCTAGAGATCGCGATGGCACCTGGAACGATACGCCCACGATCCTGATGGCGGAGGAGGACGGTGGCGCCCGGAATTGATACAGCGGTGAATCACCGTGCGCGGGGAAGAAACGCCCGCACTCCCTCAACGATTCACCAGAGCCAGAAACGAGCCCACCGTTAGACTCAGAAGATGGTTGCGATCACGAGTGACCAAGAGTCGAGGCTAGAGACTCACCAGAGCGCTAGCAAGCTCGCGGGGCCGCCGCAACCGGAGGCGGAGACGACGAAGTAGCTCCGGACTATCCACTGGATGCCAAAGGCTCGGGATGGGCAAAATGGATGCGGCGAGGAGAGTGGATCACGATGGTGCGGTCGCGGGCTCGAGAGAGGCACTAACACGGCGGCGCTGCCTTCGGCTTCAACTCCGGCCGAGACAAAGAAACGGGCGGAGAAAGCACGAGGAAGCAAGGGAGAAAAAGTGGGTGAGCTCAGGGGTTTTATGGGGTCACGGTGATGCCTCCCAGCCGGACACGAGGGCATCAGGGTGGCAGCGACGAGGTACGTGGCACGCATGCGCGATCGCCGGTGCGCTCGGCGCGACGGAGAAGACGAGGGCGAGCCCGACAGGTGGGTCCTGCCTGTCAGCGGCAGCGAGAAAGGTGGTGTGAGTCGGAGTCTGTTGCAGCACAGTCAGTTGGTCTGACTCGATCAAGATGATGCCGTTCGTTGGATCTCAGATGGACGATCGAGATTTGATAGGATGTTAGGATGGTCCGATTGTTTCGGGTGCACGTGGGCCGTGCGATCTGTATCGGACGGTTGCGAGCGATTGGACTCGGGGCGGTGCTGCTAGTTGGCGCGACCGAGTCATTTAGGTGCGGTCGGACTCGAGCTCGAGTTAGGTTCGAGCCCGAGGAACAGTAGTTCCAGGGTTTGAATTCAAAAGGCTGAGCTGGTTTGGGAAATTTTTAGAGATAGCTCCCGAGCTCCAAAAATTCCAAAAGTTTTATGGTAGCTACGTTGAACAGAGAACAACCTTGTATAAATTTTCCAGAAATTTTTATGCACAGAATTGTTCTCAAGAAAATTCACAAACTGTTGTGCTAGGGGTTTGACCAGATTTCCAACAGAGTTGACTTGCTCTTTTGAAATAGCAAATAAAATCTAAAAATTGTGAGATTTTTCAGAGAGGTAGATAGGATGATCAAGATGATAGGAAAAATATTCCTAGAGGATGATCACAAGTTTGAGGTTGATAATTTTGTTGCCAACAACTATCATTCACAAGAATAAATTCTAGATAATGGAAATTGGTTAGGGAAAATTTAGAAAACTTCCAAATGATTTCATGAGGCATCAAAAGTTTTTATTTCTCCTCAAAATTTTACATTTGGAACACAAACCCTAACTTAGGGCTATTACAGCATGTGTGGTTATTATCAGTTCGGAAAGAATGAAAGAAATTTATGATTTGTGCATTTGAGTGACTTCTTTTTTGGTGGACGTGGTGTTTATTTGCAAATTTCCTAATTTGAAGGTGGAAAGTTTTCGTGATAAATTGTCAATTTTGGATTTGACCCTTTTGGGTGGGGAGTTAGCATTGCGTGGATGCGATGAGAACTCTTTATTTTCAGTTGGATTCTCTTTGTAATACAGTTGTTAAAAACGAGTTCTGTTGTACATTTTTTGATTAAAGGAGGTGCTCCTTGTAGATGAAGAGTTCGAATTAGAAAGGAAGAAGGGTTCTGTGTGTGTTGAGTATGTTGTGTGCTTTTGTACCAAAAGGGAAGTTGGTCTAGGTACACTGGTTCGTTTTCGACAGATGCAGGGATTAGGAAGTTGGTGTATCGCTTTGACCGTCTCGGTCCACACGCGGGTATGCAACTTTTGGTTTGTTCTGACACCGATTGATCTCCTAAGAGATCTGGAGTTGAGTTTCGTTAACGTCATTGACCATCAAGTAGGATCTTACCTTTGAATCTCTTCTGATGAGTGTACTTGGCAATGTCTGATTGAGTGTTAGATCAGATGTAGTTTACGTCAATGTCTTGTGGTCTTGTTAGTCTGAGAGATAGGTCATTTGGGAGCTGGAGTCTCGCATGCGCGAGTATTATTCAGACATGTTTGCTCCGGGCATATGTTAATATATGTTTCTTTTCTGTGGCAATTGTTCTTTCGTTTATTTCGACGGTTAGAATTTGAGGTCGAATTCTGTTAAGGGGGGTAGAATGTAATACCCCTGTAATACCCCGAAAGTGTGTCAAGTAATTAGTCGGGAGAGATCAATTGTTCGGGAGAGAATTAAATGGATTTGCGGGAAGGACCAATTGGAAAATGTTCAATTCAATAGTTAGAGAGGGGGGGGTATCCACTGTTTTAACCCAACCTGGGCTTGGGCCCCGGCCCATGAGGGCTAGGGTGGTGGCCGGCCAAACGGGGGGTGCCACCTCCCCCCCAAACCCTAGCCGCACCCACCCCTCCCCCACTCTCCCACGCCTCCCACCCGTTTTCCCCCTTGTGGCCGCCACTCTCCTTCACCCCTCCCCAACCTCCCCTCCCTGGTTATCTCCCCCCTTGCACCCCTCCCTAGCACCTCCCCTAGTCCCCCCATTGCTGCCGGTCAAGGGAAGAAGAAGAGGATCCCCCATTGCAGCCGGCCAAGGAGGAAGAGAAGAGGGAAAGAAGAGGGGAGAAGAGAAGGGAGAAGAGAAGGAAGAGGGATCCCATCCGGATTTCACGATCTTCAGCTGCACCAAGGGTAACTATCGTCGTTGATGTTGGGTGATTAGTCGTAGAAGAGGAATCGGATAGTTTTTAACTAGGTTGCAATCTGTCCGCTGTAGTTGCAGATTTGTCCAGTAGATTGCGCGGTTAGTTTCGTGTGGTTAGATGCCGAATTAGGAGTTTTGATCTCCTAGAGTTTTGTAGGTTATGTTCCTAGCTTTCAATGTCCACCAAGAACGCCCAAATCCGATTAAAGGTCAGGGAGTTATGAATTTTCTAGTATCACTGTCCTGTTGATCTGTTAGTTTTTGGACAGTCTAAAGAAAATTGGATAAAACTGCTATTTAAAGGGAGAATCAGGGGATCTCAGTATAACGCAAAATGTGGGTAATTTCTATACCTTTTCATAGAGATAAAGAATGCAAGATTTGGAAGTTCTTAGCAAAAGCTATGGAGGTTTTAGTGTACTGTCCAAAGAGACCGACGTGATAATTGATGTTCTGTAGTTTGGCTTGGTAGAGGCAATATTTGGTAGAATCAAAAGGGCTCCCCAACTAAGTTTATTTAGGTAATTTAATTACATTTTCAGAAAGTCTAAGAACATCTTATTTGGACTCCTGAGCAGAAAGTTATGTATTTTAGAAGTTGACTGTCCACAGCGGGCACCAAATCGATCGCTGGAAATTAGAAGTTGGGAAACACTTGGGAGATTAGCGAGTTCAATTGTGTTGTTCTTATGTTATTGGTTCAGTATGTTAGTCTTAGATTGGGGTTATCTTATGTTCAGGTGGGAGCGTGAACCCAGGGGCAACACCCTCTTCACGTCCACCGTTCTCGCACGGTTGAGGCAAGTATTCGGGCTATTGCACATTTATGTTTGCATGATGAAATTGTGATGTGTCTTGTTGGTATTAGCCATGCATACTTGTTAATGAGATGAGTTACCATTTATCTTGATGACTGCTAGTTATGGTTAAAGAATTCTTTCGCATGTTATTAATGCTTACATGTTTATGTGAACACGTTGAATTCTTACATGTGAAAGGTGTTGTCATGGTGCATATGCATGTTTTGAGCATGTTGATTCTTGGTTATGTGGTAACCAAGTTTATATAGTTGAGGTCCCCGTCATGCAATGACGGGCTTGAGGTCCCCACATTCGTGGAATGTGGGCTATGAATAAAGAGGTCCCCATCATTAAGATGATGGGCAAAGGTCCCTATACATGTGGTGTATAGGCTCTTGGTCCCTGTGCCAGAGGGCACAGGCAAGGGTATTCATTGACGGATGAATACCACGCATTACGGGTAAAATGTGAAAAGAGATAAAGTTCAAAAGGAGCATTGCATTGGTTGCATTTCTTAAGTATAAAGGCTATGTTTAGTGTAATGTTATTGTGGATTATCGATGCTATGATTGAGTTCTTGTTTATGGCTTTGTTGATACTTGCTGAGTCTTTAGGCTCACTCTTGCTTTAATCTGTTTTAGGTACAAATGGCAGGAACGACATGCATGGGAGGGAGTAGATGTTGGATGCACTCATTACCTCACAATCTTAAGGTGTTTGCCACTTAGCTTCATCTCAGAAATAATTAAACTGTTGGAGTAGATGTTTATTTTGGTTTGAGTATCTGATTATTTGTAATAATGAGATTTGCCAGTCTTGGTTATATTCATTCGATTATCATGCAAGTTTGATTGAGCTTGATTATGAAGTTATTATTGATAAATGCCATGATTTATTGTTGAAACCTCGGTAGAGCTGATTTAAACAAATGAGACTCTGCCGAAATTTTGTAATTTGTGCTAGATTAGTTTAATTCCAGTAGCATTCCAAGCTCATTGAGAGTTAGGGTGTTACAACCCCGAATATCAAATAGACAAAACATATTATTCAGAAGAGAAATTTATTCAAATTTGAATGCACTAAAGTTTAGAGAAAAATTAAAAGAAAATTCAAGATTTGAGGGAGGATTGGACCTTGGGCTTTCGGTGCAAGGCGTCCTAGCCAAGTGGGCCGGCCTTGTAGTGGAGTCAAGAAGGGGGGGTGCCCTTCCCCAAAACCCTAACCTCTGCTCTGATCACAGACACTGTAGCACATGGTATCAGTGACCCCCATCCCTGCTGCTCTACCAAGATGAGGAAGAAGCTCCGAGGTGCCGCCGACCATGGTGGAAGGAGAAGAAGGGAGAAGAAGAAAGGAGGAGAAGAAGAAGATCCTCTTCGTGGTTTTTTTGTTCAGCGTTTCACGCGTCTCCAAGGGTATCAATTCATTTCCTCGCTGTTTTGATGTTGTTTAGATGCGAATCTGTCCAGTATGTTGCGCGGGCTGTTTCGACATATTAGAGGACGAATTAGAAGTTTTGATCTCCTAGAGTTATTTAGATAATGTTCTTAGATTTCGGTGGCCGCTAAGAACACCTTATTCCGACATACGGATCAAAAGTTATGATCGTTTTAGTTTATGCTGTCCAGAATTCTGACGAGATTGATCTGTTAATTTGTCTTATAATTTATGTTCATGTTAGAGGCAAATTCAAGGTTTTCACTCAACTAGGTTATTGTAGATAATTTGATAGTATTTCCATATTGTTAAAGAACGATCAATTCGGAGTTACAGATTAAAAATTATGATCGATTTAGTACTGCTGTTTGTTCATTTAGGCAGTTTTTGTTCTGAAAGTTCAAATATCTGTTAGCATACTAAATTGGCCGAATTGGATAATCTTGGAAACTAGAATATTGTAGATTTGTCAGTTAAGAATCCACAGAAACTGGGCTCACCTCTTTCCGAGTTCCAGATCTTGAGATATGTTATTTACCGTGCTGCTGTCCAGAGGCGGTTTATGGCTGAATGCGTTGGTTTTCAGTTTAGGGTTTCTAGTAAAATCTTGAATTGCCGGAGAAGCGTTGTAGAACGATGGTAAGTAGTGTCGTGTTTATTGTATTCTTATCTCAATTATCTAATTGTTTAGGAGGTGAAGTTTTGGGTTTAGGAGCACCACCTTTGCCTGCTATCACGTTGCATCGCGGAAGGCAAGTACCTTGCTAATCTTAATGTTTGTGAATGATGATTGCTTAATGATTGTATTGTGATATCTTATGATACAATAGATGGTGATATGTCTATGTTCGTTCATATGTGATGAATCCACAAGTAGAGATGATGTTATTATTTATTCAGTAAATCATTTCATACATCCATAATTCATGTTTCATCCACGGGAGTGGATTGTAAGTCCCACCATTCCAATGTGGGCAGTTTTGGACATTGTCATGTCCTGTCCACGGGAGTGGATAGAAAGACCCATCAATTTTAGTATGGGCACGTAAGACCCATCAATTCCAGTATGGGCAGATTTGGACACCTGTATGAAACGTTCTTCATACGAGATTTGGATCCCCGCATTTTTGTTAAGATGCGGGCTTGAGTGAACACCGACGGGTGTGTCACTGGCTATACTGGTATAAGCACGTGTGCAATCCATTCCTTTGATTATTTACATTTATCTCATTCATTCATAAATATTCAGTTGTTGTATGTTCAGAACCTTTGAGGAGGTTGTCTTGTTCATGTTGATTGTCTGTTCTTATATTCATTGTACATGCTGAGTCTTGGACTCACACTTGTTTGTTTATTTATTTTTAAGTGATCGGTGACGAAATTCTATTGGAAGGGAGTAGACATGTACTACTCAAATAATACACTCTACATTAGGTTCAAAATAAGAATGATTTATGTTTTTCATTCGTTAAGTGTTGGATTGTAATAATTAAAACTAGACATGGATGATACGTTTCTATTCGTTGAGTTTTGATTAATTAACTATGAAAGTTCATGGATTAATCGTTGATATGATTATCTTAGCGGATCTAATATTATATTCTTATTTATGTTCCATTTGTTGATGAGCTGTTTAGCTTAGTTGATGAATTCTTGTTGATGTTTTGCGCTGTATGGTTAAATGTTAGATCTTTGGGTAACATTTTGGCTTCCGAATAGTCAGGGTGTTACACCAAAATACCAAACGGATAATCGGGTCACCTTTATCAACAAGAAAGGTAGGACTCTGATGAAAAAGAATAATCTTGTCAATAACCATATTTACAAGTAGCAAAGAGAGGTCAACAGTCGAAAAGACAATAATTGTTCTAGAGAACAAATATGGACTAATTGAAACCCATACCCAACCATTTTATCTGATTACAACCTCTGAATTAACCATGGCAGGATAATACAAAAAGAGCTTTAACGCTCCCTATCATAAAACAGAAATATTAAACTTCATACTCAAAGCAACCCGAAAAGAATACATTGGGGCCAAAGCTTCCTCATGTTTAAGAACATGCAAAATAAAGCTTCCATTAACCAAAGTACCAAGCGATTAAACAAGTTATGTTTCCCAACAAGAAGGACAAAACTTCCAATTAAAAGGTCAATCTCATAAATCAACTACGTTCATAAGCAGCAAAACAACTCGACATTCGGGAGAACAAATGTTTGCTTTAATAAACCAATAAAGATCGATGAACTCCCCTCAACTGCAATGAACCACTAATCCAAGAAAACTCACCCACCGCATCTGAACAAGAATAACCATTCCAAACTCAAGGAAGACAATAATCTTCCCAAACAAACTCATACTCAACACCTAGAACTAGTTGACTCAAAGTAGACGCTCCATTATTCTCATACGCCAAACGATGGTGCAACCTGGCAACCCAAGGCTACAACCATGTCCTAAACCTCTCGTTATCTACTGTCATTACACATAATTATCATATAGGCAAATCATAAGCTTTCATACTCAGTTCACATCAGCAATGGTCAATGAGACACAACAGAAACGTAAATGCAATGATTGACCCATCCCCATCTTACTGAGCATAGTGTGTCAATTTAATATTTCAATTACCACAGACCTAAAGCCCGCTCTGATTCCAACTGTAACACCCCAGCTCAACATAGAGCTTAGAATGCTACCAAATTACTCTACTAAACCAATTAATTTCAACATCTTAATAAACAATCAACCAAACATTCATTCATGAACGACACAATGCTAATAATCAAGAACTAGCACAATCTACCATTAATCAATAATAAGAATATCATCTATCAATTGAATATGAATCAATCACGACGCCTTCTCTTTATCAAACTATTCTAACACAAATCTAACATTTGCAATATTCAAATAGATACATCTAAAGCATCAATGATCAGCAAAACTACGAGGTCTTGGAGGTTAAATGTGGGCTTTGCACTTTTATGCTAGACCTTGGGTCACCCGATAATTGTGTGAAGAGAAAATAGAATATGACGTTTCCTGATCAGTAGAATGATCGTTGTTAGAACCCTTCAGATGTAGCACATAAGTGTGTGTACTGAGGATTCTGAGTTGTTATTCTTGAAGGTTGGAGGTGATGGGTGTAACATCCCAAAGAATGGTTTATGCTTCAAATGTAATATTATGAGGATAAATTAAAACTTTTGATGCCTCATGAAGTCATTTGGAAATTTTCTAGAATTTTCCCCTAGCAATTTCTATTTTCTTAGAACCATGTTTCTTTTGATGGAAGTTGTTGTCAATAAAATTTTCAACTCTAATTTGGTGATCATCCTCTGGAAGTATTTTTCCTATCTTCTTGACCTTCCTAGTAACCTCTCTGCAAAGTCTCATAATTTTTAGATTTTGTTTGCTATTTCAAAAGAGCAAGTCAATCCAATTTGAATTATGGTCAAAATCCCTAGGGCAACAGTTTGTAAATTTTCTTGGGAGCAATGCAGTGCATAAAAATTTCTGGAAACATTATGCAAGGTTTCTCTCTATCCAAGGGAGTTACCATAAAAATTTAGGAATTTTTGGAGCTTCGGAGCTACCTCTAAAAATTCCCCAATCTTCTTAGCCTTTTAAAAAAAATCAATATCTGAAATCACTATTCATCGGGCTTAGACTCAAACTCGAACTCGAGTCCGACCGCGCCGCTCGGCTCGACCGCATCGCCTAGCTGCACCGCCCGACCCCGATCGCCATCTACCGTCCGATGTAAATCGTGCGGCCCATATGCGTCCGATCTAATCGGACTGTCCAACCCACACCCTCAAATCTCGATCGTCCATTTTAGATCTAGCGGTCGACATCTTCTTGGTTGAGTCAAACCAGCTAACAGCCACGCCAGAACCCGAGTCAGGCTCCGACTCAACCAACTCACCGCGTCGCTATTCTCGCTGTCGCTGACGAGTGGGCCTCTCCTGTCAGATTCGTCCTCGTCGTCTCCGCTGCCTATCGGAGCTCGCTGGCGCTCGCGCATGTGTGCCACGCAGCTCGTCGCTACCACATCGTGAACGCGTGTCCGTCCGTGGCGCATCGCCAGGTCTTCATCGCCTCACCGCACCCACCCATTCATCGTTTCCCTCGCTCTCTCGCTCTCTCCGCCCAATTCTTGGTTTCGGCCGGAGAAGAAACCGAAGGAAGCGCCGCCATGTCAGAGCCGCCCTCGAGCCCGCGACCTCACCATCGTGATCCTCGATCAGCGCCGCTTCCATTTTTCCCAGCCCAGGTCCTTGGCGTCCAGTGAATCGCCAGGGGCGGTTTCATCGTCTCCGCCTCCGGTGATCTCGGTCCCACGAGCTTCCTAGCATTCTAGTGAGTTTCTAGCCTCGACATTTGGTCCCTTAGGATCGCATTCGAGCTCGGTGGAGCGCCGCCGCCTCAATTCCTACCACCTCCGTCCTCCTCCGTCATCGGCAGCTTGGGCTACACGTCCCTGGAACCAAGGAGGAGCTAAGGCGCACCTTCCCGAAGCTTCTCGAAGCCCGTAGCGTCTTCTCCGCGTGAGTCGTAGCTTCTTCTCAGCCTCCGTTCGCCGCCAGCTCGCCGCCGGCATCCTTGAGGGCCCATGTCGCCGTCATCGGTTTCGCGTGCTCGCAGTGAACCGGGAGGTATCACCCACGCGCCTGGAGACTCGCTGGTTCGCTAGATCCGCTACGCGGTCGCGCCGCCGTCCACGGGATTGTCGGTAAGCCGCTAGCAGCGTTAGGTATAACCCTCCTCTTTAGTACTAATCTCCGCTTAGCTGTATCACTGGCATGTGGGCCCCTTCTGGTTTAAGTATGTTTAGAAGCGTTAATCTAGCCGTTTATAATCCTTTGAGTCCATGACATGTGGGCCCATGTTACCGATTAAGTGGTTGTGTAAAGTTTTAAAATACGCTTTCTCTTAAAGGAAATGTATTTCTCTGTACGTATAGGTTAGGGTTACGTTTTTGGAAAGTCGAAGACGTATTTTTTCTAAAATACGCCTTCGACGTCACCGTTGGCGTCGGCTGAGTCGAAGTTGACCCAGTCAGCGCCCTCGCTCAGCCCCACCAGTCAGTCGCCGTGGGTCGCTGAGCGTCGGTATAAAAAGGATTTAATGCTTTAGAATTTCCGAATTGAATTTCTTTTGCACTATTAATTCAATTAACTTAGAAAATCCATAACTAATTCAATTTTGATCCAAATCGAATGAAACCAATTTTGTAAATTTTCATTTTTAATGTACTTTTTACTAGAATAAGTTTAAGTATGTCACTGTTCATAAAATTTTGATAATTAATTTAATGATGTTTTTAGGTATTTCTAACTTAGAAAATTCTTAGAAAATTCTTCATAACTCCAAATAAAATGTTCTCTGTTTATAAAATCATATAAAATCATACTCTAGCTGCCATGTGAAATTCGTGCTTATTGGATTAAATTGAATTTTGGTTATTGTCAGTGTTATTTGTTCTTATTCGTTCTTTTTGCTCGATCGATAGATTGCGACGATTCTGGTATTATCGAGAGTGAGCCTCAGCAACATATTGAGCAGCAGCAACCAGGCAAGCAGTTTGATCATGTTAATCCCTTTATATTCAAACTAATATTTTGTTTGCAACTTGTATGTATGCATTGCTATTTTGTGTTAAAATATGGTTAGTGGGCCCTTTAGTTGCATAATCTGCAGGTAAATGATATTCCTCTACTACTTGAGCCTAGGTTATTTGCAGTGATTAGACATCGTTGGATGATCTGTTGTCACTTAGTAGATACGAATTCAACTGCTTAGACATGCTTAGTTACCGGTAGAATTGGGCGGTTATCGACTTAGTCGATAACCTTGATCACACAAAAATTTTATAACTTTGTATTTCAGTATTTATGCTATGTTTAATTGTGAAAACTAAAAACTGAAAATAAAATGATTTGGACTTGGGCACAACGGTATGTTGGTGTGCTTTTGGGTGTGACTGGAATGGTGCCCGAGTCAACAAGGACCGAGTTACTTGCGCCACCGTACTGAGCATTTTGCGTGCTAACCACACTAGAGGGTATGGGACCTCTCTTGACTTAGTACTTTGGCGTGTATTGGCTCCGAGTCGCAGGGGGTCGCAGGAGGGATGGTGTTGGGAGCATGGTAGTTGTCCGAAAAGCTTTACCCTTTGTGGGTAGTTGTCTTTTCGGCTTTACCATGTAAGCGTATGGATTTCTATCCATACGAGCGGCTCGTAGTTAATATACAATATTGGAAATGTCTCGTAGGACTTAGCTGTGCCGGCATACCTTCGGAAGTGTGCTTTTGTGGCAAAAAGGCGGTCTGAAGTGTGGGTACATTGGTACACCCCTGCAGGGTTTGATCTATTCGAATAGCCTCATCCTAGGTTATGGACACGCTCGGATACGCCCCGTGAGAACTAGACTACAACATTTTAATTAAAATTTGACATGGGTAGCATGAATGGGTAATTCATGCTATGGTCGCGGTGACTAATGGGTTAGTCACTTCCAGGATGTTGTCATCTACTTATCATTATTCTTTGTCATTGTTATTTCAACAATAAAAATGAATTGCCAACTTGCTTTTAAATGTATTACACTATTGCAAATAAAGATTGCTTTGTGCTAAAATGAGCCATACAACCTCCACTCAAATAAGCCTGCATGTAGTTATGCATAGGTCTGCTAGTCCACACGTTAGTCTTGCGAGTACATTTTTGTAATCATTTGCTTTGCTTAATGTTTTTGTTGCAGAGGAGGTAGGTGAGCCCCAAGGGCCTTACTTCTGTGAGATGTGCGGGTTTTGGGACAACTAGCTTGGCGGTCCAGTTGGTTGCCTTGTGGGCTAAGGCACACTGATTGGCTTTTGTTTATAGCCATCTTATGGCACTTTTGCTTCCGCTGTTTACTTTGTTATCTGTTTGTCATTTGGCCGGTCGGCCCTCTGTTGTAATAACTCTACTTTGTTTGTCTACTGTTTAGTATCGTGATGTTTGGATTCTATATCTAGAATGGAGTTGATGCATAATTTTGTGAAGAGGTGTGTATACTACAGTTCTGGGAAGTATACATATCTCGAGGCTTGGTTTATTTGATTTGTGATGCTAGGGCCAGATGGTTGGTTAAGCATTACAAGCCAAATAAACTGGGGTCCTCACATTGGGATTGCGTGAGCTCTATTTTGAGGTGCATTGGGTGCCTTCTGTCAAATTAATTTCACCAGTAGGAGTTGTCTAGAGGGTTCGGTGGAATCAATAGAGCCTCTCCACAAAGGTGTGGATGATGTATTTCGAGTTGAGCATAATTTGAGGATGTTAAATTAAGAGGTTTGAGCTCGCGTGGTATGAGATGAATTCGAATTCCAAGGTTCGAGAGAAGTTTTATTCCTAAAAGAGAAACTGAGATAAAAGATGTTTCCTCGGGTAGTGAAGTGTTTTCTTGATTCTCGTTTGAGTTTTGTGTTGTTGACTGGTGTCTTCTGCAATGTGAGTTGGCATTGTGTTGGCATGTTTGATTCTTTCCAATTCAGACAAAACAAAAGAAGTATTTAGTTTGGGCATTCGAGTGATTTATCCTTTAGCTTTTGTGGTGTTCATTCGCAAATTGCCTGATTAGAAAGTGGGATTACTTTCATGATGAGTTGTCAAATTTGGATTTGATCCTTTTGGTAGAGAGTTGTCAGTACGTGGTTGTGATGAGAACTCTTTGTTTCCAGTTGGATTCTCTTTGTAAAACAGTTGTTTAAAAAAAAAGAGTTCTGTTATGCATTCTTGATTAAAGGAGGTACACCTTGTTAATTGAATAGTTCGAATTTCAGCATGTTGTGTGCTTTCGTACCAAAGGGGAACTTGGCCCAAGTACATTGGTTCGTTTTCGATAGTTACAGAGATTAGGAAGTTGGCGTATCGCCTTGACTGTCTTGGGTCCATACGCGAGGAACGCAATGTCTAGTTTGTGTCATACCCTGTTTTTCTTCGGGAAAGAAAGAACTTAATCGAGGAATTTCGGCTAGCTAATTTTTTTCGGTGTTCGGAGTGGTTTAGGGTTTTGGGTCTCCGGATAGCCTTTCCAGGCCACTTGGCCGGCCATGGGCCTAGGCCCATGCGCCCCCTCCCCCCTTGGTGCTAACCCTAGCCCTTTTCTTCCCTTGGCCGAACCCCCTCCCCTTCTTTTACCTCTTGTGCCCTGCCTTGGAGCCGCCCCCATCTCCCCTGTGGCTGCTCGTCCTGCTGTGGTGCTGCCCGAACCAACCTTGAGAGGTTCCCCGCGGTTGGTGTTCGCAAGGAGTCAAGGTGGGCTGTTGGTTGCTTCGGCCAAAAGAGGGGAAAAGGAGGAAGATCATCATCACCAAGGATTCTTCCACCTACTCCCTGGTTTCAGCAAGGGTAACGTTGCCGAGCCTCGTTGTTTGATTGTTGGTAGAAGTGATTTGGTTACATATTTGATTAGGCAGACTCGCTGCGTTTTAGAAGCTGGTTCTGTCCAGATTGTTTCGGGTCCTGTTTCGTGTGTTTAGAGGCAGAATTAGGGATTCTGGTCTCCTAGAGATAGTTAGAGGATGCTCTTATCTTTCGGTGGCCGCCAAGATCACTTCATTCCGACTTTCGAGTCAAAAGTTATGATAGATTTATTATATGCTATCCAGAATCCTGACGGGAATTAGCAGTCTCTGTATAGATTGATATATGGCCTAGTTAGAGGGTGATTCAGAGGTCTTGCCCATAACAAATTTTGAAGGTGATATCACTAGATTTCAGGATTGATAAAGAACACCTCATTTGTATTTATAGATCAAAAGTTATGCACTTTTCATTGTGACTGTCCAGATTGTAGGTCAGTCTGTCCAGATTGTATGTCAGTTTCTATCTTTAGTTTTGACCCGTGTGCCACTTTTTGTTAAAGGCAAAATGTGAATGTCGTGACAACTAGGTTATTGTAGGTAATTCGATAACCTTTTCAGATTGATAAAGAACACTCAATTCGGAGTTGTATTTTAAAAGTTATGGACGTTTTAGTACTGCTGTTTATTACGTTCGGACAGATTCTGTACTGCTATTTCAAACAACTGTTAGCCTTTTAAAATGGCCGAGTTGGATTATCATGTCAACTAGAGTTTTGTAGTTTAGTCAGTTAAGAATATACAGAAATTGGGTTTACCTCTTTTCGACTTTCAGATCTTAAGTTATGTCAATTACCGTGCCGCTGTCCAGAATTTAAGTCATGACAGAAATTGTTGTTTTCAGTTTCAGCTTTTGTTGTAGACCTAAGATGTTAGGGTAGCGGGGTAGAACACCGATTAGTAGAATTGGGTATATCATGTCCTTATGGTAGCTATTTTATTTATTTAGGAGGTGGAGTCTCAAATCTAGGGGAACCATCTTTGTTGGCTAGCGCGTCGCATCGTGGAAGGCAAGTACCTTGCCACCTTTATCGATTGTGATTGGTGAATGCTTTTATGATACTGTTGTGATTCCATATAATACATGAGAAGGTGGATTGTTTATGTTTTGATATATGTGTTATATCCATGTTTAGATATCATGTCTTTCAATATTCTCAATCCATGTTATGCATTCATTTTTGCATGTTTCATCCACGAGAGTGGATTTCAAGTCCCACCATTCCAATGTGGGCAATGTTGACATTGTCATGTCCGCCCACGGAGTGGATTTGAAAGACCCATCAATTCCAGGATGGGCATGTAAGACCCATTAATTCCAGAATGGGCAACTTTGGACACCCGTATGAAACGTTCTTCATACGGGAATTGGATCCCCGCATTTTTGTTAAGATGCGGGCTTAAGTGAACACCGATGGGTGTGCCACTCGCTATACCGGTATAAGCATGTGTGCAGTCCATCCTTGATTTCATTCATGCATTTCAAGTATTTTTAAGTACTCAATCGATTCAATGCTCGCATTCTTAAATGGTGAAATCCTGTTTATATATATATATTCTGTCTCTCTCACTGTACTTGCTGAGTCGTGGACTCACTCTTGCGTTGTTTGTTTCTTTTAGGTAACCCCTGATGTTGGCTCACTTGGGAGGGAGTAGACACGCACTACTTGTTCACAACATCAAATTCATGTTCAAGACTAAATTTAGTTCCATATTTCATTCGTTAATGATTGAACTGTAATAACTAAACTATAATTGGAGAAGGAAGGACACCTTCTCCACTATGACGTTGATTTAGTACTGCATGTGAACCTTCTTTATTGATTATCAGTATTAAATAACTTAGAAGGTGAAGGAAGGATACCTTCATCACGTCATGTTTATGTTAATGCTGTCATTTGGTTGATTTAATTATTTCTTATTCTTCCGCAATGTGTAGATTGTTAGAGTAATTAGGTGGCATCTTGGCTTCCGTTTGGCCAGGGTGTTACAGTTGGTATCAGAGCGGGCTTTAGGTCCGTGGTTAAAAATAAAATTATTAAATTGACACACTGTGCACAGTAGGTTGGGTTGGGTAATTCATTGTTTCCGCAATTTCGGTTGTTATGCTTTATTTGTTGTGCAATTGTTGTTTAGTTCCGTGCTTCTTGTGAACTGCTAAGTTAAGTGTTTAGTTTTGTTCGGTTGTGGTGTTCTTAGATGGCGAGAGGTAGAGGACGTGGTCGTCTGCCGGGCCGTGGTCGCGGTCGTGGACGTGGTCCGATGGTTTGGCATGACCTTTCCAAGAGGAGTTGAAGAAGCAGTTGGACGACCTGCTGTCCAAAGGTATGATTCGGCGTAGTGTTTCACCGTGGGGAGTGCCTGTTCTGTTTACTAAGAAGAAAGATGGCAGCTGGCGTATGTGCGTGGACTACCGGGCTCTTAATCAGGCCACTGTGAAGAATAAATATCCTTTGCCCCGTATTGAGGATCTTTTTGATCAGCTGAAGGGAGCCAAGGTATTCTCTAAAATTGACCTTCAGTCAGGGTATAACCAAATACGAGTTCGGGAACAAGATATTGAGAAGACGGCTTTCTCTACGAGGTATGGCCATTATGAGTATAAAGTTATGTCATTTGGACTAACAAATGCTCCTGCAGTGTTCATGGAAGCTATGAACAGTATGCTGCACCAGTATCTTGATGACTTTGTGGTGGTGTTTATTGATGATATCCTGATTTATTCCAAGACAGAGGAAGATCATGAACAACACTTGAGGATGGTTCTCGAGACTTTAAGAGAGCACCAGTTTTACGCCAAGCTGAAAAAGTGTGAATTCTGGATTTCTGAAAGTTGGCTTTCTGGGCCATGTAATCAATCAAGATGGCATTTCAGTTGATCCTAGCAAGATCTCAATAGTGGTAGAATGGAAGAGACCAACAAATGTCAAGGAAGTAAGGAGTTTCTTGGGTTTAGCTGGGTATTACCGGCGTTTCGTGGAGGGTTTCTCTACCATTGCTAGACCGTTGTCCCAATTGACGCAGAAAGGTATCAAGTTCCAGTGGTCAGAGGCGTGCGAACGCAGTTTCAGTACTTTGAAGGATAAGCTGGTGACCGCTCCAATTCTTACTCTTCCTGAGCCAGGAAAGCGTTTCACAATTTATTCAGATGCGTCCAGAGTTGGACTTGGTTGTGTGCTCATGCAAGATGGCAAGGTGATTGCCTATGCATCGAGACAGTTGAGGAAGCATGAGCAGAATTACCCTACTCAAGATTTAGAGCTGGTTGCAGTGGTTCTTGCTTTGAAGATTTGGCGTCATTATTTGTATGGCGAATCTTGTGATATATTCACTGATCACAAGAGTCTGAAATACATCTTTACCCAGAAAGAGTTAAACTTGAGGCAAAGGAGATGGTTGGAGTTGATAAAAGACTATGATCTCACCATTCAGTATCATCCGGGCAAGGCAAATATTGTAGCCGATGCCCTGAGCCGCAAGGCGACACCTCCTACTCTCAGTTGTCTCATTGCTGATTTAGAGCGTATGGATATCTCCTTTTGTTTTGCGGGTACCGCCCAAGCAGAGACCCGTTTGCTTCTTGAGTCAACTGTTCCAGATCGAGTGCGGAAAGCACAACAGCTTGATCAGATGTTTCAGCCTGTGAGGAAACGCCTAGATGAGGGCAAGCAGGGTCACTTCAGCATAGATGAGTCAGGTGCATTGCGATTTAAGGGTCGACTATGTGTGCCACAGAAGGCACAGGTCAAGGATGAGATACTAAAGGAAGTGCACCGCACCCCGTATACGGTACATCTAGGTGAGACCAAGATGTACAAGGATTTGAAGAAGAGTTTCTGGTGGAAAAGGATGAAAGTTGATATTGCTCAGTATGTGGCATCATGTGGAGTTTGCGAGCGGGTTAAGGCTGAACATAAGCGACCAGCAGGGTTGTTGCAACCCCTAGAGGTTCCGATGTGGCCATGGGATGACGTCTCTATGGATTTTGTAGTTGGATTACCCCGCACGCAGCGCGGAAAGGATGCTATTTGGGTCATAGTGGACCGGTTTAGTAAGTCGGCACATTTCATTCCTATACGTACGACTAACACGACAAGTGATTTAGCTCCTCTTTATGTGCGAGAGATAGTGCGGTTGCACGGGGTGCCGAAGACGATTGTTTCAGATCGAGATGCTAAGTTTGTCTCCAAGTTTTGGGAGAGTTTGCAGAATGCTTTGGGCACACAGCTTCGTCTTAGTACCGCGTTTCATCCCCAAACCAATGGTCAGTCTGAGCGCACCATTCAGACGCTTGAGGATATGCTCAGATGTTGTGTTATGTCTTGGAAAGGAGGTTGGGAAGACCATCTAGCTTTGGCAGAGTTTGCTTATAATAATAGTTATCACTCCAGTATTCGAGCTGCACCATTTGAAGTTCTTTATGGGCGGAAATGCAGATCCCCGTTGTGTTGGGATGCAGTGGGAGAGCGGGCAGTCTTGGGTCCAGAATGGGTCCAGCAAACTGTGGCAAGAGTGGCACAAGTTAGAAAGAATTTGTTAGCTGCTCAAAGCCGACAGAAGAGCTACGCGGATGTCAGGAGGCGAGAATTGGAGTTCAAAGTGGGTGATGAGGTCCTCCTGAGAGTATCGCCTACCAAAGGCATAGTACGTTTCGGTACCAAAGGGAAGCTTAGCCCGAGGTACATTGGACCGTTTCCAGTTGTGGCAAGAGTTGGAAATTTGGCTTACCGTTTGGATCTTCCCAAATCTATGAGCGGAGTTCACAATGTGTTTCATGTGTCCATGTTGAGGAAGTTCTTATTTGACCCTGAGCATGCAATTCCATTGGAGCCGTTGAGCATTGAGCAGGACCTTACATTTGAGTCCCGACCGGTGAAAATTCTAGAAGAGTCAGAGCGGGTTCTGAGGAATAAGACCATGAAGTATGTAAAGGTTCTTTGGTCTCATCAATCTGAGAGGGGGGCTACTTGGGAGCTAGAATCTCGCATACGGGAGTAGTATCCAGACCTATTTGTTGCTGGTACGTGTTAAATTTATGTTTTCAATTCCTTAGTCTTCTGCTCTTGTGTCCGTTTCGTGAGCAGAATTCGGGGTCGAATTCTGTTAAGGGGGGTAGAATGTCATACCCTGTTTTTCTTCGGGAAAGAAAGAACTTAATCGGGGAATTTCGGCTAGCTAATTTTTTTCGGTGTTCGGAGTGGTTTAGGGTTTTGGGCCTCCGGATAGCCTTTCCAGGCCACTTGGCCGACCATGGGCCTAGGCCCATGCGCCCCCTCCCCCCTTGGTGCTAACCCTAGCCCTTTTCTTCCCTTGGCCGAACCCCCTCCCCTTCTTTTCCCTCTTGGCCGCCACCCCTCCCCTCCTCTACTCCCTTGTGCCCTGCCTTGGAGCCGCCCCCATCTCCCCTGTGGCTGCTCCTCCTGCTGTGGTGCTGCCCCAACCAACCTTCCGAGGTTCCCCGCGGTTGGTGTTCGCAAGGAGTCAAGGTGGGCTGTTGGTTGCTTCGGCCAAAAGAGGGGAAAAGGAGGAAGATCATCATCACCAAGGATTCTTCCACCTACTCCCTGGTTGCAGCAAGGGTAACGTTGCCGAGCCTCATTGTTTGATTGTTGGTAGAAGTGATTTGGTTACATATTTGATTAGGCAGACTCGCTGCGTTTTAGAAGCTGGTTCTGTCCAGATTGTTTCGGGTCCTGTTTCGTGTGTTTAGAGGCAGAATTAGGGATTCTAGTCTCCTAGAGATAGTTAGAGGATGCTCTTAGCTTTCGGTGGCCGCCAAGATCACCTCATTCCGACTTTCGAGTCAAAAGTTATGATAGATTTATTATCTGCTGTCCAGAATCCTGACGGGAATTAGCAGTCTCTGTATAGATTGATATATGGCCTAGTTAGAGGGTGATTCAGAGGTCTTGCCCATAACAAATTTTGAAGGAGATATCACTAGCTTTCAGGATTGATAAAGAACACCTTATTTGTATTTATAGATCAAAAGTTATGCACTTTTCATTGTGACTGTCCAGATTGTAGGTCAGTCTGTCCAGATTGTATGTCAGTTTCTATCTTTAGTTTTGACCCGTGTGCCACTTTTTTGTTAAAGGCAAAATATGAATGTCGTGCCAACTAGGTTATTGTAGGTAATTCCATAAACTTTTCAGATTGATAAAGAACACTCAATTCGGAGTTGTAGTTTAAATGTTATGGACGTTTTAGTACTGCTGTTTATTACGTTCGGACAGATTCTGTACTGCTATTTCAAACAACTGTTAGCCTTTCAAAATGGCCGAGTTGGATTATCATGTCAACTAGAGTTTTGTATTTTAGTCAGTTAAGAATATACAGAAATTGGGTTTACCTATTTTCGACTTTCAGATCTTAAGTTATGTCAATTACCGTGCCGCTGTCCAGAATTTAAGTTATGACAGAAATTGTTGTTTTCAGTTTCAGCTTTTGTTTTAGACCTAAGATGTCAGGGTAGCGGGGTAGAACACCGATTAGTAGAATTGGGTATATCATGTACTTATGGTACCTATTTTATTTATTTAGGAGGTGGAGTCTCAAATCTAGGGGAACCATCTTTGCCGGCTAGCGCGTCGCATCGTGGAAGGCAAGTACCTTGCCACCTTTATCGATTGTGATTGGTGAATGCTTTTATGATACTGTTGTGATTCCATATAATACATGAGAAGGTGGATTGTTTATGTTTTGATATATGTGTTATATCCATATTTAGATATCATGTCTTTCAATATTCTCAATCCATGTTATGCATTCATTTTTGCATGTTTCATCCACGAGAGTGGATTTCAAGTCCCACCATTCCAATGTGGGCAATGTTGGACATTGTCATGTCCCGTCCACGGGAGTGGATTTGAAAGACCCATCAATTCCAGGATGGGCATGTAAGACCCATTAATTCCAGAATGGGCAACTTTGGACACCCGTATGAAACGTTCTTCATACGGAATTGATCCCGCATTTTTGTTAAGATGCGGGCTTAAGTGAACACCGACGGTGTGTCACTCGCTATACCAAGATAAGCATGTGTGCAGTCCATCCTTGATTTCATTCATGCATTTCAAGTATTTCTTAAGTACTCAATCGATTCAATGCTCGCATTCTTAAATGGTGAAATCCTGTTTATATATATATATATTCTGTCTCTCTCACTGTACTTGCTGAGTCGTGGACTCACTCTTGCGTTGTTTGTTTCTTTTAGGTAACCCCTGATGTTGGCTCGCTTGGGAGGGAGTAGACACGCACTACTTGTTCACAACATCAAATCCATGTTCAAGACTAAATTTAGTTCCATATTTCATTCGTTAATGATTGAACTGTAATAACTAAACTATAATTGGAGAAGGAAGGACACCTTCTCCACTATGACGTTGATTTATTACTGCATGTGAACCTTCTTTATTGATTATCAGTATTAAATAACTTAGAAGGTGAAGGAAGGATACCTTCATCACGTCATGTTTATGTTAATGCTGTCATTTGGTTGATTTAATTATTTCTTAATCTTCCGCAATGTGTAGATTGTTAGAGTAATTAGGTGGCATCTTGGCTTCCGTTTGGCCAGGGTGTTACAGTTTGTTCTGGTGCTGAGTGAGAACCTCGAAAAGTTGGGATTTGAGGTTTCGTTAAAGACGTTTACCATCGAGTAGGTCTTACCTTCGATCCTCTTTTGATGAGTGTACTTGGATATGTCGGGTTGAGTGTTAGGACAAACGTCGTTATACGTCTGTGTGTTGTGGTCTCATTGGTCTGAGAAAGAGGCTACTTCGAAATGGAGTTTCGTATGCGCGAACAATATTCGGATTTGTTCACAATGGGTGCATGTTTGTCGTTGTTTCATTCTAGTCACAGTTTTCTTTCGGGAAGATCGGTGAGTAGATTCGGGGTCGAATCCTGTTAAGGGGGTAGAATGTAATACCTCAAATTTCGATTAGAAAGAATTATATTCAGCGAGGGAAATTTAATCAATATTTGTTAGTAAATGCAATAAAGAATAGAGAGATTAATCATTTGAAAAGAAGTTTTCTGTGAATTACGGCAACTTGGGCCCCGGGCCTTGTCCCAAGAGGCCCAAGTGGGGGAACCGGCCATAGGGAAAGGGAGCCACCCCTTTCCCTAAACCTAGCTGCCCAAAACCCCTCCCCCTCACCTTGTGCGCCTCCCCCTCTCCCCCATGAATAGCCGCCACCACCTCTCCATCTCCTGGACGCACCCCCTTTCTATGACCAGTAGCTACTCCGTCAATTCTTCCCCATTGGTGCTACTCCAAGCTCCTGGCCAACGCGAGGGAAGGAGGAGGACAGCCGAACTGCCGACCAAAGGAGGGGAAGGAAGAGGGACTAGGAGGAGATCTTCTTTGTGGGGGTTGTTCTTCATCTTCTAGCAGTTCTACAAGGGTAATGCAAGGCGTTCTTCGCTGTTCTATTCTTATTAGATGCGAATTCGATTAGGTTGATTGGATCGATTTGCTGCTGCTAGTAGTTCGGTTCTGACCAGAGTGTGGCGAGGCCGATTTCAGATTCTTAGACACCGAATTGGAGATTTCTATATCCTAGAGATATGTAGGAATTGTTCTTAGCTTTCAATAGCAGCCAAGAACACCTAATTCCGATTTACGGTTCAAAAGTTATGATATAATCTTCCCTTGCTGTTCTGGAATCCTGACGAGAATGAACTGTCAAGTTGTCTTTTAAAATATGATTAAGCTAATGGCAGATTCAGGGTTTCCACCCAACTTGCAGAAATTTTTATAACATTTCTAGAATGATAAAGAACGCCCTACTCGGACTTGTAGACAAAAAGTTGTGATCTGTTCTTTACTGCTGTTTTTTTATCTAGACACAGTTTGTCTTATACTTTCATCTACCTGTTAGCATATTCTTTTGGCCGAATTGGGAGATCTCTGTAACATCCCAAGTTTTGGCTTGTGTTTCAAATGTAAGAAAATGTGTAGAAATTTAAAACTTTTCTTACATCTTGTATTTCCTGTATGTTCTGAAAAAATTTTGCAAAGGAATTATGGAAATACAAAGTCACAAGTCATTTTGACCTAAACCTTGCCCTTCAAAAACTTTCTTGTTAAACCTTGTGATCATTCCATGGAAATAATTTTCCTAAGTTCTAGGGTTAATGGGTGACCCCTATGAAAAATTTCACAATTATTACAAATTGTTTGAATATTTTTAGAGGGCAGTCAAACCTGTCTGATTTTCAGTCAAACCCTAGCTCAGCACCTTGCAGAATTTTGGAGAAAAATGCACTGCATAAAAACCTCTGAAAATTTTATACAAGGTCAATACCAAAGTTAGCAAGCTCCTGTAAATATTTCAGAATTTTTGGAGTTAGTTTGCTCCCTAAAATAATTCCCCAAAATTCAGCTCCAATTCTAAAATCCTAGTCTAAGACAGACTCGAGTCAGACTCGGGACCTTTTGACTTGGTCGAACCAGGTCACCTAATGTACTCAGGTGCGGTCGTTTGGGCGCATGTGTCAGCCCTTGGATTTCGATCCAATGCCTCGGACCTCTCCTTGTGTGTTGGACCTCAGGAGGTCTGGAGCGAATCGCAGCCGTCCATCTTGGATCCCACCTCCAGGACCTCCTTCTTCTGTTCTTCTTCTTCCTCTTTGCGCTTGTACGCGCGTGTGCCATGGCAGTGAGGTTGTAGTGCCTTGTCCCCTCATGGGAGTCCTACAACAGCTTTTTGTTGCCAACCTTAAATGCATGTTAGTACCTTTGCCCTTAAAGTCCTCCTTCCACCTGCCTCCATCTTTTCAAGTGCACCCATGGCAGGAACTTCTGACTTGTTGCGCCCGTGGGGCACTACCCTTGCTCCTCTTTGCTCTCCAGCTATTTAGGTTCCCGATCTCCTTACTTAGCTTTCTTTCCACACCTACTTGCAAACCCGGGAACCTCCGCTGGTCCTTTTGCTCAAAGCACCAGGACCCTTCTTGCCGCCATTGGAGGACCTAGGTGGTCCTCGGTGCCGGCAGTGCTCCCAGGGGTCCTTGTGGCAATTCTCTGGTTCGTCATGAGCTCAAATCTCTGTGACCATTTTTCTAACATCACTTGTGGGTTGTTCTCACAGGAGGGGCCCATCTTGAGCTTTGGACCTCTTCAACCGAAAACGACCATTTTCGTCATCACCTCCGGTAAGGTGCTCCCTTTTGCATTTATGTGCTCTTGGTCCATGTAGGAGTCCTTGTGGAGTTAACCTTACCTTGGTTTTCTTCGGTTTTGCTCAAATCTCCCCATCTTCATCATCTTCCACAACTCCGGCGGTGGTCGTTGTCGCCAAAGCTTCTCCGACCACCCCTAGACTTCCTCTGTGCCCAGGTACACTCGTGGTAGTCCTTAGATGCTCGGGCACTTGCTGTTTGGTACAATGCAGAGCTCATTTTACTTTTCAAAGTTTTGCTGTATTGTCCCTCGCCGCCACACTCCGGCTCGCTGGCGTTCTAGGCCACCGCCACCGTCGTGACTGCTCCCAGTGCGTGCGCTGTGCTATTACGCACTTAGGGGTGTCCATGTGTTCACACCGGCGTGGTCCACCTTGCCGACGGTGAGCTCTTCCTTGCCCTCGGGATTTTGTCGGACAACATCGTCTTTGTGCGTTGTCAAGTTAGGACAGAGATCCCCTCTTCAAAGAACCAATCATTGGTTAGCAGTAAATGGCTGTCGGGAGTGGTTCTTTTGTCGCTTACAAGTGGGCCGCGTTTCCTATTGTCATACGTTAAACCACCTCCTTGACAACCCTAGTACCTCCTAGATTAGATCTCAACCGTTAATGATCTCTTGGAGGTTAGATCTTAATCGTAGGATCTCCCTCGCGAAACTTTAGTTGCCAAGACCTCCCACGGATGAGATCCTAGCCGTTTAGGACCTCCCTGGCTTAATCTTAGCCGTGAGGATCACTCCCGCGCGAAATGACCACCCCGTGGTCGTTTTTGTAAAAACCACCCTCGGGACCGCCCTTGGGGTCCTCCTTGCAAAAGACCACCCCTTGGTCTTTTGCAAAGAAAACCTCAAGACCTCCTCCTCGTGGAGATCTAAACCTTTCAGACCACCCCGGGTAGATCTCGACCGTTTAGGATCTCTCCGTAGAGATCTTGACCGTTGAGACCTCCCCGTTGTTAAGACGTTATCATTGAAGACACCCCTCCTTTAAATCTTGACCGTTAGGACCTCCTCTGTGAGATCCTAGCTGTCAAGACCTCCCTTCTATTAGATCTTATCGCTCAAGACTCCCCCAGTTGTGATCTTGACCGTCCAAGACCTTCTTAGATTACATGTTGGCCGTCCAGGACCTCCCCTCCTTTGGACCGCACTCTGTGTGTTCGCAAAGGACCTCCCTTTTGGCGTTTTTCAAAAACAACCCCAAAGACCTCCCTTGGGGTCCTCTTTGCAAAAGACCACCTTTGGTCTTTTGTAAAGAAAACCCCAGGACCTCCCCCGAGCAAATCTGGACCGTTTAGGACCTCCCCGTTGAGATCCTAACCATTCAGGACCTCCTCATGTAGATCTGTGCCCTTAGGACCTCCCTGTCAGCTCTGGGCCGTCAGATCCTAATATAACAGCCTAGGCCTCCTCAGCACATTAGGTGTTCTAGCGAGTCAAGTCCTCTTTTGCCATTTATTTTGAGATCTACGGCCCAGATCTCTGTTGCGTTCGGCTCTCCGAAGGAATCCTTGATCTAAGTCGTTCCTTTTTGATCCACGGCGCAACTTTAAGGGGGCGTTCGTGAAATCCGAACGGCCCACCTCTTGAGGACCGTTGGATTAGATCCAACGGTCGCCCCCTTTGTGCGCGGGGTGCGCTCCGATCGGCTACGCATTTGGGCCGTTTGATTCCAAATCAACGGCCCAGGGTTTTTCTCTTTGGTTTAGTGATAAGTTATTCCCGAAACCTTTTATTTGTAAACTAAAAATTGTATTAAACTTGGAAATATCATAACTCTTTCATTTTAATTCCTTGTTAGATAATTCCAACTGTGTCAAATTCCTGTTTAACTAAAGTTTAATCTAAAAATACAATTAGACATTGTTCTGTGCCAGAAAATTTTGTAAATAATATTAACTTGTTTTAGTCATTATTTGGTATTCTAGAAATTCAAATAAAGCTTGTAAAATGCATAACTTTTTCTGTATAACTCCAAATTTGGCAAACTTAAGTTTGTAAAATTCCTCTGTTAGTGTACTTTAATATGGAATAGGTTTTGTTCATGTCATTGCCTCTGAAAAATGGTATGTTCCAGTTTCACAACTTAGAAAAATCATAAGTAATTCATTTTGACACCAAATGAAGTAAATCCAGTTTTGATGTTCTTAGAATGCCATACTCTACCTACCATAAAAATTTCAGGTTCTAGAACTGTAACAGCCCAAATCTAGGTTTGTGTTTCAAATGTAAGAAAATGTGTAAAATTTAAAACTCTTCTTGCATCTTGATGTTTTTTTAGCTTTTTCTGCAATTCTTGTAACGGAATTGTGGGAAATTAAAAACCTAAACCTCCAAATTGACTAAAGTCATAATCCCTATTTTCCAACTCTTGCCTGATCTTGTGATCATCCTCTGGAAACATTTTTCCTAAGTTCTAAGGTTGTTGGGTGACCCCTCTGAAAAATTTCACAATTTTTAGAAATTCTTTGAATATTTTAAGAGGCAGTCAAACCACTTTGACCCTTGGTCAAAACCGTAGCTAAGCACCTTGGGAAATTTCTGGGAAAAATGCTCAGCATAAACACCTTTGGAAATTTTACACAATGTCCATCTCAAAGTCAGCAAGCTGGTGTAAAAATTTCATAAATTTTGGAGTTAGCTTGTTATCTCTAAAAATTCCTCAAAGTGTTCAGCTCAATTGAAACCTTAAGTCAAACCATGGGTTGGGGTTCGAGTCAGACTCTGAATCTGGGTTGAACCCAACCGCTTGGAGCACCTCAAGCTCTGTCATTTTGGTGCAAACAATCTCAGCCGTTGGATCTTTGCTCTATGGCTTAGATCTTCGTGAGCTCCTCAAGGACCTCCTCTGGTCTTTGTAAAAGACCTCCCACCTGCACGACCACCTCATGTCCTTTTTGCAAAGAGCACCCTCAAGACCTCCCCTAGGACCTCTTTTGCATTTTTGCAAAGACCACCCTAGGTCCTCCTCAAAAGACCTCCTCGACCTCCTCTATTAGCACTTGGGTGATCGTGGGCCATCCATCCACAGATCTGTGCCTCAGACCTCCCTAAGTGTTAGGACCTTTGAGCCTCACTTAAAATCTCAGCCCTTCGATTCTCATCCAACCGTCCAGACCTCCCTAGTTGGAGCTCAATGCTTATTTTAGCCGTTGCATTCGCTGACCAGTCCACCCAGGTTTTCTCACTGACTGTGAGACCTCCCTAAGCCTGGTCATCATCAATTTTTGTGCGCATGGTAGTAGAGAGCAGTGCCATGTCAACTCTCTGCCCTGACAAACGGCTATGTGCTGCCAACATTAATTGTGTGGCAGACCTTTTGTTCAAAAGTCTTTCTGTTACCTACTCCCATCATTTTGCACGTGTCCTAGCTCAGTGATACCGTGGGACAATGCCTTTGTTTCCTTCTTCTCTTCGGCTATATAAGAAGCCCAAGCTTCTCCCTTAAGCTTCTTTAAACACTCTCTTGCAACCCTAGCTTCCTCACTGTACTCTTGTGCTCAAAACTTCTGAGAAGCTTTGCCACCATTGCCGAACCTTGGAGCTCCTCGTCGATTTCTGAGCTCCAGTAGTTCAAATTGCAATCTTGGCGTGTCATCTTGTTGTTCTGGTCACCTCAAGCCTCCCCTAACTTGTTTTATTAAACCTTCAAAGAGGTTGACAAGTTGGGAGCTTGCTCTTCATGGCCAGGATTGTCATCTTCATCAACTCCGGCGAGCATCATCGTCACCGGAGCTCTTGCGGCCATCTCTAGACCTCCTCCATTCCCAGGTTAGTACCTTAGTGTTGGAAATCTTGCTCTGTTTGGACCACGTTAGTTTTCATTTTTGCCATATTTTGTCTCCCACGGTCATCGCCGGTTAGCCGCCGGTAGGAGGCGTTTTAGCTGTAGTTCTTGGCACCTTTAGGTTCCCCTCGCTATTTAGAACCCAGCCGTGCCCTTGGTTCTCGCCGGTGTGGTCCCCTTCGCCGGCGGTGAGCTAAAATCTAAACTCATGTTTTTGTCACACCTTACTCGGATAGGTCCTGTAGCCTGATGATTAGCATTTATGATGTCCTAAGGCTAATCATCAGCGTTAAATGCTGTACTTGTCGGCAAACTATGGGTGTCGTTAAGTCCCTGACATCTTAGGTTAAATCGTGACAGTTAAAGACCTCCTTAGATCTAATATGAGCCGTTAGGATCACTCTCTTCCATCCCGCAAAAGACATCCCCTGGTCGTTTTGCAAAAAACCACCCCTGGACCACCCCTCAGGGTCCTCTTTGCGAAAGACCACCCCTTGGTCTTTTGTAAAGAAGACCTCAGGACCTCCCATTCTCGGAAGTCTTAACCCTCAAGACCACCCTGGGTGAATCTTGACCGTTGAGACCTCCCCAGCCTAGATCTAAGCCGCCCAAGACCTCCCCACCAGTTTAGCTTATCACCTAGGACCTCCCTAGATCGCATCTTAGCCATTCAAGACCTCCCATAGGAGATCTTGACCGTCTAAGACCTCCTCTGTTAAAACCTTAGCTTTAGGACCTCCTCTTAGCTCTGGACCGTTAGATCTAGATCTAACGGGCTAAACCTCCTCAGCATGTTTAGAGCTCTATCGTTTGGTTTCTCTTTTTGCCGTTCATCTCTAGATCTACGGCTCAGATCTCGTGAATGTTCGGACCCCCGAATGTGATCTTGATCTGAACCGTTCAAAATGAGATCCATGACTCAACCTTAGTGAGGCATTCGGGCAGCCCGAACGTTCCATCTCACGTGGGCCTTTGGATCTAAATCCGTCAGTGCAGTCTTTGGCAGTTAAGACCTCCTCGGTAAATCTTAGCCGTCAAAGACCTCCCTCATACAGATCTTACCGTTCAGACCTCCTCTCTTAGATCTCCACCTTAAGGACCTCCTTGTTGGATCTGGACCATCAAGTCTTGATCTAACGGTTAAGACCTCCCCTAGGCGCGATGAGGTCTTTTCGCGTAGGTGCTCGTGGTGGAGTTCACGCCTATGCTCGTGAGCCGTGTGATTTTTGATCAACGGCCCACGACCTCCTTAGTTTGAGTTGGTTTTCAAGACTAAGTCCCGAAAGTTTTTATTTGCATCTTATTAATTGTTTTGAACTTCAAAAATGCATATCTGTTTCTCTGTAACTCCAAATTGAACAAACCAAAGTTCTGTAGGTTCATCTGTTAAAATACTCCAACATAGCATAGGTTTTAAGGTAGTCTTTAACTCTGAAATTAATCATGCCCTAGATTTATAACTTAGAAAAATCATAATAAATTCATTTTAACCCCAAATGAAGTAAACTCAATTTCGCTAACCTTAGAATACCAGTATCTACCTACCATAAAAATTTCAAGTTCCAGATCTTTCTAGAAATTTTCACTATGAACAGTAACAGACAGTAATTTAATTTCCATTTTTCCAACAGACTGAAAATTTTTTGGCCATAACTTTTACATACTTAGTCCAAATTAAATGATTCTTATTCCTAAATTTGTCTAAAATCATGCTCTTCCTGCTGTGTAAGTTTCATGTGTTTTGGAACACTTTTGGTTTTGAGTCTTCTTCAATGTTCGCCGATTTATTTGGATTTGCTTGCCTTTTCGATAGGACCCGACGATTGTGTTGATTTGGAAAGTGATCTTCTACAGCAAACGAGCGAATTGTAGCAAGGCAAGCAGTGTAACATCATTTGATCATATTACTCCTATTACTTTTAAATTCTAATATCTTGTTTGCAAAACCTAAGTATGCATGCTTCTCTGTGTCAAGATTAATTTTATCGATTAGAGGTAGTTAATCCTATTGCATTGTTGCCTTGAAATTGTTCACCCCTGCCACTACCTTAGGAATATTATCCTCACTGGTGAATTAGAGCCCGGTGAATGATTTAGGGCCTTTTATTTGTCTTTACGATATGATTCTTAGCAATGCTTAGATACCGATAGAATTGGGCGGTTATCGACTTATGTCGGTAACCTTGATCACAAAAAAATTGCTATTACTTATGATTCATACCTGGTGTTTTGTTTATTTGTGCAAACCAAAACTAAAAACAAAATGGTTTGGAAGTGGGCGAAACTTGGTTGTTTCTTGGTGGGTGCACGGGTTAAACGTGCACGGGGAGCTGTGGTTCATCAGGCTCCCCAGGGTTGAGGATGTCGCCCATGTCATGTAAGGACCGAGTTACTTGTGTCACAAAGCCAAGTGAATTTGCGTGCTAACCACACTAGAGATATATGGGACCTCTCTTGACTTAGTACTTTGGGGAGTGTTAATTAATGAGTCACGTGGAAGGTTATATATTTCTATATACATGTTGGGTCACGTGATTGAGGGGAGCATCCGCAGCGGCTGGAGCCATGGGCCGATGTCTCATACTCTACGTATGGGTCCTTGTGATCCATATTTCGCCGGCAGATCACTAAGGGTTAACCCCAATGCGTGCGACTCTTAATTAATGCAATCCATTGGAAATATCTCGTAGGACTTAGCCGTGCCGGCATACCAAAGGAAGTGTGCTTAATCTAGTGGCAAAAAGGCGGTCTAAAGTGTGGGTACATTGGTATAACCCTTCAGGGTTTTTGATCTATTCGAATAGCCTCGTCCTAGGTTATGGACATGCTTGGTAAGGTCGTGCAAGAACTAGACTACAACCTTTTAAAATTAAAACTTGATGTGGGTGGTACGAATGGGTAATTCGTGCTATTTTTGTGGTGGCCATTGGGTTGGTCACCTCCAGGTTGTCTTTATGTTATTACCTTATGGTCTCGCTGTTATTTATGCAAATAAATTTCAGATTGTCAAAATTGCTTTCAACTTATTATCTATTGCAAATAAAACTTGCTTTATGCTGAAAACAACCTTTGAGCCTTCTCCGTTGATTAAAGCCTACATGTAGTAGTAACTAGGTTTGTTACCCGTAAGTCTTGCGAGTATAGTTTTGTACTCATTTGCTTGCTTGTTGTGTGTGTGTTGCAGAGGAAGAAGGTGAGCCCCAAGGGCCTCACTTTTGTGAGTTGTGCTGTGGCGGTGTTTGGGACGACTAGCTTGGCGGCCCGGTCGAATTGCCTTGTGGGTGTATGCAAACCGGTTGGCTTTTGTCTTGGCCATCTTATAGCATTTTGCTTCCGCTGTCTTTCTAACTCTTTTAGCTTGTGCTTGACCTGTTGGTCTCTCTTTTGTAAAAACTATTATGTATGTCTTTTGCTTGTAAAGTTTAAGTTTCAGATATATGTGTTGTATGGAATTGATGCAATATTTTGTAAAAGGGTGGGTATACTGCAATTCTGGAAAGTATACATTTTCCCCAAGCATGGTGTATTTTGTTTGTGATGCTAGAGTCAATAGAAGACTAAGCATTACAAGCTAAATAAACCGGGGTCTCACAAAGCTTGGTATCAGAGCCATACCAACCGTAGAAACCCCTAGCTTGGTCGTCTTTAGGATGATTCAAAAATCTTATTTTCGAAGTGTCAAATGGTTTATGAAAACTTAAGTAATTCTCAGATTTTACTCCTTACCTATATTAGTTTTCTTCTCTCATCTTGCTCTAGTTTGAGTTTTAAAAATTGTGTCTTATCTTCTTCTAAAAGATAGTCATTATCGTTTAATTTGGGTTTTGGGAACCAATAAGTTTGGCAAATTGAAGTGTGGGCTGCCCTTTTACAAGGTTTTGAAGCTTCTGGAGTTGAAAAATTCGGCTAGGAGCTTGGATGCAAAATCTGGACAGTAAGCATTCAACTTCCGGACAGCAAACTCAAAGGTTCTAATAGGGTAGATAATGAGAGGTTAATTCAACTAAAACTTGTGGTAGTAAAAGGGTAAGAAGTGATATTAGTTGGCTAAGTATCTAACACCCCTTATTAGTGATTTTACCTTGCTATTTAGTTACGATAAGACTTAAGTGTGTAGGGAAACAGGTAGGCTACACTAGCGCAAATTAAAAAATTCTATCCGTAAACCAAGATCACTGCAGTTATAGATCACGGTCTTACCACTAGACGCGCAAGTGCGGAAGTTGATGCAGCGCGTCGGGGCAGTGTAGTCGTACCAAGTTGATGCAGTACGTCGGGGCAGAGTAGTCGTACTACTTCCTCGTCCTTGTCGTGGCGTCCCACGTACAGCTCCTTTCTTGCGGTTCGTCCCAACGCCACAGATGCAGCGCCTTCAAAGGTATCCACACGTACAGAGGAAGCGACGCACGCCGACTACTAGATCCGCGCGGCGACTAGGGCGTGGGAGGGTGGCGGCGGGGTTTGGGGATGTCACGAAAAACTCAACCCTTAACCAGTGTGCCCCTGCCCTCCTTTTATAGACGTACTTATAATGGGCTTCTACGAATAGAGGCCCATTAGGACTCAATGCCCAGTCTAATTCGGATCCAATACGAATTAGGCTTCAGCCCCTTAAGTGTGTGACCCTATAGGTTCACGTATGTTTAGACATGACGCAAGTACACATACTTGGTCAATAGTTGGTAGTGGCCTCTAGCAAGACGTGCCAACTCCTAAACGCACGTAAAGATCATATCGGACGAACCATCACAACGTTATGTACATGCCAATCCCTTTGCCTCACGATATTCGGTCGAGCTCCAAGCTGACCACTCTTTCTCGATCCTGTGATCCGAATCCCTTACTAGGTTAACTCTTAACCTTAAGTAGCATGGCCATGCATTTGGATCCGATCACTCGAGGGCCAGAGATATCTCTCTCAGTAGAGAGGCAAATCCATCTCGATCGACCATGCCTCGCAAAGATGCTTCATGACAAACCCGAAAGCTACCTTTATAACTACCCCATTCACGAGTAGCGTTTGATAGCCCCTAAGTAGGTCTATTCACATCTCAAGTACATGCGACAATCTCGTGTCTAAGGACAAGGCGTATACATTGTGTAGAGAGAACCATAAGTATAAAAGCTATGTCTCATGTTGGGTCGGTCCAACCCCATGTTCTAAACATGTGTCCACATTATTGGTTTGACATCTCCATGTCTATGACCTATGAAACATGGTCATCAACCGATACATGTGCTAATCCATCATTCACGTGTGTTCTCACATGAACTCCGACTAGGGACAACTTTAGAATAACCATACAAGTAAAGGGTTTCACAAACAAGTCACATACTTGTTAATCAACACAAAGGCAATATTCAAGGAACATTTATTAAATCATGGATACAACGAAATATCATCATCAAAATGATTGCCTCTAGGGCATATCTCCAACAAAGTGGTGTGCTGAAATTTACATTCCTAAGCCGATTGCTCGTTTTTTCCATACGAGTTAGTCGTAGCAGGAAGTTGATCTGGTGATTGAGACCTTGTGCTGATTTTGTGTTGTTTTTGAGCATTTTGAATTCATTTCTTAGTGAGTATTATTTTCCTTGCCTCCAGTTTTCGGGTTTGACCCTTATTTGTCATAGTATTTGCTTCCACCCCAACCTTCGGTTGAATTCCCTAGCTTTTTGACTCACCCTCTTTGTCCTTGTATGCTTTAGATGGGTAGCTGGTATTTGGTCAAGGAGATGCGTACGGCTATCCCGCACTGCTGCGAGATATGATGTGGCGCGCCAACTTCACCTACCACCCAGAGTATGCCATCTACCATCGGGACCGGGGACCTGGAATGGAAGAATATCGATGCGTGGTCAACGTCATCGCAAGACAAGTGACAGGCAGTATTCCGTATAGCTTTCGGGTTCACGCCACCTTCGAAGCCATGGCCATCCAGGAGGCCGCCAGCAGGGTTATAAGCCAACTTCGTCATGACTTGACGGAATTGTCTCAACCACCCTACGATCATTTTCCGCACAGGGGTCCTGAAGCGGACATAAATACGCTCACTGAGATTCAGTTTGGAGAAGACCCTCAAGTGTGCCAGGTTGCGAGATTGGTCCATACCATGGACCAAGTTCATCGCTGCAATCTGTTTGAGCTGTTAGAATCTCGACGTCGTCTCAGAGAGGCCCAGGAGTACCTCAGGATCGGGGTTAGCATGAACCACGTTCCTCGCAATGTGCTTTATGGTGCCAATGAGACCTCCCTAGCTGTTGCGGCACCACCTGGGTTTTGACTTTCGGAAGTGACAGGGCCAATTCCTGTCTATGGACCGCACCGCCAAGTCCGCATGACAGCAGGATTTCCTCGCAACCGAAGATCCGATCCTCCGGAAGGTCATGGTTTTTTGTTGGGACCCCCAAGGCGTCTCTTCAACCCCTTGTCTCCACTGGACACTGGATCACCTGAAGCTCATCTTCTGGACGAGTTCCCTGTGAACTTCAACCGAGATGACTACATCTAGGTGTGTGGAAACTACCGTCGAAGTTGTATCCAGCTAATAGCTGTCCTTTGGAAAATGTAATAGGATAGCACTTGTTTAGTTGGGTATCTGGTGTAAGACTCTGTTTTGGGCAGTAGCCTTCTCCTTCATCGATCAACTGAAAAGGATGTTATTGTGCCCAGAACTAATGGGTGCTTTATAATTTGTGTACCATTTGGGTTGTCTTTGAAAGGTTGACTTGTGTGGCACATCTCCTTCCCTTTTCATCCTAGGCATCACATACTTGTGATTGTCTCGAGTTTCTGTGGCCGAAAATGGCCCTAGTCCCTCTAAGAAACTAGCTGCAGAGGGATGACTCCGTATAGCTAGTTATCAAGCCGAGGCCTCGTTCATTAGTGGAGTAACCAGACAAATTGCTCCACCAACTGAAGATGGCCTTGGTTCCTCTAAGAAGCTGGCTACGGAGGGATGACTCCATATAGCTAGTTAGCAGGCTGAGATCCTGTTGTTGGCGGAATTGACTAGACAAATCGCTCCACCAGCTAACAACGGCCTTGCTCTACCAACCATAGAATCTAGATAGATCTTCGTTTTATCTGAACCTGGTAAGTTTCCCCGTGTCGACTAAAGTGGCACATTTCCTACCAGTCAGAACCAAGTTTTGTACCGGTCACTTGGCTAAGCTTTATGTCTCAAGGATCGTAAGCTTGCTAAGTATCGAAGGTGATCATTTCTGATCGTGGTACTCTGTTCACTTCTCAATTTTGGCATAGTCTGCAAGCGGCTATGGGAACTCATCTTTCTTCCAGCTCAGCTTATCACCCTCAAACCGATGGCCAGACGGAACGTGTCAACCATGTCTTGGAAGACATGCTCCGTGCTTATGTTCGGACTACCCATCCTTCTGTTCCAAGGGAGCCAAATCTCGGGACGAGATTTCTGTAAGGGGGGAGGTTTTGTAACAGCCCAAATCTGGGTTTGTGTTTCAAATGTAAGAAAATGTGTAAAATTTAAAACTCTTCTTGCATCCTGAAGTTTTTTTTAGCTTTTTCTGCAATTCTTGTAATGGAATTGTGGGAAATTAAAAACCCAAACCTCCAAATTGACTAAAGTCATAATCCCTCTTTTCCAACTCTTGCCTGATCTTGTGATCATCCTCTGGAAATATTTTTCCTAAGTTCTAAGGTTGTTGGGTGACCCCTCTGAAAAAATTTCATAATTTTTAGAAATTGTTTGAATATTTTAAGAGGCAGTCAAACCACTTTGACCCTTGGTCAAAACCCTAGCTCAGCACCTTGGGAAATTTCTGGGAAAAATGCTCAGCATAAACACCTTTGGAAATTTTACACAAGGTCCATCTCGAAGTCAGCAAGCTGCTGTAAAAATTTCATAAATTTTGGAGTTAGCTTGCTATCTCTAAAAATTCCTCAAAGTGTTCAGCTCAATTGAAACCTTAAGTCAAACCTTGGGTTGGGGTTCGATTCAGACTCTGAATCTTGGTTGAACTCAACCGCTTGGAGCACCTCAATATCTGCCATTTTGGTGCAAACATTCTCAGCCGTTGGATCTTTGCTCTACGGCTTAGATCTTCGGGAGCTCCTCAAAGACCTCCTCTGGTCTTTGTAAAAGAACTCCCACTTGCACGACCACCTCATGTCCTTTTTGCAAAGAGCACCCACAGGATCTCCCCTAGGACCTCTTCTGCATTTTTGCAAAGATCACCCTAGGTCCTCCTCAAAAGACCTCCTCGACCTCCTGTGTTAGCACTTGGGTGATCGTGGGCCGTCCATCCATGGATCTGTGCCTCAGACCTCCCTAAGTGTTAGGACCTCTGAGCATCACTTAAAATCTGAGCCCTTCGATTCTCATCCAACCGTCCAGACCTCCCTAGTTGGAGCTCAGTGCTTATTTTAGCCGTTGCATTCGCTAACCAGTCCACCCAGGTTTTCTCACTTACTGTGGGACCTCCCTAAGCCTGGTCTTCATCAATTTTTGTGCGCCTGGCAGTAGAGAGCAGTGCCATGTCAACTCTCTGCCCTGACAAATGGCTATGTGCTGCCAACATTAATTGTGTGGCAGACCTTTTGCTCAAAAGTCTTTCTGTTACCTACTCCCATCATTTCGAGTGTGTCCTAGCTCAGTGAGACCGTGGAACAATGCCTTTGTTTCCTTCTTCTCTCCGACTATATGAGAAGCCCAAGCTTCTCCCTTAAGCTTCTTTAAACACTCTCTTGCAACCCTAGCTTCCTCGCTGTACTCTTGTGCTCAAAACTTCTGAGAAGCTTTGCCACCAATGCCGAACCTTGGAGCTCCTTGTCGATTTCTAAGCTCCAGTTGTAACACCCTGGCTATTCGGAAGCCAAAATGCTAACTAAAGACCAAACATATAACCATACAACGGAATAAATTCAACAATAATTCATCAACAATCATGAATCATGAACCTAGAAGAATTACATCAACCACCACAGAACAAATATTGCCAAATTCAGAAATCAAGGAAGAGAACAACTTTCTAAAGCAACTCACGCTTAACACCTGAAACCATGGTACTCGAGGTTACTACTCCCCTAACCACATACCGCGAACAGTGGTGTAACTTGGTGAATCCCAGAGTAACAACCACGACCTCCACTTCTTATCGTCCGTTATCAACGCGCATAACCAATGTATTCAGTTATGAAAATATAGGATCATCTCATGACGATTATAGAATAAATTCATAGATATAAGATATCACATCATATCATAGATTAACAACAAGAAAGATAGTAGAGAAGTAATTCAACAATTACTCAACGAATGAAACATACTAATAGAAATGCGGAAGCAACGAATTACCCATCCCACCTACTGTGCACAGTGTGTCATTTTAACATATTTCTATTAACCATGGACCTAAAGCCCGCTCTGATACCAACTGTAACACCACGCTATTCGAAGCCAAAATGCTATCTAAAGACCTAACATATAACCATACAGCGGAATAAATTCAACAATAATTCATCAACTAAGATAAGTAAATCATCAACAATTGGAACACAAACGGAAATGTAATATTGGATCCGCTAAAATAATCCTATCAACGAATAATCAATGAATATAAACAGTTGTTTTAAAAAAAAAACTCAATGATAAGGAAGGTACCATCCAAATCTAAGTTTATTTATTACAATCCAACAAGTCACTAATGAAAGGCAGCAACAGATCTTTTATTCAATTAGTGTAAAGTGACGTATTTGAGTAGTGCATGTCTACTCGCTCCCAAGAGAAACTTCATCAACGATCACCTAAAAATAAATAAACAAAGCAAGAGTGAGTCCAAGACTCAGCAAGTATAATGAATAAGAACAGACAACCAACATGAACAGGACAATCTGTTCTCAACTTCTGAACATACATCAAATGAATACTTATGAAGATATGAGTTGAATGTTCAAAATCAAAGGATTGGACTGCACACATGCATATACCAGTATAGCCAGTGACACACCCGTCGGTGTTCACTTAAGCCCGTATTTATCGAAATACGGGGATCCAAAATACCGTATGAGGAACGTTTCATACGGGTGTCCAAACTGCCCACATTAGAATGGTGGGACTCACATGCCCATACTGGAATTGATGGGACTTCAGACTCCACTCCCGTGGAGCTCCACTCCTGTGAACGGAACATGAACATGGATGCAACTTTAGACTCCACTCCCATGGACGGAACTTGAACATGGGTGCATGAATATGCTTAAGAACAACGACCAGCATCATCTTTGAACATATGAATTTCACATACGGAAGAAACATAATCATCGGAACATCCCACATATCACATGAAAACACAGTACGAACATCAAGCATCCAACATACACAATTCATACAAACGTCAGTGTACTTGCCTTTAGCGTTGCGATACGTTAGGAGGCAAAGACGATGCCGCTAACCCCGGAGCCTCACCTCCTACACCATTAGTTTACTCAATAAGAACCATGATGTCAAGACACTACTCACAACACAAACCCCAACACCCCAACATTTAACTACACAATTTTACTCCAATTGAACTACATTCCATCAGAAAACCATAATAGGCAGCAATACGAAAATTGACATAACTTTTGCTCTGAAACTCGAAAAAAAGTAAACTCAGGCTTGTTTGAAAGGTAACAAGATTATCTACAATAACCTAGTTGGGTGAAATCCCTGAATTTGCCATTAACTTGATCAAATATTAAAAGGCAGTTCGACAATTCATTCTCGTCAAGGTTCTGGACAGTCAACTTAAAACATGCATAACTTTTGTTCTACAACTCCAAATGGGGTGTTATTTATCAATCCTGAAAAATAATGAGATCATGTACACAAGTCGTTATGGACAAGGCTTCTGAATCATCTTATATATAGGTCATATTTTAACAATTATACTGACTGCTAATTCTCGTCAGACTTTCGAGACAGCAGCAAAGAAATAGTCATAACTTTTAAACCGTAACTCGGAATCAGGTATTCTTGGCGGCCACCGAAAGCTAAGAGCATTGTCTAAATAACTCTAGGAGATCAAAACTTTTGATTCAGCCTCTAAGACATCGAAACAGCCTGCACAACATACTAGACAGATCTGAATTTGTAATAGCAGAGTTTCGATCCAAACAAACTAATCTAATTCGCATCTAGTAATCAACAAACATCGAAGAAAGCACTTCGTTACCCTTGAAGACTCGCGGAAAGACGATAATCATTCCCCCACGAAGAAGTCCCTTATTCTCCTCCTTTCTCTCCCTTCTTCTTCCTCCCGATGGCCGGTAGCAAGGAGCAGCAAAGGGGGCGACATGGAGGGCGTGGCAGCAGGGGGAGGAGGGTTGCTACAGGGGCGGGGCGGTACTATAGCTGCATGCTACAGTAAAAAACCTAGGGTTTGGTTGGCCCCTTCTTAAACCAACTTCCCACTTGGGCCAAACAACGTGGACTGAAAGCCCAAGATTATTTCTCCTCTAAAAATCTGATTTCTCTTTTTAATTCCTGTTAAATACCTTTCTCATTTCAATTAATTCTCTAATGTTAAACATGATATTACATAATCGCTGATGGATGCTTTCCTTGTTAGGAGAAATCCCTCTCTAAACTATATTGCACTCGAAAATTGAATAAATTTCTCTCCCCCGAATAATATATTCTCTCAAATTGATATTCGGGGTATTACATTCTACCCCCCTTAAACAGGATTCGACCCCGAATCCTCACACAACACTACGCGAAAGAACAACCACAACTGAGAACTATCAACGGTAACCACGTACTTGAAGTGAATAAATCCGATTAACGCTCGCGCATACGAAACTCCAACTCCCAAGTGGCCTCTTTCCCGTACTAGCGAGACCACAACACAAAGACGTACAATGACGTTTGTCCTAACACTCAACCCAACCTTTCCAGGTACACTCATCAGAGGAGGATCGAGGGTAAGACCTTACTCGATGGTCAACGTCTTTAATGAAATCCCAAGCTTTAAATCGCTCGGCTACTCACTTAGCACCAGAACACACCAGACGTTGCGTACGTCACGTACGGACCCGAGACGGTCAAAGCGATACGCCAACTTCCTAATTTCTCCAACTATCAAAAACGAACCAACGTATCTGGACCAAACTCCCCTTTGGTACAAAAACACACACCAAATGCCTAGAACCATCCCTCGGTACACGTCTGTGCATCCAGTGCCGGTGCATATGCCATGCCGCATGTCTACTTCGGGACCACACGTGCCATGCACCATATGCCCACGCCCCTGTCCCGCACGCGCTCGTGTAGCGAAGGTTGATGCTCAAAATCAAACTCTTCATCTAACAAGGGCCATCTCCTTTAAACAAGAATGCACAACAGAACTGGTTCTTAAACCACTAATTCACAAAGAGAATTCAACTGGAAATAGAGAGTTCTCGTCGTATCCACGCAATACTAACTCTCCACCAAAAGGGTAAAACCCCAAATTTGACAATTCATCACGAAAACAATCCCACTTTCTAAATAGGCAGTTTACGATTGAATACCACGAAAGCCAAAGGAGAAATCACTCGAATGCCCAAACCAAATACTTCTTTTAGTTTGTCTGAATTGGAAAGAATCAAACATGCTAACACAACACCAACTCCAAATTGCGGAAGAGATCAGTCAACAACACAAGCTCAAGCGAGAATAAAGAAAACGCTTCGCTACCCAAGAAAACATCATTTTTCTCAGTTTTCTCTTTTAGGAATAAATTTTTTCTCAAACCTTGGAATTCGAATTCATCGCATACCACACGAGATCAACCCTCTTAAGTTAACATCCTCAAGTTATGATCCAACCGAAATACATCGTCCACACCTTTGTGGAGAAGTTCTATTGGTCCCACTGAACACTCTAGATAATTTCTTCTACTAATGAAATTAATTTGATGGGAGGCACCCAAAACACCACAAAAATGGATCCCACGCAATCACATCACCTCCAACTTTCAAGAATAACAACTGAAAATCCTCAGTACACACGCTCATGTACTACATCAGAAAGGTTCTATCAATGATCATTCCACTGCTCAGGAAACGTCATTATCTAATTTCTCTACACAAAATCATTGGGCGATAAAAAGTTTAGCATAAAACAATGCACGGCCCAAATTTAACCTACAAGACCTCTACAACGAATTTCTCTTATAACAGATAGTGAAATTATCGAATTAATTCTCTAACGTCCCAACAAATCTAACATACTCTCTAATTGACATCATCAGGAATCACCCACACATTATCGCAATACTTTCCAATTGCGTTACTCAATAAAATTGATCAAGGTTTCCATACCTTCGATAATCCCCAATATTTTAACATGAACTAAGGTTCTGGAATTACACCATACCATAGGTTCTACTTGGTCGTACCACTATTCGGTTTTACTTCGAAGCCACACATTCCCTTTGAAAGATTCTAACTTCAAGAAAGTTACTCATTGAAACCAAGTCATACCTGACATTAACTCAACATTTCCTACCATCTCCAAAGTTGTCGTAACAACTAGAGTTCTCACAATTCTACTCTCATTGAACTACACCAACACAATTCTTCTACACAACCATATAAGGTACCCAATCATGGCACTCTCATGAATTGACCAATATTTTCCATACTTGTAAACAATTTCTAAAGTTCCACTTAACATGAATGAAAGATCTTGAACCACAACCACTATAGGTTCTAGTATTTGCACTAATGCCAATAGTTTGGTCCGAAAGACCAAACTTCTATTTAAGTCAAACCCTCTCCAAGGATTACTTCAAGAAATCAACTTATCACTCAATGCGTCTCAATCAACTTGACTTCCAAAGTCTCACAAGTCATTTAGTTGATCACCACCAACCATCTGCCATTATACACTCTGAAAGGTTTTGTGAAACAAATCCATTATTCTTTTCTCAACAGAAAAGACAATTGAAAACGATTCCCAGCACAAAGAATAACGTATACCACTCGCAATAAGCATAGGACCAAGGAAAGTAGTCAATTAAGCAATGAACTAGGAAAATATAAGGGAAGTCAACAGTAAAGGTACAAGTCCCACAAGAAGAGAATTCCAAACCTCACCCATAAGAATAAAACATTGCTTTTTTTAATCTCGAGGAACCCACATGCAACGAAAAGAAAGGTCATACACACCTCAATTGAGTGGTGCGTTACAAAGCTTACCCCAACCTCAAATACTACAATTACACTTTTTCCCTTACTGAAGAAAACCAATTTTCTTTCATTACAACGTCACCTTGTAACATCAGCACAAGAAGAACATTTAAGACCAAATCACATGAACCACTTTTGAACCAATTGAACTTTCCAACACGTCACTATGTTCAACCCAATTTCAGCTACTACATAAATCATGAACTCTAAAAGATTATGAACGCAAAACATGGAATATTTTCATTTACTCAATAACACGAGAGGCGCTCAAATTATTTTCTCTATAAGTGAATCAACATCACTCTCACATTACCAACAATTGCTGGCATCGAAATCATATACTCTTACCAAGAATCATCAAACATTACTACTCCTGTAATACCCCAAATGTATTCAAAAGGATTATCGAGAGAGAATTAAGTTATTTAAAGAGAAGGACTATTTAGAAATTGAATTGAGGGAAGGACCAATTAGAAAATAATTATTTAAGCAGTTAATGTGAGGACCCGGAATATTTAACTAGTAACACTTAACCTCCAAATGGTTCTAGCATTACTAATTAAACATTCAAAGCCTCGATGGACATATGCTTCCCAGAATTACAGCATATGCACATCATCACAAAATTACACATCATTTCCATACAACATACATCGCTAAGTTCACAACGACATACATAGAGTAAAGTTATTACAAAAGAGCCGACCGGCCAAATAGAACAATATACAAGAATGACAGCGGAAGCAAAAGGTGCCATGAGATGGCTAGGACAAAAGTCGACCGGTTAGCCACATAACCCACAAGGCAACCGACCGGACCGCCAAGCTAGTCGCCCCGCAAGCTACCACAACACAGCTCACAAAAGTGAGGCCCCTCAAGCTCACCTTCTTCCTCTGCAACAAATACATTTATGCAAGATAACTGAGTACACAAAGGTACTCGCAAGACTGACGTGTGGAATAGCAGACCTATTCATAAACTACATGCAAGCTTATTTAGGTGGGGGTTGTATGTCTCATTTTGCACAAAGCCAACTTTATTTGCAATAATGTAATACATTTGAAAGCAAGTTTGCAAATCTATTTTGTTGTCAACATAAAAGCGTAACAAAGATACATACAAGTAACCACCTGGAAGTGACTATCCCAATAGCCACCACAACAATAGCACGAATCCCCGATTCGTACCACCCATCAAGTTTTAATTAAAAGGTTGTAGTCTAACTCTTGAAAGCTTACCCAAGCGTGTCCATAACCTAGGACGAGGTTATTCGAATAGTTTTAACCCTACAGGGGTGTACCAATGTACCCACACTTCAGACCGCCTTTAAGCCACAAAGCACACTTCCGAAGGTATGCTGGCACGGCTAAGTCCTACGAGACATTTTCCAATATTGTGTATTAACCACGAGCCGCTCGTATGGATAGAAACCCATACGCTTACATTGCCAGCCAAAAGACAACCACCCGTTACGGGGGGAAGCCTTTCGGACTCTACAATGCTCCCAACACCATCCCTCCTGCGACTCCCTACGACCCGAAGCCAATACACTCCAAAGTACTACGTCAAGAGAGGTCCCATACCCTCTAGTGTGGTTAGCACGCACAAATTGCTCGGATAACAGGTACTCACAAGATGTTCGGTCCTTAATTGACCCGGGCACCATTCCAGTCACACCCGAAAATCACACCATCTTACCATTGTGCCCAAGTCTAAATCCTTTTGTTTTCCAGTTTTAGTTTTCATAAGTAGACATGGCACAAGGTGGAAATCATAATCATAATAAGTTTTATGTGATCAAGGTTATCGACAAGTCGATAACCGCCCATTTCTACCGAAGCTAAGCATGGCTAAGCAATTAATTCGCAAACTACTAAGTGACAAGAGCTCATCCACGAACTCTAAATCACAGCAATGCCTAGGCTCATGGTAGTAGAGGATAATCATTTGCTAAGGAATGCGTCTATTAGGCCAACTAACGAGAATAGTTTAACACAAAGTAGCAATGCATACATAGAAGTTGTAATCAACATAAATACTTAAAATACTGGGATTAACATGATCAAACTGCTTGCTTTGGTGGATTTGTTCTTGCTGCAGAGGGGAGTGCTCAGGTTCAATAAATTCTTCGGAACCTAACGCGAAAAGGCGATAAAAACCGATAAGAACGAAGAACACCAAAAGGAACTCAACAGCAAAGAACATCCAAATCCAATGAAATTTATACAGCAGCTAGGGGTTGATTTTAGACAATTTTAGAAACACGAATCACTTCATTTGTACTAAGCATGGAAAAGATATGGCTAATCTAAGTTCTCTCAGCCTGAAAAATCATAATTAAATTAATTTCGGTTACTGTTCATGACAAAAATTTCTATAATGATCTAGAAGCTGAAATTTTTATGGTAGGTAGGTAATGGTATCCTAACAACAGCAAAATTGAGTTTGCACAATTTGGAGTTATAATGAATTAGTTATGACTTTTCTAAGTTCTAAAACTAGCATATATCATTCCTCAGGAACCTAAATAGAGACAAGGCCTAGTTCATATTAAAGCATGCCCACAGACAAGTTTTACCAAGTTGAGTTTGCTCAGTTTGGAATTACAGAGAATAAGTTATGCATTTTACAAATTTTCCACGAATTTCTAGACATCATTATTCACTAAACAAGATCATGTAGTTAAATCATTTTCTGCTATATGACAGGGCCTAATTTCATTCTCAGATTAAAGTTCATACTATAACAAAGCTACAGCAACTGGAATCATTCAAAAAGGAGTTAAAATGACAAAGTTATGCACTTTTGAACTTTGAAACAATAAAAAGACTTAGAACATTTGAGCTCTCGGGAGGTCCAAGCGAACTGAACGAAAAGGAGAGGTCGTGGGCCGTTAGATCAAGATCTGACGGCTACGAGCCTCGAAGCACAGCGCACACAAGACCTCCTCCCGCAATGGGGAGGTCTGGACCGTTGATATCAGATCCAACGGCCACGACCAGTGCATGCACAACGCACGCAATGGAGGTCCTAGCGCCTAACGGAGGTCGTGACCGTCAGATCAAGATCTGGCGGTCCCGAGCACTAGGGGAGGTCCTACGGGTTAACCTACGGAGGGGGGTCTGGACGGCTAAGATCTCACGGAGGAGGTCTTCAACGGTCTAGATCCCCAGAGGGAGGTCTTTAACGGACACGACCAAGTGAGGGAGGTCCTGATCGGCTGGGATTCAACCGAGGAGGTCTTGGACGGCCAAGATCTACTCGGGGAGGTCCTAAGTGACAGGGTTTTAACGGAAGGAGATCTGGACGGCTCAGATAAGGCCTAGGGAGGTCCTGAACGGTCCAGATTGCCACGGAGGGAGGTCTGAGCGCTAAGGAGTTTACAAAATGAGATCTAACGCTCATATCTAAACCGGGGAGGTCGTGAACGGTCAGGATTGAGCCTAAGAGGTCTGAGCGGGGGTTTTCTTTGTAAAAGGCCAGGGGTGGCTTTTTTTTACAAAGAGGACCCCGAGGGTGGTCTTTGCAAAAATGACCAAGGGGAGGTCTTTTGCAAAGAGGACCTCGGTGGAGGTCCAGGGGGTGGTTTTGGCAAAATGGCCCAGAGAAGGTCCTTTTGCGCAGGATTGGTCCTAGCGGCTAGGATTTAACCGAGGTGGTCCTAGACGGTTAGGATCAGCCCTAGGGGAGGTCCTAGCGCGCAAGATTTTACACAGAGCCAGATCTAACGGCTAAGAGCTAATCCCAGGAGGTCTTTAACGGCCGAGATTGCTCTAGGAGGTCTTGGGACTAAGAAACTACACGGGAAACCCTTCTACGGTACAGATCTAACTAGGGGTGGTCATAAACGGCTGAGATTAACCTAGGAGGTCCTAAGACTTAAAAATTTCAAAGAACGCATCCAACGGCACAGGTCTAATCTGGGGTGATCATAACGGTCGAGATTGCACGAGAGGGAGGTCCTAGGACTAAGCCTTACGGAAAATAACGTACGGCTCAGTTCTAATCCTAGGGTGGTCATGAACGGCTAGGACAAACTCGAGGAGGTCTGAGGACTTGTCGATTTCGCGACAAGGGTACTGAGGACGACGTCAAGGTCTCCGGCTCGTCGCCGGTGATCTAAACGACGGCGGCGCAAGCCAAATAACCCTAAACGTGCACAATACTAATGCGAACCTAAGGGTACCATTCTCAACGGCGGAGCTGGCTCAGAACGCCGGCGAGCCGGAGAGGAGCGGAGGGTGGTTTTCGGCAAAATCCGAAAACAGCGAAAAGCTTCACCCCGACCTACACTAGCTAGTCTTTAAGCTCTACTGGTCCCAAGTGAGCTCACCTGAGTGCAGAGGAGGACCAGAGGAACTCGGAGGTGGGTTGGCGGCGGAGCAGTTAACCGGAGTTGGGGAAGATAGTGCGGACCGGCACCTCTGAGTGACCTGAAGACAAAATAATGCTAAGAACAGGATCGCGATGGTCCAGAGGTGGTCCAGAACCAGACAATTGGATGGAGACACTCACCGGAGCCGGAGACGATGAAATCTCCTTTTTCGGCCGCGAAGACCTAAAACTTGAATTCAGATTGTTCCTGAGAAACAAATCAAACTCCAAGTCAAACAATGAGTTCCCGATGACCAGGAGGTCCAAGCGACAAAGAATGAAGCTTAAAGAACCACTGGAGCACCCAATTCACCGAAGGAGCTCCACGGCAATTAATGGCGGAGGACCAAACTCACGGGAATTCGAGTTTGGTGCCCAGTGGGTGGGTTAGGGGTGATCGCGAGGGGAAGGTAAGCCAAGGGAGGGACCCGGGGATCTTAAGGGGCTTATGCTAGGGCACGGAGCAGAGGGGACCCCCCCTTCGGACCTTGCAGCGATCTTAGCACGCGTGTCAGGGCGGGGCGAGAAGACGAACGCATGTGGTGACTTCGGAAGCATGATGGTCGCGACCGGGGCGTGCGCGGTGGGACAAGTTGACGAGACAGGGTCAAAGCTGTCGGGAGCTGCCGGGCGCGAGGAAGACGACAAAGAGGAGGAAGAAGAAGAAGAATAGGGGCGATCGCGACCGTTCAAGATTTATCCGGGCGGTTGTGATCGTCCCACATCTCTGAGTTTCGAAACAACTAGAGGGGCTCGTGAGCGTTGGATTTCAATCCAACGGCTCAGAGCGACGATTGCGATTGGAAGGTCCGAACGTTCACGCGAACGAGGATCGCACGATTGATATCCAACGGTTGAGATTGATCCCGTGATTTAAAGGTGGCTCGGTGCGGTTAGTTGGCTGAGTCGAGTCGAGTGGCCCGAGCTCGAGTCGGACTCGAACCCAAGTCTGGCTCGAACCAGAGTTTGGATTTTAGGGTTTTTAATTGAGCTGAACTTTAGGGATTTGTTTGGGATAGCAAAACGACTCCAAAAATTCTCAAATTTTTACAGGAGCCTGCTACCTGGGATATTAGCCTTGTGTAAAAGTTTCAGAGGTTTTGGTGCTGTACAGTTTCCTCCAAAAATTCTACAATGTGCTGGACCAAGGTTTGACCAAGATTTAAATTGGGTTGACTTGCCTCCAAACTCATTCAAACAATTTCTAAAAATTGTGAAATTTTTCAGAGGGGTTACACAGCAACCCAGGAATTTAGGAAAAATTATTTCCAGGAGATTAACACAAGATGGAACAAGAATATTTTTGAAGGATCAAGATTTGAATAAACAGACTTGTGACTTTGTATTTCCATAATTCTTGTACAAGAATTGTCAAGCACACATAGGACATACATGATATAAGAAAAAGTTTTAATTTCTACTCATTTTCTTACATTTGAAACACAAGCCCAAAATTGGGATGTTACAGTTAAAGAGGGGGTTTACAGCAAAATTTGGACAACCTGGGCTGGGGCCTCAGGCCCATTGGTATTTGGCCCAAAGGTGGGAGGTGATGGCCATCCTTAAGCGGGGGAAATTAGCTATAGTGGCCCATGGCCCATGAGGAAATCAACCACCAACAAAAGAAGGAATGGAAAACCCTAGGGTTTGCTACAGTAATTCCATGCTACAGTGCTGCCGCTGGTACTGTAGCACGCCCTCCCCATTGATGCCGCCTCCCCCTCCATGTCGTCCTCCTTGGCCAAGCCATGTCGCCCCTACTGCCGGTCTTGGTGCTCCTCGCTGCCGGCCATTGGAGGAAGGAGCAAGGCGAGGGAAGGAGATCAACTTCACGGGGCAAGATCTTCAACATTCTGTGATTCTACAAGGGTAATGTCGCGTGTTCTTCGTTGGTTGATGCGTAGTAGTTGCGGTTCATGTCGTTTGGTAGATTGAATTGCGTCGGTTTAATAGATCGCGTTATGTCCATTAGTTTGGTCGATGGTTTTCTTGATGTTAGAAGCAGAATCTGGGGAGCCAACCTCTTAGAGATAGTTGGGTTATGTTCTTAGCTTTCGTTGGCCGCCAAGTTCACCGGATTCCGACATACGGATCGAAAGATATGAATTTTTTAGTGTCGATGTCCTGCTGATCTATCAGTATTTGGACAGTCTGTAGGAAACTGGGTTAAGCCATTAGTTAAAGACAAAATCAGAGGATCTCGATATAACGAAAAATGTAGGTAATTTCCATACCTTTTCACAGAGATAAAGAATGCAAGATTTGGACTTTCGTAGAAAACGTTATGGTGGTTTTAGTGTACTGTCCAGAGAACCCAACGTGATAATTGTTGTTCTGTAGTTTGGCTTGGTAGAGGCAGTAAACGGCAGAATCTGAAGGTCTCCCCAACTAAGTTTATTTAGATAATTTAATTACCTTTCAACGAAGTCCAAGAACATCTTATTTGGACTCCTGAGCAGAAAGTTATATATTTTAGAAGTTGACTGTCCGCAGTGAACACCAAATCGATCGCTAGAAATTGGAAGATTGGAAATATTTGGGAGTTTAGCGAGTTCAACTGTGTTGTTACTTATGCTTTTGGTCCAGTATATTGGTCTTAGATTGGGTTATATTTATGTTCAGGTGTGAGCGTGATTCCAGGGGCAGCGCCCTCTTCGCATTCCCCGTTCTCACGTGGTTAAGGCAAGTACATGTTTGCTCGTATTATGGTTAATTGTGATGTCTATGGATGCTAGAATGTTATAGATGTTGTTGACCATGATTATTAGTGTTGTGAAGATGTGAATGATGTATGGTTGATTGAGTATTTGCATGTCTATGAACAAGTATGGTAGAAGTATGAATGAGTTAAATTCATAAATGATGTTACAGAGGAGGTATGTTTATGATGATTCATGACTCGTACATATGCATCATGTTGATAAAATGAAGACTTGGTCACGCAGTGACCAAGCATTGGTTGAGGTCCCCATCATGCATATGACGGGCTTGAGGTCCCCACACTTGTGGAGTGTGGGCTTGAGGTCCCCTTTACTTGCAGAGTATTGGGCAATTGGTCCCTGTGCTTGCGAGCACAGGCATGGTATGCGGCGACGGTCGCATATCTCGCATTACCGGTGAAATGCGACAAAGAGTGAAAGAGAAAAGTTGCATTGCATGTTTGCATACATATCTCATGAGATGCGTTTTTTGTATAAAGCTTTGAAATGGAATGTTGATGTTGTAAATATGAGTTTAATGCTTCATTATTGGTACTTGTTGAGTCTTTGGACTCACCCTTGTTTTGTTGTGTTTTTAGGTACCATTTGCGAGAACGACATGCATGGGAGGGAGTAGACTTGAAGTGGACACATACACTGTCATCCACCTTTAAAGTTGATAAATTTGTTGTTCATACTTTAATAAAAGAGCAAACTGCTTAGAGATTGTTTACGTTTATGCGTTATGCATTGGACTAAGTGTAATAATGATGAGTAGCATCTTTTGGATAACTCTGAATATGCTAGTTGTATCATGATTTGATTGCCTATTGACGATTCTGAAAGTCGGATTAATTATTTATGATTTATTCAAATGTTGGAATCTCTTGGTAGTTAACATTACAAGAGAGGTTCTGCCAAAAAACTTGGTAAAATGTTTTGGCTTAGAATTGTTTAATGTTAATTTGGTAGCATTCCAGGCTCTTGTTGGGCTGGGGTGTTACAGTTGGTATCAGAGCGGGTTGTAGGTCCGTGGTACAAAAAAATTATTAATTCTGACACACTGTGCACAGTAGGTGGGTTGGGTTGTTGCATTGCATCTACGTTTTCGTTATATCGCATTGATGATTGTTGATATGAATATTGTAAGATTGCTTATTAACTGATTATATGATTGTTATGTGTGAGGATAATAGATGTTAAGAGGTTGAGATTGTGGTTGTGGCCCTGGGCTTTACCAGGTTACACCACTATTCGTAGTAAGGGATTAGTGAAGTGGTTACCTCGGATATCTTAGTACCGGCGTGATAGTGAGTATCTTAGAGAAGTTGTTCCCTTCTTTGAATTTGAATTTGGTCAACTCTTGTCCAGTTGTGGTTGATGAATTGCTTTTGGATTGTTAGTCCATTGCGATTGATGAGTTGCTTTGAGAAAGGTTGATGTGTTTCCATTGGCTTAATTTGCCCCTTAAACCAGTTATTGCTTTCCCAACTGTGGAGTTAATCTTGTGGGTGAGAGTAACACTAATGGTTGAGTGGATGAATGACTAAGTGGTCTCTGATAGAGTGTCTTGCAAAAAAAAAATATTTGATAGTATGATCTAGTAGAAGAGGTTTATTTCAACCTTCTAGCTTGTGTTTCTTTTGGGTAGGTTTATGATGGGATAAGAGACTATGATGAGTCTCGCTAAGAGTGTATTATGTCATTGTTATGGTGATGGTCAGTAAGGGATTATGATCATAATATTGAATGTTTTGTATAAAGGAATTGGATTGCTCACCTGATATTGATTAAATGAAAATGTTTCTAGTTTCGCGTTTGTGATGTTTCAGACCTCAGGTTGATGTGGTAGCTAAAAATTGTTTTGAGCAAAGTGAAGTGTTGAGAGGTTTTATTAGTTCCTAAGTGGTTTATGTGTTGTGGTCTTCAAATTTTTTTTTGTTGGAGTTGGTATGGAGATGTTGTAACCAATGAAGGTCATTTTCTTTGTTAAAGGAAAGAGTGAAGTAGAAGTATTTGAGATTGAAGTCAAGTTCTGTAACTTGCAGGTTATTGAAGTTTGTCTAAAACTGTTGTTCTTGCCCATAATGGTTTTCCCGAATTTCCAAAGCAATGTTTTATTCTCGTTTGAGGTTTGATATTCTCTGCTTGTGGGACGTGTGCCCTCAACTATGAGCTCATCTTGTGTTTTCCAAGATCATTGTTATTTGATTGTTTCTCTTGATCTTGTAACGACTGTAAGTGGTAACGTTTTCCTTTGTGCTGAAATTTACTTCTATTTGCCTCTTCTTCTAAGAAAGGGTTAACTGAACTGTTTAGCAAAGTCTCTTCGGATGTGAATAGGCAACTAGATAGTGGTGGTCTAGTAGATGGTTGGTGAACTTTTAGGTGTCAGGTTGTCTGAGGGGCATTGAGTAATAAATCGATTTATTAGAACAATCCTTGCAGAGGATTTGATTTAAAAAGAATGTTTGTCTTTGGAGCTAACAGGTTTCGTTGTCGCAACTAGTAGGACCTATAGTGAGATGTGGTCCAAGATTTTTTGTTCATTTTGACAGAACATTAGAATTAGCAAGTATGGAAATCTTTATCAGTTTTTTAGAGTATCGCATTTGGGTACTCGATAAGATTGTGTAGAAGAAGTATGATGGTGTAGTTCAATGAGAGTAGCAATGTAGAGAAATCTAATAGTCGTGTTAATTAATAAGATAGCAGGGATTGTTGAGTTATTGTCAAGTATGACTCGGCCTCAGTGAGTAATCCTATGGGAGTTAGATTATCTCTAAGTATAACTTGGTCAGGAATTTATTTATTTATTAACGTTGGTGATTGAATATGTTTGAATCTTGGTCAATCGGTTAGAAAATTGTGAATGGGTATATTGTGGTGGTGTAACTGAATTGGATTTGTGTGGATTAGAGGAGGTCTAAGATTAGTGAAATAAATTGCCTTGGGGTGGTTACCTAGTTAGTGAGGAATGTTGATAATAATAACCGAGGTTATTGTTGAGCTGTGTGAAATTTTAGTCATCAGACCTGAGGGTTACCTATGAAATTTACCAGAAGTTCATTGTAGGAGTCTTAGAGGTTAAATTTGGGCTTGCATTTTTATGCTAGCATCTTGGTTTTCCATGATTAGGTTCCAAGAGTTATGGTGATCTTTGATAGAATCCTTTGAATGTAGTAAATGAGTGTGTATGCGGTGAATTTCAAGTTTATTAACTTTACAACATTGAGGTGACGTGATTGTGGCTGAAAGCTATATTGAGGTGTGTTGGGGAATTAATTGTCAAAGTAATCATTTTAGGTAGAGTAGTTGATCAGAGTATGTTATTGTGGATTGAAAGATTCTCACTACATAGGTGTGGATTGTGTGTACAGTTTGAGCATAGCTCTAAGGTTGCTAATTTAAGAGAAATGAGTTAATGTGTTATGCGATGATTTGGATCCTATGGTTTAAGAGAAAGTTAAATTCTTAAAAGAAAGATTATGGAAAAGTGTGTGATCTTGGATAGTGAGATATTCTTAGTTCTTACCTGAACTATGTGGCTATGTCAGATGTCAATTGCAAATTGAATTGGTTCATATCGGTATGTGTGATTCCTTCCAGTTAAGAAAAAAGGAATAATTTGGTTTTGGAGCGATTTCGCTTTTGGCTTGTGTGGCATTTAATTCGAACTACCTACTTGAAAAAGTGGAGAATTTTTCGTTGTAAGTCCATTGATTTTGGATTGGGCTCTTCTAAGGAAAGATGGTTTTGAGTTGGACGCTTTATGACTCCTTTGTTTTCGTTGAATTCTTCTGATAAGCGAGTTTTGTGCATCCCTTGGTAAAGGAGATCTTTGCTATGTAGATAAAGTGATCAACCGAGAGGACAAGGGTTCCATATGTTTACATGCAAGTTATGTGATTTGGTGCCAAAGAGATAGATAGCCCAGTATATTTTGTTGTTCGGAAGTTGTGGGATTCAGAAGATAGCAATTCGCTAGAACTGTCTCGAGTCTTGGAGCGGGATATATAATGTTTTGGATGAACCGTGTTGAGAGAATGCTTAAGGTATCTAGAGTGTGATGTTTCGTAAGAGTCGTTGAGCAGCGAGCATTACCGCATTTTCGAGTGGTTCTAGTTAGGTGGTTCGGCGATGTGGCGCAAAACATCGCTTGCTTTGGTTCCATAAATTACGAGAGGAATGCGACTTGGGAATTGGAGTCTCGCATGCGAACGATACCTAATTATTCACAGCAGTGCGTAGTAATGTTAGTAAGTTTTAGCTATGATTATACTTTGGCATAAGCATGGTTAGAATTCGAGGTCGAATTCAATTTAAGTGGGGTAGAGTGTAATACCCCAAATGTATTCAAAAGGATTATCGAGAGAGAATTAAGTTATTTAAAGAGAAGGACTATTTAGAAATTGAATTGAGGAAGGACCAATTAGAAAATAATTATTTAAGCGATTAAAGAGGGGTTTACAGCAAAATTTGGACAACCTGGGCTGGGGCCTCAGGCCCATTGGTATTTGGCCCAAAGGTGGGAGGTGGTGGCCATCCTTAAGCGGGGGAAATTAGCTATAGTGGCCCATGGCCCATGAGGAAATCAACCACCAACAAAAGAAGGAAGGGAAAACCCTAGGGTTTGCTACAGTAATTCCGTGCTACAATGCGCGCCGCATCTGTAGCATGCCCTCCCCATTGATGCCGCCTCCCCCTCCATGCCGTCCTCCTTGGCCAAGCCATGTCGCCCCTGCTGCCGGTCTTGGTGTTCCTCGCTGCCGGCCATTGGAGGAAGGAGCAAGGCAAGGGAAGGAGATCAACTTCGCGGGGCAAGATCTTCAACGTTCTGCGATTCTACAAGGGTAACGTCGCGTGTTCTTCGTTGGTTGATGCGTAGTAGTTGCGGTTGATGTCGTTTGGTAGATTGAATTGCGTCGGTTTAATAGATCGCGTTCTGTCCATTAGTTTGGACGATGGTTTTCTTGATGTTAGAAGCAGAATCTGGGGAGCCAACCTCTTAGAGATAGTTGGGTTATGTTCTTAGCTTTTGGTGGCCACCAAGTTCACCGGATTCCGACATACGGATCAAAAGATATGAATTTTTTAGTGTCGCTGTCCTGCTGATCTGTCAGTATTTGGACAGTCTGTAGGAAACTGGGTTAAGCCATTAGTTAAAGACAAAATCAGAGGATCTCGATATAACGAAAAATGTAGGTAATTTCCATACCTTTTCAGAGAGATAAAGAACGCAAGATTTGGACTTTCGTAGAAAAAGTTATGGTGGTTTTAGTGTACTATCCAGAGAACCCGACGTGATAATTGTTGTTCTGTAGTTTGGCTTGGTAGAGGCAGCAAACGGCAGAATCTGAAGGTATCCCCAACTAAGTTTATTTAGATAATTTAATTAACTTTCAACGAAGTCCAAGAACATCTTATTTGGACTCCTGAGCAGAAATTTATGTATTTTAGAAGTTGACTGTCCGCAGTGAACACCAAATCGATCGCTAGAAATTGGAAGATTGGAAACATTTGGGAGTTTAGCGAGTTCAACTGTGTTGTTACTTATGCTTTTGGTCCAGTATATTGGTCTTAGATTGGGTTATATTTATGTTCAGGTGTGAGCGTGATTCCAGGGGCAGTGCCTTCTTCGCATTCCCCGTTCTCACGTGGTTAAGGCAAGTACATGTTTGCTCGTATTATGGTTAATTGTGATGTCTATGGATGCTAGAATGTTATAGATGTTGTTGACCATGATTATTAGTGTTGTGAAGATGTGAATGATGTATGGTTGCTTGAGTATTTGCATGTCTATGAACAAGTATGGTAGAAGTATGAATGAGTTAAATTCATAAATGATGTTACAGAGGAGGTATGTTTATGATGATTCATGACTCGTACATATGCATCATGTTGATAAAATGAAGACTTGGTCACGCGGTGACCAAGCATTGGTTGAGGTCCCCGTCATGCATATGACGGGCTTGAGGTCCCCACACTTGTGGAGTGTGGGGTTGAGGTCCCCTTTACTTGCGGAGTATTGGGCAATTGGTCCCTATGCTTGCGAGCACAGGCATGGTATGCGGCGACGGGCGCATATCTCGCATTACCGGTGAAATGCGACAAAGAGTGAAAGAGAAAAGTTGCATTGCATGTTTGCATACATATCTCATGAGATGCTTTTTTGTATAAAGCTTTGAAATTGAATGTTGATGTTGTAAATATGAGTTTAATGCTTCATTATAGGTACTTGTTGAGTCTTTGGACTCACCCTTGTTTTGTTGTGTTTTTAGGTTCCATTTGCAAGAACGACATGCATGGGAGGGAGTAGACTTGAAGTGGACACATACACTGTCATCCACCTTTAAAGTTGATAAATTTGTCGTTCATACTTTAATAAAAGAGCAAACTGCTTAGAGATTGTTTACGTTTATGCGTTATGCATTGGACTAAGTGTAATAATGATGAGTAGCGTATTTTGGATAACTCTGAATATGCTAGTTGTATCATGATTTGATTGCCTATTGACGATTCTGAAAGTCGGATTAATTATTTATGATTTATTCAAATGTTGGAATCTCTTGGTAGCTAACATTACAAGAGAGGTTCTGCCGAAAAACTTGGTAAAATGTTTTGGCTTAGAATTGTTTAATGTTAATTTGGTAGCATTCCAGGCTCTTGTTGGGCTAGGGTGTTACTAGAACTTGTCCAAATCACAAAAGTACACCAACATTAATATCTTATCAGACTTCATCCATTTAACTCTTACTGACGCTCAATGCCAAAATAGCACACACTATATGTTGTCTAGCCACATAAGGGCACAATCATGATCCTACCTCTAATTGCAAACTCAACAACAGTTATGAGAATGGATTTAAGATTAATATTTACCAAGGCAACATTCGAACGCATCCTTAACTTAACCATCACTAGCGGTTAGAATAATCGAAGAAGGAATTTGATTCCAACTCATCTAACAAATTTAGCAGATTACTCGATCGTAAAGGTCAAACCGGTTCATCAACATTCCCACACTTGTTAACATCAATAGGTTCTGAACAGAGGTGAACAACTCTTATCTAACATTCATCATATACCAAATACAATGATATTTCAATTTAATCAATTTGCCTTTTATGTATTCTAGTTAAGAATAATCATGCACCACGCTACAGATCTGACTTGGTAACTCAAACCTTAACAACAAATTTCTATGTTTAACACCTCCCACTTAAACATAACAGGACTTCACAAAAGGATTTTAACACTTTTTAGAAAAAGAGGCATTAACTTCAACACTCGAAATAATCTAAAAGAAATACATAAAGCCAAAGCTTTCACATGTTAACGAACTGGCAACAGAAAACTTTCATTACCCAAAATATCAAACGAATAAATGAGTCATTCTATTCCAATGAGAAAGAAGGAACAAACATGGAAACCTCAATCTTGCCAATTAACAACGATCACAAATAGTAAAAACAACTCAACAGTCGAAAAGCAATAATTGATTCAAAGAACCATTAGAGATCTATTGAAAACCATCAACAATCATGAATCATGAACCCAGAAGAATTTCATCAACCACCACAGAACAAATATTGCCAAATTCAGAAATCAAGGAAGAGAACAACTTTCTAAAGCAACTCACGCTTAACACCTGAAACCATGGTACTCGAGGTTACTACTCCCCTAACCACAAAGCGCGAACAGTGGTGTAACTTGGTGAATCCCAGAGTAACAACCACGACCTCCACTTCTTATCGTCCGTTATCAACGTGCATAACCAATGTATTCAGTTATGAAAATATAGGATCATCTCATGACGATTATAGAATAAATTCATAGATATAAGATATCACATCATATCATAGATTAACAACAAAAAAGATAGTACAGAAGTAATTCAACAATTGCTCAACGAATGAAACAAAGTAATAGAAATGCGGAAGCAACGAATTACCCATCCCACCTACTGTGCACAGTGTGTCATTTTAACATATTTCTATTAACCATGGACCTAAAGCCCGCTCTGATACCAACTGTAACACCTTGGTTATTCGGAAGCCAAAATGCTACCTAAAGACCTAACATATAACCATACAGCGGAATAAATTCAACAATAATTCATCAACTAAGATAAGTAAATCATCAACAATTGGAACACAAACGGAAATGTAATATTGGATCCACTAAAATAATCCTATCAACGAATAATGAATGGATATAAACAGTTGTTTTAAAAAAAACTCAATGATAAGGAAGGTACCATCCAAGTCTAAGTTTATTTATTACAATCCAACAAGTCACTAATGAAAGGCAGCAACAGATCTTTTATTCAATTAGTGTAAAGTGATGTATTTGAGTAGTGCATGTTTACTCCCTCCCAAGAGAAACTTCATCAACAATCACCTAAAAATAAATAAACAAAGCAAGAATGAGTCCAAGACTCAGCAAGTACAATGAATAAGAACAGACAACCAACATGAACAGGACAATGTCTTCTCAACTTCTGAACATAAATCAAATGAATACTTATGAAGATATGAGTTGAATGTTCAAAATCAAAGGATTGGACTGCACACATGCATATACCGGTATAGCCAACGACACACCCGTCGGTGTTCACTTAAGCCTGTATTTATCGAAATACGGGGATCCAAAATACCGTATGAAGAACGTTTCATACGGGTGTCCAAACTTCCCACATTGGAATGGTGGGACTCAGATGATGCCCATACTGGAATTGATGGGATTTTAGACTCCACTCCTATGGAGCTCCACTCCCATGGACGGAACATGAACATGGATGCAACTTTAGACTCTACTCCCATGGACGAAACTTGAACATGGGTGCATGAATATACTTAAGAACAACGACCAGCATCATCTTTGAACATATGAATTTCACATACGGAAGAAACATAATCATCGAAACTTCCCACGTATCACATGAAAACACAGTACGAACATCAAGCATCCAACATACACAATTCATACAAACGTCAGTGTACTTGCTTTTAGCGTTGTGATACGTTAGGAGGAAACGACGATGCCGCTAACCCCGGAGCCTCACCTCCTACACCATTAGTTTACTCAATAAGAACCATGATGTCAAGACACTACTCGCAACACAAACCCCAAAACACCAACATTTAACTACACAATTTTTCTCCAATTGAACTACATTCCATCAGAAAACCATAATGGACAGCAATACTAAAATTGACATAACTTTTTCTCTGAAACTCGAAAAAAAGTAAACTCAGTCTTGTTTGAGAGGTAACAAGATTATCTACAACAACCTAGTTGGGTGAAATCCCTGAATTTTCCATTAACTTGATCAAATATTAAAAGGAAGTTCGACAATTCATTCTCGTCAAGGTTCTGACAGTCAACCTAAAACGTGCATAACTTTTGTTATACAAATCCAAATGGGGTGTTCTTTATCAATACTGAAAACTAATAAGATCACGTACAAAAGTCGTTATGGGCAAGACTTCTGAATTATCTTCTATATAGGTCATATTTTAACAATTACACTGACTGCTAATTCTCGTCAGACTTTCAGGACAGCAGCAAAGAAATAGTCATAACTTTTAAACCATAACTCAGAATCAGGTTTTCTTGGCGGCCACCGAAATCTAAGAGCGTTATCTACATAACTCTAGTAGATCAAAACTTCTGGTTCGGCTTCTAAGACATCGAAACAGCCTGCGCAACATACTGGACAGATCTGAATTTGTAACAGCAGAGTTTCGATCCAAACAAACTAATCTAATTCGCATCTAGTAATCAACAAACAGCGAAGAAAGCACTTTGTTACCCTTGAAGACTCACGGAAAGACGATGATCAATCGCCCACGAAGAAGTCCCTTCTTCTCCTGCTTTCTCTCCCTTCTTCTTCCTCCCGATGACCGGTAGCAAGGAGCAGCAAAGGGGGCGACATGGAGGGCGTTTTGTGAGGACCCGGAATATTTAACTAGTAACACTTAACCTCCAACTGGTTCTAGCGTTACTAATTAAACATTCTAAGCCTCGATGGACATATGTTTCCCAGAATTGCAACATATGCACATCATCACAAAATTACACATCATTTCCATACAACACATATTACTAAGTTCACAACGACATACATAAAGTAAAGTTATTACAAAAGAGAGCCGACCGGCCAAATATAACATTATACAAGAATGACAATGAGCGGCGCCATAAGATGGCTAGAACAAAAGTCGACCGGTTAGCCACACAACCCACAAGGCAACCGACCGGGCGCATAAGCTAGTCGCCCATAGCTACCACGACACGACTCACAAAAGTGAGGCCCTCGAGCTCACCTTCTTCCTCTGCAACAAAGCAGTTAAGCGTAGCAGCCGAGTACAAAGATTGTCTTTGTACACTTAAGATCGACGTGTGGAATAGCGGACCTATTCATAAACTACATGCAAGCTTATTTAGGTGGAGGTTGTATGTCTCATTTTGCATGAAGCCAACTTTATTTGCAATAATGTAATATATTTCAAAAGCAAGTTTGCAAATCTGTTTTGTTATCAAAGTAACAGATAAGTAAAGATACATACAAGTAACCACTGGAAGTGACTATCCCAATAGCCACCACAACATAGCACGAATCCCGATTAGTACCACCCATCAAGTTTTAATTTAAAGGTTGTAGTCTAACTCTTGAAAGACCTTGCCAAGCGTGACCATAACCTAGGGCGAGGCTATTCGAATAGTTTTAACCTGCGGGGTGTACCAATGTACCCACACTTGGATCGCCTTCAAGCCACAAGCACACTACAGAAGGTATGCCGGCACGCTAAGTCCTACGAGACGTTTCCAATCTTGTGTATTAACTACGAGCCGCTCGTATGGGTAGAAACACCATACGCTTACATTGCAAGCCGAAAGACAACCACCGTTACGGGGAAACCTTCGGACACTACAATGCTCCCACCTCCATCCCTCCTGCGACTCCTGCGACCGGAGCCAATACACGCCAAAGTACTAAGTCAAGAGAGGTCCCATACCCTCTAATGTGGTTATGCACGCTAAAATGCTTGGTTTAGTGTAACAAGATGTTCGGTCCTTGTTGACCGGGCACCATTCGATCCACACCCAAAAATCACACCATCATACCATTGTGCCCAAGTCTAAATCATTTTGTTTTCAGTTTTAGTTTTCATAAGTAGACATAGCACAAGGTGGAAATCATAATCATAATAAGTTTGAGGTGATCAAGGTTATCCACAAGTCGATAACCGCCCATTTCTACCGAAGCTAAGCATGGCTAAGCAATTAATTCGCAACTACTAAGTGACAAGAGCCCATCCACGAACTCTAAATCACAGCCAGTAACCTAGGCTCATGGTAGTAGAGGATAATCATTTGCTAAGGAAATGCATCTACTCGGCCAACTATTAAAACAAAGTAGCAATGCATACATAGAATTTGTAATCAACATAAATACTTAAAATACTGGGATTAACATGATCAAACTGCTTGCCTGCTTGCTGTTGCTCAATTTGTTGCGGAGGGTCGCTCTCGGGTTACCGCAAATGTCGAATCCTAAGCGAAAAGGCAAAAGAACCAAGAACAACCAATAAGGCGAGCAAAACTTAAACAAAAGAGCAAGCAAAAATTATCCAAATACGACGAAATTTATACACAGGGTAGAATACAAATATACCTAAACATAGAAACTGGAAAAACCTAATTTGGATTTGTGGTGCAAAAGATATTACTTAAAAACTCATTTTCGGCCATAATTAGCACTGTAGCAAAAATATTTTCTAGAAAGGTTTTGAACCTGAAATTTTTATGGTAGCTACCTACTGGTGTAGTGGTAACCCATATAAAATTTTAGGTCATTTGGAGTTAAGATGATTTAGTTATGATTTTTCTAAGTTCTACAACTAGCATATATCATTTCTCAGGAACATGGATAAAGACAAAGCCTAGATCAATTTAAAGCATGTCTATAGGCCAAATTTACCAGGTTGAGTTTGCTCACTTTGCAACTACAGAGAGGAAGTTATGTGGTTTACAAATTTTTCATGAATTTCTAGACCTCATTTTTCATTAAACAAGATCATGCTATTTAAATCATTTTCTGCTACAACACAGGGCCTAATTTCATTCTCAGATTAAAGTTCATACTATAACAAAGCTACAGCCACTGGAATCATTCAAAAAGGAGTTAAAATGACAAAGTTATGCACTTTTGAAATTTGAAACAGCAAAAGACTTAGGAGACTTTGAGCTCTCGGGAGGTCCAACCGAACTGGAAGACAAGGGAGAGGTCGTGGGCCGTCGATCTTGCATCGCGAGGCCACGAGACCTCGAAGCACACGCTGCACGGAAGACCTCCTCCCGCCTTGGGAGGTCCGAACCGTTGAGATCGATCCAACGATCACGACCGGTGCGTGCCGCGCGCGCAAGGAGGTCTGCGCTAGCGAGGTCGTGACCGTCGGATCGAGATCTGCGGTCCCGAGCACTAGAGGAGGTCCAACGGGTAAACCTTCGGAGAGAGGTCTGACGGCTAAAAGCTCACGGAGGAGGTCTTCAACGGTCTAGATCTCCGAGGGAGGTCTTTGCGGACACGATCCCGAGAGGAGGTCTGGGCGACCAAGATGAGCGAGGAGGTCCTAAGGCTTTAAATCGAGGAAGGAGGTCTAGCCGTTAGATCTAAATCTAACGGTTTAGACCAGAGGAGGAGGTCCTAAAGCTTCGGATCTAAAGGATGAGACCCTAGGCGGTCAAGATCTACTTGGGAGGTCTTGATGGTGGGATTGACACGAGGAGGTCTTGGATGGCCACGATCTTCTCGGGAGGTCCTAGCGATAGGGTTTTAATCGGAGGAGATCCGGGCGGCTCGGATTAGACCTAGGAGGTCTGAGCGGTCCCGATCGGCGCGGAGGAGGTCTGAGCGCTAAAGATTTTACAAAATGAGATCTAACGCTCGATCTAAGCCGGGAGGTCGTGAGCGGCTGAGGATCGAGCCTAAGAGGTCTGGCGGGGGCTTTCTTTGTAAAGGCCACGGTGGCTTTACAAAGACGACCCGAGGGTGGTCTGAGGTGGTCTTTGCATAATGACCAAGGGAGGTCTTTGCAAAGAGGACCTCGGTGGAGGTCCCGAAGGTGGTTTTACAAAAATGACCTCGAGGAGGTCTTTTTGCGAGAGTGGTCCTAGTGACTCGGATGGAGTTCCAAGAGGTCTTAAGCGGCTAGGATCTAACCGGGAGGTCCTAGCGCGTAGATTTTACACAAAGCCGATCTAACGGCTAGAGCTAATCCCGGAGGTCTTTAAAGGTGAGATAGAACTAAGGAGGTCACGGGACTTAGAAATTTCGCGAAACCCATATGCGATGCAGATCTAACAGAGGTGGTCTTAATGGCGAGATTAAGCGAGGTGGTCCTATGCGGCTAAGATCTAACAGGTGGTCTTAGGCGGTCACGATGAACCCGAAGAGGTCCAATGGCTTGACAAAAACACGACAAGTCTGAGCTCGGCGGTGAGCTCGCCAAGACGCGTCGCCGACGACCAGGGCCACGGCGGCGGGAACCAAAGCCACCAAAATGAAGCTAATAGTATTGCGAACCCAACGGAGGTGCTTTCGGCGGCGATGGCCTTGAGCGCCGTGAGCCGAGCGAGGCGGAGGATCGGTTCGGCAAAAACCGAAAACACGAAAAGGGGCGCTACGAGCTATCTAGCTAGACCTTAAGCTCTAAGGGACTAAAATGAACTCACCAGGGCACGGGGTGGTCGAGGAGGTCGGAGGAGTGCCGGGCGGAGCGATTCACCGGAGATGAGGAAGATACGGCGATAGTGGCTCTGAGCAATTATAGAAAAAGGGTGATGAGGAACACCGCGATGACCTTAGGTGGCTTGAACCAAGGAATCGAGTGGAGGAACCTCACCGGAGATGGGGACGAAGGAGTGCCCTTACGGCGCAACTCGCGAAGTCTCGATCAGAGTTGCTCTGTGAAAACAACCCAAACCGGAGTTAGGGACGACTTTGTGATGACCGGGGCCTTGGGGAAACAAGATTAGGGCAAGAGGACCACCGGAGGACCCAAGTTCACCAATGGAGCTCACGCGCCGAAATGGCGGAAATGAGCTCAAGGTGAGATTTGGCGCTCAACCTTATAGAAAGGTTTGGGAGGCGGCGGAGGTAGAAGGGGACTAGAGGAAAGCCTCGGAGGTGCTCAAGTAGCTCAGAGTGGCGAGCTCGAGACAGAGGCTTAATGGCGATGGGACAAAGAGAGGTTGCTGCGCGAGAAAACGAGGCGAGGCGGTAAGGTCGGGGCAAAGCGACACGGTTGACAAGAGGGCTCCGAGCCGTTGTAGGGCCCCAGTGGCGGACACCTGCCTGCTCACTGCGCCAGCGCTGCGCTTCGCGCATGGCGGAAGGAAGAAGAAGAAGAAGAGGAGGTCGGGGTGGTGCGTGGCGTTGGATTTCAAATCAACGGCTCACACACGAGACCAGGCCAAGCTCGGTGCGGCCTAGTGACTCGACTCGGCGAGTCAATTGGTGGTCGGACTCAGTCGACTCGAGCAGTCGACTCACCCTAACTTTGGGTTTCAAGCGGATCTGAAGTTTGGGGATTTAAATTGAAGTAGCAAACTCACTCCAAAAATTATGAAACTTTACAGGAGCTTGCTAGCTGAGTTATTGACCTTGTATAATTTTTGCAGAGGTTTTGTGCTATACATTTTCCTCCAAAAATTCAACAAGGTGCTGGTCCACAGTTTGACCAGATTTTGAGCAGTTTGAGTGACCTCCAAAATATTCAAACAATTTCTAAAAATTGTGAAATTTTTCAGAGGGTCACAAACCATCCCAAGAACTTAGGAAAAATATTTCAGGAGATGATCATAAGATTAGGCAAGATTGTTTTTGAAAGTTCAAGATTTGGATCAAAAGACTTGTGACTTCGTATTTCCATAACTTCTTGTACAATACTTGCTTGGTACCATAGGAAATACAGGATGTAAGAAAAAGTTTTAATTTCTACTCATTTTCTTACATTTGAAACACAAGCCTAAAATTGGGATGTTACACGTTTCAGCAGGGGGAGGAGGGTTGCTACAGGGGTGGCATGGTACTGTAGCTGCGTGCTATAGTAAAAAAGCTAGGGTTTGGTTGGCCCCTTCTTAAACCAACTTCCCACTTGGGCCAAACAACGTAGGCCGAAAGCCCAAGATTATTTCTCCTCTAAAAATCTGATTTCTCTTTTTAATTCCTGTTAAATACCTTTCTCATTTCAATTAATTCTCTAATGTTAAACAGGATATTACATAATCGCTGATGGATACTTTCCTTGTTAGGAGAAATCCCTCTCTAAACTATATTGCACTCGAAAATTGAATAAATTTCTCTCCCCCGAATAATACATTCTCTCAAATTGATATTCGGGGTATTACACCAGTGGTTCAAATTGCAATCTTGGCGTGTCATCTTGTTGTTCTGGTCACCTCAAGCCTCCCCTAACTTGTTTTATTAAACCTTCACAGAGGTTGACAAGTTGGGAGCTTGCACTTCGTGGCCCGGATTGTCATCTTCCTCAACTCCGGCGAGCATCATCGTCACCGGAGCTCTTGCGGCCATCTCTAGACCTCCTCCATTCCTAGGTTAGTACCTTAGTGTTGGAAATCTTGCTCTGTTTGGACCACATTAGTTTTCGTTTTTGCCATATTTTTCTCCGGTGGTCATCGTCGGCTAGCCGCCGGTAGGAGGCGTTTTAGCTGTAGTTCTTGGCACCTTTAGGTTCCCCTCACTATTTAGAACCCAGCCGTGCCCTTGGTTCTTGCCAGCGTGGTCCCCTTCGCCGGCGGTGAGCTAAAACCAAAACTCATGTTTTTGTCACACCTTACTCGGACAAGTCCTGTAGCCTAATGATTAGCATTTATGATGTCCTAAGGCTAATCATCATCGTTAAATGATGTTCTTGTTGGCAAAATGTGGGTGTCGTTAAGTCCCTGACCTCTTAGGTTAAATCGTGACCGTTAAAGACCTCCTTAGATCTAATCTGAGCCGTTAGGATCACTCTCTGCCATCCCGTAAAAGACCTCCCCTGGTCGTTTTGCAAAAACCACCCCTGGACCACCCCGGGTCCTCTTTGCAAAAGACCACCCCTCGGGGTCCTTTTTGCAAAAGACCACCCCTTGGTCTTTTGTAAAGAAGACCTCAAGACCTCCCATTCCCGAAAGTCTTAACCCTCATGACCACCCTGGGTGAATCTTGACCGTTGAGACCTCCCCAGCCTAGATCTAAGCCGCCCAAGACCTCCCCACCAATTTAACTTATCACCTAGGACCTCCCTAGATCGTATCTTAGCCATTCAAGACCTCCCCTAGGAGATCTTGACCGTCTAAGACCTCCTCTGTTAAATCCTTAGCTTTAGGACCTCCTCTCAGCTCTGGACCGTTAGATCTAGATCTAACAGGCTAAACCTCCTCAGCATGTTTAGAGCTCTATCGTTTAGTTTCTCTTTTTGTCGTTCATCTCTAGATCTACGGCTCAGATATTGTGAACGTTCGGACCCCCGAATGTGATCTTGATCTAAACCATTCAAAATGAGATCCAGGGCTCAACCTTAGTGAGGCATTCGGGCAACGCGAACGTTTCATCTCGCGTGGGCCTTTGTATCTAAATCCATCAGTGGAGTCTTTGGCAGTTAAGACCTCCTCGGTAAATCTTAGCCGTCAAAGACCTCCCTCCTTCAGATCTTACCGTTCAGACTTCCTCTATTAAATCTCCACCTTAAGGACCTCCTTGTTGGATCTGGATCATCAAGTCTTGATCTAACGGTTAAGACCTCCCCTAGGCGCAATGAGGTCTTTTCGCGTAGGTGCTCGTGGTGGAGTTCACGCCTGTGCTCGTGAGCCATGTGATTTTTGATCAACGGCCGACGACCTCCTCAGTTTGAGTTGGTTTTCAAGATTAAGTCCCGAAAGTTTTTATTTGCATCTTATTAATTGTTTTGAACTTAAAAAATGCATATCTTTTTCTCTGTAACTCCAAATTGAACAAACCAAAGTTTTGTAGGTTCATCTATTAAAATACTTCAACATAGCATAGGTTTTAAGGTAGTCTTTAACCCTGAAATTAATCATGCCCTAGATTTATAACTTAGAAAAATCATAATAAATTCATTTTAACCCCAAATGAAGTAAACTCAATTTTGCTAACCTTAGAATACCAGTATCTACCTACCATAAAAATTTCAAGTTCCAGATCTTTCTAGAAATTTTCACCATGAACAGTAATAGTGTAATACCCCGATTATCTTTTAGAGAGATAGTTATTCGGGAGAGAGAATTAATGGAAAATTCAAGATTTTCGAGAGAAAAATTCAGAACCTAGGGTTTCGGGCCAGGCTAATCCAGGCTGGTGGCCGATCATGAGTGGCCCAAGAGGGGCGCACGGGCCCAAGCCCATGCACCCCACACCTCCCCTAACCTAGGGCAGCCCCATCCCTTTCCCTTCTCCCCTAGTGGCGCCACAAGCATCCCTCCCCTTCCCCATGCGCCTCCACCCCCATCCCCTCCCTTGCGCTCCACCTCCACCCCTCCTCCTCTGGGCAGCCATCTTCTCCTCCCTTGCTGCTGCCACCGAAACAACAAGGAGGATGAGCCGGGTTGCAACGTTCAAGGAAGAAGAAGAGGGAAAAGAGGGGAGAAAGGAGGAGATTGAGAGAGTTTGTGATGGTGGGCTGTTCTTCATCTTCCACGGATCTACAAGGGTAACAAAGAGCTAGCTTCACGGTTTGATGTTTGTTAGATGCAAATATGATTAGTTGTTTGGATCAAGTCTGTTTTTTTTAGTAGATTCAATTCTGTCCAGAATGTTGCGGGGTCTGTTTCGTGGTTTTAGAGGCCGAATCTGAGATAATCATCTCCTGGAGTTTTGTAGGTCTTGTTCTTAGCTTTCGTTGGCCGCCAAGATCACCTCATTCCGACTTTCGAGTCAAAAGTTATGATAGATTTACTATCTGCTGTCCAGAATCCTGACGAGAATTAGCAGTCTCGGTTTAGGTTGATATATGGCCTAGTTAGAGGGTGATTCAGAGGTCTTTCACATAACAAATTTTGAAGGTGATATCACTAGCTTTCAGGATTGATAAAGAACACCTCATTTGGATTTATAGATCAAAAGTTATGCACTTTTCTTTGTGACTGTCCAGATTGTAGATCAGTCTGTCCAGATTGTATGTCAGTTTCTATCTTTAGTTTTGACCCGTGTGCCACTTTTTGTTAAAGGCAAAATATGAATGTCGTACCAACTAGGTTATTGTAGGTAATTCCATAACCTTTTCATATTGATAAAGAACACTCAATTCGGAGTTCTAGTTTAAAAGTTATGGGCGTTTTAGCTCTGCTGTTCTTTTTGCTCAGTCAGATTCTGTTCTGCTGTTTTGTTCGACAGTTAGCAATTTAGTTTGGCCGAATTGGGTTATCTCGTCAACTACAAAGTTGTATATATGTCAGTTAAGAATCCATATAAATTGGTCTCACCTCATTCCGAGTCCCAGACCAATAGATATGATTTTTACCGTTCTGCTGTCCAGTTTCGGGTTGTGCCTGAGTAGTCTGTTTTCAGATTTGAGCTAATTAGTTAATTGTGGACTGTCGGAAAGTCGTTGTAGAACGTTAATGGAGCGCTATGTTATATGTTGTATTTATTTCAGTATTTACTTATGTAGGCAGAGAGGCTTGGTTTAGGGACATCCTCTTTACCTACTACGCGAGTGCTTCAGCGGAAGGCAAGTACCTTGCCACCTTTATTGATTGTGATTGATGAATGTTTTTATGATCTTGTTGTGATTCCATATAATTCATGAGAAGGTGGATTGTTTATGTTTTGATATATGTGTTATATCCATGTTTAGATATCATGTCTTTCAATATTCTCAATCCATGTTATACATTCATTTTGCATGTTTCATCCACGAGTGGATTTCAAGTCCCACCATTCCAATGTGGGCAATGTTGGACATTGTCATGTCCGTCCCACGGAGTGGATTTGAAAGACCCATCAATTCCGGGATGGGCATGTAAGACCCATTAATTCCGAATGGGCAACTTTGGACACCGTATGAAACGTTCTTCATACGGGAATTGGATCCCGCATTTTTGTTAAGATGCGGGCTTAAGTGAACACCGACGGGTGTGTCACTAGCTATCTGAGTATAAGCATGTGTGCAGTCCATCCTTGAGTACATTCATTCATGTCATGCATTCCTAAGTTTTCATTCGATGTGTGCTCATATTCTCTTATGATGATGACTTGTTCTTATGTGGGTTATGTCCCTTTTACTGTACTTGCTGAGTCGTGGACTCACTCTTGCGTTGTTTGTTTATTTTAGGTAACCTCTGATGTTGGCTCACTTGGGAGGGAGTAGACACGCACTACTTGATCACATCATCAATCCATGTTCAAGATTAAATTTAGTTCTATCTCACATTCGTAAATGATGAACTGTAATAATAAATTTATAATTGGTGAAGGAAGGATACCTTCTCCACATTGATGTTGAATTATTCTGCATGTGAACTCTCATTATCAATGAACTGAAATAAATAGATTAGATGGTGAAGGAAGGATACCTTCACCTTGTCTGTTTATTTTAGTCTTGCTATTAGTTGATATACTTTTCCCATTCTTCGCATTATGGATGTATGTTAGATGTTTTAGGTGACATCTTGGCTTCCGATTAGCTGGGTGTTACAAATAGACGATAATTTAATTTCCATTTTCCAGCAGTTGAAAATGTTTTGCTATAACTTTTACATCCTTAGTCCAAATTAAATGATTCTTGTTCCTAAATTTGTCTAAAATCATGCTCTTCTTGCTGTGTAAGTTTCATGTGTTTTGGAACACTTTTGGTGTTGAGTCTTCTTCAATGTTCATCGATTTATTTGGATTTGTTTGCCTTTTCGATAGGACCCGAAGATTGTGTTGATTTGGAAAGTGATCCTCTGCAGCAAACGAGCGAATCGCAGCAAGGCATGCAGTGTAACATCATTTGATCATATTGCTTCTATTACTTTTAAATTCTAATATCTTGTTTGCAAAACCTAAGTATGCATGCTTCTTTGTGTCAAGATTAATTTTGTCGATTAGAGGTAGTTAATCCTATTGCATTGTTGCCCTGAAATTGTTCACCCCTGCCACTACATTAGGAATATTATCCTCACTGGTGAATTAGAGCCCGGTGAATGATTTAGGGTCTTTTATTTGTCTTTACGATATGATGCTTAGCAATGCTTAGATACCGATAGAATTGGACGGTTATCGACTTATGTCGGTAACCTTGATCACACAAAAATTGCTATTACTTATGATTCATACCTGGTGCTTTGTTCATTTGTGCAAACCAAAACTAAAAACAAAATGGTTTGGATGTGGGCGAAACTTGGTTGTTTCTTGGTGGGTGCATGGGTTAAACGTGCACGGGGAGCTGTGGTTCATCAGGCTCCCTAGGGTTGAGGATGTCACCCATGTCATGTAAGGACCGAGTTACTTGTGTCACTAAGCCAAGTGAATTTGCGTGCTAAGCACACTAGAGATATATGGGACCTCTCTTGACTTAGTATTTTGGGGGTGTTAATTAATGAGTCACGTGGAAGGTTGTATATTTCTATATACATGTTGGGTCACATGATTGAGGGAGCATCCGCGTGGTGGAGCCATGGGCGATGTCTCCTACTCTCGTATGGGTCCTTGTGATCCATATTTATTGGCGGTCACTAAGGGTTAATCCCCATGCGTGCGACTCTTAATTAATGCAATCCATTGGAAATATCTTGTAGGACTTAGCCATGCCGGCATACCAAAGGAAGTGTGCTTAATCTAGTGGCAAAAAGGCGGTCTGAAGTATGGGTACATTGGTACACCCCTGCAGGGTTTTTGATCTATTCGAATAGCCTCGTCTAGGTTATGGACATGCTTGGTAAGGTCGTGGAAGAACTAGACTACAACCTTTTAAAATTAAAACTTGATGTGGGTGAGTGCGAATGGGTAATTCGTGCTATTGTTGTGGTGGCCATTGGGTTGGTCATCTCGAGTTGTCTTTATGTTATTACCTTATGGTCTCGCTGTTATTTATGCAAATAAATTTTAGATTGTCAAAATTGCCTTCAACATATTATCTATTACAAATAAAACTTGCTTTATCTGAAAACAACCTTTGAGCCTTCTCCGTTGATTAAAGCACATGTAGTAGTAACTAGGTTTGTTACAGTAAGTCTTGCAGTACATTTTGTACTCATTTGCTTTGCTTGTTGTGTGTGTTGCAGAGGAAGAAGGTGAGCCCTAAGGGCCTCACTTTTGTGAGTTGTGCTGTGGCGGTGTTTGGGACGACTAGCTTGGCGGCCCGGTCGGATTGCCTTGTGGGTGTAGGCAAACCGGTTGGCTTTTGTCTTAGCCATCTTATGGCATTTTGCTTCCGCTGACTTTCTAACTCTTTTAGCTTGTGCTTGACCTGTTGGTCTCTCTTTTGTAAAGACTATTATGTATGTCTTTTGCTTGTAAAGTTTAAGTTTCAGATATATGTGTTGTATGAAATTGATGCAATGTTTCGTAAAAGGGTGTGTATATTGTAATTCTGGGAAGTATACATTTCCCCGAGGCATGGTGTATTTTGTTTGTGATGCTAGAGTCAATGGAAGACTAACCATTACAAGCTAAATAAATCAGGGTCTCACAAGAACTTTCTGGAAAATTGTGCCATGAACAGTACCCAAAATTAATTTAATTTGAATTTTTAGGCTACAAAAATTACTTAGGGTATAAATTTTGCATACTTAATCCAAATCAAATGATTATTGTTGCTAAATTTGTCTAAAATCATGTTCTTTCTGCTGTATAAATTTCATGGATTTTGGAGCACTCTAGATTTTGAGTCCTTTTCGGTGTTCATCGTTTTTATTGGATTTTATCGTTCTTGCGATAGGTTCCGAAGAAAGTATTGATTGTCTGAGTGATCCTCTGCAGCAAGAAAGTGATCTCCAATATGGCAAGCAGATGTAGTATTATTTGATCATATTGCTCCTATTATTTTCAAAGTCTAACATGTTGTTTGCAAATTCTACATATGCATTGCTTTCTTGTGTTAAACTATTGTCGATTAGTTGACCCATTAGATGCATAATCAGTAGGCAAATGTTTATCCTCTACTACTGAGCCTAGGATTATCTTGCTGTGATTTTGGGTTTGTTGGATGAGCCCTTGTCACTTAGTAGTTACGAGTTAATGTTGCTTAGTCATGCTTAGTTACCGGTAGAAATGGGCGGTTGTCGACTTAGTCGATAACCATGATCACACAAACTTATTATGACCTTATATTCAGCATTGTGCTATGTTTAATTGTGAAAACTAAAACTGAAAACAAAATGATTTGAACTTGGGCACAATGGTAGGTTGGTGTGTTTTTGGGTGTGACTGGAATGGTGCCCGAGTCAACAAGGACCGAATTACTTGCGCCATTGATCCAAGCATTTCTGCGTGCTAACCACACTAGAGGGTATGGGACCTCTCTTGATTCAGTACTTTGGGGGTGTTAATTACTGAGTCACGTGGTGGGTTGTATATTTCTATATGCAACATGGGTCACGTGAAAGGGAGCACCATAAGCGGCTTGAGCTTGGCGATGCATCCTACTCTACGTATGGGTCCTTGTGATCTATTTCGCCGGCAGGTCACGAAGGGTTAACCTCCAAGCGTGCGGCTCTTGATTAGCTCAACCCATTGGAAAGCGTCTCGTAGGACTTAGCCATGCTGGCATACCAAAGGAAGTGTGCTTAATAGCTTGGCAAAAGGTGGTGCAAGTGTGGGTACATTGGTACACACTGCGAGGTTAAATCTATTTGAATAGCCTCGTCCTAGGTTATGGACACGCTTGGTTATTTCCCCGGAAGAATTAGACTACAACCTTTTAATTAAAACTTGATGGGTGGTACGAATCGGGGATTCGTGCTATGTTGTGGTGGCTATTGGGTTAGTCACCTCTAGGTTGTTACTTATGTTATTTATTGTTACCTCGCGGCTATTTCAATGATTAAAAACAGATTTGAAAAATTGCTTTCAATATATTACATTATTGCAAATGAAAATTGCTTTATGCATCCAATTAACCATATAACCATCTCTTTTGTTACAGCTTTTATGTAGCTATGTATAGGCTTATTACTCGTAAGTCTTGCGAGTACATTATTGTACTCATCTACATTGTTTGTTGTGTGCAGAGGAGGAAGTGGATCCCCAAGGGGTCTACTTCTGTGAGTTTTGCTATAGATCGTGCGACTAGCTTGGCGGCCCGGTCGATTGCCTTGTGTGTTATGGCTAACCGGTTGGATGTTGTTTATAGTCATCTTATGGCACTTTTGCTTCCGCTGTCTTATGCTACTTTTATGTCATTTGGCCGGTCGGCTCTTTTGTAATAACTCTATCTATTGTATGTCTTTTGCTAGACATGTTGTTATATGTTGTATGGAAATGATTCATGATTTTGTAAAGATGTATATGTGCTGCAGTGCAGGAAGCACATGTCCATCGAGATACGGTATATTTTGTTTGTAATGCTAGAGTCAAAGGAAGACTAAGCATTACAAGCTAAATACACCGAGTCTCTAATCTCACCAACTAAGCTTTTGTAGATATGTTCATTAAGTTTCCTTAGGATCTGGCTCACCTCGTTCGAGTCTCGGATCGATGGTTATGATGTATTTCGTCTTGCTATCCGTTCGTTTTTACGTGATTGTGTTATGCAGTTTGAGTGGTCTTTTAGTTGGTTCTTGGGTTACCAGGAAAGTGTTGTAGGTTGTTGTGTGTAGTGTCATGTACCATGTTGTTCTTATTTCGAGTACCTGCTTGTGTAGGCGGCGAGGCTTGGGTTTAGGAGCACATTCGTTTGCCTACTAATGCGTCATACTGCTTGGAAAGCAAGTACATTGATATTCTTAAGATTTGTGAATCTTTGGATGCTTGATGTTCATATTGTGTTTTCATATGATACGTGGGAAGATTCAATGTTTATGTTCCTTTCATATGTGAAATTCCCATGTTTAGAGATGATGTCATTCATTATTCACAAGTTCATTTCATGCATCCATTTTCATGTTCCATCCACGGGAGTGGACTTTAAAGACCCATCAATTCTAGTATGGGCACGTGAGACCCACCATTCTAATGTGGGCAGATTTGGACACCCGTATGAAACGTTCTTCATACGGGACTTGGATCCCCGTATTTTGTTAAATACGAGCTTAAGTGAACACCGACGAGTGTGTCACTAGCTATACCGGTATAAGTAGGTGTGTTGTCCCTTTATTTTATTAAATCCATTCATTCATATAAACATTCAGTGATATGTTCATATCCTTTAATGTTATTGTCTTGTTCATATTTGTCGTATGTCCAATTATTCACTGTACTTGCTAAGTCTCGGACACACGCTTGTTTTGTTTGCTTATTTTATGTGATCGTTGATGATGACTCTATTGGGAAGGAGTAGACATGCACTATTCATTCATTTCACCATATTTCAGTTTCAATAATAGGACTTGATTTTGTCATTTATTCATAAGTGATGAACTGTAATAAATAAAGTTAGATGTGGTTGATAACTTCCTCTATGTTAAGGTGGATTATTTCTGCTTGTGATACTTGATCATCCCTATTGTTATACTTATTTGGATTCAGACTATATTCCTACCATTGTTCTATTAAATTTGGTATTCTTTATATCCTTAGATGAGTTATGGCTTAAATCCTTCCACTTAATGGTTGCATGTTAGTTTATTTAGGTGACATCTTGGCTTAGAAAAGCCGGTGTTCTGACCTCAAAAGGTGATGTATGCTTGATTGGAAGCTATGGTTGTAGGAGAATTCTGCATACGGCAAGCATTTCTCTCAATTTTTGTTATAGGATAGCACACACTTTTGGAGAAGGTCTTCCAATACTTGGTTCACCCTCTTGTTTGTCCTCCCATCTGTGGGTGGTAAGCGGTGCTAAAAGATAGGTTTGACCCCATTGCCTTTTGTAGTCATTCCGAGAAATGTGACGTAAACTGCAAGCCTCGATCTGAAACAATCACCTTCGGTACACCATGGAAACAAATGATTCTTGAAATGTATAGCTCCGCTAGCTTGCTTCCGGTGTATGTGGTTTTGATGGGAATAAAATTAGCAACCTTTGTCAAACGATCCACAATCACCCATATGGCGTCGGACCCGTTGTGAGTCTTCGGGAGATCAGTGACGAAGTCCATCCCAACTTCCTCTCATTTCCATTTGGGGATGGGCAGCGATTGGGGTGTACCCATTGGTTTCAAGTGCTCGGCTTTCACCCTTTGGCAAGTATAACACTCAGTAACGTACTGTGCGATCTGCCGCTTCATTCGGCTCCACCATAGCCTCTTTTTCAGATCTTGATACATTTTGGTACTCCCAGGGTGTATGGAGAACTGAGAGTTGTGAGCTTCCTTGAGGATAAATTCTTTTAACTTGTGGTCAAATGGCACTACCAAATGGTTCCTGAACCATGGGTGCCTTGAGCATCTTCGGTAAAGCATTTGACCTTGCCTTCTTTCATTTTCTCCAGTATTCGAGCCACCTCCAAATCGGTCTTCTGGGCCTCCTTTGTCTGGTCCTCTAATGTGGATTTCACACTTAGGGCAGTAAGGGATCTTTCTTCAATCATCTCAAGGCTTAGGCGTTGCAACTCAGTGCACAAGCTTGCCGAAATGGGTGTTACTGACAAGTAGTTGCATTGAGATTTTTGGCTCAACGCATCAGCCACTATGTTGGCTTTCAGTGATAATAGAGTCCCATATCATAGTCCTTGATCAACTCAAGCCACCTCCGTTACCTCAAGTTCAGATTGGCTTGGGCGAAAATGTATTTGAGGCTCTTATGATCGGTATAGATCTCGCAACGATTACCGATGAGGTATTGTCACCAAATCTTCATAGCATGGACTACAACTGCCAGCTCCAAGTCATATGTGGGATAATTCACTTTCGTGTGGTCTCAATTTCCTCGATGCATACGCCACCACTCGGCCCTCTTGCATATGCACACAACCGAGCGCATGGCGAGAAGCATCACAGTATACGTTGAAACTCTTGTGAATATCCAACAGAATGAGCACTAGAGTTTTGGTTGGGCATTCTTTCAAGATCTGAAATCTTCCTTCATACTCATTGATCATTTGAACTTCTTCTCCTTCTTCAATAGTTGGGTCATCGGCCTCGTGATTTTAGAAGTTTTTGATGATCCTCGGTAGTAACTGCAAGTGTGAAAAAGCTGCGAATGTCCATTACGCTTTTGGTGCGCACCTAGTTCAATACATCTTGTACCTTGCTTGCGTCAGCGGTGACACACTACTACGAAAAAAGCCATCACGAGGCGGTTGGAACCGTCATCACGAGTGGTTTTGAACCGTGCGGAAAAATAGTCTGTGATAACGGTGGATATCCGAGCGGTCGATGGCCGTGCGTGATATGAATATCACGACGGTTTTATCAACAACCGTGCAGTGAAGATAGAGTATCATAGACGGTTATGGTCACAAAGCGTGCGTGAAGTCGAATATCACGAGCGGTTCTATTGAAAAACCGTGCGTGATACTCGACTTCCGCAGCGATTATTTACAACGTCGTGAAGTCGATTATCCGCAGGCGGTTCGTTGTTAAAACCGTGCGTGATACTCGGAGTTCACGACGTTTTTACTTAGAACCGTCAGTGATACTCTGTCTTCCTGCATTGTTTTTATAAAAACCGTCGTGATAGTTCATTAAACTAACTACATTTTCTGATTTTTGGCTAGCCTCGGAATTGCTAGCCATGCCCTCGAAAACAAGCATACAAAAAGCAGATACATCACGATAATCAATTGTCGACAAACTGAATCGATCATTACTCAAAATAAATTACAAAAGATCACATTTGTTCAAGTATTGTTACAAAATAAATTGGATTACAATTGAGTCAATTGTTTGCGGTGGTTGAGAAGTGCGGCGGTGATGCGCTCGGTCGGCGGAGTGAAATTCTCGGTGCCCTTAATTATCTCGATATGATAAAGCGCATGAGCTTCCTCGAATGTCACGATCTCATTATCAACGAGTCCATCTAATTCTATATTCAAACCACATCCTAGCAAGAGTAAAGTGTTATGCATATATATTTAATTTTATAATTAGAAAATAATTATTTGGAGATTCACAAACCTCGGGATCCTTCTTCCTAGCTCTAATGATTTGGTCCATATGATGGCAAGCGTGGATTGCACATAACTCATCATTTTTTCTTGGCGACCTTGCAAAAATAGAATTACATATATCGATTCGAGATGCGTTATTATGAAGTATGATATAGGATTATCGTATTATAGCGCGTCTGGAAATTTTGTCTGTGTGTTAGTTGGGCGCTCTTTCCATCGTATATTCCTTTGTTGGCAACATAGTCGATGAGCGACCTACATGATTCAAAAATTTATCCTCGACCATTTCAAACTAATGAAGACTAAAATAGAGTTATGTATGAAGGAAATGAGCATACACATCGAGTATTCCTCCTAGAATCTTTGAAGTCGTGGTTGTTGCGGATTAGGGAATCAAGGTATATCACATGGTTCCTCTTTGGTATGATGACTAAAAGGATCGATGGTACCTACTCATGTATGTCACTATAGTCATTAAACTGAGTTCGTGCTGCGTATAAAGTAGAGCAAGTAGTGACACTTACCCACGGTTGTAGGGCACCACGATGTACTTCGTGTTCTGGCGACGAAGCAATGCACGTGTTATGTATTTCTCGGCGAAGGGCGAGTGCATTTGGATGGTTTGCAATGATACCACATGTGGGTCGAGAAACCCACTGGTTCTTTCGGCCGGACATTTTCATCATGTATCGTACATAAGAAATGAGTTGTGATATTTATCGGTATTACATGAATGTAGAACTTGATTGTATGCACTTACGATGTCCAACATCGTGAAGCGGCGTCAAGGCCAACGAGGTTGAATAGGTCATATAGGTCGTTGAAGCCCACGACGAAGTGGTTCGTCCGTTGAAGAAATGCTTATCCTCGTATCGGCGGTGATTCGATGTCGCACCCCTCCTTTTGGGTCCTATCCAAGTACGGGCATGCAAAGCGACAAGCATATCGGCCGCCCTAATCTGCGGGGAGCACAGCGGTTTTCCGAGGATGTACTTCGCGGATATTCCGACTTGCCGGACTTGAGGCGCCGATTTGGTCTTAAGCATTGGCGGCGTCTTCTTGCGAGACGACTCGGGACCCGATCACGGTGACACGCTTTTCTTGTTCCTTCGATGTCTTCTCCAAGGAACCGAAAAGGTGGCCTACGAGGCAAAATATGAGGTGGAGTCATGGAGGTCCGTTGGAGAGGAATGGTGCGGCGTCGGCGGCGGTGGGAAGATGGTGCCTCTGCAATCTGCGGCGTCGGCGGCGGGAAGATGGTGCCTCTGCCATCTCGCTTACTTGCTATCTATATAATTAGCTTGAGATATATTACTACCGGGCGGGGCGAGGTTAAGCACACCAAGAAAACAAACCGATTGATACCAAAAGATGTGGTGAGCATTCTTTTCTTATTAATGCAAACAATGGAATGATCTAGTGTAATAACTCAACAAAGAGCCCTAAAGCAATGTTCAACAACTAGATGCTTTGCAAACAGACAACAAAAGAGGTCACCTATTGATAAAAATTCAACACACTGACACCACATTGCTTCCTAACAGCATGATTTCTCCATGAAAACAATTAATATTAATGTATGGGCACAATGTTGCATCCTCAAATGAGCATAATTGAGCGACTAAACACATAAGCTATTACAGAAAGATCACAAGCAATTGCAGTTAAATGAACCCTCAAAGATCACATACAATTGCAGTTAAGATGCCATGGCAATCAAAACGAACCCTCAAATGCATTTTTTGCTGACAAATTGCTCTCAGTTGACAAATTGCATAAGACATAGTCTTTGCAATCTTAGTCCTCTGTCAAAATCTCTTCACCAATCAATTTAGATAATTACAAAACAGATCTTGAGCTCAAACTACAACACATAAAGCATTCTATAAGCAGAACATCTAATCATATATCTTGAAATAATTCACAAATTTATATCAACAATAAGCCTAATTGTGATTGAGAATAAAAATATGCTTAAGCTCAAGTCCTGTTTCTAATCATCTATTTGATTTGATTTGGCTATCATCACAGAAAACATACAAGTGTATCTTAATTCCGCTATAAGCGCAAAACAAAGAGTACAAGAGCTCAAGTCTGTTTGTAAATATCTATATGATTTGATTTTGACTACATCACGAGCATCAACAAGGCATCATCGTAACCCATCACGAGCATCAAACCCATCACGAGCATCAACAGAGATCATCACGAGCATGAACAAGGCATCATCGAACCATCACGAGCATCAGAGCCCATCACGAGCATCAACAAGGCATGATCGGAACCCATCACGAGCAAGGGAGGTGCGAGGAGAGGAGGTGACAGTAAGAGCACAACCTAGTGTCGGTCGCCGAGGTCGGACCCATCACGAGCCCATCACGAGCATCAACGTAACCCATCACGAGCAAGGGAGGTGCGAGGAGAGGAGGTGACAGTAAGAGCACAACCTAGTGTCGGTCGCCGAGGTCGGAGGCGGCGGTGTCGGGAGTGCCGGTGTGGGGCGCCGAGGTCGGGCGTCGAGTCGGGGTGCCAAGGTCGGGCGCGGCGCCGAGGTCGGGCGGCGGTGTCGAGTCGGAGGCGGCGGTGAGCGGGAGCCTAGAGGAGGCAAAGGAGTGCGCGATAAACTCGAAGTGCGGGAGAGGAAGGGGCGAGTGAGAAAACCTAGCGGTTTCCACCTTATAAGAGGCTATCACGAGCGGTTATTTAATAAAACCGTCTTTGATAGGTAATCATAGACGGCTCTATCTAATAACCGTTTGTGATACGTTCCATATCACAGACGGCCTTATTTAAACCGACTGTGTTGTGGGATATCACAGACGGTTTGTGTCTAGAACCGTCTGTGTTGTGGGATATCACAGTGTAATGTCCCAAAAGTTCGAGAGGTTCGAGAAAGGGTTTCGGGAGAGACTTCTCAGTATTAGTAAAAGGATCAAAAGGAAATAGTTTATTTTCGCAGCTAGCTCAGGGGTGAAAGCGCGTTTTTACGCCAACCTGGGCCTGGGCTCCGGCCCATCAGGCCTTAGGTGGCCGGCCAAGGGGGGGGAGGCACCACTTTTTCCCCAAACCCTAGCCGAGCTCCCCCACCCCCCTTTGGCCGCCGCCCCCATCTCCTTTCCTCTCCCCCTTGCGCACCACCTCCCTTGGCAGCCACCTCCTGGTTCCTCTCCCCCTTGCGCCCCCAACCTCCCCTCCAAGAGCCCCTCCATTGCTGCCGGCCTAGAGGAGAAGAAGCTCACCTTGCAGCCGGCCATAGAGGAAGAAAGGAGGGAAGAAAGGAGGGAGAAGAGAAGGGAGAAGAGGAAGAGGAGGATCGCCATCCGGGTTCGCATTCGGCAGCGTCGTCAAGGGTAACATGCTGTTCTTGAAGGATAATTAGTCTTGGAAGAGATTTTGGTTAGTCTTTGTTTAGATGGTAGTCGGCTGCTTTGTAATGCAATTTTCGTCTAGTGGCTTGCGGGTGAATTTCGTGTGGTTAGAGGATGAATCTGAGTCTTGGTCTCCTAGAGAGTTGTAGGTTATTGTCTTATCTTTCAGTGGCCGCCAAGTTCACTCAAATCCGATTAACGGTTAGAGAGTTATGATTTTCTAAGTCTGCTGTTCCACTTTGCTCTGTCGATTTAGGCGATTGTAGAAAACCAATTAAAAGTGATGGTTAAAGTGGAAATCTGAGCACCCCAGTATAACGAAAGTTGTAGATAATCCTTCTAGATTTCAGGAAAACTAAAGATCATGAAATTCGGACGATGTACTCATGTTGTGTTTATGATTTTGTTATTAGACCCTTATGGTAGCCTTAGCTTGTCTCAATCGTTGTCCAGGTGTGGGTTTGGCTCCGGGAGCAGTACCTCATTCCCGACATCCACCTTTGCACGGTTGAGGCAAGTGCATTGTTGTTTGAATGATTGTCTAAATTGTGTGTTATTTACTGTATGGATGCATTGCAAGATGGTATACTTAATGAATGCTTAAGTATGTTTATTGTTCAAATGATGCTCATGCTTTACTATGATTAAGTGATGTTGTATTTTGGTAATTTGATGATGATTATATGATAAGCATTTGCATAGAGATATCATGTTGAGGCTTGGTCACGTGGTGTCCAAGTATGTTCCCTTTGGAGATCCCGTCATGAATGTGGCGGGCCGAGATCCTCACTCGTGGAGTGTGGGCTTAAGGTCCCGTTACTTGCGAGTAACGGGCAATTGGTCCTGTGCGTGCGCGCCGCACAGCATGGGGTATCTTGCGGCGGTCGCATACTGCGCATTACAGTGTAATGCACACGAAAGTTAAAGATAAAGTCCTTGAGCATTGCATTTGCATACAAGATGTTCTAATGTTAGTCTCCTTTATATGTGTGTTATTGCTATGGTTTCTTAATGTACTTGCTGAGTTTATGAACTCACTCTTGCTTTTATTGTTGTTTAGGTACCCGAGCCAAGAATGACATGCATGGGGAAAGTAGACTACTAGTCACACACATACCACATGAACTAAATAAAGATGAATGATCTTGAGAGTGATTGATCTTAGATTATTATGATTTGTTTTATGCTATGGATTAAATGTAATAATGAGGAGTAGTGGAATTTTATACCTCTCTAGTTATGATGGATTCTTAGCATGTTTGATTATCCTTTGATGACTTGGAATGGAAATTTAATTAATATTTGATTATTACGTGTGTTGGAACCTTCATGTAATTAACTTTACAAGAGAGGTTCTCACTAAATTTATTAGAATTGTCTTCTTTAGAGTTATCGAGTTGTTTAGTAGCATTCGGGCTCATGACGGATTTGGGTTGCTACGGTCGAAATAACTCGATACCAACTTTGAGAGACCCAGTTTATTTGGCTTGTAATGCTTAACCAACCACCGGTCCTAGCATCACAAATCAAATAAGCCGATCCTCGAGATATGTATACTTCCCGAAGCGATATCGCACCTCGTTACAAAATTAGACATCAACTCCATTCAAAACATAGAGTCCAAACATCACACTACAAACGGAAGATAAACAAATAGCAGAGTTATTACAGACAATGGCCGACTGGCCACAAGATACACGAATAACAACAGAAAGACAGCGGAAGCAAAAGTGCCATAAAATGGCTATAAACAAAGCCAATCAGTGTGCCTTCAACCCACAAGGCATCTGACCGGACCGCCAAGACTAGTCGTCACCCACGGCGGCAGCCTGACTCACGAAGTGAGGCCCCTGAGGCTCACCTTCTTCCTCTGCAACAAAAACATTAAGCAAAGCACCTGAGTACAAAGATTGTCTTTGTACCCGCAAGACTGACGTGTGAACTAGCAGACCTGTTCATATGCTACATGCAGGCTCATTTGGTGGAGGTCATATGTTTCATTTGCATAAAGCCAACTTTCTTTGCAATAATGATACAGTTTAAAAGCAAGTTTGCAATTCATTTTTAAGATTGAAATAACCGTAAAGATAATAATAACAAAAGCGAAAGATAAACAACCTAGAAGTGACTATCCCAATAGTCACCACAACAATAGCACGAATCCCGTTCGTACCACCCATCAAGTTTTAATTTAAATGTTGTAGTCTAACTCTTGAAAAGCTTACCCAAGCGTGTCCATCACCTAGGACGAGGCTATTCGAATAGTTTTAACCCTGCAGGGGTGTACCACTGTACCCACACTTCAGACCGCCTTTAAGCCAAAGCACACTTCCGAAGGTATGCTGGCACAGCTAAGTCCTACGAGACTTTTTCCAATATTGTGTATCGACCCCGTGCCGCTCGTATGGATAGAAACCCATACGCTTACATGGTAAAGCCGAAAAGACAACTACCCACTCAGGATAAAGCTTTTCGGACAACTACCATGCTCCCACCTCCATCCCTCCTGCGACCTCCTGCGACCCGGGACCAATACACGCCAAAGTACTAGGTCAAGAGAGGTCCCATACCCTCTAGTGTGGTTATGCGCGAAATGCTGGATAAAAATTCACTCACAAGATGTTCGGTCCTTAATTGACCCGGGCACCTTTCCAGTCACACCCAAAAAGATCACACCAATCTTACCATTGTGCCCGCGTCCAAATCATTTTTGTTTTCATTTTTAGTTTTGCAATTAACATAGCAGAAATGCAGAAACATAAAGTTGTAGTAAATTTTGTGTGATCAAGGTTACCGACTAAAGTCGATAACCGCCCTGTTCTACCGATAGCTAAGCATGTCTAAGCAAGTTGACCCGAATCTACTCAGTGACAAGAGATCATCCAGCGATCTCTAATCACAGCAAATAACCTAGGCTCAGGTAGTAGAGATCAATATTTTGACTACAGGATATGCATCTACGGATTTAACTAATCAATTTAACACAAATTAAGCGATGCATACATATAGTTGAAACAAAATATTAGACTTTAAAATACTGGGATAAACATGATCAAACCGCTTGCACGGCTCTTTGTTGCTCAATATGGTGCGGAGGATCGTCCTCGGGGTTGCGCAAATATCGAAGCCTAACGATCGAACAAAGCAGAATAAGAGCGAATAACACCGCAAAACTCAAACATCAAATACAAACACCAATATATGCACCAAGGCTAGACTATCACAAAGAATGACAAATAATTGCTACAGAGACCCATCCACTCATTTGCTAGGTTAACCACAAAATCAAACTTCTAACATGCTTTAAACTTTGGACAGGGCTTTGATGGTGATTGTGTGCACATCTATTATTTGATCATCAAGTTAACACATCAAAATCAGCTAGCTATACTAAAACCACTCTTGACGGTGAGAGCACAAAATCTACAAGAAGCTATTGAAAGCATAACTAGCCAAGTATCCAACTAAGAAATGCTAAACAAAACCTTCTACCTAAGATAGGATGCTAAGGATGCTCACTATTCATACCCCTAAGCATCACACCTAGACTTTGCAAGGCTAACAAGTTTGACATGTGGCTACTACCCAAATCTTATAACACCGACAACTCAAAAGTGCAGAGGCAAATAAAATGAGCGACTAACTATCCCTATGATCAAGCATGGCAATGAAGCTTAGAAACTTAAAGATACCAACTAAATGATTTCATGCGACCACCACAACAAAAAGGAGGCATCAAGTCTAACAAAACCTAATAGCAAGCATGATACAAATTTTGATTCATCGACAACGAGATAAAAATGACAACAGAGAAAAGCTACAAGGAAACTTGCACTAATATACTTTCAAACCTCAATTACAAACTTCGATCATGCATCGAGTGAACTAAAGAACAATCATAAGCATGATTAGCGGCTAACTAATTGGTTTTGAAGGAGTGGGCCCACCGCCGATGCAGGCAGAGGAGCACAACGAAAAAACAGAGGATCTCGGCGGCTCGGACTGGATTCGTCGCCGCGGTGGAGGCGCGCGAGGTGAAACCAAGGCCAAAATGGGTCGCGGAGGATCACTAAACCGTAGGTGGTCTCGAGGCAAGGAGATGCATCTGCGGTGGCGCGCGACGAGCTTGGCGGCGGCGGTGGAGGTGATAAGGTGCGGCGCACTAGAGAGGAAGACAATGAAATTTAGCGCGCATGGGCATCGATGAGTTACGAGAACTCACCGGTGTGCTGGCGGCGACAGAGAGGCACCGAGTGACCGGCGACGAGCCCACGGCGGCGCAAGGCGATTAACGGCGACAGGAGCACAGGGTGAGCGAGGACACGAGTGAGTGGAGAAGAAAGGTGGAGTCGGTGGTGCTCACCGGCGAAGAATTGTCTTTGGAGCTCACCGGAGAAGATGCGGCGGTGGAAAAGGCGGTTTCGGCCGGACTTGGAGAAGAAAGCCCACGCGCAGCTCCACGGTGACGGAAACTCCGAATCTCTTGAGGGGTTTGCTTCCACGGGATGCTAGGCACACCGTGACGCTATCGGCGATGACCGGAGCTCACCGGAGTGGCTGAAATGCTCGGAAGCGGCGCGGCGGCGCTTACGGCTCCTGGAGCTCAGTGGAGAAGAAAGGCAATGGAGACGAAAACGAGGTAGGGAAAACCCTCGGTGGCCTTTGTAGGAGCAGGCGGAGGCAGCGAGGTGAGACGGTGGGCGGTGAAAAGACCGGTGAAGCTAGGTGGCAGCGTGCATGCAGCGGCGAAGCCGGCGAGAGCGCGCGGGCGAGCGGTGCGCTGGAGCTGGCGAGGCGACGTGGCGGGGATGACCTGCAGGTGGGTCCGCCTTGTCAGCGACAGCAGCAAAACGGCGCGAGCCCGAGTTAGACTCGATCAATATCGCGCCGACCGTTGGATCTAAAACGGACGGCTGAGATTGGTGTATGCATTCGGACAGGTCGGTTGCATACGCGACGTGGATCGTTCGATCTTCATCGGACGGTGACGATCGATTGGACTCGCGCGCGGTGCAGCTAGGCGGTGCGACCGAGTCAAGTGTGCGAGTCGGACTCGAGCCTGAGGTTGGGTTCGGGCCCGAGGAACAGTACTTTTAGAATTTGATTTAAAAGACAGAGAAGGTTTGGGGAATTTTTAGAGGTAGCTCCTGAGCTCCAAAAATTCCGAAATTTTTATGGTAGCTACTAGAGACAGAGAACAACATTGCATAAATTTTCCAGAACTTTCTATGCACTGAAAAGTTCTGCAGAAAATTCACAAGCCGCTGTCTAGGGAGTTTGACCAGATTTCAAACAGAGTTGACTTGGCCATTTGAAACAGCAAACAAAATCTAAAAATTGTGAAATAATTCAGGGATGTAGATAGGATGATCAAGATGCTAGGAAAAATAGTTTCAGAGGATGATCACAAGTTTGAAGGCTAAGAATCTGATAACAACAATTTCCAATCACAAGAATTAAATTCTACAATTTGGAAATTGCTAGGGAAAATTGTAGAAACTTTCAAATGATTTGAAGAGACAACAAAAGTTTTTATTTCTCCTCAAAATTTTACATTTGAAATACAAACCCTAAGTTAGGGCTGTTACAAATCTCCCCCTTACAGAATCTCGCCAGAGATTCGATCACCGAGAAGAAGGACGGGTAATCTGCTCGGAGACGGTCTTCCCGTTCCCAAGTGGCTTCATCCTCGGAGTGGTTTGACCACTGAACTTTGAGGAACTTGATCACACGGTTCCTCGTTCTGCGTTCAGCTTCTTCGAGGATACGAATGGGGCGCTCACGATAAGACAGATCTTCCTGCACATCGATATTTTCCAATGGCGTTTCCTCCACAGGAACACGAAGGCACTTCTTCAACTGTGACACATGGAAGACATCATGCACCCCTTCAAGTGTAGCTGGCAACTCCAACTGGTATGCAACGGCTCCCACTTTCTTGATGACGCGATAAGGCCCGACATACCGAGGAGCCAGTTTGCCCTTGACACCGAAACGACGGTGTCCCTTCAAAGGTGAAACTTTGAGATACACAAAGTCATTGGGCTGGAAACTCAACTCACGGCGACGCCGATCTGCATAGCTCTTCTGCCTGGACTGAGCCACGCGCAAGTGCTCACGAATCAACTGCACTTGACTTTCAGCCTCATTGATGGAATCTGGGCCAAAGAAGCTGCTCTCTCCCGGTCTCGACCAGTTCAATGGGGTTCTGCATCGCCTCCCATACAAAGCCTCAAACGGTGCCATACCGAGACTAGCCTGGAAGCTGTTGTTGTAGGAGAACTCGGCAAGCGGTAGGCACTTCTCCCAATTCTTCCCATAGGAAAGAACACAAGCACGGAGCATATCTTCAAGAACTTGGTTGACTCGCTCCGTCGACCATCGATCGAGGATGATAGGTCGAAATGAAAGAAAGACGGGTCCCCATGGCTTCTTGTAAAGCGTGCCATAGCCGAGAAGTGAAAAGAGAGCCACGATCGACACAATCGTTCGTGGAACACCATGCAAGCTCACAATGCGGGAGATATAGAGATCGCCAATCGATCGACATCGAGAGTGGTAAATACCGGCGGAAGTGCGCTACCTTCGTCAATCGATCGATAACAACCGGATAGCATCCTTCCCCAAGAAGTGCGGGTAGACCGGTGATAAAATCCATGCCTCGAATCCCACTTCCACTCGGTATAGGCAAGGGTGGAGGAGACTCGCTGGCGCCGATGCTCGGCCTTGACACGACAAAGATATGTCACATCTGGCCACGAACCTGGCAATCTCACGCTTCATGCGAGTCCACCAGAATCTCTGACGCAGATCTTGGTACATTTTAGTGGCCCCGGGATGGATAGACAAAGGCGAATCATGGGCCTCCTGAAGAATCAAATCCCGCAACTCTGGGACCTTTGGGACCACAAGCCGCTGCCCAAACCATACGACACCGTGCTCATCTTCCGAGAAACATCTGGCTATCCCATCCTTGATATTCTGCTTGACCTGGTTCACACCGACATCTGACTGCTGTGCTGCCTTGACTTGATCCACCAAGGTTGGTTGCACAACCAAGGCAGCAAGGGAACCATGCTCAACCAAACCCAAGTTGAGACGCTGAAACTCTGCAAGAAGTGCCGGTTGCTGCTCTTGGATCATCAGAGTATTGCAATACACCTTTCGGCTAAGTGCATCGGCAACCACGTTGGCCTTGCCAGGATGATACTGAATACCCATGTCATAATCTTTGATCAATTCCAACCATCTCCTTTGCCTGAGGTTCAGATCTGGCTGGGTGAACAGGTATTTCAAGCTCTTGTGATCGGAATACACCTCACAGCGGTTACCGATCAGATAATGCCGCCAAATCTTGAGTGCATGCACCACAGCAGCCAACTCTAAATCATGGGTGGGATAATTGAGCTCGTGAGGTCTCAACTGCCTGGATGCATAGGCAACTGCCTTGCCTTCCTGCATAAGGACACACCCAAGTCCCTGACGAGAGGCATCGCAATAAATATCGAAGCTCTTGTGGATATCAGGAAGAGTAAGGACTGGGGCTGAAGTCAATCGCTGTTTGAGCTCCTGAAAGCTCTCATCACAAGCAGAGGACCACACAAACTTCTTGTCCTTCTTGAGCAATTCAGTCATTGGCTTTGCGATTTTGGAGAAGTTCTCGATAAAGCGGCGGTAGTAGCCCGCTAAACCAAGAAAACTCCGCACATCAGTGACTGACTTGGGCTGACCCCAAGATAGAACATCGCTGACCTTCTTTGGGATCCACGACTATGCCTCCATTGAAAGAACATGGCCCAAGAATGCCACTTCCTTCAACGAACTCACATTTCTTTGAACTTCATATACACCGGTGCTCCCGCAATTTGCCCAAAACAATCTTGGATGCTCGGCATGCTCGCTTGATCTTGGAATAGATAAGAATGTCATCAATAAAGACCACCACAAATTTATCCAAATACTCCATGAATACTGAATTCATAAGGTTCATGAACAAAGCTGGAGCATTGGTTAAACCGAAAGACATGACGGTGTACTCGTACAGACCATAACGAGTAGTGAAGGCCGTCTTCGGAATATCCTCAGATCTGATCCTGACCTGATGATACCCCATTCTCAAATCAATCTTTGAGAACACACAGGCTCGGTCAAGCGATCAAACAGATCATCAATGCGGGGCAGAGGATATTTGTTCTTCACCGTCACCTCATTGAGAGGACGGTAATCAACACACATGCGCAAGGTCTTGTCCTTCTTCTTCACAAAGATCACCGGACAACCCCAAGGAGATGAACTGGGACGGATGAAACCCTTTGCTTGGAGCTCGCCAAGCTGCTTCTTCAATTCTTCTAGCTCATTGGGAGGCATCCGATACGGCGCCTTCGAAATCGGGGCGGTACCGGGCAGCAACTCGATGACAAACTCCAGGTCTCGAACGGAGGCATCCGAGCAAATCTTGGAAAGACATCCACAAAGTCAGATACTATGGGAACATCTTGAATTTGCAAGGCTGGCTTTGCTTCTAATGCACATAGACACGGGCCCTGAAGCTGTGGCGAAAACCCGACTTGCCCACCCGAAGGGCTGGTAAGATAGACAATCTTCCTGGCACAATCGATTTGCCCCAAGTGTTGGGACAACCAATCCATGCCAAGAATCACATCCGGACTCATTGAATCGAGCGAATGAGATTTGCCAAAAATCCCACCCTTCAACTATGATAGGAACATCCCGACATCAGAAATCGGCTCTCATTTCCGACCGGAGCGGATGAGCAAAGGAACTTCCAAAGGAACACAGTGAAGACCACTAGCAGCAGCAAATGATCTTGAAATAAAAGAATGCGATGCTCCAGAATCAAATAATACTGCAGCAGGACGAGAATTAACAAGAAGTATACCAATCACAACATCCGCGCCTCCGAGCCTCCTCGGTGAAAGGTGGTTCACTCGACCATTGCTCGCACTCAGGTCTTCAATAATCTTACGATCGAGCGGGTGACGCTCCCCGCCGCGTCCTCCATTAGGACGAGGGGCTGCTGCAACACTCTGAGGGCAGGCATTCGCATAATGGCCCTTGTTGTGGCAGCGAAAACAAGTCACCTCGGCCGCCGGATTGCGGAGGCCACTCTGCTGCTGGATCGCAGGCGCACGTGGCTGAAACACGGCCTGCGGTGGGCGAGGAGCTGGTGCAGATGGTCTCGGCGCCGGTGGAGCAAAAGAACGGGCCACTGGTGCTGGCCCAGCCCGAGGACGAACGAGGCTGGTGTGAGTAGACTGATGCGCCTCCCATTTGCGCTTGCGGGACTCGCCCAGCGCCTTTGCCTTATGCTCTGCAACAATGGCCTTATCTACCAAGGCCTGAAAGTCTGAGAAGTCCACAATGGATAGCTTGTCCTGCAGCTCCTCGGACAAGCCATCCATAAATTTCTCCTGCTTAGCCTCATCTGAGGCCACCTCCCGAGCATAACGAGCGGATGATTGAACTCGTACAAGTACTCGTCACAGATTTGCGCCCTTGCTTGAGCGCGAGGAACTCCTTTTCTTGACTTCATCGTGCCATCCGGGATGTGGGCCCGACGAAAGTGGACGGAACTCCTCCCACGCGACCACATGGCCCGCGGCCGCATGGCGAGATAGTTCTCCCACCATGAGAGTGCCGCGCCCTCAAGCTGGTGGGACGCGAAGAGTGCCTTGTCCTGCGCCTGGCACTGAGCTATGTTGAGTTTCCGCTCAACCATGCGCGGCCAGATCATCCGCATCGAGAGGTCCTCGAGCGGGAGAAAGTCGGCGGCGTGTGCGGAGGAACTCGCAAGTCCCCGCGAGTCCGTGGCCGCCACCACCGGCGAGTGGAGGTATTCCTAGCAATAACCTCCAAGATGCGCGTCGGTCCATGCGGTTTCGCTCGATCGGCGAGCACCTCGGCCATGGTCGGAGGAGGGGAAGCTCCTCATCATGACCACTGCTTGATCGCCGCGCGTTCTCCGGCCATCCTATTTTACTAAGACAAGTTAGCAACAAATTTAAGAGCAAGAAAGCCCAAAATTAATGAAAGTCCAGAAACAAACACAAGGCGGGACAAAATTTGACCAAAAAAATCGGACACATAACTACTCCCTTTACATCTTACCTATTATCCCCACAAGTTTTAGTTGGATTAAACTTCATGGTTCTCCCCAAACTAATTCCACCAGTAGTAACTATCTTTTGAAAGGTGAAGAGAAAACCAAGTTTCAAAACTTAAATTAGAGTAAGATGAGAGTAGAAAGCTAAGATAGGTAAGGAATAAAATCGAGAATTTGCCTAGGTTTTCATAAACCCTTTTTTTATACTTTGAAATTAAGCTTTTCAAAATATCCTAAAGACGACTATGCTTGGGTTGCTACGGTCGAGAATGGCTCGATACCAACTTTGTGAGGACCCCGTTTATTTGGCTTGTAATGCTTAACCAACCACCGGTCCTAGCATCACAAATCAAATAAAGCGATCCTCGAGATATGTATACTTCGAAAGCGATATCGCACCTCGTTACAAAATTAGACATCAACTCCATTCAAAACATAGAGTCCAAACATCACACTACAAGCGGAAGATAAACAAATAGCGAGTTATTACGGACAATGGCCGATCGCCACAAGATACACGAATAACAACGAGAAAGACAATGGAAGCAAAGTGCCATAAAATGGCTATAAACAAAGCCAATCGGTGTGCCTTCAACCCACAAGGCATCCGACCGACCGCCAAGACTAGTCGTCACCCACGGCGGCAGAGACTGACTCACGTAAGTGAGGCCCCGAGGCTCACCTTCTTCCTCTGCAACAAAACATTAAGCAAAGCACCGAGTACAAAGATTGTCTTTGTACCCGCAAGACAGACGTGTGAACTAGCGCACTGCTCATATGCTACATGCGAGCTCATTTGGTGGAGGTCATATGTTTCATTTGCATAAAGCCAACTTTCTTTGCAATAATGATACAGTTTAAAAGCAAGTTTGCAATTCATTTTAAGATTGAAATAACCGTAAAGATAATAATAACAAAAGCGAAAGATAAACAACCTAGAAGTGACTATCCCAATAGTCACCACAACAATAGCACGAATCCCGCATTCGTACCACCCATCAAGTTTTAATTTAAATGTTGTAGTCTAACTCTTGAAAAGCTTACCCAAGCGTGTCCATCACCTAGGGCGAGGCTATTCGAATAGTTTTAAACCTGCGCAGGTGTACCATCGCACCCACACCTCGCATCGCCTTTAAGCCAAAGCACACTTCAGAAGGTATCTTTGCACAGACTAAGTCCTACGAGACTTTTTCCAATATTGTGTATCGACCCGTGCGCTCGTATGGATAGAAACCCATACGCTTACATGGTAAAGCCGAAAGACAACTACCCACTCGGGATAAAGCTTTTGGACAACTACCATGCTCCCACCTCCATCCCTCCTGCGACCTCCTGCGACCGGGACCAATACACGCCAAAGTACTAGGTCAAGAGAGGTCCCATACCCTCTAGTGTGGTTAGCACGCGAAATGCTGGATAAAAATTCACTCACAAGATGTTCGGTCCTTAATTGACCGGGCACCTTTCGATCCACACCCATAAAGATCACACCAATCTTACCATTGTGCGCGTCCAAATCATTTTTGTTTTCATTTTTAGTTTTGCAATTAACATAGCAAAATGCGAAACATAAAGTTGTAGTAAATTTTGTGTGATCAAGGTTACCGACTAAAGTCGATAACCACCTGTTCTACCGATAGCTAAGCATGTCTAAGCAAGTTGACCCGAATCTACTAAGTGACAAGAGATCATCCAGCGATCTCTAATCACAGCAAATAACCTAGGCTCAGGTAGTAGAGATCAATATTTTGACTACAGGATATGCATCTACGGATTTAACTAATCAATTTAACACAAATTAAGCGATGCATACATATAGTTGAAACAAAATATTAGACTTTAAAATACTGGGATAAACATGATCAAACTGCTTGCCTGGCTGCTGTTGCTCAATATGGTGCGGAGGATCGTCCTCAGGGTTGCCGCAAATATCGAAGCCTAACGATCGAACAAAACAGCGAATAAGAACGAATAACACCGGCAAAACTCAAACATCAAATACAAACACCAATATATGCACCAAGGCTAGACTATCACAAAGAATGACAAATAATTGCTACAGAGACCCATCCACTCATTTGCTAGGTTAACCACAAAATCAAACTTCTAACATGCTTTAAACTTTGGACAGGCTTTGATGGTGATTGTGTGCACATCTATTATTTGATCATCAAGTTAACACATCAAAATCAGCTAGCTATACTAAAACCACTACTGACAGGTGAGAGCACAAAATCTATAAGAAGCTATTGAAAGCATAACTAGCCAAGTATCCAACTAAGAAATGCTAAACAAAAACCTTCTACCTAAGATAGGATGCTAAGGATGCTCAGCTATTCATACCCCTAAGCATCACACCTAGACTTTGCAAGGCTAACAAGTTTCAGCATGTGGCTACTACCCAAATCTTATAACACTGACAACTCAAAAGTACAGAGGCAAATAAAATGAGCAGCTAACTATCCCTATGATCAAGCATGGCAACAGAAGCTTAGAAACTTAAAGATACCAACTAAATGATTTCATGCTGACCACCACAACAAAAAGGAGGCATCAAGTCTAACAAAACCTAATAGCAAGCATGATACAAATTTTCAGATTACTGACAACAGATAAAAATGACAACAGAGAAAAGCTACAAGGAAACTTGCACTAATATACTTTCAAACCTCAATTACAAACTTCGATCATGCATGAGAGTGAACTAAAGAACAATCATAAGCATGATTAGCAGCTAACTAATTGGTTTTGAAGGAGTGGGCCCCACCAGCCGATGCATGAGAGAGAGCACAATCGAAAAAACAGAGGATCTCGGGCGGCTCTGGACCTGGATTCGTCGCCGGCGGTGGAGGCGCGGCGAGGTGGAAACCAAGGCCAAAATGGGTCGCCGGAGGATCACTGAAACTGTAGGTGGTCTCGAGGCAGCCGGAGATGCACTGCGGTGGCGCGGCGACGGAGCTTGGCGGCCGACAGTGGAGGTGATAAGGTGCGACTGCACTAGAGAGGAAGACAATGAAATTTAGCGCGCATGGGCATCGATGAGTTACCGAGAACTCACCGGTGTGCTGGCGACGGCAGAGAGGCACCGGAGTGACCGGCGACGAGCCCCACGGCGCAAAGGCGATTAACGGCGGCAGGAGCACAGGGTGAACGAGAGGACACGAGAGTGAGTGGAGAAGAAAGGTGGAGTCCAGGTGGTGCTCACCGAGCGAAGAATTGTGCTGGAGCTCACCGGAGAAGATGCGGCGGTGGAAAAGGTGGTTTCGGCCGGACTTGGAGAAGAAAGCCCACGCGCAGCTCCACGGTGACGGAAACTCCGAATCTCTTGAGGGGTTTGCTTCCACGGGATGCTAGGCACACCGTGACGCTATCGGCGATGACCGGAGCTCACCGGAGTGGCTGAAATGCTCGGAAGCGGCGCGGCGGCGCTTACGGCTCCTGGAGCTCAGTGGAGAAGAAAGGCAATGGAGACGAAAACGAGGTAGGGAAAACCCTCGGTGGCCTTTGTAGGAGCAGGCGGAGGCAGCGAGGTGAGGCGGTGGGCGGTGAAAAGACCGGTGAAGCTAGGTGGCAGCGTGCATGCAGCGGGCCGCGAGAGCGCCGCGGCGGCGCGGCGCCTGAGCCGGCGGCGACGTGGCGGGGATGACTGCAGTGGGTCCGCCTTGTCGACGACAAGAAGAAACGGCGCGAGCCCGAGTTAGACTCGATCAATATCGCGCCGACCGTTGGATCTAAAACGGACGGCTGAGATTGGTGTATGCATTCGGACAGGTCGGTTGCATACGCGACGTGGATCGTTCGATCTTCATCGGACGGTTACGATCGATTGGACTTCGCGCGCGGTGCAGCTAGGCGGTGCGACCGAGTCAAGTGTGCGAGTCGGACTCGAGCCTGAGGTTGGGTTCGGGCCCGAGGAACGATTTTTAGAATTTGATTTAAAAGACAGAGAAGGTTTGGGGAATTTTTAGAGGTAGCTCCTGAGCTCCAAAAATTCCGAAATTTTTATGGTAGCTACTAGAGACAGAGAACAACATTGCATAAATTTTCCAGAACTTTCTATGCACTGAAAAGTTCTGCAGAAAATTCACAAGCCGCTGTCCAGGGAGTTTGACCAGATTTCAAACAGAGTTGACTTGGCCATTTGAAACAGCAAACAAAATCTAAAAATTGTGAAATAATTCAGGGATGTAGATAGGATGATCAAGATGCTAGGAAAAATAGTTTCAGAGGATGATCACAAGTTTGAAGGCTAAGAATCTGATAACAACAATTTCCAATCACAAGAATTAAATTCTACAATTTGGAAATTGCTAGGGAAAATTGTAGAAACTTTCAAATGATTTGAAGAGACAACAAAAGTTTTATTTCTCCTCAAAATTTTACATTTGAAATACAAACCCTAAGTTAGGGTCATATTCTGATCGAGGTCGTGGTCGAGGCCGCGAGGAGCCGGCGAGGCTGCATCGCCCGCCGGTTCGAATTCGTAGTGGGAGAAGCTAGCCTGCGGAGTCGAGGAAGAGGTGGCTTCAGCGGCACAGAGAACCAGCCCCGCCACCGCGCTGTTGTCGCTCTGTGGTGGCCCTGCGATGGCACTGCGGCGTATGCCATGGGATTACATCAATGGAACGCTTTGAGGTGGACACCTTCGGCGGGTCGAGCACGCTGTCGACGCAGCTAATTGGCTGCGACACATGGAGAGGCACCGAGCTCGGGGATGACATCGAAATGAGGGCTCGGCCGTGGCCTTCCAATTGAAGGCGGCGGATATCCGGTGGGAAGGAGTCCCGATGGCGGGACAAAGAACTCATGGACCGATTACACAGGAGTATTTTGTTGAGCATTTCAGAAGAGGTTTTATCGACTTCATATGTGGAGCGAATGGAAGTCTCTTTGCAGAACTTCAGCGAGGAAGATGACAAGGTGAGTATGAAGCGGGTTTTAACAACTGGTTCGTTTTGTTCCAGTGTGGCCACAAATGATGAGGAAAAAGCCAGAGGTTTCGCGGGGCTCGTGCAAGAGTTCCGGCAGTATTGGGAGCATTGGAGTTGCGGGATTTCAGCTCTCTGGTAGAACAAGCCGTGGGCATGGAACCGAGATGCGGCTTGGTGAGGAGCTGCCGAGGGGAAGGCGCTGTGGTATCCGAGGCGGTGGCGGCCGAAGAGGGTTTTGGCGGTGGGGTGGGACCTTCCGAGGCCTACTTCCAAGAGGTTCAAAGGTCCGCGAAATCATTCAAGACCAAGTTCACGAGGCACGATCTTCTTCCACCTCTCGGCGTCTGCAATGCACCTAGGTTACGACCGGTCCTGGGCGGGCATGAAGTGCTTCAAGTGCGGCGGTGAGCATAGAGCTTGAGTGCGGTGGTTCGGTCTTGCCGCCATTGTGGTCGGGAGGGCCATAAGGCATTGGTTTGTCGGCGGAATCCCGCCAAGATCATCAAGTGGGAACTGTTCGATGTCGGTGCAGCGCTAGCGGCTTCTTCTCGAGGGTCGGTTCAGATGTTAGCGGCTACTCCTACTCCTACTTGGGCACCGCCACAGCCTTACTTTCCTGCTCCTGGAGGAGCTCCACCGCCAGGGTACTTTTGGCCGCCCCCTCCCGTGGCCCCATTTCCAGTAGTGGCGCCCTCAGCACCTCCAGCAGTTCCCGCACCACCGTACCAGGGTGTTGGAGCCCCTACCGCCCCAGCAGCAGTCTCCTACGCTATGCCGACGGCAGAGTCGGTGAGTCGTCCTGATGTGGTGACAGGTACGCTCTTGGTGGATTCAGTAGAGGCACTTGTTCTATTTGATTCGGGGGCTACCTTTTCTTTTGTATCACTAGATTTTGTTAGTAAGGCGAGTTTGAGTCTGACCAATAGCTCGATCGATTCTAGTTAATTCTCCCGGGGAATTCTCTCTAGCTCTGATTTGTCTGGTTGTGTGATTTCGTTAGATGGAGAAGAGTTCATTGCTAATCTGATGGTTATGAGGATGGAGCCGTTTGATGTCATCTTGGGGATGGACTGGTTGCATAATTACCGTGCTGTCATTTCCTGTTTTTGGAAGACAATAACCCTGCAAGCTCCGTCTGGGCAGGAGATAGTATTCCAATGTAGCGCTCCATCTCACTCACTTTTTGTGATGGCTAGTCTTTTTCCCGGTGGCCGTACGGCGAAGAATGGGTTTCTTTTGTCTCTAGTGGAGAAGCCGAGTTCATCTGTAGCAGCAGAAGAAATTTTGGTCGTTCGGGAGTTCCTGGATGTTTTTCCAGCAGAACTACCAGGGATGCCACCACCTCGTCTCGTAGAGTTCAGAATTGATTTGGTACCAGGCGCCCGACCTGTCTCTATGACCCTTACGGTTGGCCCGTCCGTTCGGGAGGAACTAAAGAAGCAGTTGGATGATTTAAAAGCAAAGGATCTCATTCGTCCCAATGTGTCTCCATGGGGAGCCCCTGTTCTTTTTACCAAGAAGAAAGATGGTAGTTGGCGCATGTGTATTGATTATCGTGCTCTTAACCAGCTAACCATCAAGAATAAGTATCCTCTCCTCGCATAGAAGATCTATTTGATCGGTTGAGAGGGCCAAGGTATTCTCAAAGATTGACCTTCAATCGAGTTATAATCAAATCCTGTCCGAAAGGAGGATATTGAGAAGACGGCATTCTCTACAAGGTATGGGCATTTTGAATTTAAAGTTATGTCTTTTGGACTAACGAACGCCCTATTGCTTTCATGGAGACTATGAGCAGGATGTTGCATGAATACTGGATGATTTTGTGGTAGTCTTTATAGATGATATCTTGATATATTCAAAGACTGAAGTGAACATGAGCGACACTGAGGCTTGTGTTGGAAACACTAAGGGAGCATAAGTTTTATGCCAAACCGAAAAAGTGCGAGTTTTGGACGTGCAAGTGGGATTTACGGGCATGTCATCAATGATAAGGGAATCACAGTTGATCCAAGTAAGATTTCTACTGATGGTAGAATGGAAGACGCCAACCAATGTCAAAGAAGTGAGAAGCTTTCGGCATGGCGGGATACTATCGGCGTTTTGTGCGGGATTTCTCCATTATTGCTAAACCCTTATCCGGACTCACACGAAGGATGTGAAGTTCGGTGGGATGATGATCGTGAGCGTAGTTTCCAAACCCTTAAGGAAAAGTCGGTGACCGCCCACTGTCCTTACACTTCCCGAGCACGAGGCGATTTACGATGTACTCGATGCGTCTCGGATTGGGTTGGGTTGTGTCCTTATGCAGGAAGGAAAGGTAATAGCTTATGCGTCGAGGCAGCTGAAGAAGCATGAACAGAATTACCCAACTCATGATTTAGAGTTGGCAGCTGTAGTGTTTTCCCTGAAACTTTGGAGACACTATCTGTATGGTGAGGGTTGTGATGTTTATACAGATCACAAGAGTCTTAAGTATATTTTCACTCAGAAAGATCTGAATTTAAGGCAGCGCAGGTGGCTGGAGCTAATTAAGGATTATGATCTATCTATTCAATACCATCACGGGAAGGCAAATGTGGTGGTGATGCTCTTAGTCGCAAAGCGGCGCCGCTACATTGGATTATCTCATTGCGACTTTGACCGTATGGGTATATCATTTTGCTATGCGGGGATCGCACGTGTTGAAACACACCGATCTTGAGTCGGCCATTCGAGGCGGTGCGAGAAGCACAACAGGAAGATCAATTATTGCAAAGGGTTCTGTAATACCCAGATCGTTGGTTCGGCGTAGGTTTTAATTTTTATAAGTGGTGACGCAGAGTCGCCGGTTAATCAATTTATCGCGGGAAAGAAAGAAAGAAAGATTATTAAATTTGTGAGTCAGCTTTAGGTTGAATTAAACAATTAAATAGCTGTTAATTAAGTAAAAAAACAGTAAGGAGAGTGGGCTTACCACCTTGGGCCAAGGGGGCCCAAGAGGTGGCCACACCCTTTTTCTTGCCCTAGCCACCCCTTACCCCTTGGCCGACCCCCTCCTCCTGTTTTCCCCCCAAGCCGCCACACCTCCTCCTTGCGCCTCCCTCAACCCAGGTTGCTGCTCCTGCGCCTCTCCCTTTGCCAAGTTGCTGCCCCTTTGCGCAAGAAGGAAAAGAGAAGAAGGAGAAGAAGGAGAGGAAGGAGAAGAAGGAGGAAAGGAGAAGAAGAACTCGCGTGGGGATTGGTTCAGCAAGCTAGCGGTTCTACAAGGGTAACGAGATGCCTTCCCGCTGTTTGATCCATAGTAGATCTGAAACCGATTAGAATTGTTGGTTAATTGTTGGGCTGCAGAAGATTCAATTCTGTCCAGTATCTTGCGTGGGTTTTTCGTGTATTTAGAGGCTGAATTTTAAGATTCCATCTCCTAGAGTTATGTGGGTTATGTCGTTATCTTTCAGTATCCGCGAAGATCACTCGATTCCGAGGTCTGAGTCAAAAGTTATGGTCGATTTAGTATCTGCTGCCAGAAATCTGACGAGAATAAACTGTCTGGATATTTCCTAAAATATGATAGGAAATTGGAAGAATCTGAAAGTTCACCCAACTAGGTTATTGTAGGTAATTCGATAACCTTTTCAGATTGATAAAGAACGATCAATTCAGAGTTACCTATTAAAAGTTATGGTCATTTTAGTTTTGCTGTTCGATTGTGTAGGCAGTTTCTGTACTGAAAGTTCAGACAATGGTTAGCCTAATATTTTGGCCGAATTGGTTTTTCGTGTCAACTAGAGTATTGTAGATTAGTCAGTTAAGAATCTACAGAAATTGGGTTTACCTCTTTTTACTTCCTGTTCATGAGTTATGTCAATTACCGTGCGCTGTCCAGGAATGGTATATGGCAGGAAGCGTTGTTTTTCAGTTTCAGCTTTGTAAACTCGTTTTGAGTCGTCAAGTAGCGATGTAGAATGCCGATTAGTAGCGCTGAGTATATTATGTCTTAATTGAAATTATTTTACCTGTTTAGGAGGTGAAGCCTCAGGTTTAGGAGTATCATCTTTGCCGCTAACGCGTGCGCATCGTGGAAGGCAAGTAAATGTAGCGGTTGTGCTACGGTTTAACCCGTTTTCTTACTACTTGCACTATGCATGATTGACGTAGTGTTAAATGATATGCCATGGTTACATGTTTTCTAAGTAAGAATGTGGTAGCAAGATATTAATCAATTGCTATGTTTGGATGAGTTTGGGTAGTATTGTGGTAATTCGCGTAATGAGCCAAATGCGGAATATGAGAATAAACTCAAGGTGGACATGTTGATAATTCATTGTGGTTATTTTCATTATGATCATGTGGTGGTCTATGTGATAGAGTTTCATCTAGATCGATTGATTTTGATCTTGGTGAATCGGGTGTGGGTTATGTGGTAATGGTCTTATGACACGTTGGTATTGTGCTTAATGAGACACATGTGGATTATGAGAAAATATTCATGATGAGTACGTTGTTGATCTCCGTGGTTAAATTCTTGTGGTTTATGATTATCATATCATATCATTCATGACATATCATGACATTTGCATTGTGGATGTCGCCGCTTATAGCCGCGACCGTACCGGTACAACATCGTGCATTGCCGTAGCACGATGCATACCTTTACCTTGTTGGGTAAAGGTGCAGTGGAGCATAGCATACATATGCATTACATTGTGGAAAGATCATTTGCATTTTTATGCAAGATATTGAGGTGAAGTTATTTTTTTGCAAACAAACGCAACTTCATAGTTGCAATGTGGAAATTGACTCATGAGAGTCTCTTGTGGTATGAGTAATGTGGTTGTGGTTGTGGAATGGGGTTCATCCCTTGTGGTATGGTAGAGGTTGTGATTGTGGCATGAGATTCTTCTCTCTTGTGGTAATCGTTGATATGATTGTGGATGTGAGAAATAGTAAAGTTATGAGGTAAAACATGTTAATACTCTATTGTCATTGGTAGTGGTAGTGGTGAATAATATGAAGCAGTTGATCAAGATTTTGTTGTTAATATTTTACTATCTTTGGTAGCAAATATGGTTGAGGCTATAATTGTGTTCATTATGAGAATTGGATATTGATGCTTAATATCTTTGTAGTTTAATTAGCTTGTAACTGAATGTGGATTCACATTATGGATGTGGACATATGGATACTTTAATGATGTTGTATATTTATTTGTAGTCCGATTAGCTCATTAAGCAGTTTGCTTGTTTGAGATTTTTATCTCACCCTTGTTCCCCTACTGGTGATTGTTGAGCATTCATGGGATGGGTAGAGCGGCACCACAATAATGCACCTGGTTCATCAACTCATGTTGTAATAAAGTCGATGAAATTCTAGCCAAATGCTTAACTGTTTGTGGATGATTATGTTGTTAAATAAGGATGGACTTGTGAACCATTCTTTGATTAATCTGCTAGAGGTTGTTTAATTATTGAACTTGTTACAGATCATCTTTTTCCCTTAGTTGTTTATGCTTCCGCTTAGTGCTTCTTGTCTAGAGTTCTTTGCGAATTAATTTTGTCTTGAAATTATTGGCTAGTCAGAGTGGTTAAGTAGCATTCCAGGTAATGTGGATCTGGGGTGTTACATTGGTATCGAGCGGGCTTTAGGTCCGTGGTAATTAAAAATATTAAATTGACACCTTTGGTGCAGAGGATGGGATGGGTCAAGCATTGCATTCGTGCTTTGACATGTTATATTGATTATTCATGCTATGAGATAATCTGTATGTTTATGTGTTGTTTCTATGATCGCTATGAGTGAGGATAGTCAATGATAAGAGGTAGGGTTTGCGGTCGTTGCCTTGGGCATTGCCGCTTATACCCCCATTCGTGGTACGTGGATATTGATGCGATTACCTCGGGTAACTTAGTTGCGGATGTCATGGGTAAGTTTCTTAGAAAAGTGTTATCCTCCTTGAATTGATGTTGGCGATTCTTGGCCTATTGCGATTAATGATTTTTCTCTCGGGTTATTGTTTATTGCGCTTGTTGGGTGTCACTAGGCCTCCAATTGTTCTTGAGGCCAAGTATTATTTCTTTCGATTGATGGGTTGTTTGATGCTCGTGAGCGGTGCTTTTGGAGAGATCGGTATTTTTCGCGTTGTTCCATCTTTCTTCTGCCGGAAAACATGACTCTTGTATTTCGTTTGATATTTTGAGAGAGAATCAAAGCTTACGTGGAAGTTCATTAACTTGTGGAAGCATTGGCTCTATGCATTTCTTCCGAGTTATTTCGACTTTTGAAGTTTGATTTTCTCCTAGAAGGAGTGTTAAAATCCTTTATGTTGTTTTGTTGTGTTTAAGTAGTAGGTGGTAATTATGTAAATAATTGATAGATTGTGAATTATCAAGTTGAAAAGTTAGTGTGGTATATCATTAATTTCTACTAACATCTTTAGAAGTGAAGTTGATTAATATGATGTTGTCTGTTGTAGTTTCTTGAAGATTTGTGGCTAAGAATTTAGCGATACATGTGTAGAACTCATGCATTTATTAAGGATTATGAAAAACAATTGTATTGACTATTGTAGTTGTTTAATTTTCCCAACTTGTTGGATAGATTGGATTGATTGATCTTAAGTAATTAATCTGACCATTCGGGATGGTCAAGTAAGGAGGTGTTGGAATATTGCCTTAATAAGATTAACCTTAATTATGTCCTCTCTTTACATACTTGATGAGCATGTACAATCTGTTAAAGTTATGTAACTTTTACCATGCTAAATTGTTGAATTATGTATAAAGAAATGGATGAAGGTGGATGTATTGACTTGCGGAATCTTGTCTTATAAAGCTGGTATTATTGATGTTTAAAGTTATTTTATTTTAATATCTTAACATAAGGTGGAGTATCGAATCTGTGCTCTTTATTGTATTTGTGATTGCAAATTAGAGATAGGATCATTAATGCTATGCTGATGAAAAATTAATAATCAATTATTGACAGCAATGGCTAGAGTGTAATTACTTGTTGCTAAACTAGAGTTGAGCATCAGTACGAGATAAATGTATGGAATCTAATAAGAGATTCATACTAGCATGTTTTGTGAGGTTGTTATGTTCTAATATCATCTTGTTAAAGAGTTTGTTTTAATGTGATGGCTTATGCACTAGTTTTAACTAGATCAAGTAGTTGAAATCTTATTTGGATAATAAGAACATGATGAAGTGATTAATGGTGTTCCTTTTGGAAAAATATGAAGGAGTGGGATGATATGATGATTTTTTTTTTGTAAAGAACGTTTTATCTTGTTGTGAATACAACCGATAGCATGTAGTTGTGATTATGGTGTTGAATGTTTTAAAAATAAAGGAATTTGTTAATTCCATAATACTAATTGCATTGAAGGGTGTGAGATTTACGGTTGGAATCATTTTGGACCTTATGACTTGTGTCATAGTCGATGTTGCTCTGAGTAAAGCGACGTGTTGATTGATCTTATTGGTTTTATTTGAATCTTGTGTTGTGGTCTTCAAGCATCCTTTGTTGGAAATGGCGGGATGTTGTAATCAAAGAAAATTGCTTCTTATTGAAAGGAAAAGTTGTACTAGAAGTATTTGAGGTATAGATGATCTTATCTTGTGTTTTTCCAACCTCATTGCTATTTGTTATTCTTTTGGTCTTTTGGCTATTGTGATGATAACCATTTTCTGTATGCTGGAATTTATTTCTTCTTACCTCTTCTTCTAAGAACATGGTAATTGTTGTGGGTTGCGAAGCCTTTTGTTGGTCGTGGTTTTGGGTTAGAGTATGATTTGCGGGGCAGTGAGAGTCTATCTACAATGGTGTAGATGATGTACTCAATTGAGCTAATTGTTGAGGTGGCCAACTTGAGTTAAATGAGTGGTGTGTTGGGTAATGATTTGAAAATCCTTGGTTCAAGGAAGTTAAATTATTAAAAGAAATGAATTGGGAAATTATTGTTATGTCAAGTAGTGCGATGCTCTCTTGATTCTTGTTTATCTTTGTGTGTTTATGGCGAGACCATTTGCATTTTGAGTTGACGTATGTTGAGGCGTAGTCTTTTCCAGTTAGGAAAAGAAATTGATTGTTTTGGTGCATCGAGTGATTTTTCACTCTTAGCTTATGTGGTGTGGTTCTCCAATTGTCTACTTGGCGAGTAGAAATATTTTGTGGTGAATCCTTTGTTTTGGATCGTGGTCCTTTGAAGGAAAGCTGGTTGCTAGTGTGATGCTTGAGAGTTCTTTACTCTTCTGTTGCTGGGTTCTGTTTGCAAAAGATACCGTTGTGCTTCTAGTAGAATGATGTGAGTGGAATTGGTGATCAAATTCTTTAAAAAGGGTATATTGGGTTATCCCGAGTATATTTAATAAGAGAAAAGTGTTTTAAGAAAGAGGATGGTTTGAGAAAGTGGTCTTAATAGTTATTATGGAAATTTTGCCAAAATGGCGGGACACATTATCGCTCGGGGCGATAAAAGAATTATGCGGATGTTCGGCGCTGAGAATTGGAGTTTGCGGTGGGAAGCCTTGTGCTCCTTTGGGTGTCTCCAACCAAGGGTATTGTTCGTTTTGGTACCACCGGGAAGCTTAGCCCGCGGTACATCGGTACTTTTCCAGTGGTTGCTCGGGTGGGTAGTTTGGCTTTTCGTTTGGAGTTGCCAAACTCTTTGAGTGATGGGCACAATGTTTTCCATGTGTCTATCTTGAGAAATACTTGCGGATCCAGAACACAAGATTGACTGGAACAGTCACAGTGGAGCAGATCTCACCGTGGAGAGTCGGCCGATTCGTATCTTGGATACGTCGGAGCGGTCTTGAGGAATAAGACCATCAAGTATGTGAAGGTCCTTTGACGAATCGATCGAGAGAGAGGCTACGTGGGAGTTGGAGGATCATTTGCAAAAGAAGTACCCGAGCTCTTCGTGGCTAGTGAGTACTCCTAGTTTGGGTTGCTCTTTCTTGTTGTTCCTTTCTTTGTGGTGCAAGAGTTGGATTCGAGGCGAATCCTCTTAAGGTGGGAAGAATGTAATACCGGATCGTTGGTTGGCGTAGGTTTTAATTTTTATAAGTGGTGACGCAGAGTCGCCGGTTAATCAATTTATCGCGGGAAAGAAAGAAAGAAAGATTATTAAATTTGTGAGTCAGCTTTAGGTTGAATTAAACAATTAAATAGCTGTTAATTAAGTAAAAAAACAGTAAGGAGAGTGGGCTTACCACCTTGGGCCAAGGGGGGGCCCAAGAGGTGGCCACACCCCTTTTTCTTGCCCTAGCCACCCCCTTACCCCTTGGCCGACCCCCTCCTCCTGTTTTCCCCCAAGCCGCCACACCTCCTCCTTGCGCCTCCCCTCAACCCAGGTTGCTGCTCCTTGCGCCTCTCCCCTTTGCCAAGTTGCTGCCCTTTGCGCAAGAAGGAAAAGAGAAGAAGGAGAAGAAGGAGAGGAAGGAGAAGAAGGAGGAAAGGAGAAGAAGAACTCGCGTGGGGATTGGTTCAGCAAGCTAGCGGTTCTACAAGGGTAACGAGATGCCTTCCCCGCTGTTTGATCCATAGTAGATGCGAAACCGATTAGAATTGTTGGTTAATTGTTGGGCTGCAGAAGATTCAATTCTGTCCAGTATCTTGCGTGGGTTTTTTCGTGTATTTAGAGGCTGAATTTTAAGATTCCATCTCCTAGAGTTATGTGGGTTATGTCGTTATCTTTCAGTATCCGCGAAGATCACTCGATTCCGAGGTCTGAGTCAAAAGTTATGGTCGATTTAGTATCTGCTGCCAGAAATCTGACGAGAATAAACTGTCTGGATATTTCCTAAAATATGATAGGGAAATTGGAAGAATCTGAAAGTTCACCCAACTAGGTTATTGTAGGTAATTCGATAACCTTTTCAGATTGATAAAGAACGATCAATTCGGAGTTACCTATTAAAAGTTATGGTCATTTTAGTTTTGCTGTTCGATTGTGTAGGCAGTTTCTGTACTGAAAGTTCAGACAATGGTTAGCCTAATATTTTGGCCGAATTGGTTTTTCGTGTCAACTAGAGTATTGTAGATTAGTCAGTTAAGAATCTACAGAAATTGGGTTTACCTCTTTTTGACTTCCTGTTCATGAGTTATGTCAATTACCGTGCGCTGTCCAGGAGCGGTATATGGCAGAAACGTTGTTTTTCAGTTTCAGCTTTGTAAACTCGTTTTGAGTCGTCAAGTAAGCGATGTAGAATGCCGATTAGTAGCGCTGAGTATATTATGTCTTAATTGAAATTATTTTACCTGTTTAGGAGGTGAAGCCTCAGGTTTAGGAGTATCATCTTTGCCGGCTAACGCGTCGCATCGTGGAAGGCAAGTAAATGTAGCGGTTGTGCTACGGTTTAACCCGTTTTCTTACTACTTGCACTATGCATGATTGACGTAGTGTTAAATGATATGCCATGGTTACATGTTTTCTAAGTAAGAATGTGGTAGCAAGATATTAATCAATTGCTATGTTTGGATGAGTTTGGGTAGTATTGTGGTAATTCGCGTAATGAGCCAAATGCGGAATATGAGAATAAACTCAAGGTGGACATGTTGATAATTCATTGTGGTTATTTTCATTATGATCATGTGGTGGTCTATGTGATAGAGTTTCATCTAGATCGATTGATTTTGATCTTGGTGAATCGGGTGTGGGTTATGTGGTAATGGTCTTATGACACGTTGGTATTGTGCTTAATGAGACACATGTGGATTATGAGAAAATATTCATGATGAGTACGTTGTTGATCTCCGTGGTTAAATTCTTGTGGTTTATGATTATCATATCATATCATTCATGACATATCATGACATTTGCATTGTGGATGTCGCCGCTTATAGCCGCGATCAGATGCGGTACAACATCGTGCATTGTCAGAGACGATGCATACCTTTACCTTGTTGGGTAAAGGTGCAGTGGAGCATAGCATACATATGCATTACATTGTGGAAAGATCATTTGCATTTTTATGCAAGATATTGAGGTGAAGTTATTTTTTTGCAAACAAACGCAACTTCATAGTTGCAATGTGGAAATTGACTCATGAGAGTCTCTTGTGGTATGAGTAATGTGGTTGTGGTTGTGGAATGGGGTTCATCCCTTGTGGTATGGTAGAGGTTGTGATTGTGGCATGAGATTCTTCTCTCTTGTGGTAATCGTTGATAACAGTTGTGGATGTGAGAAATAGTAAAGTTATGAGGTAAAACATGTTAATACTCTATTGTCATTGGTAGTGGTAGTGGTGAATAATATGAAGCAGTTGATCAAGATTTTGTTGTTAATATTTTACTATCTTTGGTAGCAAATATGGTTGAGGCTATAATTGTGTTCATTATGAGAATTGGATATTGATGCTTAATATCTTTGTAGTTTAATTAGCTTGTAACTGAATGTGGATTCACATTATGGATGTGGACATATGGATACTTTAATGATGTTGTATATTTATTTGTAGTCTGATTAGCCTGTTAAACAGTTTGCTTGCTGAGATTTTTATCTCACCCTTGTTCCCCCTACAGGTGATTGTTGAGCATTCATGGGATGGGTAGAGCGGCACCACAATAATGCACCTGGTTCATCAACTCATGTTGTAATAAAGTCGATGAAATTCTAGCCAAATGCTTAACTGTTTGTGGATGATTATGTTGTTAAATAAGGATGGACTTGTGAACCATTCTTTGATTAATCTGCTAGAGGTTGTTTAATTATTGAACTTGTTACAGTCATCTTTTTTCCCTTAGTTGTTTATGCTTCCGCTTAGTGCTTCTTGTCTAGAGTTGCTGCCGAATTAATTTTGTCTTGAAATTATTGGCTAGTCAGAGTGGTTAAGTAGCATTCGAGGTAATGTGGATCCCGGGTGTTACAGTTGAAGCGGTTGGATTTGGGCAGGACGGAGATTTCAGTTTGGATGAGTGTGGTGCGTTGCGGTTTAAGGGCCGCCTTTGCACTACCACGAGCGAAGGTCAAGGATGATATTCGAAAGAGGCACATCGCACCCGTATAATCGTTCATCCGGTGAAACGAAGATGTATCGTGATCTAAAGCGAATTTCGGTGGAAAAGGATGAAGGTGGACATAGCTAATTATGTGGCCTCATGTGGTGTTTGTCAACAGTGAAGGCGGAACACAAACGTCTGCGCAGGTTGTTGCAACCTTTAGAGATTCCGCAATGGCCGTGGGACGATATTTCTATGGATTTTGTAGTTGCGTTACCCGGTCACCAAGGGTAAGGATGCAGTGTGGGTGGTAGTGGATCGTCTCGAGAAATCGCACACTTTATACCAATTCGCACTACTAACTCAAAGAAGTGATTTAGCTCCCATCTATGTGCGGGAGATTGTGAGATTACATGGGGTGCCAAAGACCATCATTTCCGACAGAGATGCCAAGTTTGTCTCCAAGTTTTGGGAAAGTTTACAGAGTGCCTTGGGCACACAGCTCCGTCTGAGTACAGCATTCCATCCACAGACAGCAGCGGCGCGACGGAACGTACCATCCGCACTCGGAGGACATGTTGCGGACTTGTGTTTTGTCTTGGAAGGGTAGCTGGGAGGATCAATTGCCTTTAGCAGAATTTGCTTATAACAACAGCTATCATTCAAGCATAAAAGCCGCTCGTTCGAGGTTTTGTATGGGCGTAAGTGCAGTCACCACTTTGCTGGAAGCCGTGGCGAGAAGGCGCTTTGGGTCGGATTGGGTACAAAAGATCAGAGAGCAAGTGGCTCTGGTGAGACAGAACCTATTAGCACTCGAGCGCAGAAAAGTTATGCAGACGTGAGAAGAAGAGACTTGGAATTTGAAGTGGGGGATCAGGTGCTCTTGAAAGTGTCCCCCACTAAAGGTGTGGTGAGGTTCGGTACCAGAGGGAAGCTTAGCCCAAGGTACATAGGACCATTCACGATCTTGGCTCGAATCGGGAAGTTGGCTTATCGTTTAGACCTGCCAGAGTCTATGCGTGGAGTGCACAATGTTTTTCATGTATCCATGCTGAGGAAGTACTTGCGAGATCCGGAGCATCATGTACCGCTAGAGCCTCTACTCATAGAGCAAGATTTGACCTTTGAGTCAAAGCCGGTCACGGATCTTGGAGAAATCGAGAAGGTTTTGAGAAACAAAACGTGAAGTATGTTAAAGTTCTTTGGTCACAAGAATCAGAAAGAAGCCACTGGAGTTGGAGGCCCGCATGCGCGAGCAATATCCGAATTATTCTCTACAGTGCGTGTTGTGCTTTAAGTCTTTTCGTATCCGTCCTTGGCGTGGTGGGTTAGAATTCGAGGACAGTGCGTGTAAGGGGGTAGAGTGTAATGTCCCAAAAGTTCGAGAGGTTCGAGAAAGGGTTTCGGAGAGACTTCTCGATATTAGTAAAAGGATCAAAAGGAAATAGTTTATTTTCGCAGCTAGCTCGAGGGTGAAAGCGCTTCGCCAACCTGGGCTCTGGCTCCGCCCATCAGCCTTAGGTGGCCGGCCAAGGGGAGGCACCACTTTTTCCCCAAACCCTAGCCGAGCTCCCCACCCCCTTGGCCGCCGCCCCCATCTCCTTTCCTCTCCCCCTTGCGCACCACCTCCCTTGGCAGCCACCTCCTGGTTCCTCTCCCCCGTGCGCCCCCAACCTCCTCCAAGAGCCCCTCCATTGCTGCCGGCCTAGAGGAGAAGAAGCTCACCTTGCACCGGCCATAGAGGAAGAAAGGAGGGAAGAAAGGAGGAGAAGAGAAGGAGAAGAGGAAGAGGAGGGATCGCCATCCGGGGTTCGCATTCGGCAGCGTCGTCAAGGGTAACATGCTGTTCTTGAAGGATAATTAGTCTTGGAAGAGATTTTGGTTAGTCTTTGTTTAGATGGTAGTCGGCCTGCTGTAATGCAATTTTCGTCTAGTGGCTTGCGGGGTGAATTTCGTGTGGTTAGAGGATGAATCTGGAGTCTTGGTCTCCTAGAGAGTTGTAGGTTATTGTCTTATCTTTCAGTGGCCGCCAAGTTCACTCAAATCCGATTAACGGTTAGAGAGTTATGATTTTTCTAAGTCTGCTGTTCCACTGCTCTGTCAGTATTTAGGCAGATTGTAGAAAACCAATTAAAAGTGATGGTTAAAGTGGAAATCTGAGCACCCCAGTATAACAAAAGTTGTAGATAATCCTTCTAGATTTCAGGAAAACTAAAGATCATGAAATTCGGACGAACGTAGAGAAAGTTATGATAATTGCATTGTTGCTGTCCAGAGACCCGACGCGAAAATTGATACTCTGTTGTTTAGATTGGTAGGGCTAGGAAATGGCCGAATCAGAGATCCTCACCAACTAGGTTTAGAAGGGGAATTCAATAAACTTTTCAGATTGTCCAAGATCACTCCATTTGGATTTCTGTACATTTAGTTATGATTTTTCGAAGGGGGCTGTTCTCTGGAAAAGAAATCTGACAGCCAGCTTTAACGTTGTGGGTTGCGTTTAGTGGACGATGTACTCATGTTGTGTTTATGATTTTGTTATTAGACCCTTATGGTAGCCTTAGCTTGTCTCAATTGTTGTCCAGGTGTGGGTTTGGCTCCGGGAGCAGTACCTCATTCCCGACATCCACCTTCGCACGGTTGAGGCAAGTGCATTGTTGTTTGAATGATTATCTAAATTGTGTGTTATTTACTGTATGGATGCATTGCAAGATGGTATACTTAATGAATGCTTAAGTATGGTTATTGTTCAAATGATGCTCACGCTTTACTATGATTAAGTGATCTTGTATTTTGGTAATTTGATGATGATTATATGATAAGCATTTGCATAGAGATATCATGTAGAGGCTTGGTCACGTGGTGTCCAAGTATGTTCCCTTTGGAGATCCCCGTCATGAATGTGACGGGCCCGAGATCCCCTCACTCGTGGAGTGTGGGCTTAAGGTCCCGTTACTTGCGGAGTAACGGGCAATTGGTCCTGTGCGTGCGCGCCACGAGCATGGGCATGCGGCGGCGTCGCATACTGCACGTGCAGTGTAATGCACACGAAGTTAAAGATAAAAGTCCTTGAGCATTGCATTTGCATACAAGATGTTCTAATGTTAGTCTCCTTTATATGTGTGTTATTGCTATGGTTTCTTAATGTACTTGCTGAGTTTATGAACTCACTCTTGCTTTTATTGTTGTTTAGGTACCCGAGCCAAGAATGACATGCATGGGGGAAAGTAGACTACTAGTCACACACATACCACATGAACTAAATAAAGATGAATGATCTTGAGAGTGATTGATCTTAGATTATTATGATTTGTTTTATGCTATGGATTAAATGTAATAATGAGGAGTAGTGGAATTTTATACCTCTCTAGTTATGATGGATTCTTAGCATGTTTCTGATTATCCTTTGATGACTTGGAATGGAAATTTAATTAATATTTGATTATTCTGTGTGTTGGAACCTTCATGTAATTAACTTTACAAGAGAGGTTCTGCCGAAATTTATTAGAATTGTCTTCTTTAGAGTTATCAGAGTTGTTTAGTAGCATTCCAGGCTCATGACGGACTGGGGTGTTACACACAGACGGTTCTTAAATACAACCGTCTGAGATAATCTCATATCACAGACGGTTCTATATTAGAATATGCGTGATTCATTATCCTGACGGTTATATAATAGAACCGTCGTGATAGCTCGAACAATTATCAATTACAATGAACTCGTGACAATGAACATCAATATCGACATATATGAGAGATGACAAAACACGTGACAAGTATATATGAAGACAAGCTCATAACACATTTTACTTCAAAACCAATTGTCGGTTACGATGAACGTCCACATTGACATCAATATAAAAATATATGAGAGATTACAAGTCCATAACACATGATGTTATAGAATAAATTAATTACAATGGATTAAAATCTTAATGAAAATATAGTCCTTCATGATGATCGGCGCGCATATAGCTAGCTTCCTCACTGGGTTCTTCGTCGAGCCTGATGCCATCTCCGAAAGGAGGCAACTCGTCAAATTGATTGTATTCTTCCTCGTCCACTACATTCTCAACTCCGACAATCCTTCTTTTTCCATGAAGAACTACGTGGCGTTTCTTATTTGCCGGGTCGGTTACATAGAATACTTGAACAACTTGATTAGCCAGTACGAATGGTTCGTCTTTGTATCCGACACGTTCAAGGTCCACGGTAGTGACGCCGTACTTGTCAACCTTCACCTGTGGGAGATGGACCCAACGGCACCGAAATAGGGGGATCTTGAAAAGCACGTAGTCGAGCTCCCATATCTCCTCTATTTGCCCATAGTACGAGCTCCTCAGCCCATCGGTACTGAATGCATCTATGCGGACACCGCTGTTCTGGACTGTGCTCTTCCTATCCCGAGCTATCGTATAAAATGTGTACCCATTTATGTCATATCCTTGCCATGTGACAATTGTAAATTGTGGCCCTTGTGCCAACCATAGCAATGTATCATCACTTGATGACCTCCTAGTGATTCGCACCTTTAACCATCCGTTGAACCGACGGTTGTGCTCTCTCATGATCCAAACCTCCGACCGGTTTGGATTCTATTGGCGTACCATGTCTTTGTGCTCGTCGATGTACGGGGACACTTCGGTCATGTGTTGCAAGACCATGAAATGGGCTTGAGCGTATGTATCCAGATCGGGAGTGATTGATTTCCTTCCGATGGTCCCGATACCATCAAGTCTCCCCTCATGACGAGAAAGAGGCACACCTATCGGATCCACCTGAGCCATATAGTCGACGCAGAACTCAATGACCTCTTCCGTTGCATAACCTTCGATGATGCTGCCCTGCGGTCGAGATTGATTCCGTACGTAGGACTTGAGAATTCCCATGTACCTCTCGAACGGGTACATATAACGTAGGAACACAGGGCCGCATATCTTTATCTCTTTCACAAGGTGAACAATGAGATGGACCATGATATCGAAAAATGACGGAGGGAAATACATCTCAAGATGACATAGAGTCGTCACCACCTCGGCTGTAGAGCATCTAGTCCTTGGGGATCGATGACCTTCGAGCAATTGAGTTGAAGAAATAACACGACCTCAAGATTGCTACTCGGACCTTGTTCGCAAGATACTCCTAATTGCAACAGGAAGCATTTGTGTCATCAGCACATGACAATCATGATATGTCACAGACGGTGCTCTTTATGAACCGTCTGTGATACGGAGGATTATCACGAGCGGTTTATATACAAAACCGTCAGTGACATATCCTGACGGCTCTATTAATAAACCGCTGCGTGATATGGGGATTATCACGAGCGGTTTATGTACGAAACGTCGGGAAATATCACAAAGCGCTCTATTTATAAACCGTGCGTGATATGGGGATTATCACGAGCGGTTCATAAATAGAATCGTGCGTGATATTTCCTGACGGTTCTTTATATAAACCGCTCAGATAATCATATATCATGACGGTTACTAGTAAGAACCGCTCGTGATAGACCGGCAAAGCAAATGCTGCGCCAACAGACCCAACACAGACGGATTCAAATTAACCCGTCTGTGATGGGGTGTCTTCTATAGCCTGTTTTGTAGTAGTGACACCACCTTTGGATAGCACATGACCCAGAAAGCTGACATCCCTGCACCAAAACTCGCATTTGCTAAATTTTGCATAAAGCTGATGCTTGTGGAGTTTCTCCAACACAAACCTTAAGTGCTGCTCTTGTACTTCATCAGATTTGGAGTAGATGAGGATGTCATCAATAAACATGACAACAAACTTGTCCAGGTACTCCATAAAAACCGAATTCATGAGGCTCATGAAGTTGGCTGATGCATTTGTCAAGCCAAAGGACATGACGGTGTACTCATGTAAGCTGTAACGAGTAGAGAATGCCATCTTCGGAATGTCTTCAGTTTGGACCTTGATCTGATGGAAGCCCAGTCATAAGTAAATCTTGGAGAATACTCGAGCTCCAGTTAGTTGGTCAAATAAATCATCAATCTGAGGAAGCGGAAGTTTGTTCTTGACAGTCACTTCGTTAAACGGACGGTAATCAACACACCTCCAAAAACTCTTGTCTTTCTTCTTAACAAATATTACCAGGCATCCCCAAGGTGAGGAGCTTGGCCGAATAGAACCCTTGTCTTGTAGCTCCTTGAGTTGCTCCTTCAATTCAATCAACTCATTGGAAGGCATCCGATACAGCTATTTTCAAATAAGCGTAGTACCAGGTGGAAGCTCGATCACAAATTCGACTTCGCAATCAGTGGGCATGCTAGGGAGTTCTTCAGGGAAGACATGTGTGGGGACCCCGGTAATTATCTCCATAAGACCGAGATTAGACAAGGTCTTAGGGACATAATTACGGGTCTCCGGTAAATGAATTCCAATTTAACTTTATCCAAGTGAGAGGCTTAGCCGAATACTAGAGCCTCAACGATCATGTGCGCTGCTCCTTTGCAAGCGCTACATGATTGTCGATTCTCTTTCGATTCGAAGCACTACACTTAGTGAGTTAAATGGGGATTCATTAACAACGAGTATGACTTATATTGGCTCCCAAGATCAACGACCAATATACTCATACCCTCATCCAACGTTGATTACATCCATACAACGCATACAACAAGAGATCAAAAGACATACTGCATAATAGTCAAAGTCTACAGCTTATTACATACGACCGACCGGCCAAATTCAAAGTAAAGTATCAAGTAGCAGCAGAAGCAAGTAAATTAAGCAAAAGACCAGTAGTGGTATGCCCATCACCCATCGGCAACCGACTGGGAGTTAAATGATAGCACACTACTCGTTAGTGTCACCCAAGTCAACACTAACAAGATCGTCAGACTCATAATCTTCCTCACCTGAAAAGGCCAGCAAACATCTGGCTGAGTACAAGTGTACTCGCAAGTCTTACACAAATAAAATTAGTTATGCATATGGGTCATTCAAAGGATGGCTCATATTGGTTTAGTTTTGCGAAAGAGACGCAACAAATAACATCTTACACATACTAGTTTTTCATGTGCCCATTTTAAAATCAGATTTGAAGTAGAAGTAAAGCATATAGTAAAGTATTTCAGTAATAAACAATTGAATCATGCAAAGACCAAAGTGGCAGCTCACTTTGATGTATTAAACACATGAACATCCCGTTCATGACGAATACCAAGTTCAACCACAATTTTAATTAAAAGTCTAACAATAGTAACTCCCGAACTCCAGCGGTTGTCCATAACCGTGGACACGGCTATTCGAATAGATTGATACCCTCTAGGGGTGTACTACTTTACCCACACGACTTGATTAGCCCGTAAGCCTCCAGATGCCTCTGAATATAGCATACTTCCTATGGTATGCCGACCGGGTAAATCAAGATACAGTTATTTTCAGCAAGAAGGCCCTATTGAGCTAAGTCCCCCTTGTGAGATGGTTCCTTGCCTAGTACAAGAATCTGATAGCACTTGCTAGGGGGCTCACAAGTTATATTGGACATACCGATGCAATCAAAACAAATAGAATTGGTGCTCCCTTGCACACTATAAAGGATTACATCGGCTCCTAAGGGACATAGGATTTCACGGTCGCTATGCCCTTACACCACCATGGGACTTAATACAATAAAACCCTCCCCCTACTTAACCATACAGCTCCCAACCCGCGTGTGGCAGCACGAGTGTACTTGAATTAACGACGTTACCAAAGTTCGGTCCTCCATTGTCTAGACAAGTCCTTCCACTTGCCCAATGCTCGTACACAAAGACACCATCACTAACCAACACTTGTCCAGACCAAAAAACTCATTTAAAATGACAAAATTTATCTCATAAAACAGATACAAGGATCTGAAACAAAAGTATACAATGAGAGTTATGTTTATCCCATAATTGTCGGGCTATTCCCGACAATCGAGCTACCGGTTCTAGACTTGCATGGCTAAGCATCTCGAACAACAGTAATTCAAACATCCTATCATAATTATTTCAGTACTGGGGTAATTCATGGATAGCCACAATGACAAGATAATAGGATGTGTCTAACTATTCATCACAAAAATAGCGACAATATCAAAATAGCATGCAAGCAAATATCATTGCATCTCTCCTCACAAAACTGGGATCAAATATGATGCAAAAAGAAAGTTCAAAGGATGCTTGCCTTGCTGGTACAGTAGCTGCTCACTCTCAGTAGCGTAAGTGTCGATATCAATATGCTCGGGATCTATATAATTATAACATCAAATAAATACCGAGAAAACAACTCAAAAACCAAAATGCTCAAAAATGCATGATTTTTCTACAGTAGTTAGGTCATGATTTTAGATGGATTTAGGTAAAAGAATTATTCCATTTGGAGTTATGAATTGGAAGTTATGCTATTTTGAATTTCAGGTTTCATTAACCCTAAGTTATGTAATTTAATTATTTGGCCAAAATTTGTAGAACAGTGGTGGGGTAAAGGATTACATAGGTAAATAGGTAATATTAAGACAAGTTCAAAACAGTTGAGTTTGTCCTATTTGGAGTTTTTATGATTTAGTTATATATTTTCAAAGTTATCAGCCTTTTATAGTATAGCAATAATGGAGTTAAAGATTATATTCTCCCAAATATAGTTTCTGTGACAGAGGTAGGATGGAGACCATTTTTAGAATTAATTTCACTGAAAATGAAAATTATCAAAAGTGGTCTCACTGTTTTTGGAGTTTCCAATAATTACTTATGCATTTTTGAAGTTATCAGTCCTTTTCCTATTGTAAAAATAATGGTTTTAATGGATTAATCTCCAAATAAATCTCTCTGCTACAGAGACATGTTTGAAACTAATTTTAATATCAAGTTTACTAAAAGTGAAAATTTCCAGAAGTAGTTTCATGTGATTTGGAGTTAAAATCAATTAGTTATGTATTTTAGAAGTTATTCATATTTTTCAGTGTATCAATAATTCATTTTCAGAATTTCTTAATCGGCCAATACTTTTCTTACCGAGCGCCGCGCTAGCTACGGTCACTGACTTGCGGGCCCAGGTCAAAGTCTTGACCCAGTCCACACCCAAGGTCAGCTCGGCCGAACACAGGGGAAAACGTATTCCACCGAATACATTTTCTGATTCACAAGGCGCAAAACCAGATCTGAACTATCCAAGGTACGTATGCCCTTAAGAAAAGCGCAACTACTAAATACGCCAACACTTAACCGCTAAACCTCAGTTTAAACTTAAGTGATATGCTACAGTGTTGTCGACAACGGCGCCGCTCCAGTGCGCTTCGCCGGTGGATCGCCGGTGCTGTGGTCCCTTCCGGTGCTGGCCAAGGGCAAAGACGGAAGCCTTATGCTAATGCGCGTCCACAGGTGGTGGTAGCAGCAGTCAAGGTGGCCTGAAACGGCGGCTAGCCGACGGCAAGCGGCGGCGGGTTATACGGCAAATGTGCATGCAGCTAAACCGAGCTTCTCAGTACAACCTAGCGGTTGCTTATGCTACCTAAAGGTTTAGGGAGGTCACCTGGAGCTGTGAGAAGCTTGGGGAAGTCGGAGATTGACTGGAGCAGTGTCGGCGCCGGAGAAGACAAGTGCGGCAAAAGGGGCTTCACGTGGAGAGGATGCCTGAAGCCAAAAGGAGGTAAATGAGAGCTAGGTATAGCTCAAAGATCCACAGAGGATACTCTAGGAGCAAGGAATCGAAGAGGAGCTTACCGGAATGAGGTGGGAGATGAAAGGTTTGATCTTCGGCCGAAAATGGAACAATCTTCGAATACACGCACACCTGTCGTGCATTGTCAAAATAAAGTTAGGGGAAAAGATCAGAAACCCAAGGCATGCGATATGACGCGCTCGGTTGAGGATAATACCTCTCGAAGACGAACAAGGCACGAAGGTGACCTTTAGAGTGTGCTCCGGAGGTGAGCTAGAGCATGAAGGGGGAAACCGAGGCTACAAGCAAAAGTACGAGCTGAGGTTAGCCAAAATAGAAAAGGCATTGATCACAGAGACGATCGGAACCAAGCGGAGGAAGCTTACACCGGCGAGGAGCACGGGAGAGCTTCCCCTTCCTCAGCCGCCGAGAGGAAGAGTGAGGGAGAACTAGGGTTCTGAGGTGTCTTATGCTCGGGCGATGACGGCAACGAGAGAGGCGTCAAGTGAGGAGCTCGGGGATTGGCTGCAAGCGGCGGTGGATTCACGGCGTCAACTGGAGCCGTTCTGGTGCACGTCGGTGTCGCTCGGCCGCGTGGTGTTAGATGCATGAGCGCCAGCCAGGGGTAGACGACGGGTCTGACAACACGGCCCCACAGGTCAGTGTCTCCTCGTTCGCGCGCGAGCTGGAAACGTGGCCCACCGTGGACCGCTAGATCTAGATCCAAGGGCTGAGGTTTAAAAGAGTTAAGTGGTTCGGTGGTGAAGCGGTGCAGTCGAGCCGTTGATCTTTCATCCGTGGCTCGCGAGAGGTGCGTTTAGTTGATCGAGCTCAACCGAGTCGCATTGGGTTCGGTCGGAGGAATAGTAGCTAGGGTTTAGGTTTCAGAGTTTCACTGAGTTTAAATTTGAATGCCCTACTTTGACTGAGGCTTAGAAATAGAAGTAAAATTCCAAAAATCATGAAATAATTTGTGGGGGTTCCTGGGAGTATATAGTTCCCATAAAAATTATGAAACCCCACTGTTCATATTAAAATTTGTGACATTTAAATTCAAACATGTTGTATGTCTATGAATGTTGTTTGAATTTTAATTAGGTTCAAACTAGTCCCAAAAATTTTTGGAAAAATTATATTAATTCATGATAGTTAATATAGTATTTGAATAAATTATTTCCAGAGATACTTTAGTAGCATTTATTTCGGTTTTTAGTTTGGAGTTCAATTTAAAGTGTATGTTTCATTTGTATTTTGAGATTTTCCAAGTACAATATGTAAATAAAAAGCTTCAAAACATGATGCATGCTAATGAGATGCATAATAAACCACTTTATTAATTTGGGGATGTGACAACATGCGAGTATTCACAAACAACTGGTACCTTCTCTAATTTGATAGAGGTACTCACTTCCAAAGCATATAGATGAGAACCGATAATTCTCGGTGTGAAAACAACTTGATCACCATCTGCACTTGTGACAGAAATTGACCGCTATGGACAATTGGTTTGCTCTTGATTTTTGGACAGCCAATACTTCCCCAAAATAACAACTATCCCCACTGAATTTATCACTATTAGGTTTGCCAAAAAATTCTACTACCTGAATCTCCACTTTTACATCCTAGCAGACTTGATCGGCTTGCAAAACCAATCTCGGTGACTAAATGTGGTACAGTGGCTGAAGTGTCTGCAATTGAAATTGATGTTGTGCAGCAAAATCATTCTTGATAAATGAATGTGATGCTCCCAAATCAAACAAAATAGTAGCTGGACTAGAATTTACGAGAAGTGTACCCAAAACGACGTCCGGTGCATCGATCGCCTCCTCGGTAGTGACGTGGTTCACTCGACCACATGTTGGAGCTTTAGGGGGCTTGGCTGCTGCCCTCGGGGGTGGTTCTAGTCACACTGGAGTTGGATTTGGAGCTGGGTGTGCTCGGGGCATGCCACGTTGTCTCGCCAAACACTTATGTGCATAGTGCCCCGGACGACCGCAGTGAAAGCAAGTCACATTTGGGTGGAAGTTGCTGCCGTTTGGGGCTGATTTCCCCAACTTCTTGGCTGCACATTTGGTAGTGGAGGGCATGGTATGAATGTGGATGGCCTTGGTGGTGCCGGAGCTTGGAACCGAGGCGATTGGGGCTGCCATGTGCGCGGCTTCGTGAAATTGCCGCTTGCTGAAATTTGCGCCGCTCTCTTCCGCTTTTGTGATTCCTCTAAAGCATGGCTCTTGTTTTCCATCATAATGGACTTGTTGACCATGTGCTGGAAGTTATGGAAGTCGTGGATGGCCAGTGCAAGCTGCATCAACTCGGTCAAGCCATTCATAAACCGGCTTTGTCGGTGGGAGTCGGTGGAGACATCATCAGGAGCGTACCGAGTGAGGAAATTGAACTCATGGAGATACTCGGTCATGCTCTTTCACCCTTGTTTGAGAGCAATAAATTGTTGTTGCTTGATCATCATGACACCCTCCGGGATATGCACCTTGTGAAAGGCCACTCTTAACTCGTTCGCAGTCGGAACATGTCCCTCGGGCTGCGTGGCATAGAAGTTGTCCCACCATGCGCTCGCTGCCCCCATCAAGTTGGTAGCTAGCAAAGAGGGTTTGCTCAACTCTGGTACATTGAGAAATGGTCAGCTTCTTCTCAATTTCATGGAGGCAATATTTCACCTCCATCGGTTCCTCGGAGCTCGAGAACACCGGGGGATTGGTGCGCTGAAAATCAGCAAGTCCCCTGGGTGCCCGATGTGCTCCCACTCCACTTGATGGCCCTGGAGCAGTGGAGGTGTTGCAGACTATTTTCTCAAGTATCCAGGTTTGATCCATTCGGTTCCTCTCGATCTGAGCAAGCACCCCGGCCATCGTGGGCGCGGTGGAAGTTCCTCTTCCTGCCGACTGCCTTGCTGATTTTGGTGGTCGGAAAGCTCCACACACTCTCCCCGTCTGTAGAGCTCATGGACAGCAGTAGAGCAAGATTCTGGGGGTGGTGATCCCTCTCCTTACTGAGCCATTGAACGAGTAGTAGCTCCCACCATCCTATTGCCACACAAATAGTTAGCAATCCGATGAAAGATACACTCGAACAAGCGTGAAAAGAAAAACTGGACAGCGAGTGTATTATACTTATTCTAGCATGCATCATGTTATGATATGCACAAAAAATTAACTCCAAATGGGGGTACAAAAGCACTTGGGCCAGTACAAGATACATTAAAGCAAATCATAGTTTTTCAACACGATTACATTCATATAGGCCCGTAGGAGAATGACAATCGCCCGAAATGAAAAGCTCTTGCAACAACACATAAAGAGTTCAACTAATATCACCCTATTACATTAATTTGGAGAAAATGATCGCTTAATACACTTCCGGACAGCGAACTCAATACACTAACAACCTAGGCATTCCAGTTGAAATTCATCGAAAACTCATCTAGAAGCCAATATCCGGGTGATCCCGTGTCATCGGCGTCCTTCGGGTTGGTGAGGCGCATTGGTGATCCTAACTCGATTGTGTGGTCTCCAACGGGTTCTGGGCTCTGGGTGCGAGCAAAACCTATTCCCGACATACAAGCTTGGCATCTCAACCCATAGTTAGGAGTCTGTCCCACCACTTCTAGAAGGCGATACTCTGATGGTGCAGCGTCATATGGAGACATCTCATTCTCACAATATAGCACATTGCAGGGGACACAGTTCATGTTGACCATGAGCCTTAGGTACTCTTGGGCAACACTGAGATGACGTCGTGTCTCCCACAACTCGTGCATGGTGCAATGATGAACTCGGTTCATAATGTTAACCAATATCACCAACCGTTGCACTTGGGGATCTTCCCCACACTAGATCTAAGTGAAGGTGTTCACCTCTGTGCCATGAGCTTGTAGTGGAAAATGGTCGTATGGCAGCTGAGCTAACTCCATCAAATCATGACGAAGATGTCTCATGGCCACACACTAGCCACCTCTTGCAATGCCATGGCCTCAAAAGTGTCACGCGCTTGGAGGCAGTATGCGATGCTTCCCGTTACTCGCCTTGCGGTGATGTTGACTATGGCCAAGTATTCTTCCATCCCCGATCCTCTGTCGCCGCAGTAGATGGCATATGATGGTTGGTAGGTGAAGTTGGCCCTCCATAGTATATCTCGCAGTAGCACTAGGTATCCATCAACATCTTCAGCTTGGGTTTCCTTGACCAAATACCAGCGACTCATCTAAGCATAAGAAGGATAAGGTGAATGGGTAAGTTAGTTTGCAAACCAAATGCATATAGGGTAAGAAAATGACTCTAGGATGGATAAGAAATAAAAAAGATGTTCTTAACTTAAACTTTCTGAAATAATTTTGCTAATTTGAAAATAATTTGGCAGAAGACTTGCTAACACTACTGCCTGGGCTATTTCTAACCTACAGCAAGTATATCTCTGATACCAATACTATGAGGGCCCCTAGGTTATTTTTGTAAGACCGAGACCTTCCCGGTCTTATGAAAATAACTATGGGCCTCAAAGGATTGAAATCCAATTTAACTCTATTTAAGTGAGAAGACCCGGCTAAGCTAGAGCCACAGTGACCATGCATACCGCTCCTCTACGAGTGCTACATGGTGACCGGTTCTCCAACATCTGAATACACACTTAAAGGAATTAAAGAGGATTTCAAAACAGTGGATATGTGTCCTATGTTGGCTCCCAATATCAGTGACCAACATGCACATATCCTCATCAATGTCAATCATAGTCATACATTGATATATCAAGGGACAATACAGTACTTAATTACTATTACAAAAGCGGCCGATCGGCCAAATTCAAATATTAATAATAAGTAGCATTGAAAATCAAGTAAATAAACCAAAAGGTCTAGCAAGGTGTGCCCAAACCCAAAGCAACCGAGTGGGAGCTAGAAACAGCATTACTCGATAGCATCGCCAAAATCGGCGCTAACGAACTGATCGAGTGTAAGGTCATCCTCACCTGAACAAGCAGATAACGGGTTAAATACAAAATGTACTCGCAAGTCTTACACAAAGTAAAAAAAATTATATATGCTAGAGGCTAATTAAAAGAGAGGCATTAGTGGCTTAGTTTTGCAGAAAACGCACCAAATTTTCCTTCCTACACCTACTATTTTGAAATTGCCATTTAGCAAACAGATTTTTAACCAAACGAAATATGAATAACAATGTTACATATATAGCTCAAACAATACCAAAGTGGCAGCCCACTTTGGTAACTAAACCACATGAATAACCATTCATGCCGCAACCAAGTAGTAACCCATCAATTTTAATTTAGAGACTAACGATGATGTCTCCCAAATAAAGTGGTCGTCCGTAACTGTGGACATGGCTATTCGAATAGATTAAACCCTGCAGGGGAGTACAACTTTACCCACATGTCTCGTGTAGCCTATAAGCCAAGCACACTTCCTTTGATGAGTCGGTCGGGGAGTTTGAGATGAGGCACTTTTTAGTAATATGACCTTATTGAGTTGAATCCCCCATACGAGATGAACCCCAAACTCAGTACAAGCTACTGATAGAGCTTGCTAATCGGGCACATAAGTTGTGTTGGAAATACCGATGCAATGTAAAGAAAGAAAAATAGTGCTCCCATGCACATTGTAGAAAATTGCATCGGATCCTACGAACATATGATCGAACACATGATGTCCTCACACCACCTGGGACTCAACCCAACAAAACCTTCCCCTTACTTGGCCAAGCTAGTCCCAATCTAGCATGTGGAAGTACGAGTGTTACTTGCAATGACAGCCCATGGCTCGGTCTTTAACGATCCGGACAAGACTACCACAATACCTGAGTCTCATGCACGAAGGCACCCACACTACTAACCACTTTTCTGGATCAAAATTGATTTAAATAATGAAATCTTAACCTCAACAACTACATTTGAAGATCTGGACACAAATCATAAGAATAAAAGTTTGTTGTTTTCCATAATTGACGGGCTACTAACACCGTCAATCGAACTAACACTTCTCCTAGACTTGTATGGCTAAGCACTCAACTAAATAATAAAAACATCATCAGAACCATCTAACTTAATAATATTTGTAATGGAAATATTAAGGACAACCAGCAAGGTTAGGACATAGCTAACTAAGTCACAAAATATCGACATATAAAAAATAGCATGCAAGCAAGTATCATTGCATTTCAAAATACTAAACTAACAAAATCTGGGATCAATATGATGCAAGAATAAATAAAAAATGATACTTGCCGTCTTGAAAGTCCACTTTTTCACTCTCTTCGTGTAATCGTTCACGTCCGACACATCAGATTCCAAAGAAAGACGACATCGAATAAACATCGAGAAAAGCTGAAAAATTCAAATTGCTCAAAAATAGATGAAATTTATACAGTAGCTAGATTATGATTTTATATGAATTCAGGTGAAAGAATTATTCCAATTGGAGTTCATATGTGAGAGTTATAGTCTTTGGAAAAATCAAGTGGCAGAAAAATCCTAAAAAATCAGGTTCTATCACTGTCACCAGAATTTAGCTATTTCGAAAAAATTTGCAGAACAGTGGAGGAGATATAAATTACATGATTGGATAGAGAATAAAATCTTATGACCAACAAAAATTGATTCATCTCATTTGGAGTTCATATGAATTTTCTATGTATTTTCAAAGTTAAATGACTTTTTAGTGTAAAAATAATTATTTTCCGACTTGAAATTGAATTCCAAAATTTTCTGGGGCAATAACATGTTTCAAACCTATTCCAAATTAAAGTACAATAAAAATGGAAACTGACAAAATTGATTTCACTCAATTTGGAGTTAGAATGAAATATTTATGAATTTGTGAAGTTTAAACAATTTCTAGTGCAAAAATAATTCATTTTGGAATTTCTAAATACGTTAATTACTTTTGTACTTAGCTTAACCTAGCTTCTATCATTGACAGCTGGGACCCACACATTTTCTCTTTTATTTTTCATTTAATTCCAATGAAAGCCCCTACTAACAGGTGGGACCCCCCATGTCATAGGCTTGGTCCATGCAAATAGTGCATGGACCGAAGGTCCACATGCATAGTGTTTCACTCCATGACTGTGCACTTAAGGCCTCACGCCCACATGTCGTTCACACTAAGCAAAATCCAGTTTTATTAACTCCTCAATTTCTGTTCATGGGGCCATGTGTAATAGACTTAAAGGACTTAAATGACCAATCATTAGCACAGCTAATCATCATTTACTCCTAAACCGACACAGATTTAGCCCTAATGATTTGCTGCAATTCCGGTCGAAACAGGACACTCGCGAGCGTGCGGCTGTGAACTTGCCGGGCGCATCGCCGGTGCTACGGACCTCATCGGCGTGAACAAAAGCCAGGAATGGATTCCTTGTGGCCTTGCACACCTTAAGGTACCAACGTTGAGAACTAGGACGGCCCACAGCAGTGGTGCGATGGCGGGAGGCGGTGGGGAGGTACGGACACATGCGGCCAAGACAACCAGGCAATGCTTCTAGTGAACTAGTGCATGCATGAGATACCACAAGGTCCAGGGAACCTACCGGTGCAAGGAGGGTAGTCAGAGGCGCTCGGTGGAGGCTTGACGACGTTAATGACGATAGCGGCCCTAGGCTTCACGAGGGGAGGACAATCTTTGCAAAGAGAAGGGAAATGAATGGTCGGGAATGCTTGATAAGGTCAAGGTGGTGGTGTCACAGCAAAGAATCGAAGAATACATTACCACGCCGGAGATGGGGGCAAAGCTAGGGCTTTCAGTCGAAAATGGAGCAAATCCAAAATTCACGAGCTCCTATGAAGCATTAGGGAAATGAGTTGAGGGGAAGTAAACCACATGCCATAGAACGCGTGGTGACGCACAAAGATGAGGAAAAAGCTCGCCGGAGGCGAAGTTGACTTGGTAGTCCCTCATGGACATGCTCTTGACATGCTTTGGAGCTGAGGATGACACTTTCGCGTTCCCAACGCTAGAGGCAAGGACAAGGTCTTGCATTAGCTCAAACGGACACAGCGATGAACGGAGACGGCGAAGGGCACAACAACGCGAAGCTTACCATAGAGGACTACGCACAAGAACGTCCTTCTCCTCAATGGCTGAGAGAAGTGAGAGGAAAGGAGGGCAGCGAGGGGGTTAAGCTCGGGCAAATGGATGGAACATAGGCGGCGTGAAGTGGTGAAGGCACAGGAGTGGTCGATGGGGGCGGTGGATCCATGGCGTGAGTTGTGCATGGAAGAGAAACGCGGCCGTGTGGCGCTGGTGCTCTACGCGTGCCAATGGGAGGTAGGAGACGAGCCTAATAAGTGGGCCCAGGGAGGCAACGTCTCAGCGATGCACGGGTCGATGTGTGGCTTGCACCGGGATTGGTTGGTTGGTTGGGTCGAAACAAGTCGCAACTATTTGGGTCTAGTCACACAGTTGACTACTTCAAATCAAACTCCTCGACTTTGACTGGTGGTTTAAAAATAGCAAATAAATTCCTAAAATTCTAAAAATTCACAGAGGGGTTCCTGGGATGACCTAGTACACGCATAATTTTTTAAAACTCACTGTTTTTGTTTTCTTTGCTTATTTTTAATTCCTTTACACCAGAGGTCTTTGGATTGTGTTTGAATTTTCTTAGAGTTGAATTTGGTTCTAAAAATTTGGGAAAAATTATATTTATTCATTATAAATATTATAAGATTTAAATAAATTATTTCCCAAAGAACTTTATCAGTATTTATTTCTGTTTTCTTTTTGAGCTTCAATTTGAGTTGTATGTTTAACTTTGAATTGAAATTTTACAAATGCAATAATTTATGTAAATGCTCTAGAAATCAAATACGTGCTCATAAGATGCAAATTAATTTAGTTTAATAAAATGGGGCAGTAACATGTCTGTTTAACTGATCTCCTAGGATTATTTTGATTTTCAACAGCTAGTCAACAAGGCGATTCGTTAAGAAGATATGGCTACGTAGAGGTTCAACCCTGGAAGTTTTCCTAAAGCTAGAGGAATTTCATCGCATCAAGTTATATTCCTGCTAACAACTTCAACTGAAATGCTAGCAATGAACAATCCAATTAGCTTGGAGTCTTCCAACACGTCTGAAGGTGACTAGTCACAAAAGAACTCATCCTTTGTTGCTAGCATCACATGCTTCAACTGCCATGAGTTTGGGCATTTCTCCAGTAAATATGCAAAGAAGCAGCAGACAGTGAATCCAGCCAACTATGAAGTTCCCACCTTTTTCTTTGGTCCATTTTCTTCTTTTCCCAGCCCAGCCCGATTTCCCCGCCAGCCCAGCCCACCCCAGCGTCCTCTCCTTTTCTCTCTCCCACTCACTTACACCCCGGCCCCACTGTCAGCCTCCCACCCCACCTCTCTTCCTCCTCCCTTTCTTCTCCCATGCGATGCCGCCATTTTGGCACCTTCACAAGCTCCGCATGCCACCATTTTCTCCCCCTTATTTCCCGTGCCACCGCCACTGTCCTTATCCTCTCCCCACTCCACGCCTATTTCGCCACTCCTCCCCTTTTTCCTCGCTCGCACCACTGGATTCCGCAACTGCCGTCGTGTCCTTCGCCACTCTGATCTCCTCGTCTGGTGCCCCTCCGCCCCTATAAAAGGGAGCACAAGGTGCCCCTCTCATTCCTCATTCCATACCCATATCACACCCCTCCTCCCTCACTTTGTCCTCACTGGAATTCAAGTTTTCTCACCGACGCCCACGAGCCCCTCCACCTTCTCTAGCACCGTCGTCCAAGGCTCTCCGGCGACACCATCTCCACCTCTGGGTTCATCGTGTCACGTTCTACCTAGTGTGCCCCTCTACATCGCCGGAGCACTGTCGGAACCACCGTGCTGCCATCGAGCGCACATGCCCTCACCGCCAACGATTCCATTGCACCAAGACACTGACGAGGTGAGCACCATGCTCACCATGCTCACCATTCTCCCCTCTCTCTAATGGTGCCCTCACCGACTGCCACCACGCTTCCAAATGTCAGCGATCATTGGCCCTCGCGTCGCCGCCGTCCTGAGCTGACGTGGTACCGCCACCTCACCCGCATGCACACGTCAGTGTATGTGTGGCAGCCCACGTTAGCATCGCATTAGCCCTGCCATTGTTTCGCGAGCTAGGTCCACCATAGACCGTTGACAAAATCATGGACTTGATCCATAGACCAAGGGGCCCACACGTCAGTAGGATTTCCCATATAAAAAGAATTCAGCCGAAAAGAAAATCAGGTGATAGCATCATCCTACATCATAATTCAAATTTCCTTTAGAAAAATAAATAAGTAATTCTAGAAATTCCAATTTCATCCTTTCATGTGAATTTCAAACTTCCGAGAGCCCATTCTCCTTCGTTCGAGCTTCGATTCCAATAATTCAAATTTATAAATTTATCTAAAATCAAGATCTTGCTATCTAAACCAAAATTATTTAATTTGTAGTTTATTTGACTTTTGTTTGAATTTGGCTTATTTTCGCATATAGATTTCGACAACTTCGGAGAGTCTGATTTCAACGTCGTTTGAGAACCACAACTAATTGAGCAAGGAAAGTTACATCCTTCTATAATATTTGAATCCCATTATTTCAAATTATTTAAATTCTATTTTAAATTATAATTGCATGCTTATTTATATTCAACTTAATTTAAATTTCTGTTTTAAATTTATAGTTATTCCCAATTCCATTTATATGGCTAATCTTGACATTGAAATATTCATACCTTGACAGATTAGATAAAATCTAGTTGATGCAATAGTATGAACTAGAATATTTTGGGAAAAATTATGCTTAGTCATGCTTAGACCCAAAATTTTTCAATTTGAGAATTTTTCGCCAAAAATCAAATATGGTTTAAAAATGTGTTACGGCATTGGTGTTCCATAGAAATTTACAAATGGTTTGAAAAGAAAAATGAAAACTGGTTTGGATTTGGGCGAAATGGATAGTTGATGGGTGCAAGTTTATGCACGGGCTCGTCTCAGTGAATGGTCAAGGCCCTGGGATTGTTTTGGAAGTCGCCTAGTCAATTAAGGACCGGTCTACGAGCTACGGATTGTTGAGCCCTTCCATACTACCACAAGTCTGGTATGGGATAGACTAGGCTAATTAATTTACAAAGTTCCACTGATAGTTGTGCCATGTTGATGCGCAAGAGGGGGCCTTCCGGCGGATGGTGTAATCCAAAGGAAGTGAAACCTTAGCGGGCATGACTACCTTGGGATGACGCATTATAAAGGTCTTGTGATAATCACTTAGTCGCACACCTTCGGAAGTATGTCAAACGGACATTAAAAGTTGATTATCTCTTGAGAGTAAAGTTGTACAACCTTTGCAAAGTGTAAAACTATTCAAATAGTCGTATCCACGGTCATAGACATGCTGAGCAAAGCCTTTTGTGGATTAGATTATGGTTTTTTTAAATGTTTTGACAAAAATGATTTCATGGATGTTTATTCCATGTGGAAAATTTGGGCAGAAAGCCTTGGTGTAAGGGGTTAGTCCTTCACCACTTATGTATGGTGGTCTATGTAACACTCAAGAATTGATGAATAAAAATAAAATTTGATTTTGATATAGTAAAACTTGAGCTTTTGGAACTTAGTATTGTATTTAAAATGTCAAATATTGCTTTTGCACAAATAACTCTATAAGCCTTCCTTTGATAATACACATGCATCCATTAACTCTGCTATGGTTGTAACTTGTGGAGTAGATTTTTGTGCTCACCCTTGCTTAATAAAATATTGTTCAGTGGAGAAGACTTTACTACCGGTGTGGATCTCGATGACTAGGCGACTACCCCAATCGATTGGTTGTGGTAAATTAGCTGGGCTCTACTACTTCTTCATCGTCTTCCGTTGTGTTCTTTATTGTTCGTTCGTAAGCCTTTCTTGTAATAAACTCTGATAATTATTAATAAAGTTGTGTGATTTGTGGATGTTACTATATTTGTTTACTGCGTACACGCTAGCTACTATTTTAGGGACTAGTGTGAAATACATAGAAGATTTTGGGGTGGTACTCCCGGGTTCGACATAAAAGCAGGTATCAATAACAAAAGTAGCAGTGGAAGTAGAAGTGACAAAAGTAGATAATTTCCAGCGGCATGCCGATTTGAACCCAAAGGTAACCGAACAGGGATAAGTCCTAGAAAGATCCATCAACGAAACCTCCTGTTCTAGGTGTGAAGAAAGCGTCATTCGGTGCAGGCTCATCCTCTAAGTCTGAACAACAGATTAAGTATAATTTAGTACATTGCGTACTGAACAAGACTTGTAGTGTACCACAAAATTTATATAAATGCAAGTCTAACAAGAGATGAGGCTCTATTCTACCAGTTATTTTGTATTAAGTAGATTTTATTTGCAATATCAACACATAGTATTTTGCAATAGGAATTTTAGGAGCAGTTAAATAGATAAAAGACGACAAGTAAGTAATTGAATAAATAACAGCTCGCAACCCTCCTTGGCTGCGAGTAACATATTTTTCTCATCCATAGATATTGCACTCAGCTCAAACATAAAACAACAAACCCTTTCCCCCATTTTCCAACAAAAGTGTTTTTATGAAAACCAAGACTATACATGGCAATACTACACTTAGCACGCTTGTCACCACGAGCACAGTTGTTTAAATAGATTTACACTCTGCAAAGGGGTACAACTTTACCCACAGCATACAAATTCTCTAGTTTATTTGGCATCCATCGATACCATCGCTCACTACCTTCGGTAGGCAGGCTAGAGCACATGTCGAAACTTTTTGTGAGGACCCCAATTTATTTGACTTGTAATGCTTAACCAACCACCTGGTCCTAGCATCACAAATCAAATAAATTGATCCTCGAGATATGTATACTTCCTGCAGCAAGATACACACCCGTTACAAAATTAGACATCAACTCCATTCCAAACATAGAGTCCAAACACCACACTACCAAACGGAAGATAAACAAATAGTAGAGTTATTACAGACAAAGGCCGACAGGCCACAAGATACACAAATAAACAAGACGGACAGCGGAAGCAAAAGTGCCATAAGATGGCTATAATCAAAGCCAATCAGCGTGCCTCCAATCCACAAGGCATCTGACCGGACCGCCAAGTCTAGTCGTCCACGAAACGGCAACACAGCTCACAGAAGTGAGGCCCTTGGGGCTCACCTTCTTCCTCTGCAACAAAAATATTAAGCAAAGCACCTGAGTACAAAGATTGTCTTTGTACCCGCAAGACTGACGTGTGAACTAGCAGACCTGTTCATATGCTACATGCAGGCTTGTTTGGTGGAGGCCATATGTTTCATTTGCATAAAGCCAATTTTCATTTGCAATAATATAATACGCTTAGAAGGCAAGTTTGCAATTCGTTTTAATGCTGAAATAACGATAAGGATATTAATAACAAAGAGTTAAGGTAACCAACCTAGAAGTGACTATCCCAATAGTCACCACAACAATAGCACGAATCCCGCATTCGTACCACCCATCAAGTTTTAATTTAAATTGTTGTAGTCTAGTTCTTACGGGCGTATCCGAGCGTGTCCATAACCTAGGGCGAGGCTATTCGAATAGTTTTAACCTGCGCAGGTGTACCAATGTACCCACACTTGCATCGCTTTAAGCCAAAGCACACTTCCGAAGGTATCTTTGTACGGCTAAGTCCTACGAGACTTTTTCCAATATTGTGTATTAACTACGAGCCGCTCGTATGGATAGAAATCCATACGCTTACATGGTAAAGCCGAAAAGGCAACTACCCACTCAGGATAAAGTTTTTCGGACAACTACCATGCTCCCACCTCCATCCCTCCTGCGACCTCCTGCGACCCGGAGCCAATACACGCCAAAGTACTAGGTCAAGAGAGGTCCCATATACTCTAGTGTGGTTAGCACGCAAAATGCTCGATGCGGTGGCGCAAGTAACTCGGTCCTTAATCGACTGGGCACCTTTCGGTCACACCCAACAGATCACACCATCTTACCATTGTGCCCAAGTCTAAATCATTTTTGTTTTCATTTTTAATTTTGCAATTAAACATAGCGTAAATGCTGAAACATAAAGTTATAGAAAATTTTGTGTGATCAAGGTTACCGACTAAAGTCGATAACCGCTTGATTCTACCGACGACTAAGCATGTCTAAGCAAATTGACCGGACCTACTAAGTGACAAGAGATCATCCAGCGATTTCTAATCACAAAGAAATAACCTAGGCTCAGGTAGTAGAGGAATATCATTTGCCTACAGATTATGCATCTAAAGGATTATCTAACCAATTTAACACAAATTAAGCGATGCATACATACAGTTGAAACAAAATATTAGACTTTAAAATACTGGGATTAGCATGATCAAACTGCTTGCCTGGCTGCTGTTGCTCAGAATGCTCAACCTGTTGCAGAGGATCGCTCTCAGGGTTACCGCAAATATCGAATCCTAACGATTGAACAAATAACAGCGAATAAGAATGAATAACACCGGCAAAACTCAACATACAACAATAACAAAACATACCAAAACTTACACAGCAACCTAAGCAAGATATAACAAAATTTTAGAAATAGAGAACAAATCATTTTAAGTTATTAAGAATTTTCTATGAATTTTCTAAGCTAAAAACACATCAAAACACTAGTTAATTACTTAACAAATTTTCATGAACAGAAATAGTATCTAAAACCTATCCTGAGAATTAGTATACTAAAAATGAAATTTTACAGAATTGGTTTCACTGGATTTGGACAATTATTGAAAGAGATATACATTTTCTAATTTAGAAGATACATAAAATATCCTTTAATTAATTAACAGATCTTTGCTACAGATACAAGGTTGAAACTAATTTTAGTAAATACCACATTTAAAATGAAAATTAACAGCACTGGATTCAAGCGATTTAGATAAAAATTGAATTAGTTATGCATTTTCTAAGTTTAAATGAATTAATAGTGCGACAGAAAACACATTACAGAAATACTAAAGCATTTATTCCTTTTTCTACCCACAGCCAACTAGCCCCGACATCGGCGGGCCTTGTGCGGCGCCGACCAGACAGACACCGCGAAGGTGATGTCGGCGTATTCTAAGAATACGTTTTGACATATCAAAGTGTACTTCTAACATATACTCACGCAGAAATCGTTTCCAACAGAGAAAACGTATCGCCAAGGGTTACACACCCACTAACGACAAAGATGGGCCCATATGGCAATGACACAAAGGGTTTTAAACCGGTGCGAGTTAAGATTTTAACCGCGTTTATCTCGAGGCCCACAAGTCATACTCACGGATCAAAGATTGCTTAAACGCTAAAGACGGGGTTATCACCTAACCCGCGGCGACTTCTTTGGAGCCCGTCTTGTGGCGCGCGACGGCGAGGTAGGCGAATCGGTGAAGGAGAGGCGCTCGGGCTCGAGTGACACCTCGGTGCGCAGCAACCTCACGAACTTGTTGGCGGCGACGCGAGTCCGATGGTCGACGGAATCGGGCTCGCGGCGGCCGAAGCGGAGACGAAGAAGAGGCTTCCGAGGCGAGCCACTACGGTCCACGAAGACTTGGGAGGCACGCCTAGAGATCGCGATGGCACCAGAACGATCGCCCACGATCCTCGATGACGGAGGAGGACGGTGGCGCCGGATTGATCGGCGGCGGATCACCGTGCTCGGAGAAGAAGGGGTCGCACACCTCGTGATGCACCAAAGACACAAACGAACCCACCGTGAGCATCGGTGGAGCATTGCGATCAAGTGGAACCAAACTCGAGGCTTGAGACTCACGAATGCTAGCAAGCTCGCGGGGCCGAGGCCGCGGGCGAAGACGATGAAGTTGCTCGGCGATCCACCGGATGCCGATGATCCGGATGGGCAAAATGGAGGCGGCGAATGGAGTGGATCACTATGGTGCGGACGCGGGCTCAAAGCGGCTCCGATTAGGCGGTATTACGCCGGGTTCTTCTCGGCCGAGGAGGAAATTTGGGCGGAGAAGCGAGAATGGGCGCGAAGGATAGTGGATGGGCTCGGTGGGTAGACGAGACCCCGCGATGCTTCTCGGACTGACACGAGGACAAAAAGGTGGCAGCGACGAGGTACGTGGCGAGCATGCGTGTGTGGCCGTGAACTCCGGTGAGGTGCGGAGAAGACGAGGGCGGACCTGCCAGGTAGGGTCCACATGTCGATGACGCGCGTCGGCGGTGCGAACCAGAGTCAAGCGTGGCGTGATCAGTTGGTCTGACTCGATCAAGAGAATGTCGACCGCTGGATCTGAAATGGACGGCTGAGATTGGTGTATGCATTCGGACAGGTCGACGAGACACGCAATATGGACCGTGCGATCTTCATCGGACGGCTGACAGCCATCGGGCTCGCACGGTGCAACTAGGTGGTGCGACCGAGTCAAGTGGTGCGGGTCGGACTCGAGCCTGAGTTGGGTTCGGGCCCGATAAACAGTGATTTCAGGTTTGATTTTCAAAAGGCTGAGCGGGTTTGGGGAATTTTTAGAGATAGCTCCCGAGCTCCAAAATTTCTGAAATTTTTATGGGAGCTTGCTAGGACAGAGGACAACCTTGTGTAATTTTTCCAGAACTTTTAATGCAATGCATTGTTCTACAGAAAATTCACAAGCTGCTGTACAGGGAGTTTGACCAGATTTCAAACAGAGTTGACTTGGCCATTTGAAATAGCAAACAAAATCTAAAAATTGTGAAATAATTCAGGGAGGTAGATAAGATGATCAAGATGATAGGAAAAATAATTTCAGAGGATGATCACAAGTTTGAAGGCTAAGAATTTGCTGACAACAATTTCCATTCACAAGAATTAAATTCTAAAAATTGGAAATTGCTAGGAAAAATTGTAGAAACTCTCAAATGATTTCATGAGGCATCAAAAGTTTCTATTTCTCCTCATAATTTACATTTGAAATACAAACCCTAAGTTAGGGCTGTTACAAATCTCCCCCCTTACAGGAATCTCGCCCCGAGATTCTGATCACTATGAGAAGAAGGATGGGTAATCTGCTCGGAGACGATCCTCCCGCTCCCAAGTGGCTTCATCCTCGGAGTGGTTCGACCACTGAACTTTAAGGAACTTGATCACACGGTTCCTTGTTCTGCGTTCAGCTTCTTCGAGGATACGAATGGGGCGCTCACGATAAGATAGATCTTCCTGCACATCAATATTTTCCAAAGCGTCTCCTCAATCCGAACACGAAGGCACTTTTTCAATTGTGACACATGGAAAACATCATGCACCCTCAAGTGTAGCCGGCAACTCTAACTTGTAAGCAACAGCCCCACTTTATCGATGACGCGATATGGTCCAACATACCGAGGAGCCAACTTGCCCTTGACACCGAAACGACGATGTCGCTTCAAAGGTGAGACTTTGAGATACACAAAGTCATTGGGCTGGAAACTCAACTCACGGCGACGTCGATCTGCATAGCTCTTCTGCCTGGACTGAGCTACGCGCAAGTGCTCACGAATCAACTGCACTTGACTTTCAGCCTCATTGATGGAATCTGGACCAAAGAACTGCCTTTCACCAGTTTCTGACCAGTTCAACGGTGTTCTGCAGCGCCGTCCATACAAGGCCTCAAATGGTGCCATACCGAGACTAGCCTGGAAGCTGTTGTTGTAGGAGAACTCGGCAAGCGGTAGGCACTTCTCCCAATTCTTTCCATAGGAAAGAACACAAGCACGGAGCATGTCTTCAAGCACCTGATTGACGCGCTCCGTCGACCATCGATCCCGAGGATGATAGGTCGAAATTTGACGAAAGACGGGTCCCCATGGCTTCCTGCAGACTATGCCAAAACCGAGAGGTGAACAGAGAACCACGATCTGACACAATTGTTCGTGGCACACCATGCAGACTCACAATGCGGGATATGTAAAGATCCGCTAACTGATTCACATCAATCTTCGATCGCACTGGAAGGAAATGAGCCACCTTCGTCAATCGATCGATGATAACCCATAATGCATCCTTCCCTGCAGGAGTACGGGGTAGACCAGTGACGAAGTCCATGCCTACAGAATCCCACTTCCATTCTGGTACTGGCAAAGGCTGAAGGAGACCTGCTAGACGCTGATGCTCGGCCTTGACGCGACAACATATGTCACATCTGGCCACGAACCTGGCAATCTCGCGCTTCATGCGAGTCCACCAGAATCTCTGACGCAGATCTTGGTACATTTTAGTGGCCCCGGGATGGATGGACAAAGGCGAATAATGGGCCTCCTGAAGAATCAAATCCCGCAAATCTGGGACCTTTGGGACCACAAGACGCTGCCCAAACCATACAACACCGTGCTCATCTTCTGTGAAACACTTGGCTGATCCATTCCTGATGTTCTGCTTGATTTTACCCACACCATCATCTGATTGCTGTGCTGCCTTGATTTGATCCACCAAGGTCGGTTGCACAACCAAGACAGCAAGGGAACCATGCTCAACCAAACCCAAGTTGAGACGCTGAAATTCTGCAAGAAGTGCGAGTTCTTTGCTCTTGGATTATCAAAGTATTGCAATACACCTTTCGCTAAGTGCATCAAGAACTACATTGGCCTTGCCAGTGATCTCGAATACCCATGTCATAATCTTTGATCAATTCTAGCCATCTCCTCGCTCGAGGTTCAGATCTGGCCGAGTGAACAAGTATTTCAAACTCTTGTGGTGGAATACACCTCACGCTGATTCCGATCGATAATGCCGCCAAATCTTGAGTGCATGAACCACAAGACAAGCTCTAGATCATGGGTGGGATAGTTGAGCTCATGAGGTCTCAATCGCTCGATGCATAGGCAAGCGCCTTGCCTTCCCGCATAAGAACACATCCAAGTCCTCGACGAGAGGCATCGCAATAAATATCGAAGCTCTTGTGGATATCGGGAAGAGTAAGGATGGGTGAAGTCAATCGCTGTTTGAGCTCCCAAAGCTCTCATCACAAGCAGAGGACCACACAAATTTCTTGTCCTTCTTGAGCAATTCATTCATCGGCTGCGATCTTGGAGAAGTTCTCGATAAAGCGGTAGTAGCCCGCTAAACCAAGAAAACTCCGCACATCGATGGATGACTTGGCCGCCCCAAGATAGAACATCACCGACCTTGCTTTGGGATCCACAACTATGCCTCCACTGAAAGAACATGGCCCAAGAATGCCACTTCCTTCAACCGAACTCACATTTGCTGAACTTCGCATATAGCTGGTGCTCCCGCAATTTTCCCAAAACAATCTTGAGATGCTCAGCATGCTCTTCTTCAGTCTTGGAATAAATAAGAATATCATCAATGAAGACCACCACAAATTTGTCCAAAAACTCCATGAATATTGAATTCATTAAGTTCATGAACAAAGCTGGAGCATTGGTTAAGCCAAAGGACATGACGGTGTACTCGCATGCACCATAACGAGTAGTGAAAGTCGCTTTGAATATCTTCAGATCGATCCTCGACTGATGATACCCCATTCTCAAATCAATCTTTGAGAACACACAGGCTGCGATTAAGCGATTAAACAGATCATCAATGCGGGGCAGAGGATATTTGTTCTTCACCGTCACCTCATTGAGAGGACGTTAATCAACACACATGCGCAAAGTCTTGTCCTTCTTCTTCACAAAGAGCACCGGACAACCCCAAGGAGATGAGCTAGGACGGATGAAACCCTTTGCTTGAAGCTCACCTAATTGCTTCTTCAATTCCTCCAATTCATTGGGAGGCATCCGATACGGCGCCTTCGAGATAGGGGCAGTACCGGGCAGCAACACGATGACAAACTCCAGATCTCGAACCGGAGGCATCCCAGGTAAATCATCAGGAAAAACATCCTCAAAGTCAGATACTATGGGAACATCCTCGAATGCATGGTCAAGCCGCCTCTAATGCACATAGATGTGGCCCCGTAGGCGCGCGAAAATCCGACCTGCTCGCCTGAAGGGCTAGTGAGATAGACAATCTTCCTGGCACAATCGATTTGCCCCAAGTGCTGGGACAACCAATCCATGCCAAGAATCACATCCAGACTCGCTGAACTGAGCAGAATAAGAGTTGCCAAAAATCCCACTCCTTTGACTATGATAGGAACATCCCGACATCAGTAAATCGCTCTCATTTCCGACCCGAGAGCGGATGAGCAAAGTAATCCCAAAGGAACACAAAGAAGACCACTAGCCGCAGCAAATGATCTTGAAATAAAAGAATGCGATGCTCGTAATCAAATAATACTGCAGCAGGACGAGAATTAACAAGAAGTGTACCCATCACGACATCTGGCGCCTCCTGAGCCTCCTCGGTGAAAGGTGGTTGACTCGACCATTGCCGCACTCGGTCTTCGGATAATCTTACGTCGGTGGGTGACCACTCCCCTGCCGCGTCCTCCATTAGGACGAGGCTACCGCAACACTCGAGGGCAAGCGTTGGCGTAGTGGCCCTTGTTGTGGCAATAAAACAAGTAACCTCGGCCGCCGGATTGCGGAGGCCGTTCGTCTTTGGATCGCAGCGCGCGTGGTGAAACACGGCTGCGGTGGACGAGGAGCTGGTGCAGATGTCCTCGGCGCCGGTGGAGCAAAAGAACGGGCCAATGGTGTTGGCCCAGCCCGAGGACGAATGAGGCTGGTGTGAGTAGACTGATGGGCCTCCCATTTGCGCTTGCGGGACTCGCCCAGCGCCTTTGCCTTATGCTCAGCAACAATGGCCTTATCTACCAAGGCCTGAAAGTCAGAGAAGTCTACAATAGATAGCTTGTCCTGCAACTCCTCGGACAAGCCATCCATAAACTTCTCCTGCTTAGCCTCATCTGAGGCCACCTCCCCTGGAGCATAACGAGCCAAATGATTGAACTCGCATGTGCTCAAAGTCACGCATTTGCGCCCTTGCTTGAGCGCGAGGAATTCTTTCTTCTTTAGCTTCATCAGGCCATCGGGGATGTGGGCCCGACGAAAAGCCGACCTGAACTCCTCCCATGCGACCACATGGCCCGCGGGCTGCATGGCTAGATAGTTCTCCCACCATGAGAGTGTCGCGCCCTCAAGCTGGTGGGACGCGAAGAGCGCCTTATCCTGTGCCTGGCACTGGGCTATGTTGAGCTTTCGCTCAACCATGCGCAGCCAATCATCCGCATCAAGAGGGTCCTCGGAGCGGGAGAAAGTCGGCGGCTGTGTACGGAGGAACTCTGCAAGTCCCCCACGAGTCTGGTGTCCGCCACCACCGGCAGGAGTGGAGGTATTCCTAGCAATAACCTCCAAGATGCGCGTCTGATCCATGCGGTTTCGCTCGATCGGCGAGAACCTCACCATGGTCGGAGGAGGGGAAGCTCTCATCATGACCAGCCTGGCTGATCGCCACGCGTTCTCCCGGCCATCCTGTTTCACTAAGACAAGTTAACAATAGCCGGAAAACACGAAGTCGACAACCCACTACAAATAACTTACTAACAGCACAAAACAAACACAAGACTTTTAAGTTACAAAACCAATTGACAAAAATCAGACACTTAGCAAACTCATACATATCTTACCCTTATGTCCCCCCACAAATTTTAATTAAAATAATTCTCTATGGTTCTCCCAAAGACTGATTCTACCGGTAGTAACTATCTTTTGAAAGGAAAGAGAGAAACCAAGTTTTTAAACTGAAATTAGAGTAAGATGAGAGTAGAAGGCTAGGATAGATAAGGAGTAAAATCTGAGACCCTGCCTAAGTTTTCATAAACCCTTTTTATATTTTGCAAATAAGCCTTTCCAAAATATACTAAGGACGACTATGCTTGGGTTGCTACGGTCAGAATGGCTTTGATACCAACTTTGTGAGGACCCCAATTTATTTGACTTGTAATGCTTAACCAACCACCTGGTCCTAGCATCACAAATCAAATAAATTGATCCTCGAGATATGTATACTTCCTGAGCGATATACACACCTGTTACAAAATTAGACATCAACTCCATTCCAAACATAGAGTCCAAACACCACACTACCAAACGGAAGATAAACAAATAGTAGAGTTATTACAGACAAAGGCCGACAGGCCACAAGATACACAAATAAACAAGACGGACAACGGAAGCAAAAGTGCCATAAGATGGCTATAATCAAAGCCAATCAGCATGCCTCCAACCCACAAGGCATCTGACCGGACCGCCAAGTCTAGTCGTCCACGAAACGGCAACACAGCTCACAGAAGTGAGGCCCTTGGGGCTCACCTTCTTCCTCTACAACAAAAACATTAAGCAAAGCACCTGAGTACAAAGATTGTCTTTGTACCCGCAAGACTGACGTGTGAACTAGCGCACTGTTCATATGCTACATGCGAGCTTGTTTGGTGGAGGCCATATGTTTCATTTGCATAAAGCCAATTTTCATTTGCAATAATATAATACGCTTAGAAGGCAAGTTTGCAATTCGTTTTAATCTGAAATAACAATAAGGATATTAATAACAAAGAGTAAAGGTAACCAACCTAGAAGTGACTATCCCAATAGTCACCACAACAATAGCACGAATCCCAGATTCGTACCACCCATCAAGTTTTAATTTAAATTGTTGTAGTCTAGTTCTTACGGGGCGTATCCGAGCGTGTCCATAACCTAGGACAAGGCTATTCGAATAGTTTTAACCTGCAGGGTATACCAATGTACCCACACTTGAGCATCGCCTTTAAGCCAAAGCACACTTCCGAAGGTATCTTTGTACGGCTAAGTCCTACGAGACTTTTTCCAATATTGTGTATTAACTACGAGCCGCTCGTATGGATAGAAATCCATACGCTTACATGGTAAAGCCGAAAAGGCAACTACCCACTCAGATAAATCTTTCGGACAACTACCATGCTCCCACCTCCATCCCTCCTGCGACCTCCTGCGACCGGAGCCAATACACGCCAAAGTACTAGGTCAAGAGAGGTCCCATATACTCTAGTGTGGTTAGCACGCAAAATGCTCGATGCGGTGGCGCAAGTAACTCGGTCCTTAACTCGACTCGGGCACCTTTCGATCACACCCAACAGATCACACCAGTCTTACCATTGTGCCCAAGTCTAAATCATTTTTGTTTTCATTTTTAATTTTGCAATTAAACATAGCGAAATGCTTGAAACATAAAGTTATAGAAAATTTTGTGTGATCAAGGTTACCGACTAAAGTCGATAACCGCTTGATTCTACCGACGACTAAGCATGTCTAAGCAAATTGACCGGACCTACTAAGTGACAAGAGATCATCCAATGATTTCTAATCACAAAGAAATAACCTAGGCTCGGTAGTAGAGGAATATCATTTGCCTACAGATTATGCATCTAAAGGATTATCTAACCAATTTAACACAAATTAAGCGATGCATACATACAGTTGAAACAAAATATTAGACTTTAAAATACTGGGATTAGCATGATCAAACTGCTTGCCTGGCTGCTGTTGCTCAGAATGCTCAACCTGTTGTAGAGGATCGCTCTCAGGGTTACCGCAAATATCGAATCCTAACGATTGAACAAATAACAGCGAATAAGAATGAATAACACCGGCAAAACTCAACATAAAACAATAACAAAACATACCAAAACTTACACAGTAACCTAAGCAAGATATAACAAAATTTTAGAAACAGAGAACAAATCATTTTAAGTTATTAAGAATTTTCTATGAATTTTCTAAGCTAAAAACACATCAAAACACTAGTTAATTACTTAACAAATTTTCATGAACAGAAACAGTATCTAAAACCTATCCTGAGAATTAGTATACTAAAAATGAAATTTTACAGAATTGGTTTCACTGGATTTGGACAATTATTGAAAGAGATATACATTTTCTAATTTAGAAGATACATAAAACATCCTTTAATTAATTAATGATCTTTGCTACAGATACAAGGTTGAAACTAATTTTAGTAAATACCACATTTAAAATGAAAATTAACAGCACTGGATTCAAGCGATTTAGATGAAAATTGAATTAGTTATGCATTTTCTAAGTTTAAATGAATTAACAATCATGACAAATCACATTACGAAATACTAAAGCATTTATTCCTTTTTCTACCCACAGCCAACTAGCCCCAGACTCGATCATGGCGGGCGTGGCGCGACCAGACAGCCCGCCCACCGAAGGTGATGTCGAAGGCGTATTCTAAGAATACGTCTTTGACATATCAAAGTGTACTTCTAACATATACTCACAGAGAAATACGTTTCCAAACGGAGAAAACGTATCGCCAAGGGTTACACACCCACTAACTGACAGCATGGGCCCATATGACAGCGACACAAAGGGGTTTTAAACCGGTGCAGGTTAAGATTTTAACCGCGTTTTATCTCTGAGGGCCCACAAGTCATACTCACAGATCAAAGAGTGCTTAAACGCTAAAGACAGGGTTATCACCTAACCCGCGGCGACTTGTTTGGAGCCCGTCTTGTGCGCGCGACGGCGAGGTAGGCGAACTGGTGAAGGAGAGGCGCTCCGGGCTCGAGAGTGACACCTCCAGGTGCGCAGCAACCTCACGAACTTGTTGGCGACGACGCGGAGTCCGATGGTCGACGGAATCGGGCTCGCGACGGCCGGAAGCGGAGACGAAGAAGAGGCTTCCGAGGGCGAGCCACTACGGTCCACGAGAAGACTTGGGGAGGCGCGCCTAGGGATCGCGATGGCACTAGGAACGATACGCCCACGATCCTGATGACGGAGGAGGACGGTGGCGCCCGGAATTGATACGGCGGCGGATCACCGTGCTCGGAGAAGAAGGGGGTCGCACACCCTCCGTGATGCACCAAAGACACAAACGAACCCACCGTGAGCATCAGTGGAGCATTGCGATCAAGTGGAACCAAACTCTGAGGCTTGAGACTCACCAGAATGCTAGCAAGCTCGCGGGGCCGAGGCTGCCGGAAGCGAAGACGATGAAGTTGCTCCAGGCGATCCACTGGATGTTGATGATCCGGGATGGGCAAAATGGAGGCGGCGAATGGAGTGGATCACTATGGTGCGGACGCGGCTCAAAGGCGGCTCCGATTAGGCGGTACTACGCTCGGGTTCTTCTCCGGCCGAGGAGGAAATTTGGGCGGAGAAGGCGCGAGAATGGACGCGAAGGATAGTGGATGGGCTCGGTGGGTAGATGAGACCCCGGCGATGCTTCTCGGACTGACACGAGGACAAAAAGGTGGCAGCGACGAGGTACGTGGCGAGCATGCGTGTGCGGCCGTGAGCTCCGGTGAGGTGCGGAGAAGACGAGGGCGGACCTGACAGGTAGGGTCCACATGTCAGCGACGGCGTCGAAGCGGTGCGAACCAGAGTCAAGCGTGGCGTGATCAGTTGGTCTGACTCGATCAAGAGAATGTCGACCGCTGGATCTGAAATGGACGGCTGAGATTGGTGTATGCATTCGGACAGGTCGACGAGACACGCAATATGGACCGTGCGATCTTCATCGGACGGCTGACAGCCATCGGGCTCGCACGGTGCAACTAGGTGGTGCGACCGAGTCAAGTGGTGCGGGTCGGACTCGAGCCCGAGTTGGGTTCGGGCCCGATAAACAGTGATTTCAGGTTTGATTTTCAAAAGGCTGAGCGGGTTTGGGGAATTTGTAGAGATAGCTCCCGAGCTCCAAAATTTCTGAAATTTTTATGGGAGCTTTCTAGGACAGAGGACAACCTTGTGTAATTTTTCCAGAACTTTTTATGCACTGCATTGTTCTACAGAAAATTCACAAGCTGCTGTACAGGGAGTTTGACCAGATTTCAAACAGAGTTGACTTGGCCATTTGAAATAGCAAACAAAATCTAAAAATTGTGAAATAATTCAGGGAGGTAGATAAGATGATCAAGATGATAGGAAAAATAATTTCAGAGGATGATCACAAGTTTGAAGGCTAAGAATTTGCTGACAACAATTTCCAATCACAAGAATTAAATTCTAAAAATTGGAAATTGCTAGGAAAAATTGTAGAAACTCTCAAATGATTTCATGAGGCATCAAAAGTTTCTATTTATCCTCATAATTTACATTTGAAATACAAACCCTAAGTTAGGGATGTTACACTTTTACATCATCTAGTCCTACCCATGCACTAGCCCAGCAAATGAACACCCTCAGTTCACCCGGGTACACCCCCGTCAAGTGATGAATTCGCAGTTATGTCGGCAAGCTTTTTGCCCAACGCCTCAGTGAAGGGAGCCCCTTCAGACATGCCTACCTGGTCATGCCAGCACTACTACGGCCTACCAATGTGCAAGGCTAGTTTTCAATGACTTAATTAGCTAATACCGTCCCAAACCAGCACATGTGGTTGTACGCTTATGCTTAGGTTGGATATACCGACGTTCAGTCCTTAACTGACCCGGGCGAGAATCTCCCTCTATATACTTGTGAGACTCTTCTCTCACATTTCTCAGAATACAATATAACTCGTCCGCACTGAAAACTTGATTTTTATTTTATTTTTATATAAAATAACAGAGGTACACCCCTCTAGACTTTCTTTTCAAAACTCCCAAATTCATGTTCATCATATCGTTCCAGTAGGCATTTGTGCAATGTTCGCACTTAAAACTCCCAATTTGACATTATCTATTGCCTAAACCATATCCTAATGGCTACAACAGTAAGGGAATCAATATTTCAAGTAAATTCATGCATCAATTAGGATTACAATTACTTTTACCCCAAACATAGCAATTTTATATCAAACATACACGCATGCATAATAGATTTTTACGAAAGAAAGTACAATTATTAAAATAGTATGATCAACATGGTCAAAGAGGTTGCTTGCCTTATGCTGGTTGTTCTGAATAGGAGGTTGGATGGTCGTCGAAAATATCGTTCGAACAATCGATGTCTAATCAAAAGAGGCAAAAACAAATTAAATATGGCAAATTAATTTAAACAGTAAAAAATACAAATATTTTTTTTATTCAGGTAGAGCATGATTTTAGATGAATTCATAAAAAAGAATCACTCATTTGGAGTTTTTATGCAAAAGTTATTAAGGTTTCAATTTTCTTTGGTTTGAAAATTCTACAAAAATGGAAAAGGTGATGTCGATGACGTACTTTCTGATTTTTACATTTTCTAGCTGAGAAATCATATTCATTCCTACATTCTCGTGAGGTTTACACATTCTAGTGAAGAAAATGTATTTTCTTTAAGACTGAAAGCGACTTTTCTATTTTCTTCTTATTTTTCATTAATCTTATAGGTGGGATCTACATGTCAGTGACTCATCTGTAAATAACGCTTAGAATTAGATTTTCTTTAATCGTTTCGGCTTGGTCCCATATGTCATAGTCTAGTTACTCTTAAACACTATCATTTAGTGCTAAGGAGAGTTTAAATCTTGTGGGTACCATTGGCAAAGAGAGAGAGAGAGCGAAGAGTAGCTGAGCTGCGCGCATGGCTGAGCACCATGGTGAGCTCATCGCCGACGATCGGAGCGACGATGAGGCTCAGGAAGGCCAAAAATGGAATCCTCTCTCGACGGTGATGCCACTGGGTGGTGGTAGGTGCTGGGGAGATGACCGGAGGTGGAGCTACGTAGAGAAGAGTAGCGGAGCTCCTCGGGCTCAAAGTGGTTTTTCACGTTTGAACCAAATCGGCGGTAAGTGAGTGTGCACATTAGCTTCAAGGTGCTATTGCGATACTATCAGTAGCGGCTTGGGGAAAAATGGTCACCGGAGTGGTGGCAACAAGGCTCCTGGCAGTGGCACCATGACTGGCTACAATGAATCCTATGAGACGATAGCTAATCCTCAGACCTAACACACAAAAAAGCTTTAGGGAACTACTAGAAGCTCACCCGAGGCTCTAAAGGCATTGGAGAATGACTAGAGTGGTGGGGCGGTGTTGAACAGTGGTGGCGCAAAGAAGGCTCCCGTCGATAGCTCGTTGCAGGGGTGTAGATGCTACAAGGAGGTGTGCATTAGCTTGCATGCATCCCAAGGATGGTGGGGATGGGAGGAATCAATAGGGGACTCACCGTGTTGGTGGCTAACTAGAAAATGGTTATGACGGCCAGAAATGAGGAAGAAGATCGATCAAGAGGATTCTTCATAGTTGAAGCTTCATTAACAGAGGGAAAAGCATCAGTGAGGTGTAAGACACGATATGATGCAAGAAAGGGTGGTTCAAGCTCACCCGATAGCTGGAAACGAAGATGCTTCAGAATGGGTGCACGCCGAAGGTGAGGAAGACGATGCTTTGTCAGAGCTACGGGGTCCTCGGGGCTACATTGAGCAATGAAGGAGCATCAGTGAGGTCAGAGGCGCATGATGACTCGGTTGGCGAGGGCAAGGAAGCTCACCAGAGGAAATGGCGTTGCGGAGCCCACTTATCAGCATCGAGAATGACGCAGTCGTTCCTAGCGAATCAAGGCACGAGGCACACTGATTCTGTGCGAGGAGCGAGAGTAGCAAGCTAGGATCACCATGACACGGTTGGGGGTTTAAATATGGGGGTTTTACAAAAAAAATTGTGAGGGCTCCTGGCCTAGTACAGTTGCTTTTGTAAATTTTCCAGAACTTTATCTTGTCTGTGAATTTCTCAAAAATTCATGTAAGTTTCCGCTTTTCATGAAATGCATTATTGCTTTAGATGAAATTTTCTCAAAAGGTCAATAAATTTCTCCCTAAGCAAATATGCCTATAATTATTCTCTCACCTATTTTTATTCTGTTTTCCCTACAATTCTTACAAGTTCATGTTTGTACGAAATTTCATTATTTATTTTATACCAAAAGTTCAACAAGCATGCATAAATGATTTTCCTTATGGAATAATACCCCAAAATTATTTTCTTATTTATTTTCACTATGTGTCCCCAAAATGGAAATTTTGGGATGTTACAGAGAAGGGCTCACCGACGACGAGGCACGCGTGGAAAAGCTCAGTAGAACCCAAAAATGGATTGAGGGTACTCATGCGATGCTAGGGGATGTAAAGTTGGCCGGAGTGGTGCCCTAAATCGGCAGCACGATGGCGACGAGTGAAGGTGCTCCTTGGGTCTATAATGCATTTTGCGTTGGGGCATTCCTTGGGCAAATTGAGTAGTGCACTAGACTCAGTGAACCTTTGTGATGCCAGTCGGTCAGACACAGAGACCTAGGGTCATCGGAGGTGCGCCGACGGCATGCAACTATGGTGGTACCATGACTGACTAAGGGAAAAGCTCATTAGGAACTCAGCCTTGCTAACTTAATGTGTGTGTGAGGTTCGGGTGCTCACCATGATCACAATGGTGCAGAAGATGAGGTTGGAGGGGTTCTGGAATGGCTTGTCAATGTTGAGCCACGGCGAAGTAGAGACGCTGGTAGCTCACCACAGTAATGGAGACGCTACGAGAAGCTTTGCGTTAGGTTATTGAGGTGCTAAGGAGGGTGTAGATGCGAGGAATTGGACTAAGTCTCACCGGGCTTCGAAGAAAAATGGAAATGATGGTAGTGGCCATGAATGAGGAAGATGAAGTATGGCTAGGATTCGAGGCAAGATTGTTTTGCATTAAGTGGGGTAAAGTGTCAGTAGGGTATGGAATAGGTGATAACACAGTTGTCTTGAGCTCAAACTCACCAGAGAGACTAGAACACGATGGTGAGCTTGAGTGCACGCTGGTGCTGAGGAGAAGGTGGTCAGAACCGTGCTACAAGACTCCTAGGGCTGCAGCAAGCACAGAGAAGATGTGAGTGAAGCACGAGGATCGCAATGACACAGGTGTCGTGGTTGAGGAAGCTCACTAGAGCAAGAACGAGGAGGAGGCGTCCTCACCAGCATCGAGATTGGCGCATGTGTTCCCGCGAAACCAAGGAGCTGTGAAGCTCAGGCTAGCACGAAATGGAATGGGGCGAGCTGAGGAACAAGGTACGCGCAATGGGCCTTATGTAGGTGGGACAATTTCACGAGAAGAATGACAAGATGCGAGTGGCCAGTGCAAGAAACTCATGCCCCTGCCTTTGGCGTCTCCGCCAGAGCAGGGCTGGTGTGGCATTATGGCGGTAGATAGCATGGGTGGAGTCAGGCGGAGGGTGACGAGGTGGTTGACTGGCGAAAACCGTGGGCAGTGAGGTGAAACGATGGGCGAACGGGCAGAGCTAGCATGAGTGCGCACTAGCACGGGCGAGCGAAGGTCGAAGAAAGGTTCTAGCAAGTGGGGCCCACCTGCCAGCGAGAGGAGAGAGAGTTTAAATTAGGATTTTGGGATTAAAAGGCTAACGGTTTTGCTGAAGTTTTATACCAGGAAAACAAAGTCCAAATTTTACAAAAAAATTTCTAAGGGCTCCTGACCTAGTATAGTTGCTTTGGTAAATTGTCCAGAGCTTGATCTTGTTTGTGATTTTCTCAAAAATTTATACAAGTTTCTATTTTTCATGTAAACACATTGTTACTATTAATGAAAACTCACAAAATATGCTCAAATAATTTCTTTCTTATGCAAGCCTGCCTAAAATTATTCTCTCACTTATTTTCATTCTGTTTTTCCTAAAATTCTTACAATTTCCTGTTTGTATGAATTTAATTATCTGCTCTACATAAATATTTCAAAAATCATGCATAGAAATTTTCCTCATGGAGTATGCCCAAAATTTACTTTCTAATTTATTTTGACCAAGTCTTCCCAAAAATGGTAATTTTTGGGATATTATAGAATAATGTCAACTTCAGTTTTTCGAATGCGAATCTCGCATAATTGCTTAGCCGGGCCATAGTCTTTCATAAAATTGTATAAATGATGACATGATAAATATGAATTTGAGAGTTTTGAAAAGAAAGTCCAAAGGGGTGTACCTCTGTTATTTTGTAAAAAAATAAAAGTGAAAACCCTAGTTTTCGACATGGGCGAGTTATATTATATTCTGAGAAGTGTGAGAGAGGAGTCCCACAAGTACATAGGGGAGATTCTCGCTTGGGTCAATTAAAGACCGAACGCCAGCAGCTCCCATCTAAGGCTAAGAGTACAACCACATGTGCCGGTATGAGACGACATTAGCTAATTAAGTAATTGAAAACTAGTCTTACATGTTGGTAGGTCGCAGTAGTGCGAGCATGTGTGATTGCTCGAAGGGCTCCCTTCACCACGATGTTGGGCATAAAGCTTGCCAACACAACGGTGAATGCCTCACTTGACGAGGGGTACCTAGGTGAAGTGAGGATGATCATTCACTAGGCTAGTGCAAGGATAGGGCTAGATGATGTAAAGGCTTCGACACGTGCTCTAGACTGCTTACCGAAGGTAGTGAGCGGTGGTATCGACAGATGCCAAACAAACTAGAGAACTTGTGTGCTATGGGTAAAGTTGTACACCCTGCAGAGTGTAAATCTATCTAAATAGCTATGCTCGCAGTTATGAGCATGCTTAGTGCAGACTTAATGGGTATAGTCTTGATTTTCATAAAAACAGTTTCATTGCAAACATGGGAAATGTTGGGTTGGTTTATATTTGAGTTGAGTGCTATTTCTATGACTGAAAATAAAATATTGCTCGCAGCCGAGGAGGGTTGCGAGTTGTTGATTATTTAATTACTTACCTGTTGTCTTTTAATTTACCTATTTAACTACTCTTTAAAAATTTTATTGCAAAATACTACGTATTGATATTGCAAATAAAATCTACTTAATGCAAAATAACTTGTAGTATAGTGATGAGGACATCAACCCTAAGGATGCAACCACTGTTTCGACCTGCTGCACGACATCCTCTACTTCAACCACATCCTCTCCGATGGGACTATCGGCTACGGCAATTCCATATAATCCAATTGGGCCGAGCTACTACTACATCCCATGGTGCTGCATCACCTATTGTTGGCCCACAGACTATGTAATATATTGGCCGACAACTTGGCCCATCTAGTGATCGGCCACCCCTAGGCCTATACTATTCAAGCGAGCACTATTCATGCATGAACAGTACTATGAACAGTACCTCACCTAGGGTTTGCACCTCCTGGCCGCCCTCCTCATATAGGAGCCATCGCCCTTTAGTTCAATTTGAGGTTTTTTATTAGATTATTCTGCATAGCAGTTTCGCCAGTCGTTCGGTTTGAGAAACCCCAATTTTGTTAGCTTCATTTTTATTCGCAATACAGATTGTATCTTCTACTCTCTTGCTTGTGTTCAACAGAGCAGTGGTATAATGATTGCGAGGGGTTCGATCTGTTCGGGTCAGAGCCCTTGGATCATCAACGTCATGTTCTCCACAATCGACGTATCAGTACCTTTCGGAAGATCGAGCCACACTCACATTAGGTGGTATCAGAGCGAAAGTTGCCCGTTAGGTAATCACAATTTTTTCCCTTTTTGATTAGTTGTTGTTCATCGTCCTAAAAACTGTAGAAAATTAGCCCCACAAAAATAATTTGTTTGTCGTGTGCTTTCGCTGTCCCATCACCCCTTGTGCCTTGCAATTTTCTTTTCGGTATTCTGCTTGTTGAATTTTTTTTGCATCATCGTGTCAGTTCCTGATTTCTAGTTTAGTTAGAGTCTAGTTCGTCATTGCCTAGTTGCATCTTGTGTGTTTTCTTTGTCTAGCTTTGTCTTTGTGTCAAACCACTGTCACATCAACTCCATCTTGTGTCGCGCCAAACTATCCGCTGCCATCCCTACCGCGCCTCCACAGATCGCTCCCATGGCAAACCATCTGCTACCATCCCTACCACCACCACCAATCATTGCCGCGACAACCCAAAATCCCCCACAAATCTGCAAGTTCATCTTCCCTATCGTCGCTTCTATCTGGCTTCAGCGGCCACCCCACCACCCCTGCCGCAGCACCAAAACACAAGACATCATCTCCTGTTGCGACAGCCCCAGCATGGCCATCTCTTGCCGCGATAACCCCAGCGCTGCCAACTCCTACCGCGGTAATCCATCGCTACTGCCGCCACTGTTCTTGCGCTGCCATGGCACCCAGTATATCTAACCAAGGCGGTTTGTGCCGAAGTGGATTTCAGTTGTGCCGAACTGAATTAGGTCTTGGCCGAAAGTTGGCTTTGGATTGCAGAAGAAGAAACAGAGATTGATTTCGGTTGTGTTGAAAGAGAGGAAAAGAAAAAAAAAAGGAAGAAAGAAAGAAAGAAACAGAGAGAATTTGATTTCGTGCTCGAGAGAGAAAAAAAGAGGAAAAAATCATAAAAGAAAAAGAGAAAAGAAAAGAGAAAAGAAACAAAAGAGAGAGTCCTCTGTTCTGAAAATTGAAAAGGATGTCAAATCATGGCCCAATCTAGTTAAAATTAGTGGAGCCCTTCTTCAGATAGCCAGAAGCTACCACAAAAAAATTGAGCAAGTTTGGCCCAAGGGATCAAAAGATATAGCAGTTTGAAGTTGAAACCGAAACGAATTCGAGTCCGTTTCCGACACACCTTCAGTAAAACGGGCATAACTTTTGCTTACGAAGTTGGAATTCAACGTTCTTGTACTCGTTTGAAAGCTAACGACAGCACGCATCTGAAAAAAATGACTTGCTTGCACTAGTTTCCTTCACAACCCCCAAAATCGGCCATCTTTATCCCCAAAATTGTGTCACAAGTTTTCAGTTTTCTATTTTTGGCATTTTTTCAGTCTTCCCTTCAGAATTTGGGGTTCATCCAGTTGAGAAAGTTGTAGATCTCGTCGAAACCTTTCAAACAAGTATATATAAGCTATATAAAACTTAGCCTTTTCATAATTTGAGACTAGTTGTTGTTTCTGCTCAATCTAGAGGGTTGTTCGCGTTTTTACCGATATTGTTGTTTTGTGCTCTACATCGCGCGAATAATCTTATGCCCTTAGAAAGAAGTTTGATTATTTGGCTAGCATCTATCCTAGCACTTGTTGTGAGGTTCTCCTTTGCTTACATTAAGTCACATTGATCGTTGTGTGTGCGTACATACACTTCTCTACATAGGGCTAGATTAGCTAGCTTGGATTAGGCTAGGATCAGCAACTTTGACGAGTACTTTGAACAATCTTTCAAATTGCATTTATTGAATTGATTATTGCTGATCATTTTACTACCATATTGTACCTTCCGAGCTCCACCTACTCTTGATCATAACAGGTCCCCTCTTGCAATCGTACCCACACTCGACATGGTATTACGAACCAGCCACCAGCTGTACCACATACTACTTGCTTTGGTAAGAACACTTGTAAGAGTGTGGTAAGACACTTGAGAGTGTGTGATTCCACCTTCCATCACCTAGTAGTTGATACAGATAATACCTTTGTGCTGCCTTTTGTCTTCTACTAACCATGGCAGGTGAGACGTCTGATGAGAAAGAGTGTGTTGTAAAGGGAGAGCTCATGACGCTCTTGGATGAACAACGTGCTACCATTAATGAGGACATCGACAGGAAACTTCAAGCTACTACGACTACATTACAGCGCTCAATCAACGATAGTATTGCAGCGCTCACTACACGCCTTGAAAGAATGGTGAAATGGCCACCTAACAATGGACGCGAATATGCTCACAATGCAGCCCAAGATCTTGAGGAGGGATATGATAATGAGAGGCAATACCATGACGCCGACGCTGCTCTTGCTGCCCAAATGCCCATCAACGACATCGTCTACATCACAACCGTCACGGTATGAGAGGTAATAATTTTCAGCACTACAATGCTCGTGTTAATGATGACCCATTTGCTAAAGTTAAATTTACCATACCATGTTTTGCGACTGTTTATGATGTTGAAATTTATCTAGATTGGGAGATGACAGTTGAACAAAAATTTAATGCCCATCTAGTTCCTGAAGTGCATAGAGTCAGACAAGCTACTAGTGAATTTAAAGATTTTGCTATCATTTGGTGGAATCAATTAGTTAATTCTGGCTTAACACCTGATACATGGGATAGATTGAAGGTAGCTATGCGTGCTAGATTTGTTCCTCCTACTTTTAAACATGATATGCGTAAGAAATTACAGTGCTTAGACCAAGGTAATAAATTTGTCGAGGAATATTATCAAGAACTACAAATAGGCATGCTTGTGTTGTAATATTGTTGAGGATGAGGAGGATAAGATGGCTCATTTTTATAGAGGTTTAAGGCATGGAATTCATGACATAGTTGATTACAAAGTGTATAATAATATCAATAGGTTGTTCCAGCTTGCTTCTTTGGCAAAAAAGGAATTGCAGGGTAGGCAACAAAGGACAAAGAGCAACTTTGGAAGTACGTCTACATCGAGATCGACGCGAGGGCAAGCCGACACAGCCCCACCTCCTGCTTTTCGGTCTGCTACCCCCTACATGAGTAGGGCGCATTCAGCAGCACCGCCACCACCATCATGTGCACCCGAGGCAAGTAAATCTACTAGTGTGTAGGTACCAGCGCAGAGCTCGTCATTAGTTGCTTCCACAGGTCGTACGATGGGGATTGTGTGCCACCGTTGCAAAGGGATGGGCCATGTCATGAGAGATTGCCCAAGTCAACGAGCGTACATTGTGACAGGAGACGGTGGTTATGTAAGTGCTAGTGATGTTGAGGATGAATATGCTCTTGCAGCTAATCTTGCAAGTAATGATGATGATCATGAGGCAGATAGCGATGGTGAGGAAATTTTAGGTGCCGATGCTACAAAGAATTATAGGACCCTAATTGTGCAGCGAGTATTGAGCACTCAAAGAGAGCAAGTGGAGAAGCTACAATGCCATAATTTGTTTCAGATGTTCCTCATCATCAAGGATTGCCGTGTTCGTGTCATAATTGATGGCGGGAGCTATAATAACTTGGTGGATTCAGGTTTGGTCAAGAAGCTTAGCTTGACCACACGTGCGCGTCCTCACCCGTACCACATTCAGTGGTTCAACAACAGCGGTAAGGTGGAGGTAACACAATCTGCGAGAGTGCATTTTTCCATTGGTTCCTATCATGATGTTGCTGATTTCGACGTAGTGCTTATGCAAGCCTGTTCACTTTTATTAGGTCGTCCATGGGAATTTGATACCGATGCAACTCATCATGGTAGAAGTAATAAATACTCTCTTATGCACAAAGGAAAGAAAATAATTTTGCTACCTTTGACACCTGCTGAAATTGTGAAATGTGAACAAAAGATAGCTGAAAATGAGAGAAAAGAACTTGGACATGAATCTGAAAATCAGCAAGTAGTGAAGAACGTTTTCTCACCTGAAAAAGAGAAGTTGGCACATAGTTCTAGGACTGAGGGAATTAAATTAAAGGGTTGTGTCATGCTTGCAACCAAACCAGATCTTGCTAAAATTTTTGATAATGATATGCCATGCGATGCTTTGATCTGCAAAGATGCTTTATTTTCACTTGATGATATATCTAGCTCTATGCCGTCGGCTCTCACTAACCTTTTGTAGGAAAATGATGATTTGGAGACAAAGATTGAGTCGAGGATGACTCAAATTCAAGAAAGGGAGGATGATGAGGACATCAACCCTAAGGATGCAATCACTACATCGACCTGCTGCACGACATCCTCTACTTCAACCACATCCTCTCTGATGGGACTATCGGCTATGGCAATTCCATATACTCCAGTTGGGCCGAGCTACTACTACATCCCATGGTGATGTGTCACCTATTGTTGGCCCACAGGCTATGTAATATATTGGTCGACAACTTGGCCCATCTGTTGGATGACCTGGCCCATCTGTTGACTGGCCACCCCTAGGCCCGTACTGTTCACATGGGCACTATTCACACATGAACAGTACTATGAACAGTACCTTACCTAGGGTTTGCACCTCCTGGCCGCCCTCCTCGTATAGGAGCCATCGCCCTTTAGTTCAATTTAGGGGTTTTTCATTTAGATTATTCCGCATAGCAGTTTTGCCGCTTGTTCAGTTTGAGAAACCCCAACTTTGTGAGCTTTATTTTTATTCGCAATACAGATTGCATCTTATACTCTCTTGCTTGTGTTCTCGATTTGCTTGCAGGAGATAGCCTTCTTGGCGAGGTTAACTGTGTTCGACACGGTTGATAACCAATGGAGTAGTGGTGTAGTGATTGCGAGGGGTTCAATCTATTCGGGTCGGAGCCCTTGGATCATCAACGTCATGTTCTCCACAATCGACATATCAGTACCTTTCAAAAGATCGAGCCACACTCACTTATATGCTCTAGTTCGAACTTTGGAAACATGACAGCATTATTTATGACCCAAAGAGTTTATAATACATTCTGATCATGAATTTTTGAAGAATATTCGAAGTCAAACCAATCTGAACCGTAGACATGCTAAGTGGGTTGAGTTTATTGAGTCTTTCCCTTATGTCATTAAACATTAAAAGGGCAAACAAAATGTAATAGTTGATGAATTGTCTAGGAGATATACCATGCTTTCACAACTTGATGTCAAAATCTTCGGATTAGAGACAATAAAGGAGCAATATGTGCATGATGCTGATTTTAAAGATGTGTTACTCAATTGTCAAGAGGGGAAGGGTTGGAATAAATTTGTGGTGCATGATGGGTTCATGTACCATGCTAACAAGCTATGCATTCCAACTAGCTCTGTTTGTCTTTTGTTGTTACAGGAGGCGCATGGTGGAGGATTAATGGGTCACTTCGGCATGAAGAAGACCGAGGACATTCTGACCCACCACTTTTATTGGCCAAAGATGAGGCGAGACGTCAAACGCTTCATTGCCCGCTGCACCACATGCCAAAAAGCTAAGTCACAACTTAATCCTCATGGTTTATACATGCCTCTTCCTGTTCCAAGCACACCTTGGAAAGATATTTCTATGGACAAAGAAGGGAGGATAGTATTTTTGTTGTCGTGGATAGATTCTCTAAGATGACTCATTTTATACCATGTCATAAAAGTGATGATGCTACATATGTTGCTGATGTTCTTTAAGAAAAATTTTCGCTTGCATGGTATTTCGAATACGATAGTTTCAAATTGTAATGATAAATTTCTTAGTCATTTTTGGAGAACTTTATGGGCTGAGTTAGGGACTAAGTTGTTATTTTCCACTACTTGTCATACCCCCAAACCGATGGACAAACTGAGGTAGTCAATAGAACTTTATCTACTATGCTTAAGGCTGTGCTTAAAAAGAACTTAAAAATGTGGGAGGAATGTTTGCCTCATGTGGAATTTGCTTATAATCACTCACTGCATTCTACCACAAAGAAGTGCCCTTTTGAGATTGTTTATGGATTCATCCCTCGTGCACCTATCGACTTGTTGCCTCTTTCAGCTTCAGAGAAGGTAAATCTTGATGCTCAACAACGTGCTGATTTGATACTTAAGATGCATGGGACAACTAAAGAGAACATTGAGATTATGAATGTTAAATATAAAGTTGCTGGTAGTCAGGGATGCAAGCATGTTACTTTTGAATCTGGTGATCTTGTGTGGTTACATTTCCGTAAAGACCGATTCCCTAAATTGAGAAAGTCTAAACTCATGCCTCGTGTAGATGGTCCTTTTAAATTGCTTGAACGTATTAATGATAATGCATATAAGTTAGACTTGCCTGCAGATTTCAGGGTTATCCCCACCTTTAACATTGCAGATCTGCAACCATTTTTCAACGTGGAGGATGAGCTTGAGTCGAGGACGACTCCAATTCAAGAAGGGGAGGATGATGAGAACATCACTTTGTAATACCCTGGAAGTGAGGTAAGCGAATCGCCGGGAGAGATTTAATTAATCGGGAGAGAATAAATTGAATCGGGAGGATGTTTTTTTCATCAAATCGCCAAAACTGAAGATGAGAGGGGGTTTTCCGCGTTTATATGGCAACTCGGGCCCTAGGCCTTGGCCCATGTGGGCTGGCCGGCCAAAAGGGGGGGGAGGCGCCACCCCCTCCCCCAAACCCTAGCCGCCCCCCCTTCTCCCACCCCTCCTCCTCCCTTGTGCCGCCACTTTCCCCACCCCTCCTCCTCCCTTGCGCCCCAACCTCCCCTCCCTGGTTCCTCTCCCTGCACCCCCTCCCTTGCACCTCCCTTAGTCCTCCATTGCTGCCGGCCAAGAGAGAAGAAGAGATCGCCTATGGGTGGCCGGCCAAGAAGGAAGAAAAGAGGGAAGGAAGAAGGGAGAAGAGAAGGGAGAAGAAGAGGAAGTGGGATCGCCATCCAGAGTCATGATCTTCAGCTGCTCCAAGGGTAACTAGCATCGTTTGTTGTTGTGCGTTTAGTCGTAGAAGAGAAATCGGGTAGTCTTGGGCTAGGTTGCAATCTGCCGCTGTTTTTGCAGATTTTGTACAGTAGCTTGCGCGGCCGATTTCATGTGGTTAGAGGCAGAATTACGAGTTGGGATCTCCTAGAGAGTTGTAGGTTATGTTCTTAGCTTTCGTTGGCCGCCAAGATCGCCCAAATCCGATTAACGGTCTGGGAGATATGATTTTTCTAGTGCTGCTGTCTTGTGGTTCTGTCAGTTTCTGGCAGTCCGTAGTAATTTGGTTAAAACTGCTATTTAAAAGGAGAATCAGGGGATCTTAGTATAACGAAAAATGTGGGTAATTTCTGTACCTTTTCATAGAGATAAAGAACATGAGATTTGGACTTTCGTAGCAAAAGTTATGGTGGTTTTAGCGTACTGTCCAGAGAACCCGACGAGAATTCTGTCGTCTGATGTTTGGTTTGTTAGGGGACATTAAGGGCAGAATCAAGAGGGCTCCTCAACTAGGTTTATTTAGATAATCCAATTACCTTGTCAGAAAGTCCAAGAACAGCCTATTTGGACTCCCGAGCAGAAAGTTATGAATTTTATAAGTGGACTGTCCACAGTGTGCGCCAAACCGATCGCTAGAAATTGGAAGTTGGGAAACACTTGGGGTTTAGCAAGTTCAATTGTGTTGTTCTTATGCTCTTGGTTCAGTATGTTGGTCTTAGATCGGGGTATCTTTATATTCAGGTGGGAGCGTGGTTCCAGGGGCAGCACCCTCTTCGCGTCCATCGTTCCCGCACGGTTGAGGCAAGTACATCGTTTGTACCTTGGTTGTGTTTGCTTGGACATGAATGCGGGTTGATGCATGTTAGTGTGGTATGACTGTGAACAAGTGTGTATAACAAGAATGGTGGATGCTCAAAGTATGGCTATGCCTCATTCATGAATGTTGTTATGGCTTTTGGTACTTTAATGATGAATAGTATTGGTGCATGTGCCTATTGATATCATATTGAGACCTAGTCTTGTGAGGACCAAATATGCACAACTTTGAAGTGCCTAATACTTGCAAGTACTATTTGATAAAAAGATTATGATGATTGATCTGGGATTACATGTATGGTGATGGAAATGATAGAAAACTTCGCATGCCATTGTTTGATAAATACTAGGAGTATTTGTGTTATCCATGAATGTTATGGTGGTATGGTTGGTATGGCTCATGGTTTTCTAGTAATATGAGTTACATGATATTCAAGGATGTTTGAAAGTTATGAAGTATATGATACATGCTAGTATTGATATATTAGTCGTGTTTTATTGATAGTGTGATAATGCTCTACATGTTATTCAATGATTGAGATGTGGTATGTACTCATGCTTTTACTTGTTGTTGAAAGTTACATTCTAATACATATGCATGTTGAGAGCATCTAGGCACCTTGATCACGTGGTGACCAAGTACATACAGTTAAAGTCCCCATCATGTAGATGACGGGCTTGAGGTCCCCACATTCATGGAATGTGGGCTTTGAAAAGAGGTCCCCATCGTGAAAACGTTCGGCTTATGGTCCCCACACTTGCGGAGCGTGGGCTTGAGGTCCCCTTTACTTGTGGAGTATTGGACAATTGGTCCCTGCGCTTGCGAGCACAGGCATGGGTATGCAGCGACGGTTGCATACTTTGCATTACCGGTAAAATGCAAAAGTTAAAGAGAAAGAGAAAGTGCACTTGAGCATCTTGCATAGCATGAGCATATGTCTTGTTTATAATTGAGATGTTATATGGATGTTGATGATTACAGTAGTCTATGTTATTGTTGCCAATTAATGTACTTGCTGGGTCTTTGAACTCACTCTTGCTGTTGTTGTGTTTTTAGGTACCCCTTTACAAGAACGGCATGCATGGGAGGGAATAGAAGTGGTTGCACAATTGCACGAACTACTCACATTTGGATTAACAGATTGATAAATTAGTAGTTGAGTAATTGCATAAAGAATTTCTTATGATTACTCACTATGCTTGGGATAATTTTTAATAGAGTTGATTAGAGGATTATGAATGTCATTCTGTTTATGCTTTAGTTGTTTAGCATGCTATGGATGTTGTAGTGATGATTAACATAGTTTTGGTTATCTCTTGTTTATGCTGGAGGTTGGATTATTTAACTATGTTATATTTAAATGTTGGGACCTCCAGTTTAGTAACTAAACAAAGGAGGTTCTGTCGGATTTTAGAGATTTGTTTCAATGTAAAAATGTTATTGTGCTAGTTTAGTAGCATTCCAGGCTCGTGTGGGGCAGGGGTGTTACACACTTCTACTAATAAGAATACTCCTCTTGCCACTAGCATGAATGACGTCCAACGTCCAATTACTCGGGCACGTGCTCGTCAACTAAATTATCAGGTAAATTCGTTTCTAAGGCTGAGTGTATCATTTAAGAACTCTATGATGCTGCCTAATAGAGATGATTTGCTTGTGCTTAGAAATCTAGGACTGGACAGCAAAGAGTTGATGTGCATCAAGGAAGGAGAAGACAATAACAATGGCCAAAGGAAATGAAGAATTTGTGGTCTCCAACTCAATGTGTTTCAGCCACCCTTTTACTTGGTGTTGCGTCACCTTTTCTTTAACCTACAAGGCTTGTATCCGAGTCCCATGGGCTGACTTGGCCCATATGTGGGACAACCACCTTAGGGGTCTGTACTGTTCATGTGAACAGTAACACGGCCATGTGAACAGTATCTCGCCCTAGGGTTTCCACTCCTGGCCGCCCTCCTCATATAGGAGCCATCGCCCTTTAGTTTTGCTTGGGTTTTTCTTTTAGATTATTCTGCATAGCAGTTTTGCCGCTCGTTCGGTTTAAGAAACCCCAACTTTATGAGCTTCATTTTTGTTCGCAATACAGATTGCATCTTCTACTCTCTTGCTTGTGTTCTCGATTCGCTTGCAGGAGATAGCCTTCTTGGCGAGATCAACCGCGTTCGGTACAGTTGATAACCAACAGAGTAGTGGTGTAGTGATTGCGAGGGGTTCGATCTATTTGGGTCGGAGCCTTTGGATCATTAACGTCGTGTTCTCCACAATCGACGTATCAGTACCTTTCGGAAGATCCGACCACACTCACATCAGAGTGTATCATTTAAGAACTCTATGATGCTGCCTAATTGAGATGATTTGCTTGTGCTTAGGAATCTAGGACTAGACAGCAAGAAGTTGATATGCATCAAGGAAGGAGAAGACAATAACAATGACTAAAGGAGATGAAGAATTTGTGGCCTCCAACTCAAAGAGTTTTGGCCACCCTTTTACTTGGTGTTGCGTCACCTTTTCTTTAGACTACAAGGTTTGTATCCGAGTCCCATGGGCTGACTTGGCCCATATGGCCCATATGTGGGACAGCCACCCCGGGGGGTCCGTACTATTCACGTGAACAATAACACGGCCACGTGAACAGTACCTTGCCCTATGGTTTCCACTCCTAGTCACCCTCCTCATATAGGAGCTGTCGCTCTTTAGTTTTGCTTGGGTTTTTCTTTTAGATTATTCTGCATAGCAGTTTCGCCGCTCATTCGGTTTGAGAAAACCCAACTTTGTGAGCTTCATTTTTATTCACCATACAGATTGCATCTTCTACTCTCTTGCTTGTGTTCTCGATTCGCTTGCAAGAGATAGCTTTCTTGGCGAGGTCAACCACATTTGGCACGGTTGATAACCAACGGAGCAGTGGTGTAGTGATTGCGAGGGGTTCGATCTGTTCGGGTTGGAGCCCTTGGATCATCAACGTTATGTTCTCCAAAATCGACGTATCAGTACCTTTCAGAAGATCGGGCCACACTCACATCATATAGAGCCTCATCTTTTGATTAGCCTTGCATTTATATAAATTTTGTGATACACTACAAGTCTTTCTAAGTACACAATGTACTCAATCTTGCTTAATTTGTTGTTCAGAGTTTGAGGATGAGCCAGCTCCACACGACGACAGGTCTTACTAGAGCTTAGTCCTGTTCAGTTGCCCATGGGATTGGATGGGGCATACTATTGGACCATTTTAGTTTATTTACCATACTTTTCACTGCACTCTATTACTTTTGCTACTTTGATACTTAAGCTTTTATTTGGCTGGTCGGCCCATATGTTGTAAATAATGTAACCGCTTAAGCTTTATACCATAACTTGTTTTGTGTAGTATGTATGAATGTATGGATGTGAATACCAATGTTGTGAATGTGTGTACTAGTCACTGATCATGGGACTAGTACAGTACACACATGAGGGCTTTGGGTGTTCAAAGCTCGAGGTTCGGCAATTACAACATTGTTCCAGTTTTTATGGTTAAAAGGCAAGTGCATGGTAGAGCAGTAGACATCGGTTTGTTTGCCAGTTTTGTTTATAATTAAATTGCCATGAAATTTCTTTATGATTTATTGCAATGTCATGATAGTGAAGATGACATGATGATATGACCATGGTGAGGGCATGGTATTGATGATAACATGATGATAATAGATCATGCTAATGGATAATGAAAAATATTTCATCAATAGCATTCATCATGATAGGATTGCATAAGCCAGGTCATGTGAACAGCAACTCCACCGCATGAACATTAACCCACCCTAGGGTTTCCACCTCCTGGCCACCGTCCTCATATAGGGGTCGCCGCCCTTTAGTAGAACTTGGGTTTTGTTAGATTGTTTTCGACTTAGGCTAGAAACACTATCGTTTGCTTGTACGGCTAGTGCAACCAGACTTTGTCTTCAGAACCCCAAATTATTGAATATATCCTTCTTTGTTCCTCAATTCCTTTTCAACAAGTTCGTTGCTTCATCTATTTTTCTCGCTTGATTATTGATTGCATGCAGGAGAGACCTTCGTGGTCAGGTCGATCTCACTGCCGGCAAGGTCGATAACGAACGTGAAGTTGGTTCAGCGATTACGGGTGCAATGGTCATCGCACAGTTGTAGCTTGGATCGTGAGAGTTAGCATCCACTAATCAAGTTGTATCATCCTCATCGAAAGATCTGGACAACAGTCGTATTAGCCAAGCATTGCATACATGAAAAGATGATGATATTAAATGATTACATAAAAGATGATAATGTTAATTGAGCACATGAATGATGATGTTAATGATTTACTTGAATGATAAGTTGCATGTTTATTGTTCTATTACGTACTTGCTGTGTCTTGGACTCATTCTTACTTTGTTGTTGTTTTTAAGTAATCAATGAAGGCGACATGCATGGGATGGAAGTAGAACATATGCATCGCATGCAATAAATCACACAGACATCATTACTTAGTTGCTATCATTAAATCTAGAGACTTGGTGCTTTCATCTAGTGCTGATTAGTTGACATGGTTATCAATAGCTTAATGACTTTGGAACTCGATTGATTTAATTATGGTTTGGTTATTTAGTTGTTGCTAATCAATGTTCCCGAGCGTATGATTTTGCGCATTCTCAAGCGCATGGCCCCGAGTGTTCTTAGACATGTGGTCCCAATTTGTGTGAAAGTTAATCCTTTATGCATTTACATTGTTATGATTATTGAGACATAACCAGTTGTGGATTTTATTACATGCATTGCTTGCTAAAAATATAGGTAAATATGGTTTAAATTAAGAGTGAAAAAGGTTTTGGTCACATTCTATGCTCACTACTACAAAACAGGTCATACTGGACGCCTCATCACAGACGGTTCCAAAGGAGTCGTGTGTGTTAAACTTATACAGACGATTCCCTTTGGAACCGTCTGTGATAGCTACTCACCACAGATAGTTTTTCTAGTGACGGAGGTAGGCTGCTATCTCCGTCTTCAATACTTCATAGGCGACGGCGTCGGCATCGGACGGTTCCTGATCAGCAGCGAACGAAGCCCGAAATGCGTCCACCCGCTGACGCGCTCGTTCGAGTGTCTCCTCAAGACCATCGTACTGTAGAATCAAGAAGTATTGAGCCCATAGCCTCTCTTCCCTTGCTTCAGGGGTCTCGGCCTGATGGATTCGGTCGCTTGCTGCGTCGATAACGCAGTCCAAGTCACGGCAAGCCTCTTGGAGATGTGCAACCTCATTCTGGAGGACCACGTCGACGACACGATAAACTCGCCGAAAGTGGGAGATCACCCGGAAGACACGGTGGAGGAGGATGTCAAGACGACGAAAGGTGGCCGTCACCTGCTCCGGCAAATTCTCGGCCGGTAGAGGAGTGAAGACACTGTTGAAACAGTGTTCTTCTGCAGCACGGTTCAGCGTACAGCGAGAGAGGTGCTCGTACAGTGCGGCCAGGAAGGCTATCAATGCCGGCGACAAGGAAGAGGCGGCCATTTCTGTTTTCTTATAAGTGTGTGGGATGATCATCTTCAATGGCGGATGATCCTTTTATATAAAACAAGGAATAAATTCAGAGCGTGAGACGAAGAGACGCAAATCATCGGGAGCTGTAGCGATGGTGAGATGAAGAGACATATCGCGCGGGAGACGAAGAGGTACGAAATATCACAGACGGTTCTATCGTGGAACCGTTTGTAACCATAATATCACAGACGGTTCTTTAATAGAGCCGTCTGTGATACTAGTATATTACAGATAGTTCTATATTCAACCGTCTGTGATATAGTCCACATCACAGACGGTTCTATTTACAAACCGTCTGTGATATTTCTGATAGTTTTTTAGGTTTCTAGAAAGGTGGTGCAGCTGGACTATTTTCCAAATTAAATGAATTTTTAATGCACCAAAATATACGGTCCACAAGGACAGGAGCGATTACAATTCCACGTTGACATCAAAATATACGTACGACATATTACAAGTTTATAACACATGATGTTATGGAATAAATTAATTACAATGGAGTAATTTCTTAATTAAAATATAGTCCTTCATGATGATCGACGCGCATATAGCTAGCTTCCTCATTGGTTCTTCCTCGAGCACGATGTCGTCTCGAAAGGAGGCAACTCGTCAAATTGATTGTATTCTTCCTCATCCACTATATTCTCAACTCCAACAATCCTTCTTTTTCCATGAAGAACTACGTGACGCTTCTTATTTGCCGGGTCGGTTACATAGAAGACTTGAATAACTTGGTTAGCCAGTACGAATGGTTCGTCTTTGTATCCGACACGATCGAGGTCCACGGTAGTGACACCGTACTTGTCGACCTTCACCTGTGGGAGATGGACCCAACGGCACCGAAATAGGGGGATCTTGAAAAGCACGTAGTCGAGCTCCCATATCTCCTCTATTTGCCCATAGTACGAGCTCCTCGACCATCGATCGAATGCATCTATGCGGACACCGCTGTTCTGGACTGTGCTCTTCCTATCCTGAGCTGCCGTATAAAATGTGTACCCATTTATGTCGTATCCTTGCCATGTGACAATTGTAAATTGTGGCCCTTTTGCCAACCATAGCAGCGTATCATCACTTGATGACCTCCCAGTCATGATTCGCACCTTTAACCATTCGTTGAACCGACGGTTGTGCTCTCTCGTGATCCAAACCTCCGACTGGTCTGGATTCTATTGGTGTACCATGTCTTTGCGCTCGTCGATGTACGGGGACACTTGGGTCATGTGTTGCAAGACCGTGAAATGGGCTTGAGCGTACGTATCCAGATCGGGAGTGATTGATTTCCTTCCGATGGTCCCGATACCATCCAAATTTCCCTCATGGCGAGATAGAGGCACACCTATCGGTTCCACCTGAGCCATGTAGTCGACGCAGAACTCAATGACCTCTTCGGTTGCATAACCTTCGATGATGCTGCCCTCCGGTCGAGATCGATTCCGTACGTAGGACTTGAGAATTCCCATATACCTCTCGAACGGGTACATATGACGTACTTCTAAGTGCTCCCAATAAGGCAAGTCCCAAAAAATTGACCGCTTCTTCCAGATGTTCTTCTGACGGGTTTTTAATTTATGTCCCTTCCCAAGCACAACATCGATATCCTTAACCATATCATAGACCTCTTTCCCTCTAAAAGCCCTTGGAGCTGAACTGTCCTCCTTATTTCCGTCGAATTGTTTCTTCATCTTGCGGTATGGGTGACTCCTGGGAAGGAACCTACGGTGACACATATACACAGTTTTGCGCGAGTTGTTCAGCCATACACTCTTCGTAGCATCTAAGCAGTGCGGACAGGCTTTGGCTCCTTTAAATCGAAGCTTGACAGGTTACCAAGGGCAGGAAAATCATTGATAGTGCAGAACAACATGGCGCGTAAAGAGAAGTTCTCTCGTTTGTACGCATCCCATACTTGTACCCCTTCGTTCCACAGTGTCACAAGATCATCCAGTAATGGTGCTAGGTACACATCAATATCGTTCCCAGGTTGCTTCGGCCCTTGGATAACTAGTCACATCAAAATGTATACGCTTCATACACACCACGGAGGAAGGTTGTACATACATAGATTCACGGGCAGTGCTATGTCGGTGCTCATGTTACCGAAAGGATTCATTCCATCCAGACTCAACCCTAACCTTATGTTCCTCGGTTCGCACCGAACTCTTTGAAGGTCCGATCGAAGTTTCTCCACCGGCGAATCGCAGGTGTCTTAGTTTTCCATCTTAATTACGCTCCTCCGAGTGCCAACGCAGCAATCTTGCCTCCTTTAAGCTTCGCAAATAAACGCTTCAAGCGTGGGATCACGAGCAGATACCACAACACCTTAGCAGAGGTCCTTGCTTCACCTTAACAGTATTCTTACGCTTGTATCGGGATGCTTTGCACATGGGACATACATGCAAGTCTGCATACTCTTTACGATACAGGATACAATCGTTCGGACATGCATGTATTCTTTCTACTTCCATTCCCAATGGACAAAGAACCTTCTTGGCTTGGTAGGTGGTGCTGGGCAACACGTTTCCCTCCGTAAGAATGTCCGCTAGGAGACCTAACAACGCCGTGAAACTCTTGTCGGACCAACCATTGCTCGCCTTCAATTTCAGCAGTTCAAGTACGGTTGACAACCTTGTGTATTCCAGCTTGCAGCCAGGGAACAAAGGTTTCCCCGAGTCCTCCATTAAGTGCTCGAATTTACAAAACTCTCTCTCACTGTAGTTTCCTTCTGCATCGCGTAGCATCTGATCCAGATTGTCATCGTACGACCTATCGTCATCAAAAACACAGTCCACATCCGGCATATTATTGACTTCCTCGGCGATGTCATCATTATTAACTTCCTCGGCTGTGAGGACCCCAATTTATTTGGCTTGTAATGCTTAACCAACCACCTGGCCCAAGCATCACAAATCAAATAAACTGAGCCTCGAGATATGTATACTTCCCAGAATGCAGTATACACACCTCGCCACAAAATTATGCATCAACTCCATTCCAAACATAGAGTCCAAACATTACACTACTAAGCATAAGGTAAACAACGGTGATTATTACGGACCGGGGCGACCACCAAAAGATACACAAATAATGTAAGATAGACAATGGAAGCAAAGTGCCATAAGATGGCTATAAACAAAGCCAATCGTGCCTTCAACCCACAAGGCATCGGATCGAACCGCCAAGCCTAGTCGTCAAACACGGCGGCAAAGACAACTCACGAAGTGAGGCCCTTGGGGCTCACCTTCTTCCTCTGCAACAAAACATTAAGCAAGCAAATGAGTACAAAAATTGTTTTTGTACTGCAAGACTGACGTGTGAACTAGCGACTGTTCATATGCTACATGCGAGCTTATTTGGTGGAGGCCATATGTTTTATTTGCACAAAGCCAAAATTTATTTGCAATATTGTAATACAGCTTAGAAGGCAAATTTTCAATTCATTTTTAGTGTTGAAATAACAAAAAATAAAGATAGATACAAGTAATCATCTGAAGTGACTATCCCAATAGTCACCACAACATATACGAATCCCAGTTCGTACCACCCAATCAAATTTTAATTAAAAGGTTGTAGTCTAACTCTTGAAAAGCTTACCCAAGCGTGTCCATCACCTAGGGCGAGGCTATTCGAATAGTTTTAACCTGCAGGTGTACCACTGTACCCACACTTGGACCGCCTTTAAGCCAAAGCACACTTCGAAGGTATGCCGACTAAGTCCTACGAGACTTTTTCCAATATTGTGTATTAACTACGAGCCGCTCGTATGGATAGAAATCCATACGCTTACATGGTAAAGCCGAAAAGACAACTACCTTTGCGGGGTAAAGCTTTTCGGACAACTACCATGCTCCCAACACCATCCCTCCTGCGACCTCCTGCGACCCGGAGTCAATACACACCAGAGTACTAGGTCAAGAGAGGTCCCATATACTCTAGTGTGGTTAGCACGCCGAAATGCCTGGATAACAGGTACTCACAAGATGTTCGGTCCTTAATTGACCCGGGCACCATTCCAGTCACACCCAAAAATCACACCATCTTACCATTGTGCCCGCGTCTAAATCGTTTTTGTTTTCAGTTTTAGTTTTGCAATTAACATAGCATAAGCTGAAACATAAAAACAGCAATAATAATTTTATGTGATCAAGATCATCGACTAAGTCGATGATCGCCCAAATCTACCGGTAGCTAAGCATGGCTAAGCAACTGAACTCGTAATCTACTAAGTGACAAGAGTTCATCCAACGAACTCTAATCACAGCAAATAACCTAGGCTCAGGTAGTAGAGATCAATATTTCACCTACAGGATATGCAGCTACGGATTTAACTAATCAATTTAACACAAATTAAGCAATGCATACATACAGCTGAAACAAAATATTAGACTTTAAAATACTGGGATTAACATGATCAAACTGCTTGCCTGGCTGCTGCTGCTCAATGTGCTGCTGAAGATCACTCTCGAGAATACCAGAATCGTCGCAATCTATCGATCGAACAAAAACAGCGAATAAGAACAAATAACACCGACAAAACTCAAACAATCAACAACAACAAAACATACCAAAACTCACACAGTAGCCTAAGCATGGTCTAACACATTTTTAGAAACAGAGAATAACTTATTTAAAGTGGTGATGAATTTTCTAATAATTTTCTAAGCTAAAATACACATTATAGCACTAGTTAATTACTTAACAAATTTTCATGAACAGAAACAGTATCTAAAACCTATCCTGATAATTAGTACACTAAAAATGAAAATTTACAAAGTTGGTTTTACTGGATTTGGACAATTATTGAAAGAGATATGAATTTTCTAATTTGGAAAATACATAATACACCAATTAATCAATAACCAGATTTTTACTAACAAAGACATGGTTGAAACTAATTTTAGTAAATAGTAACTCTAAAATGAAAATTAACAGAACTGGTTTCATGCGATTTGGAGAAAAATTGAATTAGTTATGCATTTTCTAAGTTTAATTGAATTAACAGTGCAACAGAAAATACATTTTAGAAATACTAAAGCATTCAATACTTTTTCTACCGACAACCAGCTAGCCACGCCATCGACAATGGGCCAGCGCGCATGACCAGGGACGGCTTCGCCGCGAAGGTGACGTCGGCGTATTCGAGAATACGTCTTGACTTAACATAACGCAATCCTAACACACATGCCCAGAGAAAATACGCTTCCCGACAGAAAAAACGCATTAACGAAACTTACACAATCCGTAACTGACAATCCGGGCCCACATGACAGAGACTCAGAGTATAACATAACGGTTGGATTTGAGATTTCCTAAACACAATTAACCCGAGAAGGCCCACATGGCAGTGTCTAAAACTAAACATGATTAGCGCTAACTAAATGACACCGGCGGCTCACCGGCGCGCACGGGGACGGCGGCGCGGCCGCGCAGTGGATCTCGCGAACCAGAAGGTTTCAAGGTGAGTGAGCGATACCTTGAGGTCTGAAAAGACTTTGCGAACACGGTGACGGTGACGCGGAGCCCGATGGTCGCCGGAGATGAGCTCACGACGGCCGGAGGCGGAGAAGAAGGCGCGGTTCTTGCGGAGATGACACTACGGGCGGCGAGAGGCTTCGGGAGTGCGCGCAATGGCTTCGCCTTGACTCCAGGAAGGTTATGCCCACGATCAAGACGACGATGGAGTACCGAGGTGGCCGGAATCGCTGCGGCGGCGAATCACCGTGCGTGGGGAAGAAACGTCCGCACGCCCACCATGATGCACCAAAGCCAGAAAAGAGCTCACGGTTAGACTCAGAAGGTGATGGTGATCACGAGGGACCAAGCGCCGAGGCGAGGGACTCACCAGGCGCTAGCAAGCCCGCGGGGTCGCCGCAACCGGAGGCGGAGACGGCGAAGTGGCTCCGGACGATTCACTGGATGCCACGAGCTCGGGATGGGCAAAATGGATGCGGCGAGGAACAAGGAAGACGGCGAGAGGGTTGCGGGAGCACAAGCGGCAACGAGGTGGTGGCGCTGTCCTCTCCTTCTTCTCCGGCCGAAACTGAGAAGTGGGCGGAGAGAGCGACAGAGCGGGGAAAACGAGAGGTGAGTGATCGCGGTGAGGTAATGAAGCTCTGGCGATGCGCCGAAAAGGGACACGCGTGCAATTAGGTGGCAGCGACGGGCTGCGTGGCGCGCATGCGCGAGCGCCGCGAGCTCCGGTGAGACGCGGAGAGGACGAGGAAGGATCTAACAAGGTTGGCCCACACGTCAGCGACAGCAGCGAAGCGGCGCGACGAGCTGGCTGAGTCGGACTCGGGCTCGGGCGCGATGTGAGCCGCACGATTTGCATCGGACGGTCAATAACGATCGGACTCGGGGCGGTGCAGCTAGTTGACGCGAACGGGTCATTTAGGTGCGGTCGGGCTCGAGCTCGAGTTAGGTTCGAGCCCGAGGAACAGTAGTTCCAGGGTTTGAATTCAAAAGGCTGAGCTGGTTTGGGGAATTTTTAGAGATGGTTCCAGAGCTCCAAAAATTCCGAAATTTTTATGGGAGCTTTCTGGGACAGAGGAACACCTTGTGTAATTTTTCCAGGAATTTTCATGCAATAGATTTCTCCCAATAAAATTCACAAGCTGCTGTCTAGGGGTTTGACCAGATTTCCAAACTGGTTTGACTTGGCCATTTGAAATAGCAAACAAAATCTAAAAAATTGTGAAAATTTTCAGGGAGGTAGCTGAGATGGTCAAGATGACAGGAAAAAATATTTTCAGAGGATGATCACAAGTTTTAAGGCTAAGAATTTGTTGACAACAATTTCCATTCACAAGAATTAAATCTTAGAATTGGAAATTGTTTAGGGAAAATTTGGAAAACTTCCAAATGACTTCATGAGACATCAAAAGTTTTTATTTCTCCTCAAAATTTTACATTTGAAATACAAACCCTAACTTAGGGCTGTTACATCGGCGATGTCATCATTATTAACTTCCTGTATAATCTGCTCTTCACCGTGACTGGTCCAACATGCATACCCTTTTTTGAAACCCCTTCGAATCAAGTGCCCTACGATCTGCGCCGGGTTATTAAAAATATTTAGATTATCGCAATCAATGCATGGATAGTACATAAATTCTATCCCCTTATTCAGCATATCCTGCTCCGCGGCTCTTTTAAAAGCAATCACGCCATTAATGTACTCTTCACTCACACAGTTCGCACCATACATCCAGTTTCGGTCCATCTACGCTACACACGTAACAATTAGTAGTGTTAAATTATATTAATAAACTGCAAATATACGTTACTCCTCCTATTAACCAAATACACTAAAATTGATTAAAGATAAACCTAGAGCAAATATACAAAGTTAAAGATCGTTACCCTTGGAGCTCAGGACAAAAATTCCTAATATCCCGCGAGATTCCTCACTGTCCTTCTCATTCACAACACCCAAACCGAGAGCTACCACCAAAGCCAAGCCTTACAAAGCAAGCATGCAAGCCAAATAGCCATAAGTTGCTAGGGCAACCCATAACCAAGAACAAGGCAAGCAAAATAAACAAGCCTCCTACAGCCAACACAGAGCAAAGGTTTCAAGCCCCTCTATTCCAAAGAAGAGATCAGAGGCGCTAGGGCAGGGGGGTCTGTTGGGTCTTTATATTTATAGGGGTGGCATATCACAGACGGTTCTTATTCCCAACCCTCTCTGATATCTTATATATCACAGACGGTTCCTCTAACTAACCGTCTGTGTTTAACTTATACAGACGGCTCCATGTGGAACCGTCTGTGATATCCTCAATATCACAGACGGTTAGTAAGGAGAACCGTCTTTGATATACTCACATCACAGACGGTTCTATTTACGAACCGTTTGTGATATCCTCAATATCACAGACGGTTCCATTAAATAACCGTCTGTGATATCCTCCATATCAAAGACGGTTATTTAATGGAACCGTCTGTGATATCTTATCATAGACGGTGCTTTAATAGAGCCGTCTGTGATATCCTTTTTATAAAAAGGCGCACCGCTAGGGTTTTGCTCTTTACTCGTCACTTCCTCTCCCGCGCCCCTTAGGCTCTCGCGCGCTCTCTCGGCTCCTCTAGGGTTCGCCTGTTCAGCTCCCCGGCCGTAAGACCCGACGTCGCCGCCCCTTCATCGACGACGCTGCCTCCGCCTCGACGCGTGGCCTCCTCCCCGTGTCGGCCTCCTCCCTCTGCACCGGCCTCCTCCCCGCGCTGGCCTCCTCCCCTGCACCGGCCTCCTCCCAACGCCGTCCTCCTCCCCGCGCCGTCCTCCTCCCCGTGTCGGCCTCCTCCCCGCGCCTCCCTCCTCCCCGCGTCGGCCTCCTCCCTTGCGAAGAAGCCGTTCTTTAGTATTAAGTCTATCCTTCAGAAGCAACCAAAAGAAAATTTTTGTTTACTTAGACAAGGTAAGTCCGAGCCAATCGAAAGGAGGCGCGTCATGTGACCTAACATCTGAACATAGGCCTGCTTAGGAGTGAAAGACATAGAACCCGAGATGTACTTCCATTCATCCGAGCGATCCTGCACCAACCCTAGGGAAGAGATGGCAGAAACTAGGGCTCAAATCAAGAAAAGTCGGTGTGATAACTAAGTGGAAATGAGAAGAAAGGTTATCCTCTTTAGGAAGCAAATTAAATATCCTTATTCCTTGCAAAAGAAAAGAGATGAGGCGGTTGAAGAGCGAAACCCAAGTTCCACAAATCTTTCCGAATAAACACGAATGCCCATTAAAACCGAACAGAAGCGAAGCCTTTAAACTCGTTTAGCAAATGAAGTAAGTCCTTCCACCAAAACGAGCCACACAAACGAGAAGAACTTGGCGCCAACAAATTCTGATAAAAGGCCCGCCAAGTAAGATCCACCCAAGGGACATCTGCTTTGTTGAGAAATTTATGCAAGAGCTTCATTAACAAAGCTTTATTTTGAATCCTAAGATTCAGAATTCCCAGTCCTCCGTGCGACTTTGGTCGACAGGTAGAATTCCATGCCACAAGATAACCACCGCGTTTATTGATGTCTGAACCATGCCATAATGCGTGCCTCCTTAAACGATCAATATGAGCGATGACTTTAGCCGGCAATTTCAAAGAAGCCATATGATACACCGCTTGAGAGGAAAAGACCGAGTTAACTAACACAAGACGCCCTCCATAGGACAGGAAGGGGGGTAAACCCGATAACCTGCGAGTGATCCTATCAATCAGAGGAAGATAACTCACAAACTTAGGCTTAGCCCATCCTAACGGCAGACCCAAATAAGTGAAAGGTACTGTCCCAACTTGGCATCCAAAAGTGTGAGCTAAATGCGCCAACTTTGCTGCATCCACATTTATAGGCACCATAAAGGATTTGCTGAAATTAACATGGAGACCCGTAGAATCAGCGAAGGATCGCAAAAGACCTTTAAGACAAAAGAGTTGGAATGCATCGGCCGGCATGAACAAGAGTGTGTCATCTGCATATTGAACAATAGGGAAATCTTGACCAAAATCTGATTCCAAAGGGCAGGAGAAAAGTCCTTGGTGAAAAGCTTGATTGATGATAGATTGCAGGAGATCTGCTGCAAGAACAAATAAGAGTGGAGAGAGAGGATCCCCCTGTCGCACTCCCCGTTTACAATGAAATACCTTGCCTGGCACACCATTAAGTAGAACTGAAGAAGTCCCTGAACAAAGAATTTGTCGAATCCAAGCCTGCCATTTAAGACTGAAACCCTTGAAGTGAAGCATGGAGAGAATAACATGATGCTCAACCTTGTCAAAAGCTTTTTCGAAATCAAGCTTAAGTAGGATGATCTCTCTTGGGTGATGGCAAAGGTGAATATATTGAAAGGCCCAAGCAGACAATCTGGATAGTTCGTCCTTTAAGAAACCCATATTGGTTGGTATGAATGACCGAAGAATAGCGATGCAACGATTTGCCACCAACTTTGTTAAAAGCTTAAGAGAGCTATTAAGCTTTTAACAAAGTTGGTGGCAAATCGGTTGCAATCAGTTATTCTTCGGGTCATTCATACCAACCAATATGGGTTTCTTAAAGGACGAACTATCCTATTAAGCAAAGAAATGGGTCTAAAGTCATTTACCGATTCAGGGTTCAGCCTTTTGGGAAGCAAAGTGATGAAAGAGGAATTGATACTTTGAATATCAAGAGTACCTTCACAGAAATCAGTACACAAACGATAAAAATCTGACTTCACCAGATGCCAACAATTTTTCAAGAACAGGCCATTGAAGCCATCAAGACCCGGCGCATGATCTGGATGTAAACTTTGGACCACGAGATCAATTTCCTCTGTTGAAAAAACCTTATCCAGGTCTTCAAGAACACTCGGTTCCACCGGATTAATCAACAATGATAAATTGTAATGCATAAAGTTCGCCTCGAGACCCCACCGCTTTGAAAGAGGTCCATAAAGCTGCGCTTTTTGATCATGATCTCAAACACAAGAACCATCCTCCAAGCATAAAGACGCAATGTGATTACGTCGATAGGAGGTCAAGCAATCGATCGATAAAATTTTGAGTTTTCATCCCCAAATTTAGCCCACTGATTGAGGCTCTTTGCTTCCAATAAACTCTTTTGGCATTCAATAAGTTCAACAAGTGATTCTCGCAAAATTCTCCGAAATTCCTTTCAATCGACAAAGAGGTCTTTGATCCTCCACTCATCAACCAAAGCAAGGACCCACTATCTATCAATTTGCTCGGGTGATAGATTTTTGCTCCAGATTTTCAACCCTCGCAGTAAACTTGAGCTTGGAAGAGATGACTGCTGAATTTCATTGGAGGAACCAATTCCAATTAGACTCCACGACAGAAGGAAAGGACCAAATCAACCCAATAATTTTCGGCGAAAAACAAGCACTGGGAATAGAGGAGGAAATCAACCAAACATGGAATATGATCCGATGTGAGTCTAGCCAAAGGAAGAGCCAAAGTGTTTGGAAAAGAAAGTGACCATGTCACCAAGTGAAGACCCAATCTAGTTTTTGAAGAAGAGCGCCCTCCGCAAATTACTCCAAGTGAAGTTCCTCCTTGAGAGGAATTTCAACTAAGCCTAAGATTGATAACCTCATTGAACTGAAACATACCAGAGCATTGCCACCCGCTTATTACGATTTTCCAAGTGGGAATAAGATTGAAGTCCCCACAAGTAACCAGAGATTATAGTTAACGGCTTCTAAACTCTGAAGCCATCCCAGGAAAGCCGCTTTTCCTTCCAAGGTGCAAGGTCCATAGATGTTAGAGAGAAACAAAACTTGACCATTGAGTGAAGAAGTGAACTGTATCGTTAGCGAGAAACGACTGGAGTGGTGTAATAGCCCTAACTTAGGGTTTGTATTTCAAATGTAAAATATGAGGATGAATAAAAAACTTTTGATGCCTCATGAAATCATTTGAGGGTTTCTACAATTTTCCCTAGCAATTTCCAATTTTTAGAATTTAATTCTTGTGATTGGAAATTGTTGTTATCAGATTCTTAGCTTTCAAACTTGTGATCATCCTCTGAAATTATTTTTCCTATCATCTTGATCATCCTATATACCTCCCTGAATTATTTCACAATTTTTAGATTTTATTTGCTATTTCAAATTGCCAAGTCAAACTAGTTGAAAATCTGGTCAAATCCTAGGTCAGCATGCTTGTGAATTTTCTGCAGAACTTTTCAGTGCATAAAAAGTTCTGGAAAATTTATGCAATGTTGTTCTCTGTCTCAAGTAGCTACCATAAAAATTTCGGAATTTTTGGAGCTCGGGATCTATCTCTAAAAATTCCCTAAACTCTCTCAGCTTTTAAAATCAAAAATCAGAAAACACTGTTTGTCGGGCTCGAACCCGAGCCCGACTCAAATCCGACCGCGCCACTTGACTCGGTCGCGTCAACTAGCTGCACCGCGCGCGAGACCAATCGATCGTGACCGTCCGATGCAAATCGAACGATCCACGTGCGCGCATGCAACCGACCTGTCCGAATGCATACATCAATCTCGACCGTCCATCTCAGATCCAACGGTCGACACATTCACGATCGAGTCAAACCACCTAATCGCACCGTGCGGTCTACGTCCGCACCGCTTATTGCTGCCGGCGGCCGGGCCCCACATGTCAGGTCGTGACCTACCTTGAGCCGAAGAGCTGAGTGCCGGCGGTGGCGCGCATGAACGCCACCTCGCCTCGCTGCTCGCCACCGCTTCCGATTTTCTCGCGCATTTCCTCGGCCGCATCTTCCGCTGAGAGACCATGCCCTGAGCAGCGTCAATCATCCACTTTTCCGTTCGCCAGTTTGTCGGCACCGTTCTTGAGCTCCACGGTGCCGAAAACGTCGCCGCTCATTTTCCTCCGCCCTCGCCCCTACTTAAGCTCACCCAAAGCTCCCTCTTCCTTCTTTAGACACCATTAAGCCAACTCCTATCACCATTGCTCCTTCTGAGCTCAAATCGTAGTAATGCTCGAGCTCTGGTTCACGGCCGTGCCGCTCCGCCGTGTCATCCTCGCAACCAGTGAAGATCATCCCTTCTTTGCGCGTCATATCGTGTTCCGATCCCTATCGGGATTTCCTTCACTAATTTTGAGTTTCACTCGCAGGGGGCCATTGAATTTTGGTGTCCCTCTTTTTCGGCCGAAAGTGGGATTATCGTCCTCATCTCCGGTGAGTTGGTTCTTTGGGCAATTGCTCGCACCAGCACTATCTAGTGCACTCACTCGAGCTATCTCCATCTCCCTTTTCTCCTGTTTTTGCTCAGGTTGTTCCTTCGTCGTTAACCACCTTGCGCCGCCGTGGCTCGTCGCCGCCGCCATCTCCGGCAGCCTCTTGAGCTCCGCGTCATTCCGGTGAGTTCCTGGTAACTCACTGATGCCCATGCGCGCGCTAAATTTCATTGTCTTCCTCTCTGGTGCAGCCGCACCTTGTCACCCCCACTGCCGGCCGCCGTGCTCCGTCGCCGCGCCACCTCAGTGCATCTCCGGCTGCCCCGCGACCACCCTTAGCTTCAGCAACCTCTGGGCGACCCATTTTGGCCGTCGCACAGCCCGCGCCGCCACTCCTTCGCCGGCGGCAGTTTCAGGTACAGAGTAGCCCGAGCCTCTCTGTTCTTCGGCTGTGCTCATCTCTGTTTCACTGTCAGTGGGACCCACCTCCCTAAGGCTTTGTAGTTAGCTGCTTATCTGTAATACTCCGGAAGTGTGAGAAGTCAATAATCGGGATAAATCAATTTAATCGGTAGCGCTTAATTTTATTCGGGAGTTGAAAATTTTATTAAATTCAAAGTTTTGGGGATCTTAGGAGTATGGACCTCCGGCCCAAGCTCATCCATCCCTTTGGGCGGCCCGGAGTGGGCCATTAAGGGGGGGAAGGTGCCCTAGGGCCCAAGGCCCAAGCTGCCCCTCCTTCTAAACCCTAGCTGCCCTTACCCCCACCCCCTTGGCCGAATTCTTTCCCTCCCCTCCTCTTGCAGCCGCCACCCTTACCCCTCCTCTCCTTGCGCCTTCCATCTCCTCCTTGGAGCTGCCCATCCATGGATGAGCACCTCCCATTCCTTGATGCCGATCTCCCGCCGCCTCCTCGCGAAGGAAGGGCTGGAGCTTCATGGACTTGTTGATCAAGAAGGGGGATTGAGGTCATCCTCTACAAGGTTCTTCATCGTCTTCCTGGTGCTCCAAGGGTAACGGTTCTCGGTTGTCGTTGTTGGTTAATCGTAGAGGCAAATTTGATTAGGTTTGATCGGTTCATGTGCGGTCTGCTGTAATTCCAATTCTGTCCAGTTTCTTGCGTGGCTTGTTTCGTGTACTTAAAGGCAGAATTAGGGAATTTGATCTCCTAGAGTTTTGTAGGTCTTGTTCTTAGCTTTCGGTGGCCGCCAAGAACACTGAATTCCGACTTTCGAGTCAAAAGTTATGATAGATTTATTATCTGCTGTCCAGAATCCTGACGAGAATTAGCAGTCTCTGTATAGGTTGATATATGGCCTAGTTAGAGGGTGATTCAGAGGTCTTGCCCATAACAAATTTTGAAGATGATATCACTAGCTTTCAGGATTGATAAAGAACACCTCATTTTGATTTATAGATCAAAAGTTATGCACTTTTCTTTGTGACTGTCCAGATTGTATGTCAGTCTGTCTAGATTGTATGTTAGTTTTTATCTCTAGTTTTGACCCGTGTGCCACTTTTTGTTAAAGGCAAAATTTGAATGTAGTGCCAACTAGGTTAGTGTAGGTAATTTCATAAACTTTTCAGATTGATAAAGAACGTCCAATTTGGAGTTGTACAACAAAAGTTATGGATATTTTATTTTAGCCGATATTTCTGTCAATTAATTCAGTCAACAGATTTGAGCCGTGGGCCAAATTTTATTAGAGGCAAAATCTGAACTTTTGCCCAACTAGAGTATTGTAGATATGTCAGTTAAGAATCCATGGAAATTGGTCTCACCTCATTCCGAGTTCCAGACCAATAGTTATGTCAATTACCGTGCTGCTATCCAGAATTAAGTTATGTAAGAAATTGTTGATTTCAGTTAAGCTTTGTTTTAATGACTAGAGTCATCAGGGAAGCAGTGTTTAACGTCGATTAGTAGTGTTGGGTATATTATGTCCTTATTGAAATTATTTTACTTGTTTAGGAGGTGAAGCCTCGGGTTTATGAGTATCACCTTTGCCGACTAACGCGTCGCATCGCGGAAGGCAAGACATTGCCACCCTTAATGATTGTGATTGATGAATGTTTTTATGGTCATGCTGTGATTTTGTATGATACGAGAGAAAATGGATTGTCTATGTTCTTTCATATGTGTTGAATCCATGTTTTGTTATCATGTCTTTCAATATTCGTATTTCATTCTATGCATTCATTATGCATGTTTCATCCACGAAAGTGGATTGCAAGTCCCACCATTCCAGTGTGGGCAGTGTTGGACATTGTCATGTCCCGTCCCACGGAGTGGATTTGAAAGACCCATTAATTCCGAATGGGCATGTAAGACCCATTAACTCCAAGATGGGCAATGTTGGACACCCGTATGAAACGTTCTTCATACGGAAGTGGATCCCCGCATTTTTGTTAAGATGCGGGCTTGAGTGAACACCGACGGGTGTTTCACGGCTATACCGCCATATATGCATGTGTGCAGTCCATTCCTTTGATTTTGAGCATTCATATCATGTCTTCATATGTAGTCAGTTGTGACGTGATCGAACCTGATGATGAGTTTGTCTTATTCATATTGAATGATTATCCTATTGATATATGTACTTGCTGAGTCGTGGACTCACTCTTGCGTTGTTTGTTTATTTTAGGTAACCCCGATGTTGGCTCTTGGGAGGAGTAGACACGCACTACTTGTTCACAACATCAAATTCATGTTCAAGACTAAATTTTAGTTCCATATTTCATTCGTTAACGGTGAACTGTAATAATTAAACTATAATTGAGAAGGAAGGATACCTTCTCCACGGATGTTGATTTATTATCTGCGTGTGAACCTTCTTTATTGATGTTCAGATTAAATAACTTAGAAGGTGAAGGAAGGATACCTTCACCATGTCCTCGTTTATCTTAATGTCAGTCTTTAGTTGATATACTTGTTTCAAGTTCTTCCGTATTATGGATGTATGTTAGATGTTTTAGGTGACATCTTGGCTTCCTGGATAGCCGTGGTGTTACAGTTGGTATCGAGCGGGCTTTAGGTCCGTGGTTAATAGAAGAATATTAAAATGACACACTTGTACACGTGAGGGTGGGGTTGAAAAGTATATTGCTTCCGCATCTCTATTATTATTATGTTCATCTGTTGAGCAATTGTTGAATTGCTTCTATACTATCCTTCTTGTTGTTAATCTATGATATGATGCGATGTATTATATCTGTGAACTTATTCTATGATTGTCATGAGATGATCATATGTATACTCATAATTGATTATGCGTGTCACTAACGGATGATAAGAAGTGGAGGTCGTGGTTGTTACTCCGATTCACTGTGTTACACCACCGTTCGCAATGACGTGGTTAGAGGAGTAGTGACCCGAGTACCATAGTTTCGTGTTAAGCGTGAAGTGCTTTAGAGAGTTGTTCTCTTCCTTGATTTCTGAATTTGGCGATTCTTGCCCTGTGGTGGCCGATGAATTTCTCCTGGGTTCGTGGATCATGATAGTTTATAGTTTTCCATAGATCCCTCTTGGTTCTCTGAAACAATTATTGCTTTTCGACTATTGAGTTGCTTTTACCACTTGTGATCGTTGGCAATTGGCAAGATTGATGTTTTCATGGTTGCTCTTTCTTTCTCATTGAAGAAGAATGACTCATTTAATCGTTTGATAGCTTGGTTAGTGAGAGTTTCCGTTGTAAGTTCGCTTGCATGGGAGAGTTTTGGCTTTATGTGTTTCTTTTGGATTACTTGGGCGTTGAGGTTTGAAGTCTCTCTTTTCTTTGAAGTAGGCGTTAGAATCCTTTTGTGTTGACTTGCCATGCTTAAAATGAGAAGTTATAACTAAACGAATAAATTGTTACGATATGAGTTACCAAGTCGGGTTATTAACATGGTGCAAATCAATTATTCTTAATTACCATCCATGAAAGTGAAATTGATTAATTTGAAATGTCCTTGTATATGATACTTGGTGTATGTTAAATAAAGACTGTCCATATCCGTTCGTAACCTATAGATCTTACTTAAGAGTTAGATTTATCTATTTCCGGTATGCTAAAATTGTTGAAACTTGTATAAAGTACCGGATGGGTGTGGTGTATCGACTCATGAAACCTTGTTTATAGGAAATTATGTTAGTGAATCTTTAATCATGTTTTGAAATGATTTCAACAAAGGTGAAATGTGAATCTATGCTTATATATGGTGATATGATTGCAAATGAAATTAGTACCGTATGAACACACATGATTAGTACAATCATCATTTGTTAATGAGCGTCAAGAAGGTGTTGAGCAACACCAACAGCTTGAGTAGATGAATTTCGTAAGTAGTCTTTGATAGCGTGCCTTGTGATATTGTTATTGCTTAGCATAATCTTGTTATGATAAATTTGTTTCAACCTTGTGGTTTGTGTCCCCTTTGGGAAGTTTTAGGATGGAGTAATAAAGTTTGATGACTCTTGGTACTAGTGTATGTTGTCGATATTATTAAATAGTCAAAATGTGAGAATGAGGTTAATTCTCGTAGTAATTTGATCACCCATGGTGATATTTTCTAAATGATCAAATTTCAAGTTTTGTATTCATGATCTTTTGGGGTTCATGCTTTATGTGGTAAATGAAGTTTATCGAGTAACGATATGTTACAAAGTTGCAATGGTCCTTCGTTGATGCAAGTGCTTCGATTTTGAATACTTATTTGTTCTTATCTGTTAAGGTTCGATATTCTCTTCTTGTGAGGCTTATGCTCAACTGTGGACTCCACTTATGTTCTTTGAGTTCATTGCTTAATTGGTTTCTTCATTGGTCCGTGTTCAAGTCAGTAGTGGTAGATGAGTTTTCTAGTTGGTGAAAGTCGTTTCCATTTGTCTCTTCTTTTGAGAAAGTTTCAACTCATTCTTTTCACGTGGGTCTTTTGAAGTGTTTTCTAATTGTTGTTGTGAAATTGATGTTAATACCCATAGTAATTTGATCGCTTTGGTGATATCATTCAGATGAGAATATTTCAAGTTTAGCTTTGTGATATTTTCTTTGAGCTCTTGAATCATCCGTAGCTGAAATTATTTTAAATAAAGTGAGGTATTGAATTGTCTTGTTGCTTCTTAAGAGATTTGTGTGATTTAATTTTAAAGACTCTTTAGTCCGAGTTGGCAATGCGAGGTTGCAATCAAAGAAGTTATGCTGTTCCTTTAAGAGGAGTATAATCTACTTGTTTTTTTGTGAAATCTGAATTGGAAATGTTTGAGTTTGGTGGTGAGATTATTTGGATCTCATGTTTCTTGTGTAGTTGAACTGCTCAATAAATATAACGTATTGAAGAATTTTATTGGTTCTTATTTAGTCCGTGTGGTTTGGACTAAAGACCTTATCTTGATCATTGTGGCAAAGCGATGTTAGTCAAAGAATTAATTACAGTGTTAATGGAAAGAGCGCAGAGGAATATTTGAGAATTTGAGTCAAGTTTTGTAACTTGTGGTTATTTGAATTGTTCATAAACTTTTGCTCTTTTCACTCAAGAGTTGTCGAGTTTCAATCGCAATGTCATTCTTCTTGTTGGTGGATATTTGCTATTCCCTTTTGAGGGACGCGCACTCCACGGTGAACTCAATTTTCGCTTTCCCGCATCTTCGTTACAAATTATCTCTTTTGGTCTCGTGCTCACTGTGAGCAGCAACTTTTTCCTGTGTGGTGAAATTTGTTCTTGTTCGCCTCTTTCTTTTGAGAAAGGATCAACCGTTTTGTGCTGTAAAGTTTTACAACTCGTAAGTTGTTGTTTGTTTGGTGGTGGTTAAGTGATTGTAGGGGTGAGATTTTGCTACCCGCTTATTGGAGGAGTAATAGAAGAGGAGTTGGTTTTGACTCGAACCTCTTGGAGGAAGTTGATTCAGATGGAATGTATGGTTTCAAGTAAAATTGTATAATGTTCGACTAAGTAGGACCTATGGTATAGTGTAGTTCCGTAACCTTGGTTCATGTTGAAATGTTGGGGATTATCAAATGTATGGAAACCGTAATCAAATTTTATAGAGTAACACTATTGAAGTATCGCGATGTTGTATGAGTGATTCCTAATGATGTCAATGAGTGAGTATGTCGGAATTGTGGGGATCTTAGAGATTTAATCGAGGATTTCATTATTTGTTATAAGAGGAATTCATTGTACGAGACTTGGAGGTCGAATTTGAGCTTTGCACTTTTATGCTAGACCTTGGGTCGCTCGATGATCGTGTGTAGAGAAAGGGAATTACTGCGTCTCGAGCAAAGAGGATGTTCATTGATAGAACCCTTGATGAAGTATATGATTATGTGTGCTGAGGATTCGACGTGTTATTCTTGAAAGTTGGAGGTGATGATGTATTTCGGTTTAACCCTAACTTGAGGATGTTAAATGAAGATGGTTGAGACCGTGTGGTATGCGATGAATTCAATTCCAAGGTTGGAGAGATGTTTTATTCCAAAAAGTGAAACTAAGGAAAAAATGTCTTCTTGATTAGTGAAGCGCTTTTCTTATTCTCGCATGAGCTTTGTGTTGTTGACCAATGTCTTTCGTAAGTTGAGTTTGACTCGATTTTGGTATGTGTAGTTCTTATCGGTTCAGAAGAATAAAAGAAGTTTTTGATTTGGGCATTCAAGTGTTTTTCCCTTTGGTTTTCGTGGACGTTTATTCGCAAATTGCCACTTGGAAAGTGGAAAGGTTTTCTTGATGAAATTCTGATTTCGATTTTTACTCTTCATGCCTAGCTGGTAACGATAGTTGTGGCGTGAATCTTTCTTATTCAGATATGTTTTGCCGGTAAAAGAGTTTGCTTAAAAGAATTCGATTGTATGCTTCCTGTTAAAGGAGGTGATCCTTGTTTTCAGTGAAGAGTTCAATTGAGAGGTGGAATAAGAGTTCCGTGTTCTTTGTGCTTGTCGTGTGGTTCGGTGTCATTGGGTTGTTTTCGCTAGTTGGCATATCGCCAGGATCGCCTCGAGTCCATGCGTGAGTACGTAACGCCTTGTATGTTCTCGTGTTGAGTGAGTACCGGAGATCCGAGTTTGAGATTTCGCTTGCGCCGTTGACTATCGAGTGAGATCTTACCCTCGAGTTTTGTCCGATGAGTGTACCGGAAGTGCCGGGTTGAGTGTTAGATCGGGCGTCGTGTTACGTCGTTGTGTTGTGTTGTATTTTCATCCGAGGAGATGCTACTTGGGAAGTTGGAGTTTCGCGTGCGTGAGATTTAGCGATGTTGTTCACAACGGTACGTGGTTACCGTTGTTCGTGATCACCGTGGTTGTTCTTTCGCTATGTGTTTAGATTCGGTCGAATCTCGTTAAGGGGGTAGAATGTAATACTCCTAAGTGTGAGAAGTCAATAATCGGATAAATCAATTTAATCGGTAGCGCTTAATTTTATTCGGAGTTGGAAATTTTATTAAATTCAAAGTTTTGGGGATCTTTGGAGTATGGACCTCCGCCCAAGCTCATCCATCCTTTGGCCGCCCGGAGTGGGCCATTAAGGGGAAGGTGCCCTAGGGCCCAAGGCCCAAGCTGCCCTCCTTCTAAACCCTAGCTGCCCTTACCCCACCCCTTAGCCGAATTCTTTCCTCCCCTCCTCTTGCAGCCGCCACCCTTACCCCTCCTCTCCCTTGCGCCCTTCCATCTCCTCCTTGGAGCTGCCCATCCATGGATGAGCACCTCCCATTCCTCGATGCCGATCTCCCGCCGCCGGCCTCTCGCGAAGGAAGGGCTGGAGCCGCGGACTTGTTGATCAAGAAGGGGGATTGAGGGTCATCCTCTACAAGGTTCTTCATCGCCTTCCTGGTGCTCCAAGGGTAACGGTTCTCGGTTGTCGTTGTTGGTTAATCGTAGAGGCGAATTTGATTAGGTTTGATCGGTTCATGTGCGGTCTGCTGTAATTCCAATTCTGTCCAGTTTCTTGCGTGGCTTGTTTCGTGTACTTAAAGGCAGAATTAGGGAATTTGATCTCCTAGAGTTTTGTAGGTATTGTTCTTAGCTTTCGGTGGCCGCCAAGAACACTGAATTCCGACTTTCGAGTCAAAAGTTATGATAGATTTATTATCTGCTGTCCAGAATCCTGACGAGAATTAGCAGTCTCTGTATAGGTTGATATATGGCCTAGTTAGAAGGTGATTCAGAGGTCTTGCCCATAACAAATTTTGAAGATGATATCACTAGCTTTCAGGATTGATAAAGAACACCTCATTTGGATTTATAGATCAAAAGTTATGCACTTTTCTTTGTGACTGTCCAGATTGTATGTCAGTCTGTCTAGATTGTATGTTAGTTTTTATCTCTAGTTTTGACCCGTGTGCCACTTTTTGTTAAAGGCAAAATTTGAATGTAGTGCCAACTAGGTTACTGTAGGTAATTTCATAACCTTTTCAGATTGATAAAGAACATCCAATTTGGAGTTGTACAACAAAAGTTATGGATATTTTATTTTAGCCGATATTTCTGTCAATTAATTCAGTCAACAGATTTGAGCCGTGGGCCAAATTTTATTAGAGGCAAAATCTGAACTTTTGCCCAACTAGAGTATTGTAGATATGTCAGTTAAGAATCCATGGAAATTGGTCTCACCTCATTCCGAGTTCCAGACCAATAGTTATGTCAATTACCGTGCTGCTATCCAGAATTAAGTTATGTAAGAAATTGTTGATTTCAGTTAAGCTTTGTTTTAATGACTAGAGTCATCAGGGAAGCAGTGTTTAACGTCGATTAGTAGTGTTGGGTATATTATGTCCTTATTGAAATTATTTTACTTGTTTAGGAGGTGAAGCCTCGGGTTTATGAGTATCACCTTTGCCGACTAACGCGTCGCATCGCGAAGGCAAGTACATTGCCACCCTTAATGATTGTGATTGATGAATGTTTTTATGGTCATGCTGTGATTTTGTATGATACGAGAGAAGATGGATTGTCTATGTTCTTTCATATGTGTTGAATCCATGTTTTGTTATCATGTCTTTCAATATTCGATTTCATTCTATGCATTCATTATGCATGTTTCATCCACGAAAGTGGATTGCAAGTCCCACCATTCCAGTGTGGGCGTGTTGGACATTGTCATGTCCCGCCCACGGAGTGGATTTGAAAGACCCATTAATTCCGAATGGGCATGTAAGACCCATTAACTCCAAGATGGGCAATGTTGGACACCCGTATGAAACGTTCTTCATACGGAAGTGGATCCCGCATTTTTGTTAAGATGCGGGCTTGAGTGAACACCGACGGTGTTTCACCGCTATACCGTATATGCATGTGTGCAGTCCATTCCTTTGATTTTGAGCATTCATATCATGTCTTCATATGTAGTCGGCCAGTGATGTGATCGAACCGATGATGAGTTTGTCTTATTCATATTGAATGATTATCCTATTGATATATGTACTTGCTGAGTCGTGGACTCACTCTTGCGTTGTTTGTTTATTTTAGGTAACCCCGATGTTGGCTCTGGGAGGAGTAGACACGCACTACTTGTTCACAACATCAAATTCATGTTCAAGACTAAATTTTAGTTCCATATTTCATTCGTTAACGGTGAACTGTAATAATTAAACTATAATTGGAGAAGGAAGGACACCTTCTCCACCTGGATGTTGATTTATTACTGCGTGTGAACCTTCTTTATTGATGTTCAGTATTAAATAACTTAGAAGGTGAAGGAAGGATACCTTCACCATGTCCTGTTTATCTTAATGCTGTCTTTAGTTGATATACTTGTTTCAAGTTCTTCCGTATTATGGATGTATGTTAGATGTTTTAGGTGACATCTTGGCTTCCAGATAGCCAGGGTGTTACATTATCATGCTTATGATTGTTCATTAGTTCTCTCTCATTGCATGATCAAGAATTGGTATTGGAAGTTTGAAAGCATTTTAGTTCTCTGTATGCTTGCTGTTGTCGCTTTTCTGTTGTCAGTAAACTGAAATTGGGATTCATTCTTATGCTGTTCACATCTGGTTAGTGCTTGATGACTCCCTTAGAAGTGGTGCTTAGCAAGAAGTTAAGTAGATAATCTCCATAGGTTTCAAATCACTAGTTGGCTTTTGATCTATGAAACTGTTATCAGAACTTGAGGTATCGCCTCTGTATCGTGGTGTATTGTCGAAGGTAAAGTTTTGTAGTAGCCGCATGCCGAAAGTCGCAACATTGCAGATCTTGGTGTGATGCTTAGGAGTATGAATAGCTGAGTATTTTTAAAAATCCTATCTTAGATAGAAAATGTTGTTAGCATCTCATAGTTGAATACTTGTCTAGTTAATGTCCAATAGTTCCTTGTAGGTCCTGTACTCTCACCTGATAATGGTTGTTTTAGAGTAGTTAGCTGTTTTGATATACTAACTTGTTGATTAAATAATAGATATGCACACAATCACCATCAAAGTCTGTTCCAAAGTTTAAATCATATAAGAGGATTGATTTTGTGGTTAACCTGATAAATAGGTAAATGGGTAGATCAATCACTTAAACGCATGTCTTTTTGAAACATCTCTGTAGCAGTTATTTGTTACTCCTTTTGTGTTGGTCTAGCCTCTGTGTGTAAATTGGTGTTTATTTTGATTTCTGAGTTTTGTCGGTGTTATTCGTTCTTATTCGTTGTTTTGTTCAATCGTTAGGATTCGATATTTGCGGCAACCCTGAGAACGACCCTCCGCAACAAATTGAGCAACAGGAACCAGGCAAGCAGTTTGATCATGATAATCCCAGTATTTTAAAGCCTAATATTTTGTTTCAGCTGTATGTATGCATTGCTTAATTTGTGTTAAATTGATTAGTTAAATCCGTAGCTGCATATCCTGTAGACAAAATATTGATCTCTACTACCTGAGCCTAGGTTATTTGCTGTGATTAGAGGTCGCTGATGATCTCTTGTCACTTAGTAGATCCGGTCAACTTGCTTAGACATGCTTAGCTATCGGTAGAATCGGGCGCTTATCGACTTTAGTCGGTAACCTTGATCACACAAAATTTACTATAATCAGATGTTTTAGCATTTCGCTATGTTTAATTGCAAAATTAAAAATGAAAACAAAATGATTTAGACTTGGGCACAATGGTAAGACTGTGTGATCTGTTGGGTGATCGAAAGGTGCCCGAGCCGCTTAAGGACCGAGTTACTTGCGCCACCGTCTCGAGCATTTTGCGTGCTAACCACACTAGAGTATATGGGACCTCTCTTGACCTAGTACTTTGGCGTGTATTGGCTCCGGTCGCAGGAGGTCGCAGAGGGATGGAGGTGGGAGCATGGTAGTTGTCCAAAAGCTTTATCCCGAGTGGGTAGTTGTCTTTTCGGCTTTACCATGTAAGCGTATGGGTTTCTATCCATACGAGCGGCTCGTAGTTAATACACAATATTGGAAAAGTCTCGAGGACTTAGCTGTGCCAAGATACCTTCGAAGTGTGCTTTGGCTTAAAGGCGATCTCAAGTGTGGGTACATTGGTACACCCTCGCAGGTTAAAACTATTCGAATAGCCTCGTCCTAGGTTATGGACACGCTGATACGCCCCAAGAACTAGACTACAACATTTAAATTAAAACTTGATGGGTGGTACGAACTGGGATTCGTGCTATGTTGTGGTGACTATTGGGATAGTCACTTCTAGGTGGTTACTTGTATCTATCTTTATTTCATTGTTATTTCAATCTTAAAATGAATTGCAAACTTGCCTTTAAAATCAGATTACATTATTGCAAATAAAGTTGGCTTTATGCAAATAAAACATATGGCCTCCACCAAATAAGCCTCGCATGTAGCTTATGAACAGTCCGCTAGTTCACACGTCGGTCTTGCGGGTACAAAGACAATCTTTGTACTCAGTGCTTTGCTTAATGTTTTTGTTGCAGAGGAAGAGGGTGAGCCCCAAGGGCCTCACTCGTGAGTCGTGTTGCCGATTCGTGACGACTAGACTTGGCGGTCCTGGCCGATGCCTTGTGGGTTGGAGGCACGCGATTGGCTTTGTTTATAGCCATCTTATGGCACTTTTGCTTCACTGCTCTTGTTATTTGTGTATCTTTGGGCCGGTCGGCGTGTCTGTAATAACCTCTACTATTTGTTTATCTTCCGCTTGGTAGTGTTGTGTTTGGACTCTATGTGTGGAATGGAGTTGATGTCTAATTTTGTACCGAGGTGTATATATGCTCGAAGTATACATATCTCGAGGATCAGCTTATTTGATTTGTGATGCTAGGACCAGTGGTTGGTTACATTACAAACCAAATAAATTGGGGTCCTTACAAAGTTGGTATCGAGCCATTCTCGACCGTAGTAACCAAGCATAGTCGCCCTTAGGATATTTTGAAAAGTTTAATTTCAAAGTATAAAAGGGTTTATGAAAACCTAGGCGATTCTCGATTTACTCCTTACCTATCTTAGCCTTCTACTCTCATCTTACTCTAATTTGAGTTTAAAATTTGGTTTCTCTCTTTCCTTTCAAAAGATAGTTACTACCAAAGAGAATCGGTCTTTAGAGAACCATAGAGAATTAGTCTAATTAAAATTTTTGGGGTATAAGGGTAAGATATATGTGAGTTTGCTAAGTGTCCGATTTTTGTCAATTGGTTTTGTAGCTTAAAAGTCTTGTGTTTGTTTTGTGTCATTAGTGTTATTTGCAGAGGTTGTCGACTTCTTGTTTTCCCGCTATTGTTAACTTGTCTTAGTGAAACAGATGGCCGGAGAACGCGTGGCGCCAGCCAGGTGGTCATGATGAGGAGCTTCCTCCTCCGACCATGGTCGAGGTGCTCGCCAGATCGAGCGAAACCGCATGGACCGACGCGCATCTTGGAGGTTATTGCTAGGAATACCTCCACTCCGCCGGTGGTGGCGCCACCGATTCGCGGGGACTTGCAGAGTTCCTCCGCACGCAGCCACCGACTTTCGCCGCTCGAGGATCCTCTCGATGCGGATGATTGGTTACGCATGGTTGAGCGAAAGCTCAACATAGCTCGATGTCGTGCACAGGATAAGGCACTCTTCGCGTCCACCACCGAGGGCGCAGACTCTCATGGTGGGAGAACTACCTCGCCATGCAGCCCGCGGCCATGTGGTCGCGTGGGAGGAGTTCAGTCGCCTTTCGTCGCCCACATCCCGCATGGCCCGATGAAGTCGAAAAGAAAGAATTCTCGCGCCAAACAAGGGCGCAAATCGTGACGGAGTACTTGTACGAAGTTTAATCACCGCTCGTTACGCCTCGGGAGGTGGCCTCGATGAGGCTAGCAGAGAAGTTTATGGATGGCTTGTCCGAGGAGCCGCAGGACAGGCTGTCTATTGTGGACTTCCCCGAATTTCAGGCCTTGGTAGATAAGGCCATTGTTGCTGAGCATAAGGCAAAGGCGCTGGGCGAGTCCCGCAAGCGCAAATGGGAGGCACATCAGTCTACTCACACTAGCCTCACTCGTCCTCGGGCTGGGCCAGCACCAGTGGCCCGTTCTTTTGCTCCACCGGCGCCGAGGCCATCTGCACCAGCTCCTCGCCCACCGCGGGCCGTGTTTCAACCACGTGCGCCTGCGATCCAGCAGCAGAGCGGTCTCCGTAATCCGGCGGCCGAGGTTACTTGTTTTCGCTGCCACAACAAGGGCCATTATGCGAATGCCTGCCCTCAGAGTGTTGCAGCAGCCCCTCGTCCTAATGGAGCACGCGGGCAGGGGAGTGGTCACCCACCTGACCAGAAGATTATCCAGAAGAACCAGGGTGCGAGCAGCGGTCGAGTCAACCACCTTTCAGCTGAGGAGGCTCAGGAGGCGCCAGATGTCGTGATGGGTACACTTCTTGTTAATTCTCGTCCCGCCGCAGATATTTGATTCAGGAGCATCGCATTCTTTTATTTCAAGATCATTTGCTGCTGCTAGTAGTCTTCACTGTGTTCCTTTGGGAGTTCCTTTGCTCATCCGCTCTCCGGGGTCGGAAATGAGAGCTGATTTACAGTGTCGGGATGTTCCTATCATAGTCAAAGGAGTGGGATTTCTGGCAAACCTTATTCTCGCTCGGGCCAATGAGTCCGATGTGATTCTTGGCATGGATTGGTTGTCCCAACACTTGGGGCAAATCGATTGTGCCAGGAAGATTGTCTATCTCACTAGCCCTTCAGGCGAGCAGGTCGGATTTTCACTGCAGCTTCAGGGGTCACATCTATGTGCATTAGAAGCGAAGCCAGCCTTGCAAATTCAGGATGTTCCCATAGTATCTGACTTTCTGGATGTCTTTCCTGAAGACTTGCCCGGGATGCCTCCGGTTCGAGACCTGGAGTTTGTCATCGAGTTGCTGCCCGGTACCGCCCTGATTTCGAAGGAGCCGTATCGAATGCCTCCCAATGAGCTAGAAGAATTGAAGAAGCAGCTTGGTGAGCTCCAAGCAAAGGGTTTCATCCGTCCCAGTTCATCTCCTTGGGGCTGTCCGGTGATCTTTGTGAAGAAGAAGGACAAGACTTTGCGCATGTGTGTTGATTACCGTCCTCTCAATGAGGTGACGGTGAAGAACAAATATCCTTTGCCCCGCATTGATGATCTGCTTGATCGCTTGATCGGAGCCTGTGTTCTCAAAGATTGATTTGAGAATGGGGTATCATCAGTCGATCGATTCGAGGATATTCAAGACGGCTTTCACTACTCGTTATGGGTCGTGATGCGAGTACACCGCCATGTCCTTTGGCTTAACCAATGCTCCACTTTGTTCATGAACTTAATGAATTCAGATTCATGGAGTATTTGGATAAATTTGTGGTGGTCTTTATTGATGATATTCTTATCTATTCCAAGATCAAGCGAGCATGCCGAGCATCCGAGGATTGTTTTGGGCAAATTGCGGAACACCACTATATGCAAAGTTCAAGAAATGTGAGTTCGTTGAAGGAAGTGGCATTCTTGGGCCATGTTCTTTCACCGAGGCATAGCTGTGGATCCCAAAGAAAGTCAACGATGTTCTATCTTGGGGCAGCCCAAGTCGACATCGATGTGCGGAGTTTTCTCGCTTTAGCGGGCTACTACCGCCGCTTTATCGAGAACTTCTCCAAAATCGCTAAGCCGATGACCGAATTGCTCAAGAAGGACAAGAAGTTTGTGTGGTCCTCTGCTTGTGATAAGAGCTTTGTGAGCTCAAACAACATTGACTTCACTCCAGCTTACTCTTCCGATATCCACAAGAGCTTCGATATTTATTGCGATGCCTCTCGTCAGGGACTTGGATGTGTTCTTATGCAGGAAGGCAAGGCAGTCGCCTATGCATCCAGGCAGTTGAGACCTCACGAGCTCAATTATCACACCCATGATTTAGAGTTGGCTGTTGTGGTTCATGCACTCAAGATTTGGCGGCATTATCTGATCGGTAACCGCTGTGAGGTGTATTCCGACCACAAGAGTTTGAAATATTTGTTCACCCAGCCAGATCTGAACCTCAGGCAGAGGAGATGGCTAGAATTGATCAAAGATTATGACATGGGTATTCAGTATCATCCTGGCAAGGCCAATGTGGTTGCCGATGCACTTAGCCGAAAGGTGTATTGCAATACCCTGATGATCCAAGAGCAAAGAACCGCACTTCTTGCACTTCAGCGCTCAACTTGGGTTTGGTTGAGCATGGTTCCCTTGCCGCCTTGGTCGTGCAACCAACCTTGGTGGATCGGGATCAAGTCAAGACAAAGAATCGATGATGGTGTGGGTAAAATCAGCGTAACATCAAGAATGGATCAGCCAAGTGTTTCACGTAAGATGAGCACGTGTCGTATGGTTTGGGCAGCGCTTGTGGTCCCAAAGGTCCCGAGTTGCGGATTTGATTCTTCAGAGGCCCATGATTCGCCTTTGTCCATCCATCCCGGCCACTAAAATGTACCAAGATCTGCGCCGAGATTCGTGGACTCGCATGAAGCGCGAGATTGCGGTGTTCGTGGCCGATGTGGCACATGTTGTCGCGTCAAGGCCGAGCATCGGCGTCCACGGTCTCCTCCACCCTTGCCTATACCGAGTGGAAGTGGATTCCGTTGGTATGGACTTCACATCGGTTTGCCCTGCATTTCTTCGGGAAGGATGCTATCCGGTGGTTATTGACCGATTGACAAAGGTAGCACATTTTCGCCAAGATGTACCGCCTCATTGTCAGAAATTGGCACACCTCTACATATCCCGCATTGTGAGTTTGCATGGTGTGCCACGAACGATGGTGTCGATCGTGGTTCTCTTTTCACTTCCGACTTTGGCACGCTCTCACAGAAGCCATGGGGACCCGCTCTTTCGCTCACTCACCTATCATCCTCGGGATCGATGGTCGACGGAGCGCCAATCAGTGCTTGAAGATATGCTCCGTGCTTGTGTTCTTTCCTATGGGAAGAATTGGGAGAAGTGCCTACCACTTGCCGAAGTTCTCCTACAACAACAGCTTTCCGTGCTAGTCTCGTGATGGCACCATTTGAGGCCTTGTATGGACGGGCGCTGCAGAACACCGTTGAACCGGCCGAAACCGTGAAAGGCGCTTCTTTGGTCCAGATTCCATCAATGAGGCCGAGAGCCAAGTGCGCTTGATTCGTGAGCACTTGCGCGTAGCTCACCCAGCGTAAGAGCTATGCGGATCGGCGCCGCCGTGAGTGAGTTTCCACCAATGACTTTGTGTATCTCAAAGTCTCGCCTCAAGGGACATCGCTGCTTCGGTGTCAAGGGCAACCGCTCCTCGATATGTCGGGCCGACGCATCATCAAGAAAGTGGGAGCCGTTGCATACAAGTTGGAGTTGCCGGCTACACTCGAGGGTGCACGATGTTTTCCATGTGTCACAATTGAAGAAGTGCCATCGTGTTCCCGTGGAGGAAACGCCATTGGAAAATATCGATGTGCGTGAAGATCTATCTTATCGTGAGCGCCTGCTCGTATCCTCAAGAAGCTGAACGCAGAACAAGGAACCGTGTGATCAAGTTCCTTAAAGTTCGGTGGTCAAACCACTCCGAGGATGAAGCCACGTGGGAGCGGGAAGATCGCCTCCGAGCAGACACCCGCCCTTCTTCTCCTAGTGATCGAATCTCGGCGAGATTCCCGTAAGGGGGAGATTTGTAACAGCCCTAACTTAGGGTTTGTATTTCAAATGTAAATTATGAGGAGGAATAAAAAACTTTTGATGCATCATGAAATCATTTGAGGGTTTCTACATTTTCCTAGCAATTTCCAATTTTTAGAATTTAATTCTTGTGATTGGAAATTGTTGTTATCGATTCTTAGCTTTCAAACTTGTGATCATCCTCTGAAATTATTTTTCCTATCATCTTGATCATCCTATCTACCTCCTGAATTATTTCACAATTTTTAGATTTTATTTGCTATTTCAAATGGCCAAGTCAAACTAGTTGAAAATCTGGTCAAATCCTAGGTCAAGATGCTTGTGAATTTTCTGCAGAACTTTTCAGTGCATAAAAGTTCTGGAAAATTTATGCAATGTTGTTCTCTGTCTCAAGTAGCTACCATAAAATGTCGGAATTTTTGGAGCTCGGATCTATCTCTAAAAATTCCTAAACTCTCTCACTTTTAAAATCAAAAATCGAAAACATCGCTTGTCGGGCTCAACCCGAGCCCGACTCAACCGACCGCGCCACTTGACTCGGTCGCGTCAACTAGCTGCACCGCGCGAGACCAATCGATCGTGACCGTCCGATGCAAATCGAACGATCCACGTCGCGCGCATGCAACCGACCGTCCGAATGCATACATCAATCTCGACCGCCCATCTCGGATCCAACGGCCGACACATTCACGATCGAGTCAAACCACCTAATCGCACTGCGCGCCTCGTCCGCACCGCCACGCCGCTGCCGCCGACGGTCGGGCCCCACATGTCGTCGCCACCTACCTTGCGCCAAGAGCCGAGTGCCGGCGGTGGCACGCATGAACGCCACCTCGGCTCCGCTGCCTCGCCACCGCTTCCGATTTTCGCGCGCATTTCTCGCCGCATCTTCCGCCGAGAGACCATGCCCCGAGCAGCGTCCAATCATCCACTTTTCCGCTCGCTAGTTTGTCGGCACCGCTCTTGAGCTCCACGGTGCAAAACGTTGCCGCCATTTTCCTCCGCCGCCCCTACTTAAGCTCACCCAAAGCTCCTCTTCCTTCTTTAGACACCATTAAGCCAACTCCTATCACCATTGCTCCTTCGAGCTCAAATCGTAGTAATGCTCGAGCTCGTTCACGGCCGTGCCGCTCGCGCGTGTCATCCTCGCAACCAGTGAAGATCATCCCTTCTTTTGCGCGTCATATCGTGTTCCGCATCCCTATCGATTTCCCTCACTAATTTTGAGTTTCACTCGCAGGGGCCATTGAATTTTGGTGTCCTCTTTTCTACCGAAAGTGGGATTATCGCCCTCATCTCCGGTGAGTTGGTTCTTTGGGCAATTGCTCGCACCAACTATCTAGTGCACTCACCGAGCTATCTCCATCTCCCTTTTCTCCTGCTTTTGCTCGTGTTGTTCCTTCGTCCGTTAACCACCTTGCGCCGCCGTGGGCTCGCCGCCGGGCCATCTCCCAGCCTCTTGAGCTCGCGTCATTCCGGTGAGTTCTCGGTAACTCATCGATGCCCATGCGCGCTAAATTTCATTGTCTTCCTCTCGTGCAGCCGCACCTTGTCACCCCATCGCCGCCGCCGTGCTCGCCGCCGCGCCACCTCGCATCATCTCCGGCTGCCCGCGACCACCCTTAGCTTCAGCAACCTCTCGGCGACCCATTTTGGCCGTCGCAGATACCGCGCCGCCACTCCTTCGCCGGCGGCCAGTACGAGTAGCCCGAGCCTCTCGTTCTTCTACCGTGCTCATCTCTGCTTTCACCGCCGGTGGGACCCACCTCCCTAAGGCTTTGTAGTTAGCCGCTTATCATGCTTATGATTGTTCATTAGTTCTCTCATTGCATGATCAAGAATTGGTATTGGAAGTTTGAAAGCATTTTAGTTCTCTCAGTATGCTTGCCGTTGTCGCTTTTTCTGTCGTCGAAACTGAAATTGGGATTCATTCTTATGCCGCTCACGCCCGTTAGTGCTTGATGACTCCCTTAGAAGTGGTGCTTAGCAAGAAGTTAAGTAGATAATCTCCATAGGTTTCAAATCACTAGTTGGCTTTTGATCTATGAAACTCACATCGAACTTGAGGTATCGCCTCGTGTCCGTGGTGTATTGTCGAGAAGGTAAAGTTTTGTAGTAGCCGCATGCCGAAAGTCGTTAACATTGCAAAGATCTTGGTGTGATGCTTAGGAGTATGAATAGCTGAGTTTTTTAAAAATCCTATCTTAGATAGAAAATGTTGTTAGCATCTCATAGTTGAATACTTGTCTAGTTAATGTCCAATAGTTCCTTGTAGGTTCAGACTCTCACCGATAATGGTTGTTTTAGAGTAGTTAGTCTGTTTTGATATACTAACTTGTTGATTAAATAATAGATATGCACACAATCACCATCAAAGTCTGTTCCAAAGTTTAAATCATATAAGAGTATTGATTTTGTGGTTAACCTGATAAATAGGTAAATGGGTAGATCAATCACTTAAACGCATGTCTTTTTGAAACATCTCTGTAGCAGTTATTTGTTACTCCTTTTGTGTTGGTCTAGCCTCTGTGTGTAAATTGGTGTTTATTTTGATTTCTGAGTTTTGCCGGTGTTATTCGTTCTTATTCGCTGTTTTGTTCAATCGTTAGGATTCGATATTTGCGGCAACCCTGAGAACGACCCTCCGCAACAAATTGAGCAACAGCAACCGGGCAAGCAGTTTGATCATGATAATCCCAGTATTTTAAAGCCTAATATTTTGTTTCACCATATGTATGCATTGCTTAATTTGTGTTAAATTGATTAGTTAAATCCGTAGTCGCATATCCTGTAGACAAAATATTGATCTCTACTACCGAGCCTAGGTTATTTGTCGTGATTAGAGGTCGCTGGATGATCTCTTGTCAATTAGTAGATCCGGTCAACTTGCTTAGACATGCTTAGCTATCGGTAGAATCGGCGCTTATCGACTTTAGTCGGTAACCTTGATCACACAAAATTTACTATAATCAGATGTTTTAGCATTTCGCTATGTTTAATTGCAAAATTAAAAATGAAAACAAAAATGATTTAGACTTGGGCACAATGGTAAGACCGGTGTGATCTGTTGGGTGTGACTGAAAGGTGTCCGAAGTCGCTTAAGGACCGAAGTTACTTGCGCCACCGTCTCGAGCATTTTGCGTGCTAACCACACTAGAGTATATGGGACCTCTCTTGACCTAGTACTTTGGCGTGTATTGGCCCGGTCGCAGGAGGTCGCAGGAGGGATGGAGGTGGGAGCATGGTAGTTGTCCAAAAGCTTTATCCCGAGTGGGTAGTTGTCTTTTCGGCTTTACCATGTAAGCGTATGGGTTTCTATCCATACGAGCTGCTCGTAGTTAATACACAATATTGGAAAAAGTCTCGAGGACTTAGTCTGTGCAAAGATACCTTCTAAGTGTGCTTTGGCTTAAAGGCGATCCAAGTGTGGGTACATTGGTACACCCTCAGGTTAAAACTATTCGAATAGCCTCGCCCTAGGTTATGGACACGCCTGATACGCCCCAAGAACTAGACTACAACATTTAAATTAAAACTTGATGGGTGGTACGAACTGGGATTCGTATATGTTGTGGTGACTATTGGGATAGTCACTTCTAGGTGGTTACTTGTATCTATCTTTATTTCATTGTTATTTCAATCTTAAAAATGAATTGCAAACTTGCCTTTAAAATCAGTATTACATTATTGCAAATAAAGTTGGCTTTATGCAAATAAAACATATGGCCTCCACCAAATAAGCTCGCATGTAGCTTATGAACAGTGTCGCTAGTTCACACGCTGCCTTGCGGTACAAAGACAATCTTTGTACTCGTGTGCTTTGCTTAATGTTTTTGTTGCAGAGGAAGAGGGTGAGCCCCAAGGGCCTCACTTCGTGAGTCAGTGTTGCCGATTCGTGGGCGACTAGACTTGGCGGTCCGTCGATGCCTTGTGGGTTGGAGGCACGATTGGCTTTGTTTATAGCCATCTTATGGCACTTTTGCTTCACTGTCGTTCTTGTTATTTGTGTATCTTTTGGGCGGTCGGCTGTCCTGTAATAACCTCTACTATTTGTTTATCTTCCGCTTGGTAGTGTTGTGTTTGGACTCTATGTGTGGAATGGAGTTGATGTCTAATTTTGTACCGAGGTGTGTATACTGCTTTCTGGGAAGTATACATATCTCGAGGATTAGTTTATTTGATTTGTGATGCTAGGACCAGGTGGTTGGTTAAGCATTACAAACCAAATAAATTGGGGTCCTCACAAGTGGACCACCGATCCATCAAAGAGTGACCCATTCCAACCCACAAGAATCCCTCAAGCCCCGAGAGGAGGGAACAAAATGAAATTTATTGAACCGCCTGTGAGCAAAGTTTCGAAGAAAAGCACTATCAAAATCAGCCTTCTTAGTTTCTTGGAAGCAGAAAATATCACAACCACTCTCATCAATCTTGTGCCGAATCGTCTCCCACTTACTTGAGGAATTAATTCCTCTTACATTCCAAGAAAGAACGCTCCAGCTTTGAGTTGCGCACATAATAGAAAAATGAGAAGCAAGATCGCACTAGTCGCCCAAGACGCACTAGCAGAGGGAATAACACCGAGAGACAACCCGCACACGTGGATAACCACGAAACTCGAACGTAGCATTAAAGCCAAAACTAAGACAAGCACCGGAGGAGATCTCTACCAATCACCAAAGAAACAACTTTGAATCCTTACGAAAGATAGACATCAAAGGGAAACGTTGTCCCCGGACACCATAAAGAAAGCAAGACAAAATAACCCATCAAAAGAAGCCTTACGACAAGGGCCAAACAACGCCCGTAAAGGCAAAGGAAAGGCTAACATGACCCAAACTACGCGTCATCCGCTCCAAAGAGCCTCCAACGACAACTCACAAGGAGGTGTCCGCAAAACCTTGACCAATGCCCCGCACCAACGGGATCGCCGAAAAGGAGGAGCCACCTGATCTTGAAACCTCCTGTGACCTTCAAAAAGAGGCGCCAAAAGATCAAGACTTGCTTTGTCCTTGAAACCTTTATGAATTGAGCTCACCTTGCATCGCGATGAAGAAGACTCGCATCCACAGGACCGAAACTTCTTACGCCTTCGCTTGACGGGACCCCGACCTCCACATCTTCAACAACCAGCTCTTGTAAAGAATAAAGACACATTAGGCACCCTAGGCCGAGTGATCACCGAGACAAAGAAAGTCTCACGACAGAGCCCTCCTCAATAGAGACCGAGTGCCACAGATATCCGAATAGTAACATGCGCTAGGTCCAAAGAGGCCAACAAATCCAGGCGTATAAGACAATTCAGAAAGTTTGAAACTCCCCAAAACGAGGCACCCAAACCTGAAGGTCAGGAGTTAGCTCCTCCATAAACAAGTCATCCTCGCGACAACCCACGAACTCTTCATGATCAAATGCCCCTGCAAAGGACTGACACTCAGAAACCGGTGCAGCCTGCTCAATCAACCCCTCAACAACCGGGAGGGAAAGAATCCTAGAAAACGGCGCAACCTGGACCGGCGGAACCAACTCATCTAAAACGTGAGAGCTCATATGATCAAGAGCTGTAGGATGAGCACTCATGAAAGACCCCGCCTCGTCGGCCGGAGCTTCAGCCGCCGGAGTGCCATCCGGACGGCCACCACCAGAGAAATTAGAATGGGCCACCGAAGCCTGGTGCCTAGGAGGCGGCAAGACCCCTAACCATCGAGGAAGCGGCGGAGCCCGGGGGTGAGCAGCCATACCCTCAGGAGGAACAGGTTCTTCATCAGTGGGCTGAAAAATCGGGTCATCTTGCAAAAGAAAACAGGGAACATCCCAAACTTTTGCCCCTGGCTCATCCCCTACCACAATCAAAAGGCTCTCAGGCACAACCTCAGGATAAGGAACCAAAACTTTAACCAGAATCCGAGCTTTGTTGGAGGACTCGTGCCAGTGCAGAAGAGTACCAAATCCAGCAACTGCCCGTCCAATAGCCACCACATTGTAACAATCCAGCGGAAAAGCAATGAGCATGATCCAACACACCCTATCCAGGGGAGCGAAACGGAGGTTGATACCTTCATCGTGCTTGACGAAACTGAGCGCGTAAGGATCGAAAGAGTGCGGTCCATGCGCGATAGCTGCTTCTCACTCAAGACAACTACCAAAAGTGACGAATGCCGCACCAATCGGACAAGTCGCGATCTCCAAGACACGAACCTTGAAAGAGTGAGTCAGGTAGTGATGAAGAGCATCCGCCATATGGGGAAAATCACAAGTCGCCACTGTTGGAACAAGCACTGCAATCCCGACATCTTCGTGCAAACGACGACACGAAGAGCCGAGGTGGGAGCGCACGCGTTTAGGCCGCCTGCCAGGGAAGAGAACATCCTTCACTTTGAACCCCCGAGGGAGGAACGCCGAGGGATCAACAGGAAAATTCGCCGTCAATTTGATATACTGTTAGTTCATTCTTGAGCTCTATTGTATTGACGAACCGTCTGTGATGTGACTTTGATAATATGTGAACTGAAATTGATCAGTGGGGCTTTGTTGACATGCTCTGTGATGAACTTTTGTCTTATACTGAGATTGAATGTGATAGTTAAGATCATTTTCGGTAATAGTTGAGATCATTTGACAGTTAAGCAAAGTACTGTTTAGAGCTCATAGTTTGAATTTATACTATCATATTCATTTAATGAAGAGTATAGACAATAGGATTGAGATGACAAAGACTTGTTCTTTCGCAACTCTCCTTCTGAGAGCACAAACTACCATCAATCCTTCTTTATATATTACGTTTGTGCATCATTTTCAATTAAGTTGAGTACATCGCCGCCGTCATCGACGTCGCCGAATGCGTCTGGATCTCCGAGGAAAGTGGTACGTACGCGAGATGGCAGAGGAACATCGAAAATTCCTCGAGGCCTAATGACCGTCACGGAGGTCAATGCCAATGGGATCCCTGTGAGTCCCCCCAAAGCAGCGGCGAGATTCCGGACCGTGTGTGGGATACTTGAAGGGAACGGGTCCCCATCACCACACCGAGCCGACACCGTGGTCGGATGTTCGAGACGCCACCGTGGGACGGTTTTAAAATCGCTCACTTTCCCACCGCACACAGCGCGCGTGGAACGCAGCGTTGTTCTCAATCGGAAAGGCGTGGAGGACCTTCAAGAGCGTGCTTGTCACAAAGCACGTGAACACGGTCTAACGCCTTCACAACAGATAAATTCTTGTCGCGGGATATATGGGACGCCTTTGTGCAAATGAAGACGACGCCCGAATTTCTTGAGGAAAGTGCGACGCACAAGGCTCTCCACACACTGAACACTCACCCCCACAAACTCGGCACCGCTGGGTACGCGGTAAAACCGCGCAATGGGCGGCGGAGGACAAGAACGCAACAAGCCCATTTGCTGAGATCACAGACGAGCGCTCTCTCTCTTGGTTAAGAGCGAGGGCATCAGTCACGTCTTCGGGTGAAATCTCTTTCACAAACCCGGCAGACCGGGATGTGGCCAACCGTGTGGTAAATATGTCTTCGAACTACCTAGTTGTTAATAAGTCCATAACTTCATAATGTCTATAATAACATGATGACCTCTTGCAGCAAGAATTGAGTTCCGCATGTTCCGAAGGCTCCTTCCAAGCAGACAGGGAGAAGGATATACTATCTATGGCTCTGGGAAACAAGGAGCACCCGGGTCGCACACGAGGCAAAGGGGTTAACGTATCTTGGAGGGATGGATTCCCAGACGACTATTGCACGTATAGGAGCAGGAAGAGATCCAAGGCCGAGTACGACACAGAGTTGGAACATGTGCTTACTACAAAATTTGAAGGAAGAGAACAGGTGCTTACTGCAAAATTTGAAGAAAAGATAGCAAGATTGCAGGACCAAGTGAATCAACTCCTACTCCTCAACCATGCAAGCCGCCCCGTTGTTTTGGGAGCCGTCCTCCTCAACATCGGAGTAGCGTTGGCCCACGCAAAATTATGAACATGATGACGTCCAATTACCTATCGACGACATCAAGGTAATGTACATCTCTGGAATGCTCCAAAGATAGACCTATAGGATGCCTTAGCTAATTGCGTATCGTTTTGTAGGAGCCGACGCACTGCACGCTCCAAGTGAGGATGGTTGGGATGTCCATTGAGGCTGGGCGTGGGGTGGCGTATCCATGCATGGAAGGGATAGTGTAGCACGGTGCCCAGGTGGCGTAGGGTTACGCTAGGGTCCAGGTGGACATGGTACATGACAATTTTAAGGCTGTCCCGCTGGAGATTCGCCCGAACGACGACATCAGAACACTAGGGGATGTCGTGTACAGTTTTATCCAATGGCCCAAGAAGGATATCGCCCTGGACCCTGCAGTGCCGCCTCAACCTTTGATGACTCCACCCCAACCATCTCAACACGACCATGCCTCTCCAACAGGACCCAAGAAGGACATCGCCCTGGACCATGCAGTGCCACCTCAACCTCTGATGACTCTACCCCAACCATCTCGGCACGACCATGCCTCTCCAACAGGACCCTCCATGACTACACCTCAACCTTCGCTTCAGAAGCCCGCCTCATCGGTTCCCGTGGAGAAGACACCGAAAGAACAAAAGAAGCGTGCCGCCGTTTCGGTTCCCGAGTCGTCTCACAGGAGGACGCGTAGCAGGAAAGTCGTTCAGGACAAATCAAAATCGAAGAACATTAAGGCGCTTCCCCTCCTAACCCTAAGAAATACTCTTTCGGAAGTCCGCTGGCGACCACCGCAGATGGCCTACGCCGGATTAGGTTGTCGAGTTTGCATACCGTACTTGCACAAGACCAAAGAGAAAGGGTGCGCTGATGGAATCATCGCCGATACACGAGGACTATTTCTCCACGAGCCGCCCTTCGTCGTGGGCTTCGACGACTTATTCGATCTATTCAACCTCAAAGCCCTCGATGCCTCACTTCTACGATGCTGGACACTATAAGTGTGTACAATCAAGTTCTACATTCACGTAATACCGAATATGACAACTCATTGCTTATGTATAGATACATGATTAAAAATGCCCGGCGATTGAAAGAATCGGTGGGTTTCCTCGACCCACACGTGGTCTCTGAGCAAACCATCTTGGCAGACGCATCCTACGTCGAGAAATACATAACGACAGGATTGCTTGCTCAAAACGACAAGGACCACATAATGGTGCCCTACAACCAGAAGTAAGTGCTTCACTACTTGCTATACAAATTTCATTTGTACTTTATACGCAGCACGAACTTAGGTTTAATGACTCGAGCGACATACATGAGTAGGCACCATGGTCCGTTTAATATTATACCAAAGAGGAACCAGTACTATACCTTGATTCCCTAATGAAAAAGCCACGACTTCACCCTTGTGCGAGGAGTACTGACAGTGTGCTTATTTCCTCCATACATAACTCTATTGTAGTCTTCCTTCGCTTGAAATGGCCGAGGTTAACTTTTTGGAAACATGTAGGTCGTTCATCTCCTATATTGCCGAGGAGGGCTATACAAGGGAACGAACGCCACATTTAATCACAGGACGCAATTTCCGGTACGTGCTACAACACAATAATTCTATCATACTTCGTAATAATACGTTTCGAACTGACTATACCTATATATGTAATTCTATTTTTGCAGTGTCGCCAAGAAAAGCGTAAGAATGTGCATTCTACGTTTGCCATCATATGCGATTCTCATGAGTGCTAAGTTGGAGGATCCCGAGGTTGGTCAATCTCGCAATAATTATTTCCTAATTATAAATTTAAATATATATGCTTACTACTTCACTCTTGCTAGCTACGATCTTCAATATAGATTTAGATTCACTTGTTCGAGAGAGATCTCGGATGTTCGAGGAAGCTCGCACCTTCATCATGACGGATATCATTAGCGCCAACGGAGAGTTTCACTACAACACCGCTGAATGACCTTGAATGATTTATTAATGTAATTCACTTTGAATAGTTGTAATTCAATTGTAACTCTAGCGACAATATTTGATACATATTCGTGTCGAATTGATTTGAGTTAAATGATCACTTTGAGTATCAATGATTGATTCATCTGTAATGTATCTATTTTCTGCCTACTTGTTTTCAGAGGGCATGGCTAGCAATTCCTGAGGCTAGCCGAAAATCTAAATTAAATTAGATATGCTGAAAGAGCTATCACGACGGTTCATAACTATCGCCGTCGTGATATATGGATATCACGCACGGTTCAAATATCGCCGTCGTGATATATGGATATCACGACGGTATATTTAGCACCGTCGTGATATCCATATATCACGCATTTGCCAGAATTATAACCGCTCGTGATATATGGATATTACAAACGGTGATATTTAAGAACCGCTCGTGATATCCTTATATCACGATTTGTTAACTATAACCGCTCGTGATATATAGATAGTATGACGGTTGGTAATTATAACCGTCAGGATATCCATATATCACGACGGTTCTTAATTAGAACCATCGTGTTGTTACTTATCACGACGGTTTTTAACCGTCGTGATAACCGCCGCTATCACAGACGCAAAAACACGACGGTTCCAACCGCTCGTGATGACGGTTCAACCGCTCGTGATGACGTTTTACGTAGTAGTGGCTCGTGTTGAGGCGAGGTGTTACGCTTATACTGCTAAACATAGTTATATATATATATATATATATATATATATATATATATATATATATATCACTTAAGAGAATTTGACATACTCCTTTATCACTTTAGGTATACTCATATACTAATTATAAGATACTCCAATGCGAACCATATGAAAAAATTTGCAAAAGAGTCCACAGTTTTTAGCATATTTTGTGAATACCCTCATATTAGCATATAAAAAGGAGTATGTCGTAAAAATTGTACATACCACCACTAAAAAGGTGTAAATACCACATAAGTCATCTTATATACTCGTATCGTACACATATATACTCTCGGTTGTGCAAAATACTCCATACGTTGTGAGAGAGGGAATAGAGAGCTCCTTCGACCGTGAGCTGTGCATTCCAGAACAAAAAAAATTGAGAAAGCTGAGGGACTGCATTGAACCAATTCGTTACTAACCGAATGCATTTTCTTAGTTAGAGGAGCGAAGGTAGGCTGTTATCAATTACTTTATTTGTGTTGGCTTATAGTAATTTATCCATCAAATAAACCTCTCAGCTAAATGACAGTTGGACCCTTAAACTAATCTTAAATGCATCTCACATCTCCAAGAAAAGCCTTGTAGTTCACATAAACTCTCTACACAGTTGGTAGCTAGCTAGGAGTAGTACCACTACATATACATGTATATACATATAGCAATCTCTTGTCGGCATGCAATTTTCTACTGTAGCCAAACCATGCTTTTGCCTCTCGAGAGACGCTTCCAAAGTTTTTGTTAATTGCCTGCGCACTTCCAAGTTATGAGATCATTTGAGCTGAACTCATGTTTAGAGCAGCTCCTAAAGCGCATGCACTACAAGTGCATGCATGCCCAACACACAAAGGACCACCCTGCTAATTACTATCTAGCTATGTAGAGGATACATCTCAACGAATATGTGCTTCTTCTTACCTAGTTAGCACACTTAGAGAGAGAGATACAGTAGGTTTACTTGTAGGCGTCCCTTGATTAATGGCTTTTGCGACTTTTGATATGCAGATTTACCAATTTAATATGCATGATTAGCGATAATCATTTGGGAATATATTGGAGGGAATGATTCTAGAAAGGCCCATACATAGAAAACCTAGCCATCTAGCCTTGTAGCCATGTATATTAACCTAGATGACGAGCCTCTGAGTGAGCTTAATTTTATAATGGGATGATGATAGGTATGAGAATAACAAAGGAACAATTGTTTTTTACAAAAAGGCTGGGCGCGCGATGGGAAAGGATGACAGAACAGTATGGAGAATATAAACCGAAGTGTCGATCAATTGATGAAAGTTAGCGGAGAAACAGTGCAAGGTATGCAGCTGGTAGCGCCGTCAATTCTGTTGGCTGAGTTTCAACTTTGAATAGTGGCATTATATTCTCTCTCACTCTCTCATGGTAACGAAATAGAATTGAAGGACCTAAAGTATCTTCCCTTTGCAGTGCCCTAGCTAGGCTTAAGTAAACAACACTCCTAATCCTGCTAAACTATCTCAATAAGCAGCCCAGTTGATGTTCTAGCATATGTTCTTGCTGTACATATGACATTGATCAGTACACAAAATTTAAATCATTGTCAAGATACAGTATCAGGCGCTACTAGTACCAATTGTAATAGATTACAGTTAAGAGATTAGTTTTACCATATCAACTATGGCTGTTTCTTGTAGAGAAGAGGCACCTAATCAAGATGATAATTTATCTACAATTGAGTTTCTTTCGTATATATGCAAATGCCTTCAGTCATAATGCAGAATCTGCGGGTAGCCTGCTGGTCTACTTAATCCATTGCCCGAAGTTGGCAAACATTTTTCATGGCATACCGACAGGCCACTCATATATTCTTGATTCTATATCATTAACAAATATTGCCACGTGGATAACTATTAGGCGATCCACAATAGCAAGATGCCATGTTAGGCCTAGAGCACAAAGCAACAATATTAGGTACTGTCAAATAAGGTAAATTCGAATTACTAACCTAAGAATGATAGGTTGGATGAAATGATTGCATTTCTAGTTATAGAAGCTTATAACATACTGGTTATCAAAACTTCATCTAGTGTTCAGCCTAACCACATGCCTGACAAATACAACAAACCCTGGTTAATGAAAGATCAATCGGATGAGCTGCGCATGTAGTGTTATTGTGCATTTTGACACAGTTCAACGCATTCTTTTCCGACAACTCGAACTCGATCAGCAGTAATATATATATACGAAACGTTCTCAAGTTATACAACATGTGTGTAGCACGCATGTACTGGAGCATTAACTCAAGTTACATGCTCTGACCAATGTTTGGTTAGCTAGAAGAAAGTACACTTTGTATTCTAATAGACTGTAAGAGCATTAACCAGAAGAAAGTAAGGTAAAGTAATCGTACGTGTGAGATATATAGACCTTATTAGGTTTCTTGCTCCACACGGTTTGTTTCTTCTACGATCCTTTTTTTTTTTTTTTTTTTGTCACGAGACACAATTTTCCATAGGTTCTAGAAGATTCATGTAAATAAGAGAGATGTGCGCCATCTTGACCAAATAGTTCATTCATTCCACGGTTGTCATGGAATAAAATTTTACAGCAAAACAGTACAGCCCTAGAGGGGCTTCAACAGATAGCAAGAACATCTTTCTACGTAGGAGAATTATACCTCTCAATGCAAGAATGCATATGTCTGGATTACTGGGACAGAATAGACCTTAAACATTCTGTACGACCTCTCAACAGTTATTCTTGCATCCTTGGTTGTGTTCATTCACATGCTCATCCTCCCTGCTACACCATTCTGCTAGCTTTCTGCACAGCCACTTTACATGGAGTGCCGAATCCAATGCTGCGACCCCATTATTGGACAGAAGTACCAGAAAAAAAGAGAGAATGTCATGCTGTGAATTGGAGTCACGTCTCTAATGACTAATATCACGACGAATTAAACTATGCTGGAGAGCAAAAAGGAAGGCTCCCTCCTAATGTGGCTTACTTGTCCCAGGCAAGAACTCCACCACTCTCATAGCCTAGCTGATCAGTTCAATTAGCGCATGCACCGTCGTGCTTGATGCGAGCTACGTCAAAAGTGTGCTTACTTTTGTACCTTATTATTTGTTATATGTATCAAATGGGTCCAGATTTAGAGAATAAGTGACACGGCAGCCTCACGATTTTATTCACCAATGGAAGAGAGCAAATGGTCTATGCGCCCGCACTAACCCTAAAGGACGGAGAAGGAGCTTCATAACCTTTTTCCACAACCACCTAAATACATTCTTATACTACCTTTGTTCTTTTTAATTTGTCGTTTTGGACATTAACACGGTTTCCAATACACGCCTTTGATCATTACTTTTCCTAACTATATGTTGCCAAAAATTCTAAAAAATATAATGATGTCGAAGTACTTTCGGTGACAAATCTATTCATATATTTTTTCTAGGAATTAAGGGTAAAGTTTCAAAATGTTTACTTCACAAATTCTAAAACGACATATATTTGAGAACGAAGGGAGTATGTCCTAAAGCATTTTCAGAAACCCGTGGAGAAATAGGATGAAACTTTAGTTTGGACTCAAGCGACCAGGATGTCTTAATCATTCAGCATCTCTCTATAAATAGCCCCCTTCATTTCAACATCTCATCAAGCCCTCATAGTAAGCCACATTTGTGCACTCTTATCCTATCCTAGCTCAACAAGCTCTAGTGTTCCTTTCTCCCCAATCATTTTATTTTCAATATGTCCAGGGACCCGTTGGTCGTCAGGCATGTCGTGGGGGATATTGTGGACCCCTTCGTCACGACCGCGTCGCTGAGGGTCTTCTACAACAACAAGGAGATGATAAGTGGCTCTGAACTCAAGCCATCTCAAGTGTTCAACGAGCCAAGGGTTCATATCGGTGGGCGTGACATGAGGACTCTCTACACTCTTGTAAGTGTGATGATCATTTGTTTTTTTTGAAGAACTTCATCTTGCTTCAAATGATCACTTGTGGTTTGGTTTTATCGCTACATTTAAATTGAATTAGAGTGGTCCTAGTGGATAACTAGCTTGGCTTTGCTATATATATTAGTTGACTCAGCCCAGCATATCTCCTAAAGTGTCCTCTATATACCCTGATCGATAATATTAGATAGAAAGCAAAGAATATATCTTTCTGTTGACTTATCAAGCATTTAGGTGTTTCTTTTAGCTGATAAGACTAACTGACCTACTATTATTTGATAAGTTGCAATGTTTGGATCACACCTGAGTAGATCTATGGCCTTTTTTTTTTTCTAACGTTTACCCCATAAAAATTTCGATATGGATCTAGCCTTGTAGTCATGTTCTATATAATATCTACTCATATAAGAAGTACGCTTAATACATTCATTGATTTCTAGTGTGGCTAGAAAAGATATAACTCACATGTGTCTATCTATCTTGTTGCTAGGTGATGGTGGACCCTGATGCACCAAGCCCGAGCAACCCTACTGAAAGAGAGAACCTTCATTGGTAAGCTTTATATGTATAGCTTTTCTCCATGCGGCTGAGTGGTAATCCACAGGCCCTTTCCCCTGTACATGTTCACTTTATATGCATGCCCTACGTGGTATGCTACTGCTGTTGTTGATTAGAGCAGTATAATATCACCACCTTGTCATAGTACTGATTAGTTAGTTAGTTCTCACTGTCTCATGCATATATAGGTTGGTGACAGACATTCCAGAGACTACCGATGCCAGTTTTGGTAAGTGATTTGACCCTTACTAATGGAAATGTCTTAATGCCTTTTGACTTTTCTCTTATGTTCATGTTGTTTAAGTTAATTAAGACTTTAATTTTTGGCACCGGCAAAGCCAAACTATCTTTCATGGTTTCTTTGCCACTCAAATAAATAAATATGTAATGAACAATAGCATGAAAAAAGAGAACATGATTCTTACTTGACCTAAGCTTCAGAGAAACATGGTATACATTTACTCTAGGTTTGGAAGAAGGAAATTAAAAGGCTCTTATTGGACGAAATGTTACAAGGAATTTGTAGTACTGAAACTTTTTCGTGCGTCCAAAATATCTCTTCACGTTATATCTTCAGCTCCATTTATATCACCATTTTTATCATAGAAAGCCTTAATCCGATTTCAATATTTCTAATTGCATATTGCGTCAAATGAAACTTCGTGTATATATGTGAGTGTGTGTATATATATATATATAGAGAGAGAGAGAAGATGTAAATAATAAATCAATAGTGAGTTGTACTTCCATTAACTAAATATGTTCATATTGTATGCACCAGGAACTGAAATAGTCCCCTATGAGAACCCACGTCCAACTGCCGGAATCCATCGCTTTGTGTTCATCCTGTTCAGGCAGTCAGGCACGCAGACCACCTATGCACCAGGGTGGAGGGCAAACTTCAACACGAGGGACTTCGCGGCGATCTACAATCTCGGCTCGCCTGTCGCTGCGATGTACTTCGACTGCCAAAGAGAGAATGGCTGTGGTGGTAGAAGGTACATTAGGTAATATAGCTGGGTGTTATGTTCGCTCCTATATATAGTTGTATGTGTGTTTGCCTCTCTGAAGGCATAATAGCAATTGGGAGAAAAGTATTCCTAAAGGAAAATATATGCTCGGGTGTATGTTTTGTGTGTTGTGTGGGCATTGCGTGCTACCAGCCTAGCACAACGATAAGAACTATAGTTAGTTCATTGAAAAATGCAGCTCCAATGTAATGGTGTCCTTGTGTTTGCCCTACCTCTCATTCCAAAGAAGTTGGGCTGGGCAATAATAATTACCTAGTGTGAGAAAAGGGGAAATTAAATGCCGGTGTGATGCAAGTTGTGATGTTGAAAGACAACAGACTCACTCTAGCTAGAATTTGTTTTTTTCACGGAGTTTTGTAAATTGTCCCTTATTTTATATGCTAGAATCAGCGTGCTAGTCCTAGCAATGTGAAAGTTCACATTAATTAAAAACCTACGATGCCCCTAACTCTGATAGCATTACTAGCAAAAGTGAACGGCGTGACTTCATCAGATATTCTCAGATACCCTCTCAATGATATATTCAGGACTAGTGCTACTTCCGTGCTCTTCACTTCCATAGACATGCAAAAATCTTAAAAGCACCAACCAAAGGGTAAGCAGCCTCAATGCACACTTGAATTGTGCTTTAATATTTTTGCAATTCACTAAGCATGAACGCAGGTGCAACAGAAAATAGGGAACACTTTAGATATATATAATATTAACCGATCGAAATGAACAGTTCTTTAGTTTTTTTAATCACTCCCGTGGTGATATATATATACCTTGACCAATTTATGACCCTTACAATATGTTGCCCAAAATTCATGTGAATAACCTGCAAAAATGGGGTTAATTATGGGTGGTTACGAACTGAACCTCAGTGACCAAGCTAGGTCAAATGGATTCGGTTGGCTGAACCACTGTCATAATTAGGGCACTGAAAAAAAAAAAGAATCATCTTACTAGACGCTGACAAGCTAATCGGTTTTCTGTCAAACCGATAGTACAGTTTTACCTTTTAATCATCAGTTTATGCCCGAAATGATCACCTCCTCCTCGTCTCCATTTTGAGCGGAATAAATGTATGCTCCGAACTTTTTTTTAAAAAAACAAAGAACTCGATCGAATTTGTTTTCAGTCACACAAAAAACATCTGGGTTCACAAAAAACATCTGGGGTTTTCCCCAGGATTGGGCGAAAACTGCCCAAAAAACCGAAACCGGCCTAGGTTTGATGTGGATTTATTCTAGTGTTTCTGACCTGCTAAAAGTTTACTATCTCGAACCTTTGTTAATTTACGCACATGACTGCAAAGCCAAAGGTCATACTATGAATTTTATAAAACATATATATAGGTGGACTCAATTCATTATACTACTACAGAAAAAGTCTTCACAGATGGTTAAAAAACGTCATCACAGACAGTTTCGTGAGCCGTCTGAGTGTATGAGTCAGTGATGATGAGGTCATCACAGACGGTTTTCAAACCGTCTGTGATGCATATTGTCACAGACGGTTATTAACTCGGAACTGTCTGTGACAGTTACCTATCACAGACGGTTTGTAGATGAAACTGTCTGTGATTATGGACATATCACAAACGGTTTGTAAATGAAACCGTCTGTGATGATGGATATATCACAGACGGTTTTTAGATGAAACCATTTGAAATAGTTACCTATCACAGACGATTTGTAGATGAAACCGTCTATGATGACTTTTCTCTATAAAATCTCCAAGCAATGACTGCTTGTGCCTTTAAAACCGCATCATATATTATATATATATATATATATATATATATATATATATATATATATATATATATATATATATTGCTCGTAGTCCTCACCAATTTCGGGCCATTGTCCACGCAGCATGAGGAGGATGAGACAACAGCCAGGCAACTTCATCTAGCGCATGCAAGTTTAAGAAGCATGGCTACCAAGAGAGCGTCAGGACATCCAATTACCTGGATATCGACGACATCCAGCTAATTGGATGTGCTGACGCTCTCCTTGATGTAAGTGTTGGCCCGATCTTCCGAAAGGTACTGATACGTCGATTGTGGAGAACACGACGTTGATGATCAAAAGGCTCTGACCCAAACAGATCGAACCCCTCGCAATCACTACACCACTGCTCCGTTGGTTATCAACCATGCCGAACGCGGTTGACCTCGCCAAGAAGGCTATCTCCTACAAGCTAATCGAGAACCCAAGCAAGAGAATAGAAGATGCAATATGAAATTGTATTGCAGATAAATGTTTAAGCTCACAAAGTTGGAGTTTCTCAAACCGAACGAGCGGCGAAACTGCTAAGCAGAATAATCTCAAAGAAAAACCTAAGGAAAACTAAAGGGGTGAGGACTCCGTAAATAGGAGAGGGGGAGTCTCACATAGCTAAACAACTAAGGGATGGTACTATTCATGTGGTACTGTTCACATGAACAGTACCATCATGAATAGTGCGACCAAAGGAAGGGGTGGCTAGGGAGATGGGCCTAAGGATTATAAGGTCCAAATTGGCCCAAATATGTGACATAGCATCTTATTTTGGCGATTGTGAAGTGTACAGAAAGAATTTGGAGGTAAGGCTAGATCCGTTGGAAAGATGACGAAATAAGCTTTCAATCAAGTACTCGTGGACCTCAAACGGACTCTGTGTGTGAAAGTTATGCACGTTTGAAGTCGGTGCTGTCTCCGGAGGCCGAATTGGATTCCAAAACGTATCCAGCTTGAACTCTTGCTTGGCACGTGGAGTAGCACCATGGCATGTAAACGTAGCACCATGGCATGTAGACGTAGCTCGGTCCAACTGGTGAATATGGCACTATAGTGGCTGAAAGTCCAATTGTTGAAGATGTGGTTGAAGTAGAGCAGCGAGTGCAGCGTGTTGAAGATGTGGTTGCATCCTTAGTGTTGATGTCCTCATCATCCTCCCTTTCTTGAATTTGAGTCGTCCTTGACTCAATCGCTGTCTCCAAATCATTATTTTTCTGCAAAAGGTTAGTGACAGTCGACGACAGAGAGCTAGATATATCATCAAGTGAAATTGAAGCATCTTTGCATGTCAAAGCATCGCATGGCATATCATTATCAAAATTTTCAGCAATATCAGGTTTGGTTGCGAGCATGACACAACCCTTTAATTTAATTTCCTCAGTCCTAGAACTATGTAACGGCTTCTCTTTTCTAGGTGGGAAATCGTTCTTCACTACGTGCTGATTTTCAGATTCATGTTCAAGTTCTTTTTGCTCATTTTCAGCTATCTTTTGTTCACATTTCACAATTTCAGCAGGTGTCAAAGGTAGCAAAGTTATTTTCTTTCCTTTGTGCATAAAAGACTACTTATTACTTCTACCATGATGAGTTGCATCGGTATCAAATTCCCATGGATGACCTTATAAAAGTGAACAGGCTTGCATAGGCACGATGTCGAAATCAGCAACATCATGATAGGAACCAATGGAAAAATGCACTCTCGCAGATTGTGTTACCTTCACTTTACCGTTGTTGTTGAACCATTGAATATGGTATGGGTGAGGATGCGCACGTGTGGTCAACCCAAGCTTCTTGACCAAACTTGAATCCACCAAGTTATTACAGCTCCCGCCATCAATTATGACACGAACACGATAATCCTTGACGATAAGGAACATCTGAAACAAATTATGGCGTTGTAGCTTCTCTGCATGCTCTCTATGGGTGCTCAATACTCGCTGCACAATTAGGGTGGTCCTATAATTCTTTGTAGCATCGGCACCTAAAATTTCATCTCCATCGATATCTGTCTCATGATCATCATCATTACCTGCAAGGTTAGTTGCAAGAGCATATTCTTTCTCAATATCACTAGCACTTACATAACCACCGTCTTCTGTCGCAATGTATGCTCGCTGACTTCGGCAATCTCTCATGACGTGGCCCATCCCTTTGCAACGATGACACACAATCCCCGTCGTACGACCCGTGGAAGCAACCGATGAAGAGCTCTGCGTTGGCACCTACACACTAGTAGATTTACTTGCCTCGGGTGTACGTGACGGTGGTGGCGGTGCTGCTGAACGCGCCCTACTCAGGTAGGGGGAAGTAGACCGAGAAGCAAGAGGTGGGGCTGTGTCGGCTTACCCCGGCGTCAATCTCAATGTAGACGTACTTCCAAAGTTGCTCCTAATATATCCTTTGTTATCTTCCCTACAATTCTTTTTCTGCCAAACAAGCAAGCTGGAACAACCTATTGATATCATTATACTCTTTGTAATCAACTATGTCCTGAATTTCACGCCTTAAACCACCATAAAAACGAGCCATCGTATCCTCCTCATCCTCAATAATATTACAACGTAGCATACCTATTTGTAGTTCTTGATAATATTCCTCGATAGATTTATTACCTTGGTCTAAGCGCTGTAATTTCTTACGCATATCACGTTTAAAAGCAGGAGGAACAAATCTAGCACGCATAGCTACCTTCAATCTATCCCATGTATCAGGTGTTAAGCCAGAATTAACTACTTGATTCCACCAAATGAAGCAAAATCTTTAAATTCACTAGTAGCTTGTCTGACTCTATGCACTTCAGGAACTATATGGGCATTAAATTTTTGTTCAACTGTCATCTCCCAATCTAGATAGATTTCAGCATTATAAACACCCGCAAAAGATGGTATGGTAAATTTAACTTTAGAAAATAGGTCATCATTAACACTAGCATTGTGGTGCTGAAAATGATTACCTCCCATACTGTGACGGTTGTGATGTAGACGATGTCGTTGATGTGCATCTTGGGCAGCGCCAGTGTCACGGTATTGTCTCTCATTATCATATCCCTCCTCAATATCTTGGGCTGCATCGTGATCATACTCGCGTCCATTGTGAGGTTGTCGATTCACCATTCTTTCAAGGCGTGTAGTGAGCGCTGCAATACTATCATTGATTGAGCATTGTAATGCGGTTGTAGTAGCCTGTAGCTTACTGTCAATGTCCTCATTAATAGTAGCGAGTTGTTCATCCAAAAGCATCATGAGTTCTCCCTTTAACACACACTCTTTCTCAGTAGACGAGTCATCTGTCATGGTTAGTGGAAAACAAAAAACAACACAAAGGTATTATCCCTATCAACTACTAGGTAATGGAAGGTGGAATCACATACTCTCAAGCGTCTTACCACACTCTTACAAGTGTTCTTACCAAAGCATGCAGCAGATGGTACAACTAGTGGCTGGTTCGTGATACCGTGTCGAGCATGGGTATGATTGCAAGAGGGAACCTGTTCTGATCAAGAGTAGGTGGAGCTCGGAAGGCAATATGGTAGCAAAAGGATCAGCAATAATCAAATCAGTAAATGCAAGTTGAAAGATTGTTCAACGTACTCGTCAAAGTTGCTGACCCTAGCTTAATCACAGCTAGCTAATCAAAGCCCTATGGAAAAAGGTGTATATACGCACACGCAACGATCAATGTGACTTGATGTAAGCAAAAGAGAGCCTCACAACAAGTGCTAGGAGAGACGCTAGCCAACTACTCAAACTTCTTTCTAAGGGCACAAGATTATTCGCACGATGTAGAGCACAAAACAGCAATATCGGTAAAAATGCGAATAACCCTCTAGATTGAGCAGAAACAACAGCTAGTCTCAAATTATGAAAATTCAAATTTTTTATATGGCTTATATATAATCGTTTGAAAGGTTTCGATGAGATATACAACTTTGCAGTTGAGGAAAACTCCAAATTATGAAGGGAAGACCGAAATAAACGGCAAAAACATAAACCGAAAACTTGCGACGCGAATTCAGGGCCGAAGATGGCCGATTTTGGGGCCTCCGGAGGGAGACAAGTTGCTTAGGTGGAAAGGATGTGCCTTGTCGTTAGCTTCGAAACGAGCATAAGAACGTCAAAAACGAACACCGTATGCAAAAGTTATGTCCGTTTTACTGAAGGTGTCTCGGAAACGGAATCCTACTCGGACTCGAAACCGTCTCGGGTTCAAATTTGAAACTGCTATATCTTTCAAACCCGTGGGCCAAACTTACTGAAATTTTTTGTGGAAGCTTGTGGTTATATGTAGAAGGCATCCACCAATTTTCACACACTTTTCTTTTGTATTTTTTTCTTTTTTTTACCACGGCTTTTGTTTTATAGGGCTGCCTCTTTCTCTTTCTAATATTTGGCCGGCCCTAGGGTTTGCCGCAAGTCACAAATAATAGCAAAGGGTGGATGCTGGACTCAGACACCAATTCCCCCAAAAGATCATAGCAATCCTCTCGGTATCGTGGTGAAATCGGCTTGAACTCTAGCAAGCAATTTGGATTAGATGAAGCGGAAACAAATACTATTTTTGGTGCGGATTAGAGGAGTTCTAACCCATGAATTTTCAGTTTTAGATACAAAACTAAGAACCCTAAAAGAACAATCAAGCAACGCGAAGGAAACTCGAGATGCAACTAGACAATGACGTACTAGACTCCAACTAAACTAGAATTCAGCAACTAGACACGACGATGCAATCAATAATTCAACAAGCAATACTGAAAAGAAAAATTGCAATGGCACAAGGGGTGATGGGACAGCGGAAGAACACGATGAACATAATATTTTTGTGGGGCTAATTTTTTGGATTTTAGGACGATGAACAGTAACTAAAAGGGGAAAACTGTGATTACCTAACGGGCAACCGTAGCTCTGATACCACCTGATGTAAGTGTTGGCCCGATCTTCCGAAAGGTACTGATACGTCGATTGTGGAGAACACGACGTTGTTGATCCAAAGGCTCCGACCCGAACATATCGAACCCCTCGCAATCACTACACCACTGCTCCGTTGGTTATCAACCGTGCCGAACGCGGTTGACCTCGCCAAGAAGGCTATCTCCTGCAAGCGAATCGAGAACACAAGCAAGAGAGTAGAAGATGCAATATGAAATTGTATTGTAGATAAATGTTTAAGCTCACAAAGTTGGGGTTTCTCAAACCGAATGAGCGGCGAAACTGCTAACCAGAATAATCTCAAAGAAAAACCCAAGGAAAACTAAAGGGGTGAGGCCCCCTGAAATAGGAGAGGGGGAGCCTCACATAGCTAAACAACTAAGGGGTGGTACTATTCATGTGGTACTGTTTATGTGAACAGTATCATCATGAATAGTGCAACCCGAGGAGCGGGGTGGCTAGGGAGATGGGCCTAAGGATTACAAGGCCCAAATTGGCCCAAATATGTGACATAGAACCTTATTTTGGCGATTGTGAAGTGTACAGAAAGAATTTGGAGGTGAGGCCAGATCCGTTGGAAAGAGGATGAAATAATATTTCAATCGAGTACTCGTGGACCTTAAACGGACTCCGTATGTGAAAGTTATGCACGTTTGAAGTCGGTGATGTCTCTGGAGGCCGAATTGGATTCCAAAACATATCTAGCTTGAACTGTTGTTTGGCACGTGGAGTAGCACCATGGCATGTAAATGTAGCACCATGGCATGTAGACGTAGCACCATGGCATGTAGACGTAGCTCGGTCCAACTGGTGAATATGACACTGCAGTGGCTGAAAGTCCAATTGGTGAAGATGTGGTTGAAGTAGAGCAGCGAGTGCAGCATGTTGAAGTTGTGGTTGCATCCTTAGGGTTGATGTCCTCATCACTCCTGGTAGCCATACTTCTTAAACTTGCATGGGCTCGATGAAGTTGCCCATGGCTGCTATCTTATCCTCCTCATGTTGCGTGGACGACCCCCCAAAAGTGGTTGAAGGACTACGAACAATATATATATATATATAATATATATATATATATATGATATGCCGGTTTGAAAAGCACAAGCAGCCACTGCTTAGAGACTTTATAGAGAAGAGATCAGGAATGAAATGGTAGGACGTACCTAGCAAAGGTGAAATGAAGATTGATTATTTCTCTCAGAAGGCTAATTGCACAAGATTAAAACTTGCTAATATATTCAGACTAGTGGACCGCACAAGATTAACCCTACTCATGCCCTTTCCCCAATTTTTTTCTTGTTCAAAAGGGATCGCCCACATGAACTAGATATTTCACAGAGAGCTCAGCTCATCCCATAACCCACAACCATATCATCATCCCCCCAAAATCACAAAACATTAGCCCTCAGGGCACATCACAGAAACATAGTTAATAGCTCTCAAGATTTATCACTGACCAAGGGGAAGGAAAAGGGCTCATCCATATCGTCGAGAGAGTATATTCAATATTCAGTATTAAGCAATACTTCAATATTAATTATTCAGCAAGCAGTATATTCAATTCAGTTCAATATTCACTTATTCAGTATTCAGTTCATCAACAAGTATTCAATTCATCAACAAATGTAGGCATTAGGCACAGCAGATCAACAAGCAAATCAGTTCAGTTCATCAGTTGATCACAAATCACAAAGCACAAAGCAGATCAGCAAGCCTCCACAGTATTCAGTTCATCAGTTTAAAAATCACAAATTAGTTAGAGGAGGGGGAGCTGCGGCGCGGGAGGGGGAGCAGAGAGGGGAGGGCGGCGGTGCGGGAGGAGGAGCAGAGAGGGGAGCTGCGGCACAGGAGGGGGAGCAGAGAGGGGAGGGCGATGGTACGGGAGGGAGAGCAGAGGGGAGCGACGTACCTCGATTTGGCGACGTAGATGGTGGGGCGAGCTCGATTCGGCGGGGGAGATGGCGGGGCAAACTCAATTCGGCAGGGGACATGGCGACGAGCTCAATTCGGTGGCGTAGATGGCAGGGTGAGCTCGATTCGGCGGTGTAGATGACGGGGCGAGCTCGATTCAGCCGCGGCGAGGTCGAATCGGCGGTGGGGGGAGGCACGATGCGGGAGCCCAAAGTCCCGAACCCTAGCATGCGATGGACAGGGGAATGGGCGAGAGTAAGGGCACAAACACTAGCGCGCGATCTGTTATTAATAAAGGAATATCACATATGGTTCTATTATGGAACCGTCAGTGATACTTGTCACAGATGGTTCCATAAAAGTACCGTTCGTGGTATGTATAATATCACAGACGGTTCTATTATGGAACCGTTTGTGATTTTTTTTTGTATTTTTCTTGTAATACTTTTGTCTATTTTAGACAAAGACAATCTAGGCCATAGAATATTGATGTAACAGTGAGAAAATGTGAATGGTGGATAAAGAAATTTCAGTCACCTGAAGGATAAAGAAATTTTATGGCAAGTAGTTTAACACCTCTCCAAAGAAATTGGCATACTCATGCCTAATCCTGCAGTCATCGCTGCAGAAGACAGCGTAGTCGTCCCACCCTTCCACGCCGCAGCCGGTGCTCGTGCACCGGTGACCGTCCTCCGACAGCGCCCAAACCCGGCCAAGCGGCCTGGCCATCTTCCCCCACGCCACCGCCTAGATCATGTCTGCGGCGAGCCTCTGGCACTGCTTGCACTCCCGGTTGGTCCAATTGGTCGTCTCGCACACGCCGCCGGTCGGCTCGCCCTCGACCTGCTTGATGTAGTGCTTCCCAATGTCAGGCATCTCATCGGCTGTGTAGAGGAGGAGCACGAGCACGTAGGCCGCGGCCTTGTGGCCAGCGACGGCCGCCCGTTCAAGGAACACGAGGCCATGCTGCATGTCTTGGGGCACGAAGACAAGCGCGAGGCCGATGATGAAGCAGGACTCCTGGTTGTCGGCACCGGCTAGGTGGTTGACAACTGTGAGGTAGCACTCGTTGTCCCGCCACTTCATCGCCTCCTCCCGCTCCAATGCCACGCACTTCCCCACAGTGCGCTTCTTGGATGCCTTTTACATGGCCTTGCAACTAAAATTCAAGATGTATGACAAAATCTTAATAAAAGAATTAATTACTCTATAAGAGAAAATTAAAAGGCCAAATTAAGGTCGTTGTTGCTAGTCAAATTCAGTTCAAATCGTACATGGCTCGTAGGTTGCAGAGGTAGCCATGGGCTCAGGAGAGCTCGCGTCCATGAGGCCGACAATGTGGATTACGACATCATTAGGAAGAGCTAGGACGGCGATCACCAACCACCTCGCCATCTTGGTCCTAGCAATCATGCTCTGCGTGTTCACCATCGTGTACGTGCGTACGTATAATATATTCAATACGTACCATATGTGTGCTGATCACCATGGCGCACGATGATCATTCTTATAAAACATCGAAGAGACGCATCGTACGTAACGTCGACGCGCGAGATGAAGAGATGCATCATATCGCCTGTCGGTGTAGGAGACAAAGAGATGCATCGTGCGGGAGCCGAAACGTTTAATTATCACAGACGGTTGTTTGTTGAAAACCGTCTGTGATAGTTCTAAATATCACAGACGGTTTTTAATATGAATCCACAGACAGTTCGTGTTCAGAACCGTCTGTGATACTTCACAAATAGTTTTCAATATGAACCGTCTATGATATTATCTCTTCATAGATGATTTCTAGTGCTGCTAGTAACACAGATGGTCTCTAAACCAAAATTGTTTATGATTGCATGTAATACAGACGGTTTTGATCACAAACCCTAGCGCTCGGGCTGTAATTAATAAAGGAATATCACAGACGGTTCAACATATAATATAGTAATTCGATCACCTCCAAACTAGATTTTTTTCATTTTTCGAATTTACATATATATGGCCAAACACCGTGGCCAGTCGCTTCTTACAAAGATTAAAAAAGTAGAAACCTAAATAAACAAAGTTTTTCTAGTGGCGGAGGTAGGCTACTATCTCCGTCTTCAAAACTTCGTAGGCGGCGGCGTCGGCATCGGACAGTTCGTGACCATCAGCCCGAAATGCGTCTACCCGCTGACGCGCTCGTCCGAGTGTCTCTCGAAGACCCTCGGACTGTTGAATCAAGAAGAATTGAGCCCATAGGTGATCTTCCCTTGCTTGAGGGGTCTTGGCATGGTCGACTCGGTCACCTGCCGCCTCGATTAAGCAGTCCAAGTGACGGTGAGCCTCCTCGAGACGTGCAACGTCGTTGTGGAGGACCACGTCGATGACGCGGTAAACTCGCCGGAAGTGGGAGATCACTCGAAAGATACGGCGGAAGGTGGCCACCACCTGCTTTGGCAAATCCTCGGACAGAGGAGGGAGGACACTGTTGGAACAGTGTCCTTCCACCGCATCCGCCAACGTACGACCGAAGAGGTGCTCGTATAGTATGGCCAGTAGACCATCAATGCCGGCGATAAGGAAACAGAAGAGGGAGCCATATATTTCTACTTTAGAAGTATATACAATAGAGTTATATGTGGGGATGATGATTATCTTCGATGGTGGATGATCCTTTTTATAAAACAAGAAATAAATTCGGCGCGTGAGATGAAAAGACGCATTGGGGAGCCGAAGCGGCATTGAAGTGACAAAGAAACTCATCAGATGACGAACAAATATCACATACGGTTTTTAATATGAACCGTCTGTGAAGTCTACAATTATCACACACGGTTCGTGTTTAGAACCATCTGTGAAGTATCACAGACAGTTCCCAATATGAACCGTCTGTGATATTACCTCTTCACAAACGGTTTTTAGCGCAGCCAGTAACACAAACGGTCTCTAAACCAAAACCATCTATGATTGCATGTAATACAGACGGTTTTGGTCAACCGTCTGTGATGAGGCGTCTAGTATTAGCCTTTTTGTAGTAGTGTTAATGGGCATAATCACATAATAGATTATACAAAATAAAAAAGTAAAGAATATATACACACACTTTCAAGACATGTTCTTGTAATCTGGGACACTACTACCAAAAGGCTAATACTAGACGCCTTATCACAAACAGTTCCTTTGGAACCGTCTGTATTATACTTATCACAGACGGTTCCAAATTAACCATCTGTGATAGGGCACTATCACAAACGGTTCTTAATACGAACCGTTTGTGATAATCACATTCATCACAGACGGTTCTTAATACAAACCATCTGTAATAATTCACAGATGATTCTTAATACGAACCGTCTGTGTTGAAGGTACATAACGGACGGTTCTAAAGTAGAACCGTCTATGATAAATACTTTGCATATAGAGGTCGTGCATGGAGAACCTGTGCACAGCCTCTATATGCGTAATTAATTACTAAAACGAGTTGCCCAGTAATAAACAGACGATAAAAGGACCATATACCATTTACATCACAGATGATAAAAATACCATATACTATTTACATCACAGACGATAAAAAAAGGATCAGCGATTCTATCTTAGCCTTCAAATCTTCGTAAGCCTTCTCGTCGGCTTCAATGGTGGCGGGATCAGCAACTGTCAGATCAAACGCCTCCACCTGTGACCTTGCATGCTCGATTTGAGCTTGTAGCTATTCGAACTCCCTGATCAAGCTCCATATAGCCCACAGGCCATCAATCCTGGTCTCCTCCATCTCGGCGAGGTCGACCGCTCTCCTGCAATTCAAATGTTGTCCTCGACTCTCCGGGCTGCATCCTCGGTGCGGACCAAATAGTTCCATAGGACGATCTCCACAATGAGGTTTACTCACCGAATGGCGGAGACCCTCGCATTGGTCCGTCGGAGGAGGAACTCCAGTCGATAGACGATAGCCACTATGGTCTCCGGTAGATCGGAGAACCTACAACAGATGACATTACGAACGAAAGGCTTGTCCACAGCTTGGGCTAGGTTGCGACCAGAGAGGTGCGAGTACACAACCACAATATAGGCCAATACAGCCAATATGAGAGGGGAAGCCATTTGGAGTTTGTGGAGAAAGGGGATCAATGAGAGGATTGTGAGAAATCCATTTCAGAAGGGGATGTCTATTTATAAAACATGTACTAATTAAAGCCATAGCGGGAGACAAAGAGCACATCGCGAGGGTAGTTAAAGCCAAAGCGGGAGACAAAGAGCACATCACAGGGTAATCGAGGCATATCACAGACAGTTCTTCATACAACCGTCTGTGATAATTAATCTATCACAGACGGTTCATATTTAGAACCGTTTGTGATAAGTAATCTATCACAGCAGTTCGTAATGAGAACCACCTGTTATATGCTGGCATCATAGACGGTTCTACTTTAGAACCGTCTGTGATATACTAGCACTATAAATATTAGCTTCCGACAGACCCCCTGGCCCCTAGCGCCTCCACCCCCTGACCCAATTTCGGTTTGAGCTGCCACCCCCATTGCGCCACCTTAGAGAGGAGAAGGAAAGGAGGAAGCTAGAGAGGAGGAAGGGTGGAGAAGGAGAAGGTGATCAGGAATCTCGTGGGATATTTGGTTTTTTCGTCATGAGCTCCGAGGGTATCGATCTGTACTAACTCTTTATATTTGTTCTAGGTTAATCTTTAATCAATTTAATACTACTAATTTGTTACGTGCTTAGTGTAGATAGACCGAAACTGGATGTACGGTGCGAACCATGTGAGTCAAGAGTACATTAATGGCGTGGTTGGTTTTAAAAGAGTCGCCGAGCAGGATTATGTTGAAAAAGGGGATAGAATTTATGTACTGTCCATACATTGATTGCGGTAATATGAAGATGTTTAACAACTCAGCGCAGATTGAAGGACACTTGATTCGAAGGGGTTTCAAAAAAGGGTATACATGTTGGACTAGTCACGGTGAAGAGCAGATTATACAGTAAGTTAATAATGACGACATCGCCGAGGAAGTCAACAATATGTCGAATGTGGACTGTGCTTTTGATGAGGATAGGTCGCACGATGACAATCTGGATCAGATGCTATGCGATGCAGAAGGGAACTACAGTGAGAGAGAGTTTTGTAAATTCGAGCGCTTAATGGAGGATTCAGGGAAACCTTTGTTCCCTAACTGCAAGCCGGAATACACAAGGTTGTCAACCGTGCTTGAACTACCAAAATTGAAGGCAAGCAATAGTTAGTCCGACAAGAGGTTCATGGCGTTGTTAGGTCTCCTAGCGGACATCCTTCCGAAGGAAAACGTGTTGCCCAGCACCACCTACCAAGCCAAGAAGGTTCTTTGTCCATTGGGAATGGAAGTAGAAAGAATACATGCATGTCCGAACGATTGTGTCCTGTACCGTAGGGAGTATGCAGACATGCATGTATGTCCCGTGTGCAAAGCATCCCGATACAAGAGTAAGAATACTGCTGAGGTGAAGCAAGGACCTCCTGTTAAGATGTTGTGGTATCTGTCGGTGATCCTACGTTGGAAGCGTTTATTTGCGAACCGAAAGGATGCAAGATTGCTGCGTTGGCACTCGGAGGAGTGTAAGAAAGATGGAAAGCTAAGACACCCTGCTGATTCTGCCCAGTTGAGAAACTTCGATCGAAGCTTTGAAGAGTTCAGTGTGGAATTGAAGAACATAAAGTTAGGGTTGTGTATAAATGGAATGAATCCTTTCGGAAACATGAGCAGCCGACACAGCACTTGGCCCGTGAATCTATGTATGTACAACCTTCCTCCTTGGCTCTGTATGAAGTGGAAGTACATTTTGATGTGACTACTTATCCAAGGGCCGAAGCAACCTGGGAACAATATTAATGTGTACCTAGCACCATTGCTGGAAGATCTTGTGATACTGTGGAACGAAGGGGTACAAGTATGGGATACGTACAAATGAGAGAACTTCACTTTATGCGCCATGTTGTTCTGCACCATCAATGATTTTTCTGCCCTTGGTAATCTGTCAGGGTTCAATACAAAAGGAGCCAAAGCCTGTCCGCACTACTTAGATGGTACCGAGAGTGTATGGCTGAACAACTCGTGTAAAACTGTGTATATGCGTCACCGTAGGTTCCTTCCTAGGATTCACCCATGCCGCAAGATGAAGAAATAATTCAACGGAAATAAGGAGGATAGCTCAGCTCCAAGGGCTTTTAGAGAGAAAGAGGTCTACGATATGGTTAAGGATATCGATGTTGTGCTTAGGAAGGGACGTAAATTAAGGAACCGTCAGAAGAACATGATTTGGAAGAAGCGGTCAATTTTTTAGGACTTGCCTTATTGGGAGCACCTAGAAGTTCACCACTGCATCGACGTCATGCACGTGGAGAAGAATGTATGTGATAGCTTGATTGGTCTCTTACTGAACATTAGTGGCAAAACAAATGATGTTGTTAACGCAAGATGTGACTTGGTTGATATGAACATAAGGACCGAGTTAGCACCGAAAGAGACCGATAAAGGATGAACGTACCTTCCCCTAGTTTGCTATGCTCTGTCCAAGGCCGAGAGAAATGAACTATGCCAGAGCTTACATGATGTGAAAGTTTCATCCGGTTACTCTCCCAGCATTAAAAAACTTGTTTCTATGGCATATTTAAAATTAATTGGTATGAAGTCTCATGATTGTCATGTGCTGATGACACAAATGCTTCCTGTTGTAATTAGGAGTATCTTGCCAGACAAGGTCCGAGTGGCAATCTTAAGGCTGTGTTATTTCTTTAACTCAATTGCTCAGAAGGTCATTGATCCCGAAGGACTAGATGCTCTGCAGGCCGAGATGGTGATGACTCTATGTCATCTTGAGATGTATTTCCCTCTGTCATTTTTCAATATCATGGTCCATCTCATTGTTCACCTTGTGAAAGAGATAAAGATATGCGACCCTGTGTTCTTACGTCATATGTACTCGTTCGAGAGGTACATGGGAATTCTCAAGTCCTACGTACGGAATCGATCTCGACCGAAGGGAAGCATCATCGAAGGTTATGTAACCGAAGAGGTCATTGAGTTCTGCATCGACTACATGGCTCATGTAGAACCGATAGGTGTGCCTCTATCTCGTCATGAGGGGAGAATGGAGGGTATCAGGACCATCGGAAGGAAAGCAATCACTCCTGATCTGGATATGTATGCTCAAGCCCATTTCACGGTCTTGCAACACATGACCCAAGTGTCCTGTACATCGACGAGTACAAAGACATTGTACGCCAACAGAATCCAAACCGGTCAGAGGTTTGGATCACGAGAGAGCACAATTGTCGGTTCAACGAATGGTTAAAGGTGTGATTCACTAGGAGGTCATCAAGTGATGATACGTTGCTATGGTTGGAAAAAGGGCCAAAATTTACAATTGTGACATGGCAAGTATACGACATAAATGGGTACACATTTTACACGACAGCTCAGGATAGGAAGAGCACAGTCCATAACAGCGATGTCCGCATAGATGCGTGTAACAGCCCTAACTTAGGGTTTGTATTTCAAATGTAAAATTTTGAGGAGAAATAAAAACTTTTGTTGTCTCTTCAAATCATTTGAAAGTTTCTACAATTTTCCCTAGCAATTTCCAATTTTTAGAATTTAATTCTTGTGATTGGAAATTGTTGTTATCAGATTCTTAGCTTTCAAACTTGTGATCATCCTCTGAAATTATTTTTCCTAGCATCTTGATCATCCTATCTACCTCCCTGAATTATCTCACAATTTTTAGATTTTATTTGCTATTTCAAATGGCCAAGTCAACCTAGTTTGAAATCTGGTCAAACTTCAGGTCAGCATGCTTGTGAATTTTCTGCAGAATTTTTCAGTGCATAAAAAGTTCTGGAAAATTTATGCAATGTTGATCGCTGTCTCAAGTAACTACCATAAAAATTTCGGAATTTTTGGAGCTCAGGAGCTACCTCTAAAAATTCTCCAAACTCTCTCAGCCTTTTTAAAACCCCAAATCAAAAAACACTGTTCCTCGGGCCCGAACCCAACTCAGGCTCGAGTCCGACTCGCACCGCTTGGCTCGGTCGAACCAACTAGTTGCACCGCGCGCGCTCGATGGCTGTCAGCCGTCCGATGAAGATCGAACGATCCACGTCGAGTGCGCAACCGACCTGTCCGAATGCATACACCAATCCCAGCCGTCCGTTTTAGATCCAACGGTTGGTGCGATATTGATCGAGTCTAACCGCCGGTTCGCGCCGCGACTTGACTTGGGTTCGCACCGCTCTTGTCGCCGCCGACATGTGGGCCTCACCGCCGCCCGTCCTCGTCTTCTCCGCGTCTCACCGGAGCTCACGGCCGCTCACGCATGTGTGCCACGACGCTCGTCGCTGCCACGTCGTGGACGCGTGTCTGCCTCCAGGGGATCGCCTGAAGTCCATCTACCTCATAGGGTCGTCCATTCCTTCGCAGCCATTCTTGCGCCTCTCCGCTCATTTCTTAGCTTCGGCCGGAGAAAAACTCGAGCGTAGCGCCGCCGTTCCTGAGCCACCCTTGAGCGAGCGACCGCACCATCGTGTTCCTCTTGCCTCGCCGCCTCCATTTTGCCTATTCCGGGTCCTTGGCGTCCGATGGATCACCAAGGGCGTATCGTCGTCTCGCCTCGGCGATCTCGATCCGTGAGCTCGTTTGCGACTGGTGAGTTTCGGCTCCGCCACCTAGTCCCTTAGGATCGCATTGATGCACCGAGTCTAACGGTGGGCTTGTTTACGCCTTTGTGCATCGTTGCGGGCGTCGACCAATTCTTCTCCAAGCTCGGTTTCGCGCCGTGGAAATTCCGGTCACCTCGCTTTCTTCGTCGGCGTTATCGTGTGCTTCTTGCTCCCGTTGTTGGGCGGCTTAAGCACACCTTCCGAGTCTTCTAGAAGTCCGTATCGCCTTCTCGCGTGGACCGTGCTTTCTTCTCCGCCTCCGGTCGTCGTGAGCCCATCTCCGTCGACCATCGGGCTCCGCGTCACCGTCATCGAGTTCGCTAGGTCCTGCGAACCCGGGTACCACTCTTTCGCCCGAAACCTCCCCGTTTGCAAGAACGATTCGCGTGCCGCGCCACCGTGTTCGTGCTCACCGGTGAACCGCGGTGATGATTTGTTTGACTCTAATCATGTCTACCTTGAGTCTCGACTTGTGGGCCCTGCGGTTAATCGCGTTTAAATCGTTTAATCCAACCGTTGCATTTCACTTTGAGTCTCGTCATGTGGGCCCGGAATGTCGATTAGGGTTTGTGTAGTTTCCTTAATGCGTTTTCTCGTTGGGAAACGTATTTCTTTGTGAGTATGTAGGTTTGCACTTTGGTAAGCAAGAGGCGTATTCTCGAATACGCCGACGTCACCTTCGTGACGATCGTCTGGTCAAGACCTTTATTTGGCCCATTTGCTGTCTGGGGCTAGTTGGTGTGGGTAGAAAAAGGATTAAATGCTTTAGTATTTCGTAATGTGTTTTTCATTGTCTTTGTTAATTCATTTAAACTTAGAAAATTCGTAACTAATTCAATTTTTCTCCAAATCACTTGAAACCAGTTCTGTTAATTTTAATTTTAAATGTAATATTTACAAAATTAGATTCAACCATGTTTCTGTTAGCTAGAATCTGGTTATTGAATAATTGGTGTATTATGTACTTTCCAATTTAGAAAATTCATATCTCTATCAATAATTGTCCAAATCCAAGAAAACCAACTCTGTAAATTTTCATTTTTAGTGTGCTAATTATCAGTTAGGTTTTAGGTACTGTTTCTGTTCATGAAAATTTGTTCAAGAATTAACTAGTGGCTTGTTGTGCTTATTAGCTTAGAAAATTCGTAGAAAATTATTAATAACTTAAAATGATTTGTTCTCTATTTCTAAAATTTTGTTATATCATGCTTTAGGCTGCTGTGTGAGTTTTGGCTTGTTTTGATGTTGTTGTATGTTTGAGTTTTGTCGGTGTTATTCGTTCTTATTTGCTGTTATGTTCGATCGTTAGGCTTCGATATTTGCGGCAACCACGAGGACGATCCTCCGCAACATATTGAGCAACAAAGACGAGCAAGCGCTTTGATCATGTTTATCCCAGTATTTTAAAGTCTAATATTTTGTTTCAACTATATGTATGCATCGCTTAATTTGTGTTAAATTGATTAGTTAAATCCGTAGATGCATATCCTGTAGTCAAAATATTGATCTCTACTACCTGAGCCTAGGTTATTTGCTGTGATTAGAGATCATTGGATGATCTCTTGTCACTTAGTAGATCCGGTCAACTTGCTTAGACATGCTTAGCTATCGGTAGAATCAAGGCGGTTATCGACTTTAGTCGGTAACCTTGATCACACAAAATTTACTACAACTTTATGTTTCACATTTCTGCTATGTTTAATTGCAAAACTAAAAATGAAAACAAAAATGATTTGGGCGCGCACAATGGTAAGATTGGTGTGATCTTTTGGGTGTGATCGAAAGGTGCCCGGTCAATTAAGGACCGAACATCTTGTGAGTGAATTTTTATCCGAGCATTTCGCGTGCTAACCACACTAGAGGGTATGGGACCTCTCTTGACCTAGTACTTTGGCGTGTATTGGTCCCGGTCGCAGGAGGTCGCGGGAGGGATGGAGGTGGGAGCATGGTAGTTGTCCGAAAAGCTTTATCCCGAGTGGGTAGTTGTCTTTTCGGCTTTACCATGTAAGCGTATGGGTTTCTATCCATACGAGCGACACGGTCGATACACAATATTGGAAAAGTCTCGTAGGACTTAGTGTGCCAAGATACCTTCGAAGTGTGCTTTGGCTTAAAGGCGATGCGAAGTGTGGGTGCAGTGGTACACCCTGCGGTTAAAACTATTCGAATAGCCTCGTCCTAGGTGATGGACACGCTTGGGTAAGCTTTTCAAGAGTTAGACTACAACATTTAAATTAAAACTTGATGGGTGGTACGAATCTGGGATTCGTGCTATTGTTGTGGTGACTATTGGGATAGTCACTTCTAGGTTGTTTATCTTTCGCTTTTGTTATTATTATCTTTACGGTTATATCAATCTTAAAAATGAATTACAAACTTGCTTTTAAACTGTATCATTATTGCAAAGAAAGTTGGCTTTATGCAAATGAAACATATGACCTCCACGAAGTAAGCCTGCATGTAGCATATTAACAGGTCTGCTAGTTCACACGTCAGTCTTGCGGGTACAAAGACAATCTTTGTACTCAGGTGCTTTGCTTGATGTTTTTGTTGCAGAGGAGGAAGGTGAGCCTCAGGGGCCTCACTTCTGTGAGCTGTGTTGTCGCTTCGTGGGTGACGACTAGACTTGGCGGTCCGGTCAGATGCCTTGTGGGTTGAAGGCACACTGATTGGCTTTGTTTATAGGCATCTTATGGCACTTTTGCTTCATTGTCTCTCTTTTGTTATTTGTGTATCTTGTGGCGATCGGCAATTATGCATGTATACCTTTACTATTTGTTTATCTTCCGTTTGGAAGTGTGGTGTTTGGACTCTATGTGTGGGATGGAGTTGATGTCTAATTTTGTACCGGTGTGTATATCTGCTTCAGGAAGTATACATATCTCGAGGATCGATTTATTTGATTTGTGATGCTAGGACCAGGTGGTTGGTTAAGCATTACAAACCAAATAAATTGGGGTCCTCACAAAGTTGGTATCAGAGCCATTCTGACCGTAGTAACCCAAGCATAGTCGTCCTTAGGATATTTTGAAAGTCTTATTTTCAAATCATAAAAAGGTTTATGAAAACCTAGGCAGATTCTCAGATTTTATTCCTTACCTATCTTAGCTTTCTACTCTCATCTTACTCTAATTTAAGTTTTGAAACTTGGTTTCTCTCTTCACCTTTCAAAAGATAGTTACTACCGGTGGAATTAGTTTGGGGAGAACCATGAAGTTTAATTCCACTAAAACTTGTGGGGATAATAGGGTAAGATGTAAAGAGAGTAGTTATGTGTCTGATTTTTGCTGGTCGAACTTTATCCTGCCTTGTGTTTGTTTCTGGACTGCTTTCATGAATTTTGGGTTTTCTTGCTCTTAAATTTGTTGCTAACTTGTCTTAGTAAAACAGGATGGCCGGGAGAACGCAGCGTGGCGATCGGCCAGTGGTCATGATGAGGAGCTTCCCCTCCTCAGGCCATGGTGAGGTGCTCGCTCGGATCGGCGAAACCGCATGGACCGACGCGCATCTTGGAGGTTATTGCTAGGAATACCTCCACTCCTGCTGGTGGTGGCGGCCACGGACTCGCGAGGACTTGCGAGTTCCTCCGCACACACCGCCGACTTTCTCCGCTCGAGGACCCTCTTGATGCGGACGATTGGCTCGCATGGTTGGCGAGCTCAACATAGCTCGATGCCGCGCAGGATAAGGCACTCTTCGCGTCCCACCGGCTTGAGGGCGCGGCACTCATGGTGGGAGAACTATCTCGCCATGCGGCCGCGGGCCATGTGGTCGCGTGGGAGGAGTTCAGTCGGCTTTTACGTCGGGCCCACATCCCCGCGGCTGATGAAGTCAAGAAGAAGGAGTTCCTCGCGCTCAAGCAAGGCGCAAATCGTGACGGAGTACATGCACGAGTTCAATCATTTGGCTCGTTATGCCCGGGAGGTGGCCTCGAGATGAGGCTAGCGGGAGAAGTTTATGGATGGCTTGTTTGAGGAGCTGCGGGACAAGCTATCTATTGTGGACTTCTCGACTTTCGTGCCTTGGTAGATAAGGCCATTGTTGCTTGAGCATAAGGCAAAGGCGCTGGCGAGTCCCGCAGCGCAAATGGGAGGCGATCGGTCTACTCACACCACCTCGATCGTCCTCGGTGGGCGGCCTGATGGCCCGTTCTTTTGCTCCACCGGCGCCGAGGCCATCTGCACCGGCTCCTCGCCCACCGCAGGCCGTGTTTCAGCCACGTGCGCCTGCGATCCAGCAGCAGAGCGGTCTCCGCAATCCGGCGGCCGAGGTTACTTGTTTTCGTTGCCACAACAAGGGCCATTATGCGAATGCTCGCCTCGAGTGTTGCGGTAGCCCCTCGTCCTAATGGAGGGCGCGGCGCGAGTGGTCATCCACGACGACGTAAGATGATCCGAAGCCCGAGTGCGGCGTGGTCGAGTCAACCACCTTTCACCGAGGAGGCTCGGAGGCGCGGATGTCGTGATGGGTACACTTCTTGTTAATTCTCGTCCTGCTGCAGTATTATTTGATTCTGGAGCATCGCATTCTTTTATTTCAAGATCATTTGCTGCTGCTAGTGGTCTTCACTGTGTTCCTTTGGGGATTCCTTTACTCATTCGCTCTCCGGGTTCGGAAATGAGAGCTGATATGGAATGCCGCGGTGTTCCTATTGAGGTCAAAGGGGTAGGATTTTTGGCAAATCTTATTCTGCTCAGTTCAGCAAGTCTGGATGTGATTCTTGGCATGGATTGGTTGTCCCAACACTTGGGTCGATCGATTGTGCGGGAAGATTGTCTATCTCACCACCCTTGGCGAACAGTCGGATTTTCGCGCGGCCGGGGCCACATCTATGTGTATTAGAAGCGAAGCCAACCTTGCGATTCGGATGTTCCCATAGTATCGACTTTGGGGATGTCTTTCACGAAGACTTGCGGGATGCCTCGGTTCGAGACACAGAGTTTGTCATCGAGTTGCTGCCCGTCGCCCGATTTGAAGCGCGCCGATCGGATGCCTCCCAATGAGCTAGAAGAATTGAAGAAGCAGCTTGGTGAGCTCCAAGCAAAGGGTTTCATCCGTCCCAGTTCATCTCCTTGGGGTTGTCCGGTGATCTTTGTGAAGAAGAAGGACAAGACCTTGCGCATGTGTGTTGATTACCGTCCTCTCAATGAGGTGACGGTGAAGAACAAATATCCTCTGCCCCGCATTGATGATCTGTTTGATCAGTTGACCGGAGCCCAGGTGTTCTCAAAGATTGATTTGAGAATGGGGTATCATCAGGTCAGGATCAGATCTGAGGATATTCCGAAGACGGCCTTCACTACTCGTTATGGTCTGTACGAGTACACCGTCATGTCTTTCGGTTTAACCAATGCTCCAGCTTTGTTCATGAACCTTATGAATTCAGTATTCATGGAGTATTTGGATAAATTTGTGGTGGTCTTTATTGATGACATTCTTATCTATTCCAAGACTGAAGCAGAGCATGCTGAGCATCTGAAGATTGTTTTGGGCAAATTGCGGAGCACCACCGTATCAGAAGTTCAACAAATCACGAGTTCGGTTGAAGGAAGTGGCATTCTTGGGCCATGTTCTTTCAGCTGGAGGCATAGCTGTGGATCCCAGCAAGGTCAGCGATGTTCTATCTTGGGGTCAGCCCAAGTCAGTCACTGATGTGCGGAGTTTTCTTGGTTTAGCGGGCTACTACCGCCGCTTTATCGAGAACTTCTCCAAAATCGCAAAGCCAATGAATGAATTGCTCAAGAAGGACAAGAAGTTTGTGTGGTCCTCTGCTTGTGATGGGAGCTTTCAGGAGCTCAAACAGCGATTGACTTCAGCTCCAGTTCTTACTCTTCCTGATATCCACAAGAGCTTCGATATTTATTGCGATGCCTCTCGTCAGGGACTTGGATGCGTTCTTATGCGGAAGGCAAGGCGATTGCCTATGCATCGAGCGATTGAGACCTCACGAGCTCAATTATCCCACCCATGATTTAGAGTTGGTCTTTGTGGTGCATGCACTCAAGATTTGGCGGCATTATCGATCGGTAACGTGTGAGGTGTATTCGATCACAAGAGCTTGAAATACTGTTCACCCACCGGATCTGAACCTCGGGCAAAGGAGATGGTTGGAATTGATCAAAGATTATGACATGGGTATTCGGTATCACCTGGCAAGGCCAGCGTGGTTGCCGATGCACTTAGCCGAAAGGTGTATTGCAATACTCGATGATCCAAGAGCAAAGAACCGGCACTTCTTGCGAGTTTCAGCGTCTCAACTTGGGTTTGGTTGAGCATGGTTCCCTTCTTTGCCTTGGTTGTGCAACCAACCTTGGTGGATCAAGTCAAGCGACCCGTGATCGGATGTCGGTGTGAACGAGTCAAGCGAATATCAAGGATGGGATAGCGGGTGTTTCACGTAAGATGAACACGGTGTTGTATGGTTTGGGCAGCGGCTTGTGGTCCCAAAGGTCCCGAGTTGCGGGATTTGATTCTTCAGGAGGCCCATGATTCGTCTTTGTCCATCCACCCCGGGGCCACTAAAATGTACCAAGATCTGCGTCAGAGATTCTGGTGGACTCGCATGAAGCGTGAGATTGCGAGGTTCGTGGCGGATGTGACATATCTTTGTCGTGTCAAGGCCGAGCATCGGCGTCAGCGAGTCTCCTCGACCCTTGCCTATACCGAGTGGAAGTGGGATTACGAGGCATGGATTTTATCAACGGTCTACCCGTACTCCTTCGGGGAAGGATGCTATCCGGGTTGTTATCGATCGATTGACGGGTAGCGCACTTCTGCCGTGCTTACCACTCTCGGTGTCGGTCGATTGGCGATCTCTATATCTCCCGCATTGTGAGCTTGCATGGTGTGCCACGAGCGATTGTGTCGATCGTGGCTCTCTTTTCACTTCTGGCTATGGCACGATTCACGAGAAGCCATGGGGACCCGTCTTTCTTTCATTTCGACCTATCATCCTCGGTGATGGTCGACGGAGCGAGTCAACCAAGTTCTTGAAGATATGCTCCGTGCTTGTGTTCTTTCCTATGGGAAGAATTGGGAGAAGTGCCTACCGCTTGCTGAGTTCTCCTACAACAACGACTTCGAGCTAGTCTCGGTATGGCACCGTTTGAGGCTTTGTATGGGAGGCGTCAGAACCCCATTGAACTGGTCGAGGCCGGGAGAGACGCAGTTCTTTGGCCCGATTCCATCAATGAGGCGGAAAGTCAAGTGCGATTGATTCGTGAGCACTTGCGCGTAGCTCGATCGAGCGGAAGAGCTATGCGGTCGGCGTCGTCGTGAGTTGAGTTTCGGCCCAATGACTTTGTGTATCTCAAAGTCTCACATCGAAGGACATCGTCGTTTGGTGTCAAGGGCAAGCGGCTCCTCGGTATGTCGGACCTACCGCATCATCGGCAGTGGGAGCTGTTGCTTACAAGTTAGACTTGCCACCTACACTTGAGGGTGCATGATGTTTTCCATGTGTCGCAATTGAAGAAGTGCCTCCGTGTTCGGTGAGGAAACACCATTGGAAAATATCGATGTGCGGAAGATCTGTCTTATCGTGGCGCCCGTTCGTATCCTCGAAGAAGTTGAGCGCAGAACAAGGAACCGTGTGATCAAGTTCCTTAAAGTTCGATGGTCAAACCACTCCGAGGATGAAGCCACTTGGGAGCGGGAAGATCGTCTCCGGCAGATTACCCATCATTCTTCTCCCGGTGATCGAATCTCGGGCGAGATTCTGTAAAGCGGGGAGATTTGTAACAGCCCTAACTTAGGGTTTGTATTTCAAATGTAAAATTTTGAGGAGAAATAAAAACTTTTGTTGTCTCTTCAAATCATTTGAAAGTTTCTACAATTTTCCTAGCAATTTCAATTTTAGAATTTAATTCTTGTGATTGGAAATTGTTGTTATCAGATTCTTAGCTTTCAAACTTGTGATCATCCTCTGAAATTATTTTTCCTAGCATCTTGATCATCCTATCTACCTCCCTGAATTATCTCACAATTTTTAGATTTTATTTGCTATTTCAAATGGCCAAGTCAACCTAGTTTGAAATCTGGTCAAACTTCAGGTCAGCATGCTTGTGAATTTTCTGCAGAATTTTTCAGTGCATAAAAAGTTCTGGAAAATTTATGCAATGTTGATCTCTGTCTCAAGTAACTACCATAAAAATTTCGGAATTTTTGGAGCTCAGGAGCTACCTCTAAAAATTCTCCAAACTCTCTCAGCCTTTTTAAAACCCCAAATCAGAAAACACTGTTCCTCGGGCCCGAACCCAACTCAGGCTCGAGTCCGACTCGCACCGCTTGGCTCGGTCGAACCAACTAGTTGCACCGCGCGCGCTCGATGGCTGTCAGCCGTCCGATGAAGATCGAACGATCCACGTCGAGTGCGCAACCGACCTGTCCGAATGCATACACCAATCCCAGCCGTCCGTTTTAGATCCAACGGTTGGTGCGATATTGATCGAGTCTAACCGCCGGTTCGCGCCGCACTTGACTTGGGTTCGCACCGCTTCGATCTTGTCGACATGTGGGCCTCACACCGCCGCCGTCCTCGTCTTCTCCGCGTCTCACCGGAGCTCACGGCGCCACGCATGTGTGCCACGGCGCTGTCGCTGCCACGTCGTGGACGCGTGTCTGCCTCCAGGGGATCGCCTGAAGTCCATCTACCTCATAGGGTCGTCCATTCCTTCTCGCAGCCATTCTTGCGCCCTCTCCGCTCATTTCTTAGCTTCGGCCGGAGAAAAACTCGAGCGTAGCGCCGCCGTTTCTGAGCCACCCTTGAGCCAGCGACCGCACCATCGTGTTCCTCTTGCCTCACCGCCTCCATTTTGCCTATTCCGGGTCCTTGGCGTCCAGTGGATCACCAAGGGCGGTATCGTCGTCTCCGCCTCCGGCGATCTCGATCCCGTGAGCTCGTTTGCGACCTGGTGAGTTTCCAGCTCCGCCACCTAGTCCCTTAGGATCGCATTGATGCACTGAGTCTAACGGTGGGCTTGTTTCTGCCTTTTGTGCATCGTTGCGGGCGTGCGACCAATTCTTCTCCAAGCTCGGTTTTCCGCCGCCGTGGAAATTCCGGTCACCTCGGGCTTTCTTCGTCGGCGTTATCGTGTGCTTCTTGCTCCTGTTGTTGAGGCGAAGCTTAAGCACACCTTCCGGAGTCTTCTAGAAGTCCGTATCGCCTTCTCCGCGTGGACCGTGCTTTCTTCTCCGCCTCCGGTCGTCGTGAGCCCATCTCCGTCGACCATCGGGCTCGCGTCACCGTCATCGAGTTCGCTAGGTCCTTGCGAACCGAAGGTACCACTCTTTCGCCGAAACCTCTGGTTTGCAAGAACGATTGCGTGGCGCGCCATCGCGTGCGTGCTCACCGGTGAACCGCGGTGATGATTTGTTTGACTCTAATCATGTCTACCTTGAGTCTCGACTTGTGGGCCCTTGCGGTTGTCGCGTTTAGAAATCGTTTAATCCAACCGTTGCATTTCACTTTGAGTCTCGTCATGTGGGCGGAATGTCGATTAGGGTTTGTGTAGTTTCCTTAATCGTTTTCTCTGTTGGGAAACGTATTTCTTTGTGAGTATGTAGGTTTGCACTTTGGTAAGCGAAGACGTATTCTCGAATCGCGCCGACGTCACCTTCGTGACGATCTGTCTGGTCAAGACCTTTATTTGGGCCCGTCGATGTCCGGGGCTAGTTGGTGTGGGTAGAAAAAGGATTAAATGCTTTAGTATTTACGTAATGTGTTTTCAGTTGTCTTTGTTAATTCATTTAAACTTAGAAAATTAGTTACTAATTCAATTTTTCTCCAAATCACTTGAAACCAGTTCTGTTAATTTTAATTTTAAATGTAATATTTACAAAATTAGATTCAACCATGTTTCATTAGCTAGAATCTGTTATTGAATAATTGGTGTATTATGTACTTTCCAATTTAGAAAATTCATATCTCTATCAATAATTGTCCAAATCCAGTAAAACCAACTCTGTAAATTTTCATTTTTAGTGTGCTAATTATCAGGTTAGGTTTTAGGTACTGTTTCTGTTCATGAAAATTTGTTCAGTAATTAACTAGTGGCTTGTTGTGCTTATTAGCTTAGAAAATTCGTAGAAAATTATTAATAACTTAAAATGATTTGTTCTCTATTTCTAAAATTTTGTTATATCATGCTTTAGGCTGTTGTGTGAGTTTTGGCTTGTTTTGATGTTGTTGTATGTTTGAGTTTTGTCGGTGTTATTCGTTCTTATTTGCTGTTATGTTCGATCGTTAGGCTTCGATATTTGCGGCAACCCTGAGGACGATCCTCCGCAACATATTGAGCAACAATGACGTGCAAGCAGTTTGATCATGTTTATCCCAGTATTTTAAAGTCTAATATTTTGTTTCAACTATATGTATGCATCGCTTAATTTGTGTTAAATTGATTAGTTAAATCCGTAGATGCATATCCTGTAGTCAAAATATTGATCTCTACTACCTGAGCCTAGGTTATTTCTTTGTGATTAGAGATCATTGGATGATCTCTTGTCACTTAGTAGATCCGGTCAACTTGCTTAGACATGCTTAGCTATCGGTAGAATCTGGCGGTTATCGACTTTAGTCGGTAACCTTGATCACACAAAATTTACTACAACTTTATGTTTCAAAGATTTCGCTATGTTTAATTGCAAAACTAAAAATGAAAACAAAAATGATTTGGGCGCGGGCACAATGGTAAGATTGGTGTGATCTTTTGGGTGTGATCGGAAAGGTGCACGGGTCAATTAAGGACCGAACATCTTGTGAGTGAATTTTTATCCAGGCATTTCGGCGTGCTAACCACACTAGAGGGTATGTGACCTCTCTTGACCTAGTACTTTGGCGTGTATTGGTCCCGGGTCGCAGGAGGTCGCGGGAGGGATGGAGGTGGGAGCATGGTAGTTGTCCAAAAGCTTTATCCTGAGTGGGTAGTTGTCTTTTCGGCTTTACCATGTAAGCGTATGGGTTTCTATCCATACGAGCGGCATGGGTCGATACACAATATTGGAAAAAGTCTCGTAGGACTTAGCGTGCAAAGATACCTTCGAAGTGTGCTTTGGCTTAAAGGCGATGCGAAGTGTGGGTGCGATGGTACACCCTGCGAGGTTAAAACTATTCGAATAGCCTCGTCTAGGTGATGGACACGCTTGGGTAAGCTTTTCAAGAGTTAGACTACAACATTTAAATTAAAACTTGATGGGTGAGTACGAATGCGGGATTCGTGCTATTGTTGTGGTGACTATTGGGATAGTCACTTCTAGGTTGTTTATCTTTCGCTTTTGTTATTATTATCTTTACGGTTATATCAATCTTAAAAATGAATTGCAAACTTGCTTTTAAACTGTATCATTATTGCAAAGAAAGTTGGCTTTATGCAAATGAAACATATGACCTCCACGAAGTAAGCCTGCATGTAGCATATTAACAGGTCTGCTAGTTCACACGTCAGTCTTGCGGGTACAAAGACAATCTTTGTACTCAGGTGCTTTGCTTGATGTTTTTGTTGCAGAGGAGGAAGGTGAGCCTCAGGGGCCTCACTTCTGTGAGCTGTCTTTGTCCGCTTCGTGGGTGACGACTAGACTTGGCGGTCCGGTCAGATGCCTTGTGGGTTGAAGGCACACTGATTGGCTTTGTTTATAGCCATCTTATGGCACTTTTGCTTCCGCTGTCTCTCTTTTGTTATTTGTGTATCTTGTGGCCAGTCGGCAATTGTCTGTAATACCTTTACTATTTGTTTATCTTCCGTTTGGAAGTGTGGTGTTTGGACTCTATGTGTGGGATGGAGTTGATGTCTAATTTTGTACCGGGTGTGTATCTTGCTTTAGGAAGTATACATATCTCGAGGATCAGTTTATTTGATTTGTGATGCTAGGACCAGGTGGTTGGTTAAGCATTACAAACCAAATAAATTGGGGTCCTCACAATGCGTTTCATGAGCAGTTCAATACCACCGGGCCACGTGGGTTAAACTCCTACTATGGGTTCGTAGAGGAGATTTGGGAGCTCGACTATGTACTTTTCAAGATCCCCTGTTTCGATGCCATTGGGTTAAACTTCCACAAGGTGTGAAGGTCAATAAGTACGGCGTCACTACTGTGGACCTCAAACGTATCGGATACAAGGACGAACCATTCGTACTAGCTAAGCAAGTTGTTCAAGTTTTTTTACGTAACGCACCCGGCAAATAAGAACCGCCATGTAGTTCTTCATGGAAAAAGAAGGATTGTTAGAGTTGGGAATGTTATGGATGAGGAAGAGTACAATCAATTTGACAAGTCGCCTCCTTTCCGAGATGGCATCAGGCTCGAGGAAGAACCCAGTGAGGAAGCTAGCTATATGCGCGTCGATCATCATGAAGGGATATATTTTAAATAAGAATTTATTCCATTGTAATTTATTCCATAACATGAGACATGTCAATGTGGAATTGTCATGTGTTAATGTGTCATATATGGACTTGTCATCTCTGATTTTGCTGTAAATGTCAATCACAAGATTAAAACTTAACATAAAGCAACTCCTCAAAAGAAAAAAAAATAAAAACTTATGATCATCATCCGAAACCAATTTATTCAAATACTAGAATAATTATCATGAATTAAAATAATTTGTACCAAATTTTTGGAACTATATTTCACCTACAGAAAATTTAAACTTAATATAATGGCCTATTCTAGGTTTGAATATAAACTATACAAATTAAATCTTGAAAATTAAGGTTTAAGAATTTTTATGAATACTAGACCATCCCAGGAAGCCCTATGAATTATTTCAAGATTTTAGAAAATTTATTTCTATTTATAAGACCTAGGTCAATGTGGCAGTTTAGTTTTAAATCTTAGTCAATGCTAATTAGACTTAGATCAACTAGAGCCATTCAAGACCGTCTAATATAGATCGCACGATCCACACGGGCTGAACGTTCGGCAGTCCGAACGTACTCACATACCCAGCCGTCCGATTTTAAATCAACCGTCCAAATCAAGCGAAAATGTTCGGACTATCCGAACGTGCAACGATTATGGACCGTTAGATATCGATCGGGCCGCCCAAACATAAGGTCCGAACGTCGCTATCACAGACAGTTCTATTATGAAACCATCTGTAATATGTACCATATCACAGACGGTTATATTATGGAGTAATCACAGACGTTCCATAATAGAACTGTCTGTGAGACGCCTTTATTAGGTGGAAAGTGCTAGGTTTCGAGCCCTTACTCATCACTTATCCTTAACTCTCACATGTTCACCTCCCCATCCAAGCGCCCCTACCCTCGACGCCGCTGCCCAAGGTACGCCTCCTCTGGTCCTCGTGTTGCCGGCTCCAACACCTCCGGTCCTCCCTCGTGCCGCTGACTCCAGCACCTCCTTCGGTCCTCGTGCCACCGCCTCCAACGCCTCCTCTGGTCCTCCCTCACGCTTCTAACGACTCAGCCTCCTCCACGTCGGAGACCACACCGCTAGGCCTCCTCCTCCACGCCGAAGCCACTTTGCTAGGTTTTCTGGGACAGTGTCTTTGTGACGTGCCTAGTCTGTTTATCTTCTCAGTGGTTTCGAGTACCATCGTCTCGTGAGTATCTCTGTATTCATTTATTGTGTATCACTTTGAGTATATATATGTTGTACTAGTTCAATTCTGAAATTGATTTGTTAGTACTGGGAGATATATTGCAAAGTGACTTTTGAGGGATCCGTTGAAACTGCTCTGTGATAATAATTGTCATAAACTGATATTGGTATGATAGCATATTCAAATTTGAGCTCTATATGTGTTGCTTATTGTTGTCTTTTATTTCTATTTGATTCAGTTATACCATAATTAGGAGATTTGATTGCTTTGCATCTTCTGAATAGAATAGATTGGTTGAGCTGTTATTGCTTTGACGTTCTGTAAGTTGACAGACTTAGAAGTTTTAGTTTGAGAGCTTGGAGGATTTACATTTACATATGTTGATTTGGTCATTTAAATGCTGGTGGATTAATGCTTTAATGTCTTATGATTCTGCTGGAATTAATTTTGATTATTTGCTAAAACCGCATTTCTTACAACAGTTCAGTTGATTATGATTTGGTCATTTAAATGCTTGTGGATTAAGAGCTCACAATCTGAATCATAGTTGTTTGATTCAATTTGTGAAGTATATTAGGCTTTAGGGCTGTGATGATAAGGACTATGTCCTACTAGTATAGTGCCCGTGCTAACGCCACGGTTTCATTTCAGGGATGTACATGAAAACAACCAAATGACGACATTTTTTCATAGTTTAAGTCTCATGCAATTGTATATGACCATATATATAATCCGGAAAACACTCATGCATAACAAGGCATAATAAAGTCATGTCTCGCAAACTACAAATAATAGTATAGTGCTCGTGCTAACGCCACGGCTTCATTTCAGGGATGCACATGAAACTCGTGCTAACGCCACGGCTTCATTTCAGGGATGCGCATGAAAACAACCAAACGACAATATTTTTCCATAGTTTAAGTCTCACGCAATTGTATATGACCATGTATATAATCCGGAAAACACTCATGCATAACAAGGCATAATAAAGTCATGTCTCGCATACTACAAATAATTCATGAATTGCTTAAGTAGATCTTGGAGTTCTCCAGGGATAATATCTGTACATTCATTTGCACTGCTCTTCAAAATGTCCACCAAGAATTCCGTCCTCAGTGAATGTGATATCTGTGGATGGCAGATAATAAGTTAACTTATTAATTTGCTATGTAGTCTACAAAATATACATAGAGAATATATATGCTCACAGTGTTGATAAACGATAATCTTTCGCCATTCCACGACTTTAGGAAGTTGTATACAAGGAAGCCTGCCAATTTCTTGGAGAAGAAGAGCAAGTGTTTTTTTGTTGTAGATAAATCAAATAACTATTTGATAAGAAAGATGAAACAGATTATATGTTTTTACCAGTCTCCAGTTTTTGGAACCCCTTTTTTGAATTCACTCATCACCAGTTCAATACATCTCTATATACAATATTTTTGGTGGTCTTCCCTGTAGTATCTAGTTCCTTGTTTGGTTTTGACAAAATTCTGGTTGTTTTCCTTGAAACTCCTCTTGACAAAGCGACATAAAGCTGTCCATGTGAGAACACAGGTTCTGGGAGGTAGATCCCAACATTTGGGATGGTTTGCCCCTGCGCTTTGTTTATGGTCATTGCAAAACTTAGGCGAATCGGGAATTGTTTCCTTCTCATCTTGAAAGGCAGTGAAATATCATCTGACGGAGACATTGGAATCCTAGGTAGGAACACCCTCTTGCCTGCATGCTGCCCACCAACAATTTTAGCATCAATTGCGTTGTCCTGCAAGGCTAAAACCATTAACCTTGTTCCATTACACAATCCCTTGTTTGGATCAAGATTGCGGAGAAGGATCACAGGGCAGTTGATTTTTACTTTGAGGACATGCAGTGGGAGACCATTTGGAGTGATGGAGTTTAGAAAGTCAATAGGGTAGTTGTTTGTTGAATCATCATCGAATGAGTCAAAGCTATGGTAAACTTTTCCTCACCGAAACTCACAATCATCTTTTCATTTAGTGATCCACATGTTCATTTTGGTAGAAAGAATGGCACGTGTGCTCATATAAGCTGTTGATCTTGCATTGTCCTCAATCGATGGGAACACATCTTGGATTAGTTTGTTTACACAATCCTCAGATCTGTATAACCAATCACAATATCTTCGGCAAGTGAACATAATCATCGCCAATTGTCTCTTCGCCCATTCCCAATTCGAAGGAGGTGTCGAGAACCATGGGTCGATTGAGCCATCATGTTACGTGTCAATCGTAGCTTTACGATACTATCCCACAAATAAGATCTCTGCAATGTAGCATCTCATTATCGTGCTCTAGTCCCACGTGTTACCACCGGAAGAACCTGTCTAAAATCTCCACCAAATACCATGACCTTTCCCCCAAATGGCAACTCACAATTCATAATATCTTGCAGCGACCTATCAAGATACTCAACCGCTTGACGATTTGTCATAGCAACCTCATCCCAGATTAGCAACGATGTCCTACGGAGTAACTCTGTAGTCCCACTTTGCTTTGAGAAGTTGCACATGCTATTGCTCGCAATCTTTATTGGGATTTTGAACCTTGAGTGTGCTGTGCGTCCTCCAGGCAGTATCGACGTTGCTATACCAGAGGTTGCGGTTGCAATGGCTATCAATCCCTCAGAACGCACTCTAGCAAGAAGTGCCTTGTATAGGAATGTCTTTCCTGTTCCTCCTGGACCATCAACAAAGAACACTTGGCTTTTTTTATTCAGTACATGATGCATAATCTCATCAAATCCAGCACGTTGTTCCTTGTTAAGACTCCCTGTTATATCCAAATGTTCCTGGTCGACCCCCACCGAAAGTTCTTCTCTGACCTCCCTCATTATGCCATTGTCACATTCACCTGTTTGACACAAGCAAATTAGATATCAGTATACCTTTTTTGGTCCATGATCAGTAGACAATTTTGTGACAAATTATTACCTGTATCATTAAGCTCTGGAAGATCGTAGTTTTTCATATCTTTTCCCATGGAGTGGAGCAAATCCCTAATATCTCTAAGCACCATTTGTTCTACTGTTTTTGAGTTACAATGGTTTCTAAGGTAATCCTCAGACATTGATTCTTTATGCTTCTCCCACAGTTGACGAATTTTGGTGGACTCACAAAAAACCAGAATAGTAGCAAATAACCTTCTGAGAGCATATGGCATCTGAAAAGTGGCAGACTCACACTGTAATATTCCAGAAGTGTGAGAAGTCAAGAAACGGATTAATTAAAATTAATCGGTAGAGAATAATTTAATCGGGGAAGGTTTTTTTTTAGTTTTCGTCAAATCCAGCGTAGAGAGGGGCTTTTCTGCGCTTTTCCGCTACCTTTGGGGCTGGGCCTTGGCCCATCTAGTGTGGCCGGCCAGGGGAGGCCACCTCCCCAAACCCTAGCCGCCCCCTCCCCTCTCCCCTTTCCTCCTCCCACTTGGCAGCCGCCTACTCCCCTTCCTCCCTCTTTGGCGAATCCTCTTTCCCTTGCACCTCCCCTCTCCCAAGGTGCTGCCCCCTGCACCTCCCCTCATCCAAGGTGCTGTCCATTGCGCAAGAAGGAAGAAGGAGAGGAAGAAAAGAAGGAGAAGAAGGAGAAGAAGGAGAAGAAGATTTGCGTGGGGTTTGGTTCAGCGATTTCTAGTGGTTCTACAAGGGTAACGAGATGTTTTCCCCGCTGTTTGATCCTTAGTAGATGCGAATTTGATTAGAATTGTCGGTTAATTGTTGGGCTGCAGAAGATGCAGTTCTGTCCAGAACCTTGCGTGAGTATTTTCGTGTATTTAGAGTCTGAATTTTAAGTTTCCATCTCCTAGAGATATGTGGGTTATTTCGTTAGCTTTCAGTGGCCGCAAAGATCACTCGATTCCGAGGTCTGAGTCAAAAGTTATGGTCGATTTAGTATCTGCTGCCAGAAATCTGACGAGAATAATCTGTCTGGTTATTTCCTAAAATATGAAAGGAATTTGGTAGAATCTGAAAGTTCACCCTTCTAGGTTATTGTAGGTAATTCGATAACCTTTTTAGATTGATAAAGAACGATCAATTCGGAGTTACCTATTAAAAGTTATGGCCATTTTAGTTTTGCTGTTCGTTTGTGTAGACAGTTTCTGTACTGAATGTTCAGACAATGGGTAGCCTATTATTTTGGCCGAATTGGTTTATTGTGTCAACTAGAGTATTGTAGATTATTCAGTTAAGAATCTACATAAATTGGGTTTACCTCTTTTTGACTTTCAGATCATGAGTATTGTCATTTACCGTGCTGCTGTCCAGAATCAGATTATGGCAGGAAGCGTTGTTTTCGATTTCAGCTTTGTAAACTCGTTTGAGTCGTCAAGTAAGCGTTGTAGAATGCCGATTAGTAGCGCTGGGTATATTATGACCTTATTGAAATTATTTTACTTGTTTAGGAGGTGAAGCCTCAGGTTTAGGAGTATCACCTTGGCGGCTAACGTCACATCGTGGAAGGCAAGTACATTGCTAACCCTAATGCTTGTGATGGATGAATGCTTATATGATCATGCAAGTAAATACGTGGTTGAGCTACGGTTTAACTTGTTATTCTTACTACTTGCAATATACATTTTTTCATAACTTGAAGTTATATGCGATGGTTGCATGTTTTAAGGATGAGGTCGTGGTAGCAAATTAATATTCATTTTTGCCATGCGTTGGAAGAGTTGTTGGTAGTCATGTGGTAATTTGCTTAATGAGCCAAATGCGAATATGAAAATAAACTCAAGGTGGACATATTGATAATTCTTTGTGGTTATATTCATGATGATCATGTTGTGGTCTATGTGGTAGAGTTCCCTTTAGATCGATTGATTTTGATCTTGGCGAATCGGGTGTGGGTTATGTGGTAATGATCTTATGACACAATGTTATTGTGCTTAATGAGACACATGTGGATTATGAGAAAAATATTCATGGTGAGTATGTTGTTGACCTTCGTGGTTAAATTCTTGTGGTTTATGATTATCATATCATTCATGACATATCATGACATTTGCATTGTGGATGTCGCCGCTTATAGCGCGATCGTCGTTACAACATCGTGCATTGTCAGTAGACGATGCATACCTTTACCTTGTTGGGTAAAGGTGCAGTGGAGCATAGCATACATATGCATTACATTGTGGAAAGATCATTTGCATACTTGTGCAAGATATTGAGGTGAAGTTATTTTTGCAATCAAACGCAACTTCACAGTTGCAATGTGGAAATTGACTCATGAGAGTCTCTTGTGGTATGAGTAATGTGGTTGTGGTTGTGGAATGGGGTTCACCCCTTGTGGTATGATAGAGGTTGTGGTTGTGGTATGAGATTCTTCTCTCTTGTGGTAATTGTGGATAGCAGTTGTGGATGCGAGAAATAGTAAAGTTATGAGGTAAAACACGCTAATACTTTATTGTCATTGGTAGTGGTAGTGGTGATTAACATGGAGCAGTTGATCAAGATTCAATTGTTAATATTTTACTACCTTTGGTAGTAAATATGGTTGAGGCTATAATTGTGATCATTATGGGAATTGGATATTGATGCTTAATATCTTTGTAGCTAAATTAGCTTGTAAATGAATGTGGATTCACATTATGGATGTGGACTTATGGATACTTTAATGATGTTGTAATTTTGTTTGTAGTCTGAATAGCCTGTTAAACAGTGTGCTTGCTTTGAGATTTTTATCTCACCCTTGTTTTTCCCCTTACAGTGATTGTTGAGCATTCATTGGGATGGGTAGAGCGGCACCACAATAATGCACTTGGTTCATCAACTCATGTTGTAATAAAGTCGATGAAATGCTAGCTAAATGCTTAACTATTTGTGGAGGTTTATGTTATTTAATAAGGATGGACTTGTGAACCATTCTTTGATTAATCTGCTAGAGGTTGTTTAATTATTGAACTTGTTACCGTTATCTTTATTCCCTTAGTTGTTTATGCTTCCGCTAATGCTTCTTGTCTAGAGATGTTGCGAATTAATTTATCTTGAAATTATTGGCTAGTTTGTAGAGTGGTTTAGTAGCATTCCAGTATTGTGGGTCTGAGGTGTTACAGTTGGTATCAGAGCGGGCTTTAGGTCTGTGGTAATTAAAAATATTAAATTGACACACTGGTGCACAGTATGATGGGATGGGACAAGCATTGCATTCATGCTTTGACATGTTATATTGATGATTCATGCTTGGAGATAATCTTGTATGTTTATGATTTGTTTATATGACTGCTTTGAGTGAGGATAGTCAATGATAAGAGGTAGGGATTGCAGTTGTTGCCTTGGGCATTGCCAGTTTATACCCCGTTCGTGGTACGGGGATATTGATGTAGTTACCTCGGGTAACTTAGTTGCGGATGTCATGGGTAAGTTTCTTAGAAAAGTGTTATCCTCCTTGAATTGATGTTGGCCGATTCTTGGCCTATTGCAGTTAATGTTTTTCTCTCGGGTTAGCTGTTTATTGCAGTTGTTGGTTGTCATTAGGCCTCTAATGGTTCTTGAGGCCAAGTATTGTTTCTTTCGGATTGATGGGTTGTTTGACTGCTCGTGAGCAGTGCTTTTGGAGAGACTGGTTTTTTCCGTGTTGTTCCATCTTTCTTGCTGGAAAACATGACTCTTGTATTTCGTTTGATTTCTTTTTTAGAGAGAATCAAAGCTTTATGTAGGAAGTTCATTAACTTGTGGAAGCATTGGCTCTATGCATTTCTTCTGAGTTATTTCGACTTTTGAAGTTTGATTTCTCTCTAGAAGGGAGTGTTAAAACCCCTTTGTGATGTTTTGTTGTGTTTAAGTAGTAGGTGGAAATTATGTAAATAATGGATAGATTGTGAATTATCAAGTTGAAAAGTAGTGTGGTACATCATTAAGTTCTACTAACATCTTTAGAAGTGAAGTCGATTAATATGAGGTTGTCCTGTTGTAGTTTCTTGAAGATCTGTGGCTAAGAAATTTAGCGATACATGTGTAGAACTCATGCATTTATCAAGGAATATGAAAAACAATTGTTTTGATTATTGTAGTTGTTTAATTTTCCCAACTTGTTGGATAGATTGGATTGATTGATCTTAAGTAATTAATCTGACCATTCGGGATGGTCAAGTAAGGAGGTGTTGGAATATTGCCTTAATAAGATTAACCTTTTATATGTCCTCTCTTTACATACTTGATGAGCATGTACAACTGTTAAATTTATGTAACTTTTACCATGCTAAATTGTTGAAATATGTATAAAGAAATGGATGCAGGCTGATGTATTGACTTGTGGAATCTTGTCTCATAAAGCTGGTATTATTGATGTTTAAAGTTATTTTATTTTTAATATCTTAACATAAGGTGGAGTATCGGATCTGTGCTCTTTATTGTCTTTGGGATTGCAAAATTAGAGATAGGATCATTAATGCTATCTTGATGAAAAATTAATAATCAATTATTGACAAAGAATGGCTAGAGTGTAATTACCTTTTGCTAAACTAGAGTTGAGCATCGATGCTGAGATAAATGTATGAAATCTAATAAGAGATTCATACTAGCATGTTTTGTGAGGTTGTTATGTTCTAATATCATCTTGTTAAAGAGTTTGTTTAATATGATGGCTTATGCACTAGGTTTAACTGGATTAAGTAGTTGAAATCTTATTTGGATAATAAGAACATGATGAAGTGATTTATGGTGTTCCTTTTTGGAAAAATATGAAGGAGTGAGATGATATGATGATTTTTTCTTTTTGCAAAGAATGTTTTATCTTGTTGTGAATACAATCGATAGCATGTAGTTGTGATTATTGTGTTGAATGTTTTTAAAAAAATATATAAAGGAATTTGTTAATTCCATAATACTAATTGCATTGAAGGGTGTGAGACTTACGGTTGGAATCTTTTCGGACCGTATGACTTGTGTCATAGTCGAGGTTGCCCTGAGTAAAGCGACGTGTTGATTGATCTTTTGGTTTTATTTGAATCTTGTGTTGTGGTCTTCAAGCATCCTTTGTTGGAAATGGCGGGATGTTGTAATCAAAGAAAATTGCTTATTATTGAAAGGAAAAGTTGTACTAGAAGTATTTGAGGTACAGATGATCTTATCTTGTGTTTTTCCAACCTCATTGCTATTTGTTATTCTTTTGGCTATTGTGATGATAACCATTTTATGTATGCTGAAATTTATTTCTTCTTACCTCTTCTTCTAAGAACATGGTAATTGTTGTGGGTTGCGAAGCCTTTTGTTGCGTGATGACGACTTAATAGTGGTAGTCTAGTGTTGTTTTGTGGGGCCGTGAGAGTCTATCTACAATGGTGTAGATGATGTAATCAATTGAGCTAATTGTTGAGTTGGCCAACTTGAGATAAATGAGTTGGTGTGTTGGGCAATGATTTGAAAATCCTTGGTTCAAGGAAGTTAAATTATTAAAAGAAATGAATTGGGAAATTATTGTTATGTCAAGTAGTGAGTTGCTCTCTTGATTCTTGTTTATCTTTGTGTGTTCATGGCGAGTCCATTTGCAAATTGAGTTGACTTGTTGAGGCGTAGTCTTTTCAGTTAGGAAAAGAAATTGATTGTTTTGGTCCAGTCGAGTGATTTTCACTCTTAGCTTATGTGGTGTGGTTCTCCAATTGTCTACTTGACGATTAGAAATATTTTGTGGTGAATCCTTTGATTTGGATCGTGGTCCTTTGAAGGAAAACTAGTTGCTAGTGTGATGCTTGATAATCCTTTTCTCTTCTGTTAATGGGTTATATTTGTAAATTATATCGTTGTGCTTCTAGTAGAATGATGTGAGTGGAAGTTGTGATCAAACTCTTCAAAAAGGGGTATGTCGTGTTATCCTGAGTATATTTAATAAGAGAAAAGTGTTTTAAGAAAGAGGATGGTTTTAGAAAGTGGTCTTAATAGTTATTGCGGGAAATTTTGCAAAGATGTCAGAACCTGTTGGCTGCTCAGAGCCGACAAAAGAGTTATGCGGATGTTCGGCGCCGAGAGTTGGAGTTTGCGGTGGGTAGCCTTGTGCTCCTTCGGTGTCTCCAACTAAGGGTATTGTTCGTTTGGTACCACCGGAAGCTTAGCCCGCAGTACATCGGTTTTTTCGTGGTTGCTCGGGTGGGTAGTTTGGCCTATCGTTTGGAGTTGCCAAACTCATTGAGCGGTGTGCACAATGTTTTCCTTGTGTCTATGCTGAGGAAATACCTGCGGGATCCAGAACATAAAATTGACCTGGAACAGGTCACAGTGGAGCAGGATCTCACTGTGGAGAGTCGGCCAGTTCGTATCTTGGATACATCGGAGCGGGTCTTGAGGAATAAGACCATCAAGTATGTGAAGGTCCTTTGGACGAATCAGTCTGAGAGAGAGGCTACGTGGGAATTGGAGGATCTTTTGCGAAAGAAGTACCCCGAGTTCTTCGAGGCTGGTGAGTACACCTAGTTTGGGTTGCTGTTCTGCTTGTGGTCTGTTCTTTGTGGTCTGTAGAATTGGATTCGAGGGCGAATCCTTTTAAGGTGGGAAGAATGTAATATTCCAGAAGTGTGAGAAGTCAAGAAACGGATTAATTAAAATTAATCGGTAGAGAATAATTTAATCGGGGAAGGTTTTTTTTTAGTTTTCGTCAAATCCAGCGTAGAGAGGGGCTTTTCTGCGCTTTTCCGCTACCTTTGGGGCTGGGCCTTGGCCCATCTAGTGTGGCCGGCCAAGGGGGGGGGAGGGCCACCCTCCCCCAAACCCTAGCCGCCCCCTCCCCTCTCCCCCTTTCCTCCTCCCACTTGGCAGCCGCCCCTACTCCCCTTCCTCCCCTCTTTGGCCGAATCCTCTTTCCCCCTTGCACCTCCCCTCTCCCAAGGTGTTGCCCCTGCACCTCCCTCATCCAAGGTGCTGTCCATTGCGCAAGAAGGAAGAAGGAGAGGAAGAAAAGAAGGAGAAGAAGGAGAAGAAGGAGAAGAAGGAGAAGAAGATTTGCGTGGGGTTTGGTTCAGCGATTTCTAGTGGTTCTACAAGGGTAACGAGATGTTTTCCCCGCTGTTTGATCCTTAGTAGATGCGAATTTGATTAGAATTGTCGGTTAATTGTTGGGCTGCAGAAGATGCAGTTCTGTCCAGAACCTTGCGTGAGTATTTTCGTGTATTTAGAGTCTGAATTTTAAGTTTCCATCTCCTAGAGATATGTGGGTTATTTCGTTAGCTTTCAGTGGCGCGAAGATCACTCGATTCCGAGGTCTGAGTCAAAAGTTATGGTCGATTTAGTATCTGCTGCCAGAAATCTGACGAGAATAATCTGTCTGGTTATTTCCTAAAATATGAAAGGGAATTTGGTAGAATCTGAAAGTTCACCCTTCTAGGTTATTGTAGGTAATTCGATAAACTTTTCAGATTGATAAAGAACGATCAATTCGGAGTTACCTATTAAAAGTTATGGCCATTTTAGTTTTGCTGTTCGTTTGTGTAGACAGTTTCTGTACTGAATGTTCAGACAATGGGTAGCCTATTATTTTGGCCGAATTGGTTTATTGTGTCAACTAGAGTATTGTAGATTATTCAGTTAAGAATCTACAGAAATTGGGTTTACCTCTTTTTGACTTTCAGATCATGAGTATTGTCATTTACCGTGCTGCTGTCCAGAATCAGATTATGGCAGGAAACGTTGTTTTTCGATTTCAGCTTTGTAAACTCGTTTTGAGTCGTCAAGTAAGCGTTGTAGAATGCCGATTAGTAGCGCTGGGTATATTATGACCTTATTGAAATTATTTTACTTGTTTAGGAGGTGAAGCCTCAGGTTTAGGAGTATCACCTTGGCGGCTAACGCGTCACATCGTGGAAGGCAAGTACATTGCTAACCCTAATGCTTGTGATGGATGAATGCTTATATGATCATGCAAGTAAATACGATGGTTGAGCTACGGTTTAACTTGTTATTCTTACTACTTGCAATATACATTTTTTTCATAACTTGAAGTTATATGCGATGGTTGCATGTTTTAAGGATGAGGTCGTGGTAGCAAATTAATATTCATTTTTGCCATGCGTTGGAAGAGTTGTTGGTAGTCATGTGGTAATTTGCTTAATGAGCCAAATGCGAATATGAAAATAAACTCAAGGTGGACATATTGATAATTCTTTGTGGTTATATTCATGATGATCATGTTGTGGTCTATGTGGTAGAGTTCCCTTTAGATCGATTGATTTTGATCTTGGCGAATCGGGTGTGGGTTATGTGGTAATGATCTTATGACACAATGTTATTGTGCTTAATGAGACACATGTGGATTATGAGAAAAATATTCATGGTGAGTATGTTGTTGACCTTCGTGGTTAAATTCTTGTGGTTTATGATTATCATATCATTCATGACATATCATGACATTTGCATTGTGGATGTCGCCGCTTATAGCCACGATCGTGCAGTACAACATCGTGCATTGCCGTAAAGACGATGCATACCTTTACCTTGTTGGGTAAAGGTGCGTGGAGCATAGCATACATATGCATTACATTGTGGAAAGATCATTTGCATACTTGTGCAAGATATTGAGGTGAAGTTATTTTTGCAATCAAACGCAACTTCACGGTTGCAATGTGGAAATTGACTCATGAGAGTCTCTTGTGGTATGAGTAATGTGGTTGTGGTTGTGGAATGGGGTTCACCCTTGTGGTATGATAGAGGTTGTGGTTGTGGTATGAGATTCTTCTCTCTTGTGGTAATTGTGGATAGCAGTTGTGGATGCGAGAAATAGTAAAGTTATGAGGTAAAACACGCTAATACTTTATTGTCATTGGTAGTGGTAGTGGTGATTAACATGGAGCAGTTGATCAAGATTCAATTGTTAATATTTTACTACCTTTGGTAGTAAATATGGTTGAGGCTATAATTGTGATCATTATGGGAATTGGATATTGATGCTTAATATCTTTGTAGCTAAATTAGCTTGTAAATGAATGTGGATTCACATTATGGATGTGGACTTATGGATACTTTAATGATGTTGTAATTTTGTTTGTAGTCTGAATAGCCTGTTAAACAGTGTGCTTGCTGAGATTTTTATCTCACCCCTTGTTTTTCCCCCTTACAGGTGATTGTTGAGCATTCATTGGGATGGGTAGAGCGGCACCACAATAATGCACTTGGTTCATCAACTCATGTTGTAATAAAGTCGATGAAATGCTAGCTAAATGCTTAACTATTTGTGGAGGTTTATGTTATTTAATAAGGATGGACTTGTGAACCATTCTTTGATTAATCTGCTAGAGGTTGTTTAATTATTGAACTTGTTACCGTTATCTTTATTCCCTTAGTTGTTTATGCTTCCGCTTAATGCTTCTTGTCTAGAGATGTTGCCGAATTAATTTATCTTGAAATTATTGGCTAGCTGTAGAGTGGTTTAGTAGCATTCCAGGGTATTGTGGGTCCTGGGGTGTTACACACACAAGCAGTCATCAAGTGTCTTATCAGTCTCTATGAGTCCTCTATTCTCGCATGATTCTCTAAAAGTAGGGCATATGATGCCTGCAACGGTTTTCAAATCATCATATGAGGTTGGACCTCTAACATGATTTAGAAGCACTCTCAAGAAATACCTCTCGCCTTCAACAGGGTGCGCATACACTATCCGGCCAATCTGTCCTCTTTGCTTTCTTGTTTGCCATACCCTTTTGCCACTAATCCACCGGTAGTATTCTGGGATCTCTTTGTACAATAATTTCTTTGCAAAACTGTCAACACGGCTAAGCTTGAAAAACTCTGTCAGTGTAGTCATAGAAGAAGCAGGACTGTTCACTATCTCTTCTAAATTTTTATTCTCATCAATAATAACAGACTGCATGTTAGGCAGATGACACTGGAGCTGCAAAACAGATGGGTAGACCCCGAAAAGGTGGAAACCGAAAATCCTATGTACAGCTTCCGGCGGTGAGATGTATCTAGCATCCCTATACTGACGAATCTCATTTATTACCCCAGCTTGACCATTAGCATCAACGACTGAGAATGATGCACAATCGTGGCCTTTGTACACATATTTAAATAAATACTTACAGGCTTTGATGCTTGAACATGCTTCAACGTTGATGTGACAGTTATATCTCATAAGCAGGCCAGGATTGTACGGGACAACCCACCTGTTGTCCAACTCGGCACCTCTTATTTTGACACGCTGGCCATCATCTCTTCTCCTATACAAAGGATATGAATCTTTGCCTTGTTGTGTTGCAGGGCAAAATTGCCGAGGATAGCGAAAGCGACACTCTCCATTGATCATACACGGACACTTCCTATTCAAGACACCACATGGTCCATGGAGCATATGCTTAATGACCAGGTTATGCAACACAGGGTACTTGTCCTTGTCAGGAATCTCTGCCGAGATGTATTTGTCATATGCATCTGGGCTGGTTAACTTACATCCTTTTTTCATAATCAATAGCATGTGCTCATGTGGCAAGCCCCTCTTCTGAAACTCAGTCACATGCACATATGCTGCAACCTCACCAAAATATTTCTTCTTTATCAATAAATCCTTGATGGAGCGTAATTTGGCTCGGTATACTCTTGACAGCAGTTCCGGTCGATCATGGGGTTTTTGTCCAGGTTCAAGATTGCTGGTGACCTCCTCCCAATATGGGTTGCAAGTCATTGTAATGAAGTAATCTGGCTTACCGAAACGCTGGACAATAGTCATTGCATTAAGAAATCTCTGCTGCATATCGCCGTCACCACCCGGAAAAGAACGGGGCAGCACAATTCTCTTTCCAACCTCTGAAGCTCTAGTCTCTCCAGCAGAAATTACATCGGTCAAGCCCTATGGCACAGATAAGAAAATATTTCCTTGATCAGTCAAATAACTATTATCTATGTGCATTGAAATTGAAATATAACAAGAGATTATATTCTACTCACTTGGTACAGTTCAGCCCTTATGAGTTTCTGGTTTTCAGGGTTAGAATACCAGTCAAGCCTCATCGACTCGATCTTTATATACATGTCGACGGCCCATTGTTGTAAAAGCCTCCCTCCAAATAACAAGATGTTAAAAAGACCCTTTCTAACTTGCATCATAAAGCAATAGTATTCTCTTGCTGTCACAAACCGTGTAGATTGACCTGTTTCTACAACTCTACTTATGTGATCACCTTGATGTATGTCGTTGTCTGATTCACCATCCTCTGCATTAAGATAGGAATACATTATTATCAGTATATTATATGATAGGATTGCATCTACATGCAGGACACCCATACTTAATTGAGTTTGTGTTGACATACCCGTAGGTTCTGGTACTGATCGCTCAACTGTGGGACTGTCATTGTACGGCATGAACTGGTTCCATCCAGTTTCTCCTCTAGGATGAAATAAAGGATATGCTAATGGGTCATAACAACCATGATATGCTTTGATATAGCGCATCTTCTCTCCTCTAGGGTATACAATAACACTCCTATCAAAACATCTTTGGGAATCATTTCCATCCGTCCAGATAGCAGCAACTTGGGAGGCAGTAGGAGCATTATACCTGAAATAAAATGTTTTGCAGGAATTAAAAAACAGAAAAATGTTTATTAGCTGGTTATAAATAAACTTAAAAATTGCTGGGCAATATATAGTATAAAGAAAAGCAAAAGGTTGAGTAATCGAGAAGAGGTTGTACCTTCGCTGGTCAGGTGTCACATTAGTGTTGAGCTCAATTACATAGTCATCAAGATTTGGAATAGAGCCAACTCTATTAAAGGTATGTACATAAGGGTTATCTGCTTGTAGTATCCTGAGCACTTTTCTTACGAGGTTTATATCAAGATCAGGAGACCTCTTCACTCTATGTGACAATGTATCATCTTCTTCTGTATCATAAAAGTAGAGTTGCAAGTGATGTGGCCCTTTTGATCTTGGCACCAAATGGTCCAGTCGATGATACATCGCACCCTGTACACGGAATGTATATGTGCCAGTACCAGCTGCGGTCATGTATCTTCGGTCCAGTGTAACTCCGAGGCTTGTGAAGGAGAAGTGAGAGTTGAAGTACCGTATGTGCTTTCTAAAATATTTTGCATCATTATGCAATTGACTTGTAAACAACCTCTTCAACTCATCGGGCACATCATGAATATGTAATCTTATCTTTCCCTTTCGGCAGCAGAATCCAGGTGGCTCGCCTTCAAATCTCATCGCTCCACAATACCGGCAGTGAGGAATCTGTTTCAAAATATGGTGACTGTCCGGCAAGTTATGGTAGATGAGATCATAAGGATCATCAGCGGCTCCATGGCCGGTGCAATCATCAGTGACACGGTATGACTGGAATGCACATTCTGTTTATATATAGAAATATGTGAACATGGTACTCACTTCACATGTTGACAATACAAATTATTAAGCAAGAGTTACCTTCAGCAAGCTTCTGCATGGTCTCAAAATCTTTGATAGTCTCACCTATGTCACATCCTTCTATGTCACGTAGATGATCTGTTGCATGACGTTTGAAAATAACACGATGGTTTTAACATAATTCTTACAAAAAACTACACTGGTGAACAGATGTGTAAAACCCACCTTCATCATCAGAATCCTGGTTTGTAGGGTCGAATAAAGCACTTTCAAACTCGACGTCAATGTGCTGTACAGGTGGCACAAGCATAGGATCAACATTTTCTTCTTGGGCAAGAGTAGGGCACGCTTGCTGCTCGTTTTCCATCGCTTTTTTCTTCTTATAGTCTCGCCTCTGCTGTAGCAAATTTTTCTTGCTTGACCCATCCATATTCAGTACCGTTTGAATTTGAGTCGCTTGGAAGTGCTTGAAGAGGCACACGTCACCAATGTACACAAGAGATATAATATTAGATTCAATCTGCCCTTTGAAATGTATACAATGTTTTAGTTAGATTAAATGTACTTGGACTGTATTAATTACGCGCGTTTGAACTCTCGGTGTGCAAAGAAGACATCAATGGCGGTCGTTGTTGCTCGACGTACTCATCATTCCTATGTAGCCATCAATGGACTCATTTGGATCACCATTTTCTTTGCCATCATGTCTTGATGCTTGGTAAATGGCGAAAGGACAATCTGTTGTGGTGATTGTCCTCCTACGACATCTGTCATTTTAACATCTGTGCAACCGGATTCCAGATGTACTTCATATGATGAAAAAAATATGATGATAAAAAATAAGGGAGTTTCTCTTTGTCATGCTTAAACAAAGAATAGTATACAGGAACTGATAAGGATTACCATGAGCAAAGGCGTTGATGATGTCAATGTTTTATTCCTTGCACGGTATTCACGTTGTTTTGTATTCCGTTCTTCTCTTTGTTCAACGCTTTCTTCGGCCCTTTTGCGTGCCCGGTATTCACGTTGTTTTCTATTCCTCTCTTCCCTCTTTATGAACTCATCATCTGCTGGTGATGTCCCTGTTGCTATGATATAGAATGCGTGTCACAATTTCGCAAAACAATTCCAGAAACTGACCAGGTACGATGTCAAAGAACATACCCGGACCGATGCTGTTTGATATGTCGCTAAATGCAGCGCGGGTTTCTCTCCTCTCCCCCATGGTAGATCTCACGTAAACTGCAATACAACAACCCTATGTTCAAACAATAGCATGTTCAACCAAAACAGGAAGGGAACTCCTCTAGATACAATTTGACACCTATAATATATACATATTTATAAACATTCTCCAATGTAAACAAACAATCACAAATCAATCAGCACATTAAAGTTAATCATGACACCTAGACAACTACATTTGTTAGCAGTTGGTAATTGAATGAAGTTTATTTGAATGTCATGGCAGTTTCTGGCTACCATTCACTGAAAGAGTGTAACTGTACAGCTCAACCTTTCAAGTTTCAACCTGAAAAGACTCTAGAACCCTTGAATTATGACTTCTGACCAATCAGTTTGAGGTCCTATAAACTACGTATTGCTTAGTACATTGAATAGCATCTCAGATGAAAATGCAAACACTGAAATAGTAATTAAATTCTTTACAAAAAAGTAGTAATCGCTGCTAATTAACCTCACAGTCACATAGAAAAAAAATAAAAGAAAAGGTACAGATTCAAGATTAACGGAACCTTCAAGTCTTGCTATTATCTGTCAGGTGTCGGTAGCATAGCCAGAATTACAGTGTCACACAGGAGTTCGTGGCCTGCAGCAGAGGTGTCATCGACATGGCCTGCGAAATCATCAGCATATGCATGATGTTTTAAAAAGAAGAGCAGTAATTTCCATGTAATGCTTCCTGTTGCTCACAGAAGTCAAACTGAATTGCTTTTTTACTTTACATTTGCACTACAAATAGGAAGAGCAATGTTGAGCAATTCACCTTATGCAGTTTGACTTACATTAAGATGTGGATTTTTCTATGACCAAGCTAGTATTAGGACATTGAGATATTGACATAACTTAATGACTTCCATAACTACAATTGTGAAAAAATATTCTGAGATACATACAAAAAAAACACAATAGAATTATCAACCTAGCAAAAATCACGACCTGTATGGTACACCTTCTGTGTACACAAATCAAATATCTTAAAACTCCTGGTAAGACTCTCGTGTGCACGAAGCAAAGTTGAATGGAATCTTGAATTAAACCTTTGGCAGGACCTTGCTGGACACACAAGTGAAGCAAAAACGAGACCAATAGCTTGTCGTGAATAGAAAATAATAAAGGCCAATTGTTGGGACTGTGCACTTTGATTGCTAATGCTTTGGATTTGATCTCCTGCCGCTTGAGACGCTGCGCGCGCGCACGCAGCGCTGGACTCGATCGCGTTACGCAGGCGAACGCAGGCGCCTTAGCGATGACGTGCGGACGGAGCTGTAACACCCCAGCTCGACATGAGCCTGGAATGCTACTAAACAAACCCTAATAATTCTAATCAAGGCAATTTTAGTAAATCTCGGCCGAACCTCCCTTGTAAAATTAATTACACGGAGGTTCCAACATACAGATAATACATGTATTAACTAAACTATCATTTGGAGACATCAAGAGATAAACAAAGACATGTTAAGTGTCTAACATAACTAGAGAGGTATGAAGTTCCACTACTCATCATTATTACATTTAAACCATTGCATAAGACAAAACTTAATAATCTAAAATCAACCACGTTCTGAAGATCATTCAACTTTATTTAGTTCATGTGGTATGTGTGTGACTAGCAGTCTACATCCCCCCATGCATGTCACTCTTGGCTCGGGTACCTAAAACAACAATAAAAGCAAGAGTGAGTCCATAGACTCAGCAAGTACATATAGAAACTATAACATCAACATACATATAAAGGAGATCAACATTAGAACATCTCATATGCAAATGCAATGCTCAAGGAACCTTTATCTTTAACTTTCTGTGTGCATTACACCGGTAATGCAGAGTATGCGACCGCCGCCGCATACCCATGCCTGTGCGCGCACGCACAGGGACCAATTGCCCGTTACTCCGCAAGTAACGGGGACCTCAAGCCCACACTCCACGAGTGAGGGGATCTCAGGCCCGTCACATTCATGACGGGATTTCTCAAAGGGAAACATACTTGGTCACCGCGTGACCAAGCCTCAATATGTTCTCAATATGCAAATGCTCAACCCTCATTCATCATCAATCTTACTAAAAGACTACCACATTGAACCATAGTAAAACATAAGCATCATTTGAGCAATAACCAAACTTAAACATTCATCAAGTAAACCATCTTGCTATGCAACCATATATCAAATAACACACAATATAGCCAATCAATCCAATCAAACAATGCACTTGCCTTAACCGTGTGCAAATGGAGGACGCAAAGTGGGTGCTGCCCTTGGGATCTCGCTTCTACCTGGGCATGAAGAAAACCCCATTCTAAGACCAACATTCTGTACCAAAATCATAAGTAACATCGCAATTGAACTCGCTAACAACTTAGCATTTTCTAATTCTCAAAATTTCTAGCGATTGGTCGCTGCAGACAGCTAGCTTCTAAAATACATAACTTTCTGCTCGGTTGTCCAAATAGGATGATCTTGGACTTTCTGGATAGGTAACTAAATTGCCTAAATAAACCTAGTTGGGGAGACCCTCTGATTTGTCCATCCACTAGTCCTACCAATCCATTCAATCAGAGTAAACATTTCACGTCGGTTTTCTGGACAGCGACAAAGAAACTACCATAACTTTCTCTACGTTCGTCCGAATTTAGTGATCTTTAGTTTTCCTGAAAGCTAAGAGGATTAGCCTCGTTTTTCGTTATGGTGAGACCCTCTGGAAATCCCTCTAACTACGGGATTAAATCAGGTTAATCCAAACTGTATGTTCATCTTCCTCCCAGAAACACAGTCACACCATTAAATTCATAACTATTGCTACCGAAGTCGGAATGACCTGATTCTTGTCGGCAACAAAAGATAACTGCGATATCTACGACTTTCTAGGAGATGTCCAGACCCAATTCTGCATTTAACCTACCCAAAAACGTCGATCTTTACCACTGCAGAACACCGATCTAATGACAACCGAAAATAAAACAACTAGAAATCGACCCAAAGCAATGAACGACGTGTTACCCTTGCCGAAACGAGGAAGGCACGCTGCGAGGTGACGTCCACCATGAACTCCCGATCACGATCCCTTCTTCTCCCCCTTCTTCCCTTCTCTTCTCTTCTCTTCTTGGCCAAGCGATCTCCCGGGCGGTCCTCCCTCTTCCTCCATGACACCGGCAATGGGGGGCACCTCCTTGGACAGCAGCGGGGGAGGAGCAGCAGGGAGGTGGCGTGGGAGGGGAGGAAGGAGGAGGGATGGGGCGGCGGCCACAAGTGGGAGGAGGGGGAAAGGGAAGGGCGACTAGGGTTTTGGGGGAGGGTGGCGCCTCCCCCCCCTTGGCCGGCCACCACATGGCCACCTGGGCCAAGGCCCAGGCCCAGGTTGCCATACAAACGCTGATTTCCCCCTCTCTAACTGCGAAATTAATCATTTTCTATTTGGTCCTTCGTCAAATCAGATAACTCTCTCCCGATTATTTATTCTCTCCTGGTTAATTCCTTTCGTATACTTTTGGGGTATTACATTCTACCCCCCTTAAACTGAATTCGTCCTCGAATTCTAACCATTCTTACGCCCAAGTATAATCACAGCTAAAACTTACCAACAATACCATATGCCTACTGTGAGTAACTCCAGATATTGCATGCGCATGCGAGACACCAATTCACTAGTCGCTTCACTCTCGGACTTATGGGACCACATCACCTTGACGGATATCCAAAACTAACGTCTTGCACCTCAACACTAGTCTTAACTTTTACTGGTACACTTAACACACAGGGCTCAGAGGTAAGGTTTTACTCGATGGCCAACAGCTCTAACAAAATCTCAAGCTCCCGATCTCAGGTGTTCTATCAAGACCGAAAGTATAAGACATCTGCGTGCTCCTCGCAAGTACTCGAGACGGTAATAGCGTTACGCCAATCTACAAATTCCATGACTGGGAACTTATCCGACACACCTTTGGTTACACTTCCTTTTGTTACCAAGTACACCGTCAAGACAAAATACATGGAACTCTTGTTCCAACACTCGATCGATCACTTTATCTACAAGCAAGCAGCATCTCCTTTAACAAGGGACGCACAAAGAACTCGCCTATCGACTCACTAATCCGAAAAACTCAATCGAAAAACAAAGGAGTCAAAAAAATGCATCCAACTCAAAGCCATCTTCCCTTAGAAGTGCCCAATCCAAAATCAATGGATTTACTACGAAATCTTTTCCATTTTTCAAATAGGCAGTTTAGAAATAAATGCCACACAAGCCAAAAGCGAAATCAATCGAAAAAACCAGTTTAACCATTTTTTTTAACTGAAAGGAATCACACATACCGGCAAGAACCAACTCAATTTGTAATTGACATCCGTCATAACCACATAGTTCAAGTAAGAACTAAGAAAACATCTCACTATCTAAGATCACACCCTTTACCACAATCTTTCTTTTAAGAAATCAACTTTCTCTTAAACCATAGGATCCCAAATCATCGCATAACACATTAACTCATTTCTCTTAAATTGGCAACCTCAAACTTATGCTCTACTGAACACAAAGTTCACACTTATGCAGGGAGATTCTTCCAATCGACAATATTGTACTCTAGCCAACTTCCCTACCGAATGAATACTTGTCACAATAATTTCCAACACAACTCAATATAGATTTCACCCACCGTCACATCCCTTAATCCGTTAAGGATGAACAATTTGAATTTCACATCACACACTCTCATATACTAGCCTCAAAAGATATTATCAATGATCATCCCACTACTCGGAATCCACTCTTATTCTACCACTTCTACACAGAATCATTAGCATCCAAGGTTCTAACCTAAGAATGCAAAGCCCAAAACCAACCTCGAAGTCTCCTACAATGAATTTCTGGTATGATTCATGGGAAATCCTCAAATTCGTTTACTAAAATTTCACATAGCTCCACAATAACCTCAATCATTAACATCCACGTTTCTCACTAATGGAGTAACCATCCCAAGGCGATTTATTTCACAGGTATTAGACCTTCTCTAATCCATACCAATCCAATTCTGTTACACAACCACAATATACCCGTTCACAAAACCCTAACTGATTGACCAAGATTCAAACATACCCAATCACTAACGTCAATAAATAAATATATCCTTTGACCAAGACATCCTTAGAAATAATTTAACTCCCATAGGGTTACTTACTGAGGCCGAGTAATGCTTGACAAAAGCTCAACAATTCCTGCTATCCCACTAATTATCATGACACTGAGGTTCCTCCACACCGCTACTCTCATTAAACTTCACCACCACAACACTTCTGCACAATCATACTAAGTATCCAATTGCGATATTCTGATAAGTTTGTTAGGAGTCCATAATTTCGATAATCCCAATATTCCAACATGGACAAATGTTACTGGATCATAATTCATCATAGGTTCCACTAATTGTAATACTAATCACTTTCATCTCATCGACAACTCTCCATTTAAATAGAATTCTCTCCGGGTGTTGTAAATCGAAACCAATTCACTTTATACTGCTCTTCAAATAGATTGGTTCCCGAAAAATCTCAACAAATTCAAAATACTTAACCACCTCCAACCAATCACCATGCTACTCTTTATAACACTTGGCAACACAATTTGGTTACTTCCTTATTCAAAAGGAAGAAATAAAAAGATACAAGGTTCAACGCACAAGAAATCGTGGCTTCTCGAAGTAAGCACGAGACCAATAGAAACAGATCAAATAGTAGTGATCTCGAGAAAACAAAATACGAGTCCACGATCGAGGCACAAGTCCCACATGAAGATTTTTTTCCACCTCCATAACTCTTAATAACACATTGCTAAGCAATCCCAAGAAACTCTTAAGTCTTTGATTACAACATTACTTGCCAAACCAAACAAGAGATGCCTTTAATACCAAATCACATTCATCACTTGAACCAAACAGAACCTTTCCATATGTCATAATGCTCAACTAATTTCATTTACTACATAAATCATGAACCCCAAACAGTCACGAATTCAAAACTCCAAACATTTCATTTAATCATCATTAAAACAATCAACTTACTTTCTATCTAGAAGAATCATCACCACTCCAACGCGTCACAATCTCTTGTAGACCTTATTACTAACAACAAGAATAATTCACTCTTAACAAGGTTCGTTATCATCAACCCTTCCTTTATAAAATTCCCAAAAGCTGACCAAACTGTTACATTTCACTTTATCATCTCATCCTCAAATGAGAGTACACCAAATTCTTATAACCTCACTACAAAGAACCACTTTTTTTAGAGGAATCTACTACAAAATTTATAAGATTACACCAAAACCCTTTCATCAAAGACATACTATTATCCGACAATTTTACCATCACACAAACACAAGTCACCTATTAAATCCCATCCTAAACCATTGATGATTTTTCAACCTTAGACGAAATTGATGGTCCTTTCTCTATTTGCCTTCTCACAAGCAAAAAATAAAATAATCAAATAGCCAATTAAAGATACTTACATATTATCATCTATTAAGACAATGATCAAACACATCCTTATATTTCCCTTCCTACATAGTTAGATTAATCCATTGAAATCAAATATTCTAACAAGTTTAGTAAACTAAACGACTCTAATGATCAACCTTTTCATCAAAGTTCCACATCTTTTTAATAACTCTATTGATTCCAATTAGGTTTAGCCATACCCTTAATCACCGTTCAACAAGAGCTACTATATGGCACCATCAAATTAATCAACTTTCCTTCCAGTGATCTTAGTTAGGATCGATTATGTACCACACCACAGACCTAACCTGATAATCCATACCTTTTCCATTAATTGCTTTGAGTATAACCTCTCGCTTAACCAAGCCAAAATACTACTAAAGGATTTAACCACTTCTTCCATAAAAAGAACCATCAAGCTTCAACACTCCAAATATAAAAGAGAGATACATTGAGTCAAAGCCTCCACGTACTACAGGACTTGCAAAAGGAAACTTTCATTATCCAAATCATCCAAATAAATAAATAGGTCATGTTTTCCAAGAAGAAAGACGAAACCCCAATACAAAAGTCAGATTGACAACTAACCAAGTCCACCACCACAAGAATAACTCAACAATAGGAAAAACAATAATTGCTTTAAGGACAAGTTAAGCCAATAGAAACATAACAACCTTTCTCAAAGAAACCCATCAACTAAAATGAACTCATCGACCCAAAGAAATTCATCGACCACAACCGAACAAGAGTTGATCAAATTCAAATTCAAGGAAGTGGACAAATTTTTTTTTCAACAGATACTCACTATTAACGCCCTGTACTAAGATATCTGAGGTAACCTCTTCCCTTTTCTCTTACCACGAACAATGGTGTAACCTGGTAAAGCCCAGGGCCACAACCATGACCTCAATCCTCTCAACATGGGTTATCTCCACACATAATAATTATATAATCAATTAATGAGCAATCATACTCAATTCATACCAGCAATCATCAATACGATATAACGGAAACGAAAATGCAATGCTATGCCCATTCCCATTCTACTGTGCACCAGTGTGTCAACTTTTTAAGTTCATTAACCATTACAAAATTTTAGCAATTTAAGTTGCCTAAGTTATTAATCTGTTCACCACGGACCTACAGCCCGCTCTGATACCAACTGTAACACCCCAGCTCGACATGAGCCTGGAATGCTACTAAACAAACCCTAATAATTCTAATCAAGGCAATTTTAGTAAATCTCGGCCGAACCTCCCTTGTAAAATTAATTACACGGAGGTTCCAACATACAGATAATACATGTATTAACTAAACTATCATTTGGAGACATCAAGAGATAAACAAAGACATGTTAAGTGTCTAACATAACTAGAGAGGTATGAAGTTCCACTACTCATCATTATTACATTTAAACCATTGCATAAGACAAAACTTAATAATCTAAAATCAACCACGTTCTGAAGATCATTCAACTTTATTTAGTTCATGTGGTATGTGTGTGACTAGCGCCTACATCCCCCATGCATGTCACTCTTGGCTCGGTACCTAAAACAACAATAAAAGCAAGAGTGAGTCCATAGACTCAGCAAGTACATATAGAAACTATAACATCAACATACATATAAAGGAGATCAACATTAGAACATCTCATATGCAAATGCAATGCTCAAGGAACCTTTATCTTTAACTTTCTGTGCATTACACGTAATGCGAGTATCGACACCGCCAAGATGCCCATGCTCGTCTTGGCGCGCACGCACGAGGACCAATTGCCGTTACTCGCAAGTAACGGGACCTCAAGCCCACACTCCACGAGTGAGGATCTCGAGCCCGTCACATTCATGACGGGATTTCTCAAAGGGAAACATACTTGGTCACCGCGTGACCAAGCCTCAATATGTTCTCAATATGCAAATGCTCAACCCTCATTCATCATCAATCTTACTAAAAGACTACCACATTGAACCATAGTAAAACATAAGCATCATTTGAGCAATAACCAAACTTAAACATTCATCAAGTAAACCATCTTGCTATGCAACCATATATCAAATAACACACAATATAGCCAATCAATCAAATCAAACAATGCACTTGCCTTAACCGTGTGCAAATGGAGGACGCAAAGTGGGTGCTGCCCTTGGGATCTCGCTTCTACGATGTCAAAGAACATACCCGGACCGATGCTGTTTGATATGTCGCTAAATGCAGCGCGGGTTTCTCTCCTCTCCCCCATGGTAGATCTCACGTAAACTGCAATACAACAACCCTATGTTCAAACAATAGCATGTTCAACCAAAACAGGAAGGGAACTCCTCTAGATACAATTTGACACCTATAATATATACATATTTATAAACATTCTCCAATGTAAACAAACAATCACAAATCAATCAGCACATTAAAGTTAATCATGACACCTAGACAACTACATTTGTTAGCAGTTGGTAATTGAATGAAGTTTATTTGAATGTCATGGCAGTTTCTGGCTACCATTCACTGAAAGAGAGTAACTGTACAGCTCAACCTTTCAAGTTTCAACCTGAAAAGACTCTAGAACCCTTGAAATATGACTTCTGACCAATCAGTTTGAGGTCCTATAAACTACGTATTGCTTAGTACATTGAATAGCATCTCAGATGAAAATGCAAACACTGAAATAGTAATTAAATTCTTTACAAAAAAGTAGTAATCGCTGCTAATTAACCTCACAGTCACATAGAAAAAAAATAAAAGAAAAGGTACAGATTCAAGATTAACGGAACCTTCAAGTCTTGCTATTATCCATCAGTGTCAGTAGCATAGCTGTAATTACAGTGTCACACAGGAGTTCGTGGCCTGCAGCAGAGGTGTCATCGACATGGCCTGCGAAATCATCAGCATATGCATGACGTTTTAAAAAGAAGAGCAGTAATTTCCATGTAATGCTTCCTGTTGCTCACAGAAGTCAAACTGAATTGCTTTTTTACTTTACATTTGCACTACAAATAGGAAGAGCAATGTTGAGCAATTCACCTTATGCAGTTTGACTTACATTAAGATGTGGATTTTTCTATGACCAAGCTAGTATTAGGACATTGAGATATTGACATAACTTAATGACTTCCATAACTACAATTGTGAAAAAAATATTCTGAGATACATACAAAAAAAACACAATAGAATTATCAACCTAGCAAAAATCACGACCTGTATGGTACACCTTCTGTGTACACAAATCAAATATCTTAAAACTCCTGGTAAGACTCTCGTGTGCACGAAGCAAAGTTGAATGGAATCTTGAATTAAACCTTTGGCAGGACCTTGCTGGACACACAAGTGAAGCAAAAACGAGACCAATAGCTTGCTGTGAATAGAAAATAATAAAGGCCAATTGTTGGGACCTGTGCACTTTGATTGCTAATGCTTTCGGATTTGATCTCCTGCCGCTTGGAGACGCTGCTGCCGCGTGCACGCAGGCGCTGGACTCGATGCGTTGCACAGAGGCGAAACGCTGGCGCTTCGCGATGACGTGCGGACGGAGCTGTAACACCCCAGCTCGACATGAGCCTGGAATGCTACTAAACAAACCCTAATAATTCTAATCAAGGCAATTTTAGTAAATCTCGGCCGAACCTCCCTTGTAAAATTAATTACACGGAGGTTCCAACATACAGATAATACATGTATTAACTAAACTATCATTTGGAGACATCAAGAGATAAACAAAGACATGTTAAGTGTCTAACATAACTAGAGAGGTATGAAGTTCCACTACTCATCATTATTACATTTAAACCATTGCATAAGACAAAACTTAATAATCTAAAATCAACCACGTTCTGAAGATCATTCAACTTTATTTAGTTCATGTGGTATGTGTGTGACTAGCAGTCTACATCCCCCCATGCATGTCACTCTTGGCTCGGGTACCTAAAACAACAATAAAAGCAAGAGTGAGTCCATAGACTCAGCAAGTACATATAGAAACTATAACATCAACATACATATAAAGGAGATCAACATTAGAACATCTCATATGCAAATGCAATGCTCAAGGAACCTTTATCTTTAACTTTCGTGTGCATTACACGTGTCACGAGTATCGACACGCCGCATGCCCATGCATGCTCTTGGCGCGCACGCACGTGGACCACCTGCCCGTTACTCCGCAAGTAACGGGACCTCAAGCCCACACTCCACGAGTGAGGGGATCTCAGGCCCGTCACATTCATGACGGGATTTCTCAAAGGGAAACATACTTGGTCACCGCGTGACCAAGCCTCAATATGTTCTCAATATGCAAATGCTCAACCCTCATTCATCATCAATCTTACTAAAAGACTACCACATTGAACCATAGTAAAACATAAGCATCATTTGAGCAATAACCAAACTTAAACATTCATCAAGTAAACCATCTTGCTATGCAACCATATATCAAATAACACACAATATAGCCAATCAATCCAATCAAACAATGCACTTGCCTTAACCGTGTGCAAATGGAGGACGCAAAGTGGGTGCTGCCCTTGGGATCTCGCTTCTACCTGGGCATGAAGAAAACCCCATTCTAAGACCAACATTATGTACCAAAATCATAAGTAACATCGCAATTGAACTCGCTAACAACTTAGCATTTTCTAATTCTCAAAATTTCTAGCGATTGGTCGCTGCAGACAGCTAGCTTCTAAAATACATAACTTTCTGCTCGGTTGTCCAAATAGGATGATCTTGGACTTTCTGGATAGGTAACTAAATTGCCTAAATAAACCTAGTTGGGGAGACCCTCTGATTTGTCCATCCACTAGTCCTACCAATCCATTCAATCAGAGTAAACATTTCACGTCGGTTTTCTGGACAGCGACAAAGAAACTACCATAACTTTCTCTACGTTCGTCCGAATTTAGTGATCTTTAGTTTTCCTGAAAGCTAAGAGGATTAGCCTCGTTTTTCGTTATGGTGAGACCCTCTGGAAATCCCTCTAACTACGGGATTAAATCAGGTTAATCCAAACTGTCTGTTCATCTTCCTCCCAGAAACACAGTCACACCATTAAATTCATAACTATTGCTACCGAAGTCGGAATGACCTGATTCTTGTCGGCAACAAAAGATAACTGCGATATCTACGACTTTCTAGGAGATGTCCAGACCCAATTCTGCATTTAACCTACCCAAAACGTCGATCTTTACCACTGCAGAACACCGATCTAATGACAACCGAAAATAAAACAACTAGAAATCGACCCAAAGCAATGAACGACGTGTTACCCTTGCCGAACGAGGAAGGCACGCTGCAGGTGACGTCCACCATGAACTCCCGATCACGATCCCTTCTTCTCCCCTTCTTCCCTTCTCTTCTCTTCTCTTCTTGGCCAAGCGATCTCGGGCGGTCCTCCTCTTCCTCCATGACACCGGCAATGGGGCACCTCCTGGACAGCAGCGGGGAGGAGCAGCAGGAGGTGGCGTGGGAGGGAGGAAGTGGGGCGGCCAAAGGGGGAGGAAGGAGGAGGGATGGGGGCGGCGGCCACAAGTGGGAGGAGGGGGGAAAGGGAAGGGCGACTAGGGTTTTGGGGGAGGGTGGCGCCTCCCCCCCCCTTGGCCGGCCACCACATGGCCACCTGGGCCAAGGCCCAGGCCCAGGTTGCCATACAAACGCTGATTTCCCCCTCTCTAACTGCGAAATTAATCATTTTCTATTTGGTCCTTCGTCAAATCAGATAACTCTCTCCCGATTATTTATTCTCTCCTGGTTAATTCCTTTCGTATACTTTTGGGGTATTACAGGAGCGATGTGCGTGATGGCGGCGCAGCGGATCCAGGCGAAGGCGCACGCGCTCGGAGACGAGGACTCGCCGCGCGTGACGGCGGCGCAGATCGATCTGCTATTTTTTTTTGTCGTGTGTCTTCAAACCCTAATCTCCTAGGCGGCGGCGGCGGCCTGGGTGGCGGGGAGCTGGGCGGCGGCGGCGGTGCCCTGGAGACGCCCTGGAGATTGTGGGTGGAGGAGAGACGGAGGAGGAGTCGAGGAGTTGGGTAGAGGGAGAGTCGCGCGCGGGATGATTGAATGATTGATGAGGTTTGATCCAAAGAATCTGGACTGTTGGATTTGAGTGAGTAAGAGGAAGGAGAGGTTAGAGTTGATCTGGTGCGTTTGTTTCAAAGGTGTGTTTTTTCTGGGTGCAGTTTTTTTGGTGCATGTAGGATAACTCATGACTGCGTGGGTGAGCGGTTGGTGTAGCTGTAGGAAAATTTAGTACTGGTGCCTTTATAGTAGAGATGAAACTAGCCTTCTGAGAGCACTCTTTAACTTCATATATATACATAGCAAGTAAGCGAGATGGCGTCCGCACCGTCTTCGCCACCTTCATCGACGTCGTTGAATGCGTCTAGATCTCTGAGCAAAGTGGTATGTATACGAGATGGCAGAGGAGCATCGAAAATGCCTACGGGCCGAATGACCATCACGGAGGTCAGTGATGGTGGGGTCCCTGTGGGTCCCAAGAAAGTAGCAGTGAGATTCTGGACCATCTGTGGGATACTTGGAAGGGAACGAGTCTCCATCACCACAGTAAGCTGGGACACTCTATCGAAAGATCGGAGAGGCGAGTTGTGGACAAAAATTTCACAATTGCTCACTATCATAGAAGCAGACCAGGCACGTGTTCAACAGCAAGCATTGCTCACAATGGGACATGAATGAAGGACCTTCAAGAGTACGCTTGTCACGAAATACGTGAACACGGGTCGAACGTCCTTCACGAAGTATAAATTCTTATCACAGGATATATGGGACACTTTTGTGCAAATGAAGACGACGACTGAATTTCAGGAGCAAAGTGCGGCGCACAAGGCTCTCTAGGCACAGAACACTCATCTCCACAGACTCGGCACCGCTGGGTACGTGTAACACCCCAGGACCCACTTTACCCTGGAATGCTACTTAACCACTCTACAGCTAGCCAATAATTTCAAGACAAATTATTTCGGCAACAACTCTAGACAAGAAGCATTAAGCGGAAGCATAAACAACTAAGGGAATAAAGATAACGGTAACAAGTTCAATAATTAAACAACCTCTAGCAGATTAATCAAAGAATGGTTCACAAGTCCATCCTTATTAAATAACATAATCATCCACAAATAGTTAAGCATTTGGCTAGAATTTCATCGACTTTATTACAACATGAGTTGATGAACCAAGTGCATTATTGTGGTGCCGCTCTACCCATCCCATGAATGCTCAACAATCACCTGTAGGGGGGGGGACAAGGGTGAGATAAAAAAATCTCAGCAAGCAAACTGTTTAACAGGCTAATCAGACTACAAACAAATATGCAACATCACTAAAGTATCCACATGTCCACATCCATAATGTGAATCCACATTCATTTACAAGCTAATTAAACTACAAAGATATTAAGCATCAATATCCAATTCCCATAATGATCACAATTATAGCCTCAACCATATTTACTACCAATGATAGTAAAATATTAACAATTGAATCTTGATCAACTGCTTCATATTATTCGCCACTACCACTACTAATGACAATAAAATATTAACATGTTTTACCTCATAACTTTACTATTTCTCGCATCCACAACTGCTATCAACAATTACCACAAGAGAGAAGAATCTCATGCCACAATCATAACCTCTACCATACCACAAGGGATGAACCCCATTCCACATCCACAACCACATTACTCATACCACAAGAGACTCTCATGAGTCAATTTCCACATTGCAACTATGAAGTTGCGTTTGTTTGCAAAAATAACTTCACCACAATATCTCGCATAAGTATGCAAATGATCTTTCCACAATGTAATGCATATGTATGCTATGCTCCACTGCACCTTTACCCAACAAGGTAAAAGTATGCATCGTGCTACGGCAATGCACGATGTTGTACCGGTACGGTCGCGGCTATAAGCGGCGACATCCACAATGCAAATGTCATGATATGTCATGAATGATATGATAATCATAAACCACAAGAATTTAACCACGAAGGTCAACAACATACTCATCATGAATATTTTCTCATAATCCACATGTGTCTCATTAAGCACAATACCAATGTGTCATAAGACCATTACCACATAACCCACACCCGATTCACCAAGATCAAAATCAATCGATCTAAATGGAACTCTATCACATAGACCACAACATGATCATCATGAAAATAACCACAATGAATTATCAATATGTCCACCTTGAGTTTACTTTCATATTCCGCATTTGGCTCATTAAGCAAATTACCACATGACTACCAACAACTCTTCCAACGCATGGCAAAAATGAATATTAATTTGCCAGCACGACCTCATCCATAAAATATGCAACCATGGCACAACTTCAAGTTATGAAAAACATGTATATTGCAAGTAGTAAGAATAACGAGTTAAACCGTAGCTCAACCGCTACATTTACTTGCCTTCCACGATGCGACGCGCTAGCCGGCCAAGTTGATACTCCTAAACCTGAGGCTTCACCTCCTAAACAGGTAAAATACTTTCAATAAGGACATAATATGCCCAGCTCTACTAATCGGCATTCTACATCGCTTACTTGACGACTCAAAACGAGTTTACAAAGCTGAAACTGGAAAACAACGTTTCCTGCCATATACCGTTTCTGGACAGCAGCACGGTAAATGACATAACTCATGAACTGGAAGTCAAAAAGAGGTAAACCCAATTTCTCTAGATTCTTAACTGGCTAATCTACAATACTCTAGTTGACACGATAATCCAATTCGGCCAAAATATTAGGCTAACTATTATTTGAACTTTCAGTACAGAAACTGCCTACACAATCGAACAGCAAAACTAAAATGACCATAACTTTTAATAGGTAACTCCGAATTGATCGTTCTTTATCAATCTGAAAAGGTTATCGAATTATATACAATAACCTAGTTGTGTGAACTTTCAGATTCTACCAATTTCCCTTTCAAATTTTAGGAAATAACCAAACAGATTATTCTCGTCAGATTTCTGGCAACAGATACTAAAATGATCATAACTTTTGACTCAGACCTCAGAATTGAGTGATCTTCGCGGCTACTGAAAGATAACGACAGATCCCACATAACTCTAGGAGATGGAATCTTAAAATTCAGCTTCTAAATACACGAAAATACCCACGCAAGGTACTGGACAGAATCGAATCTTCTGCAGCCCAATATTTATCCAACAATTCTAATCGGTTTCGCATCTACTATGGGTCAAACAGCGGGAAAGGCATCTCGTTACCCTTGTAGAACCGCTAGAACTTGCTGAACCAATCCCCACACAAGATCTTCTTCTCCTTCTTCTCCTTCTTCTCTTCCTCTCTTTCTCCTTCTTGCGCAAAGGGCATCAGCCTGGACAGAGGGGAGGCGCGAGGGAACAGCACCTGGCGAGGGAGGCGCAAGGGAAAGGGAGGGTCGGCCAAGGAAGGGAGGGGCGTGCAAGTGGGAGGAGGGAAAAAGGGGGGCGGCTAGGGTTTGGGGAGGGTGGCACCTCCCCCTTTGGCCGGCCACTACAAGGCTAGATGGGCCAAGGCCCGGTGCCCAAGTGGATAAGAACAAGCGGAAAAGCCCTCTCTAATCTTGATTTGACGAATTCTGAAAATAAATTCTTCCCCGTTTAAAATAATTCTCTACCGATTAAATTTAATTAACCCGATTCTTGACTTCTCACACTTCCGGAGTATTAAATTCTTCCCACCTTAAAAGGATTCGCCCTCGAATCCAACTCTACAGACCACAAAGAAAAGAATCAACAAGCAAAAAAGCAACCCAAACTAGGGGTACTCACCAGCCTCGAAGAGCTCGGGGTACTTCTTTCGCAAATGATCCTCCAACTCCCACGTAGCTTCTCTCTCAGAATGATTCGTCCAAAGGACCTTCACATACTTGATGGTCTTATTCCTCAAGACCCGCTCCGACGTATCCAAGATACGAACTGGCTGACTCTCCACAGTGAGATCTGCTCCATCGTGACTGCTCCAGTCAATCTTGTGTTCGGATCCCGCAAGTATTTCCTCAAAGATAGACACATGGAAAACATTGTGCACACCACTCAATGAGTTTGGCAACTCCAAACGATAAGCCAAACTACCCACCCGAGCAACCACCGGAAAGGACCGATGTACCGCGGGCTAAGCTTCCGGTGGTACCAAAACGAACAATACCCTTGGTTGGAGACACCGAAGGAGCACAAGGCTTCCACCACAAACTCCAACTCTCGCGCGAACATCCGCATAACTCTTTGTCGCCCCACTGAGCGTGCATGTCCTGCCATTTTGGCAAAATTTCCATAATAACTATTAAGACCACTTTCTAAAACCATCCTCTTTCTTAAAACACTTTTCTCTTATTAAATATACTCGGGATAACACATTATACCCATTTTCAAGAATTTGATCACAAATTCCACTCACATCATTCTACTAGAGCACAACGGTATCTTTTGCAAATAGAACCCAAAGAATGTAAGAGTAAAGAACTCTCAAGCATCACACTAGCAACCAGCTTTCCTTCAAAGGACCACGATCCAAATCAAAGGATTCACCACAAAATATTTCTACTCGTCAAGTAGACAATTGGAGAACCACACCACATAAGCTAAGAGTGAAAAATCACTCGATTGCACCAAAACAATCAATTTCTTTTCCCAACTGAAAAGACTACGCCTCAACATAAGTCAACTCAATTTGCAAATGGTCTCTGCCATAAACACACAGCATAAACAAGAATCAAGAGAGCATCGCACTACTTGACATAACAATAATTTTCCAATTCATTTCTTTTAATAATTTAACTTCCTTGAACCAAGGATTTTCAAATCATTGCCCAACACACCAACTCATTTATCTCAAGTTGGCCACCTCAACAATTAGCTCAATTGAGTACATCATCTACACCATTGTAGATAGACTCTACTGGCCCCGCAAATCATACTCTAGCCAAAACCATGACCAACAGACTTATTTTGATAAATAATTCCTAACGCACTTCAGTCCCTTACGGATAACAACTCGGGGTTCATATCACACCCACACATACTCAATTACTGCACCTCAAGGATGCTATCCCGATCATCACACTATTTGGATTCCACTCTGATCCACTATTCCAACACAGAGACACTGGGCCTCTAAAAAAAATTCTAGCATAACAGAAAATTGCTATCATTCACAATAGCCAAAAGACCAAGGGAAAAAAAATAGATAGCATTGAGGTTGGAAAACTCAAGATAGATCGTCTGTACCTCAAATTCTTATAGTACAACTTTTTCTTTCAATAAGAAACAATTTTTTTTATAACAGCATCCCGCCAATTCCAACAAAGGATGCTTGAAGACCACAACACGAGATTCAGATAAAAACCAAAAAGATCATTCAACATGTCGCTTTACTCAAAGCAACCTCGGCTATCACACAAGTCATAAGGTACAAAAAAGATTCCAACCGTAAATCTCACACCCTTCAATTCAATTAGTATTATGGAATTAACAAATTCCTTTATTTTTAAAACATTCAACACCATAATCACAATTACATGCTATCGATTGTATTCACAACAAGATAAAACATTCTTGCAAAAATCATCATATCATCCCACTCCTTCATAATTTTCCAAAAGGAACACCATAAGTCACTTCATCATGTTCTTATTATCCAAATAAGATTCCAACTACTTAATCTAGTTAAACCTAGTGCATAAGCCATCATATTAAAACAAACTCTTTAACAAGATGATATTATAACATAACAACCTCACAAAACATGCTAGTATGAATCTCTTATTAGATTCCATACATTTATCTCGTACTGATGCTCAACTCTAGTTTAGCATAAAGTAATTACACTCTAGCCATTGCTGTCAATAATTGATTATTAATTTTTCATCAGCATAGCATTAATGATCCTATCTCTAATTTGCAATCACAAAGACAATAAAGAGCACAGATTCGATACTCCACCTTGTGTTAAGATATTAAAATAAAATAACTTTAAACATCAATAATGCCAGCTTTATAAGACAAGATTCCACAAGTCAATACATCAACCTTCATCCATTTCTTTATACATATTTCAACAATTTAGCATGGTAAAAGTTACATGAATTTAACAGTTGTACATGCTCATCAAGTATGTAAAGAGAGGACATATTAAAGGTTAATCTTATTAAGGCAATATTCCAACACCTCCTTACTTGACCACCCCGAATGGTCAGATTAATTACTTAAGATCAATCAATCCAATCTATCCAACAAGTTGGGAAAATTAAACAACTACAATAATCAAAACAATTGTTTTTCATATTCCTTGATAAATGCATGAGTTCTACACATGTATCGCTACATTCTTAGCCACAAATCTTCAAGAAACTACAACAGGACAACATCATATTAATCGACTTCACTTCTAAAGATGTTAGTAGAAATTAATGATGTACCACACTAACTTTTCAACTTGATAATTCACAATCTATCAATTATTTACATAATTACCACCTACTACTTAAACACAACAAAACAACATAAAGGGATTTTAACACTCCCTTCTAGAGAGAAATCAAACTTCAAAACAAATGCATAGAGCCAATGCTTCCACAAGTTAATGAACTTCCCACATAAAGCTTTGATTCTCTCTCAAAATATCAAACGAAATACAAGAGTCATGTTTTCCAGCAAGAAAGATGGAACAACACGGAAAATACCAGTCTCTCCAAAAGCACTGCTCACGGCAACAAACAACCCATCAATCGAAAGAAACAATACTTGGCCTCAAGAACAATTGGAGGCCTATTGACACCTAACAATCGCAATAAACAACTAACCCGAGAGAAAATCATTAACTGCAATAGGCCAAGAATCGACCAACATCAATTCAAGGAGGATAACACTTTTCTAAGAAACTTACCCATGACATCCGCAACTAAGTTACCCGAGGTAACTGCATCAATATCCCCGTACCACGAACGGGGGTATAAACTGGCAATGCCCAAGGCAACAGCCGCAAACCCTACCTCTTATCATTGACTATCCTCACTCATAGCAGTCATAGAAATAACACATAAACATACAAGATTATCTCATAGCATGAATAATCAATATAACATGTCAAAGCACGAATGCAATGTTTGACCCATCCCATCCTCATCATGCACCAAAGTGTGTCAATTTAATATTTTTAATTACCACGGACCTAAAGCCCGCTCGATACCAATCGTAACACCCAGACCCACATTACCTGGAATGCTACTTAACCACTTCATACTAGCCAATAATTTCAAGACAAATTATTTCGGCAACAACTCTAGACAAGAAGCATTAAGCGGAAGCATAAACAACTAAGGGAATAAAGATAACGGTAACAAGTTCAATAATTAAACAACCTCTAGCAGATTAATCAAAGAATGGTTCACAAATCCATCCTTATTAAATAATATAATCATCCACAAATAGTTAAGCATTTGGCTAGAATTTCATCGACTTTATTACAACATGAGTTGATGAACCAAGTGCATTATTGTGGTGCCGCTCTACCCATCCCATGAATGCTCAAAGAATCACCAGAGGGGAAACAAGGGTGAGATAAAAAAATCTCAGCAAGCAAACTGTTTAACAGGATAATCAGACTACAAACAAATATGCAACATCATTAAAGTATCCATATGTCCACATCCATAATGTGAATCCACATTCATTTACAAGCTAATTAAACTACAAAGATATTAAGCATCAATATCCAATTCCCATAATGATCACAATTATAGTCTCAACCATATTTACTACCAATGATAGTAAAATATTAACAATTGAATCTTGATCAACTGCTTCATATTATTCGCCACTACCACTACCAATGACAATAAAATATTAACATATTTTACCTCATAACTTTACTATTTCTCGCATCCACAACTGCTATCAACAATTACCACAAGAGAGAAGAATCTCATGCCACAATCACAACCTCTACCATACCACAAGGGATGAACCCCATTCCACATCCACAATCACATTACTCATACCACAAGAGACTCTCATGAGTCAATTTCCACATTGCAACTATGAAGTTGCGTTTGTTTGCAAAAATAACTTCACCACAATATCTCGCATAAGTATGCAAATGATCTTTCCACAATGTAATGCATATGTATGCTATGCTCCACTGCACCTTTACCCAACAAGGTAAAAGTATGCATCGTGTTACGGCAATGCACGATGTTGTACCGGTACGGTCGCGGCTATAAGCGGCGACATCCACAATGCAAATGTCATGATATGTCATGAATGATATGATAATCATAAACCACAAGAATTTAATCACGAAGGTCAACAACATACTCATCATGAATATTTTCTCATAATCCACATGTGTCTCATTAAGCACAATACCAATGTGTCATAAGACCATTACCACATAACCCACACCCGATTCACCAAGATCAAAATCAATCGATCTAAATGGAACTCTATCACATAGACCACAACATGATCATCATGAAAATAACCACAATGAATTATCAATATGTCCACCTTGAGTTTACTTTCATATTCCGCATTTGGCTCATTAAGCAAATTACCACATGACTACCAACAACTCTTCCAACGCATGGCAAAAATGAATATTAATTTGCCACCACGACCTCATCCATAAAATATGCAACCATGGCACAACTTCAAGTTATGAAAAACATGTATATTGAAAGTAGTAAGAATAACGAGTTAAACCGTAGCTCAACAGCTACATTTACTTGCCTTCCACGATGCGACGCGCTAGCCGGCCAAGTTGATACTCCTAAACCTGAGGCTTCACCTCCTAAACAGGTAAAATACTTTCAATAAGGACATAATATACCCAGCTCTACTAATCGGCATTCTACATCGCTTACTTGACGACTCAAAACGAGTTTACAAAGCTGAAACTGGAAAACAACGTTTCCTGCCATATACCATTTCTTGACAGCAGCACGGTAAATGACATAACTCATGAACTGGAAGTCAAAAAGAGGTAAACCCAATTTCTGTAGATTCTTAACTGACTAATCTACAATACTCTAGTTGACACGATAATCCAATTCGGCCAAAATATTAGGCTAACCATTGTTTGAACTTTCAGTACAGAAACTGCCTACACAATCGAACAGCAAAACTAAAATGACCATAACTTTTAATAGGTAACTCCGAATTGATCGTTATTTATCAATCTGAAAAGGCTATCGAATTATCTACAATAACCTAGTTGTGTGAACTTTCAGATTCTATCAATTTCCCTTTCAAATTTTAGGAAATAACAAGACAGATTATTCTCGTCAGATTTCTGGCAGCAGATACTAAAATGATCATAACTTTTGACTCAGACCTCGGAATTGAGTGATCTTCGCGGCTACTGAAATATAACAACAGATCCCACATAACTCTAGGAGATGGAATCTTAAAATTTAGCCTCTAAATACACGAAAATACCCACGCAAGGTACTAGACAGATTCGAATCTTCTGCAGCCCAACATTTATCCAACAATTCTAATCGGTTTCACATCTACTATGGGTCAAACAGCGGGAAAGGCATCTCGTTACCCATGTAGAACCGCTAGAACTTGCTGAACCAATCCCCACACAAGATCTTCTTCTCCTTCTTCTCCTTCTTCTCTTCCTCTCTTTCTCCTTCTTGCGCAAAGGGCAGCAGCCTGGACAGAGGGGAGGCGCGAGGAACAGCACCAGGCAGAGGGGAGGCGCAAGGGAAAGGGGAGGGTCGGCCAAGGAAGGGGAGGCGGTGCAAGTGGGAGGAGGGAAAAGGGCGGGCGGCTAGGGTTTGGGGAGGGTGGCACCTCCCCCCCCCCCTTTGGCCGGCCACTACAAGGCTAGATGGGCCAAGGCCCAGGCCCAAGTGGATGAGAACAAGCGGAAAAGCCCCTCTCTAATCTTGATTTGACGAATTCTGAAAATAAATTCTTCCCCGATTAAAATAATTCTCTACCGATTAAATTTAATTAACCCGATTCTTGACTTCTCACACTTCCGGAGTATTACAGTACGAGGGTAAAACCGTGCAATGGGCGGCGGAGGATGAGAACGCAACAGGGCCATTTGCTGAGATCATAGACGAGCGTGCTAATTCCTGGTTAAGAGCGAGGGCATCTGCCATGTCTTTGGGCGGCATCTCTTTCAAAAACAAGGCAGACGAGGCAGTGTCCCAACGTCTGGTAAATATGTCGAACTACCTAGTAGTTAATAAGTCCATAACTTCATACTGTCTATAATAACATGATGACCTCTTGCAGCATGTATTGACTTCCGCATCTTCCCAAGGCTCCTTCGAAGCAAACAGGGAGAAGGATATACTATCGGAGGCCCTCGGAAACAAGGAGCACCCGGGTCGCACGCGAGGCAAGGGGTTTTACGTATCTTGGAGGGATGGATTCACAGACGACTATTGCACATATAAGAGTAGGAAGAGATCCAAGGTCGAGTACGACAATTGGTTGGAACAAATGCAAGGACAGATAGCAAGATTGCAGGATCAACTGAATCAAGTACTCCTCATCCAGTCGCAAGTCACCCTCGTTGTTTTGGGAGCCAGTCCTCATCAACATCGGAGTAGCGTCGCGTCGACGCAAAATTCTAAACATGATGACGTCCAATTACCTATCGACGACATCAAGGTAATGTACATCTCTGGAATGCTCAAAAGATAGACCTATAGGACGCCTTAGCTAATTGTGTATCGTTTTGTAGGAGCTGACACACTGCACGCTCCAAGTGAGGATGGTTGGGATGTCTATTGAGGCTGGGGGGGGTGCATATCCATGCCAGGAAGGGACAGTGCAGCACGGTGCCCATGTGGCGTAGGGTTACGCTAAGGTCCAGTGGACATGGTACATGACAATTTAAGGGCCTTCCCATTGGAGATTTGCCCCAATGAAGAAATTAGAACACTAGGGGATGCCGTGTACAGTTTTATCTAGTGGCCCAAGAAGGACATCGCCATGGACCCTGCAGTGCTACCTCAACCTTCGATTAAGAAGTGTTCTCCAACAGGACCCTCGATGACTCCACCTCAACCATCTCGACATGATCATGCCTCTCCAATAGGACCCTCCATGACTCCACCACAACCTTCGCTTCAGAAACCCGCCTCATCGGTTCCCGTGGAGAAGACGTCGAAGGAACAAAAAAGCATGTCGCCATATCGGTTCCCGAGTCATCTCACAGGAAGACGCATAGCAGCCAAGTCGTTCAGGACAAATCAAAATCAAAGAACATTAAGGCACCTCCGCCTCCCAACCCTAAGAAATACTCCTTCGGAAGTCCGTTGGTGACCAACACAGTATTATCCTATGCTAGATTAGGTTGTCAGGGTTTGCATGCCTGGTACATGCAGAAGACCAAAGAGAAAGGGTGCGCTGATGGAATAACCGTCAGATACATGAAGGGCATTTCCTCCATGAGCCAGCCGCCTTCATCGTGGACTTCGATGACTTATTCGACCTATTCAATCTCAAAGCCCTCGATGCCTCACTTTTATGATGCTGGACCCTGTAAGTGTGTAGAATCAAGTTCTACATTCACGTAATACTGATTAATATAACAACTCATTGCTTATGTATAGATACATGATTAAAAATGCCCGACAATTTAAAGAACCGGTGGGTTTCCTCGACCCACACATGATCTCTGAGCAAACCATCTTGGCAGACTCATCCTATGTCGAGAAATACATAACGTCAGGATTGCTTGCTCAGGACGACACGGACTACATAATGGTGCCCTATAACCAGAAGTAAGTGCTTCACTACTTGCTATACAAATTTTATTTGTACTTTATACACAGCACAAACTTAGGTTTAATGACTATAGCGACATACATGAATAGGCACCACTGGATCCTTTTAGTCATTATACCAAAGAGGAACCAGGTATTATACCTTGATTCCCTACTCAACAAAGGCCACGATTTCACCCTTATGCTAGGAATACTCGATAGGTATACTCATTTCTTCTATACATAACTCTATTGTAGTCTTCCTTCATTTGAAATGGCCGAGGTTAACTTTTTAGAAATATGTAGATTGTTCATCGCCTATGTTATCGAGGGAGGGCCATACAAGGGATTGAGCACCACACTGCAACACAGGACGCGATTTTCGGTAAGCGCTACAACACAATAATCCTATATCATACTTTGTAATAATGCATCTCGAACTGACTATACCTATATATGTAATTCTATTTTTGTAGTGCCGCCAACAAAAACAAGAAGAATGTACATTCTACATTTGCCATCATATGCAGCAAATCATGAGTGCTAAGTTGAAGGATCCCGAGGTTGGTCAATCTTGCAATAATTATTTTCTAATTATAAATTTAAATATATATGCTTACTACTTTACTCCTGCTAGCGACAGCGCTTGAACATAGATTTAGATTCACTCGTTATGAGAGAGATCTCGGAGGTTCGAGGGAGGCTCTGCGGCTTCATCAAGACGCAGATCATTAACACTGACAGAGAGTTTCACTACTCCGTCAACACTGCTTGAACGACCTTCAAACAATTTATTCAATTGTAATTCACTTTGAATAGTTGTAATTCAATTGTAACGCTAGCGACAATACTTGATACATATTCTTTTGCAACTGATTTTGAGTTGTAAATGATCACTTTGAGTTGTTAACGATTGATTCATCTGTGATGTATCTATTTTATGCCTGCTTGTTTTCAGAGGGCACGGCAAGCAATTCCTGAGGCTAGCTGAAAATAATAATAAAATAGTTAGGTTTAAAGAACTACCACAAACGGTTTGATCGATAAACCGTCTGTGAAATTATATATATCACAGACGGTTCTATTTACCAACCGTCTGTGATATGAGGAATATCACAAACGGTCCTATTTACCAACCATCTGTGATATCCGACATATCACAGACGGTTGGTAACTAGAACCATCTGTGATATCCCACCTATTACAGACGGTTCTATTTACCAACCGTCTGTGATATTACACATATCACAGATGGTTTCAACCAAAAAACCGTCTGTGTTGTGACTTATCACAGACGGTTCAAAAACTGTTTGTGATAACTGCTTGTTATCATAGACGTAAAAACATAGACGGTTGGAAAACCATCTGTGATGAAGGTTCTGAACCGTCTGTGATGAGGTTTTCTGTGGTAGTGGAAATACCTGCTGACCGCGACACGGTGAAGAGCTTTGAAGCTCACCAGCCATGATGAACCTGTTACACCGTTGCAAATAGAAATTACAAATTGGGAACCACCTTTCGGTGGGATGGTGGAGCTGTGAGTGTAAGACTCCACACTCACCAGCTAGATACGGTTTAAATCATGGAACCCCTTTGTGCACACACGAATGTACCTCAGTAGGAACTTTGTGATGTTGCAAATATATTTTCGACCTCTGTATTTCTAGTTGTGTGCTAAGGGGACGCATTCCTGTGTGTATACCTTGTAATCACAAAAAAACCCATAAATTACAAATTAACCGCATACTTAACACTCAACTCGAGGTTGTGCAAAACTGTAACATCCCAAAGTTCAGTTACCAAAAATAAAATTAACAAAGTTATTATTTTATTGGTTTTTCTGAAATTTAAAAGAGTTTTCTTGGTTTTCTTGAATTCCCTAATTTTTTAAAACAATTTAGAAAATGAAAAGTCATTGAGTTTTTTGGGATTTTCTTGGGTTTAAAGTTAAAAAAGAAATTTTAATTAATTTCTTGAATTTTCTGGATTTTAAAAAGGTTTTTCTATTTTCCAAAAACTAAAAATAATTTATGTACAAAAATAAAGCCAACTTTAAGTTGGAAATCATTTTATTAAGTTAAAAATAATTCTAGGAATTTATGCGATTTTTTCTAGAATTTGTGAACTCTATTTGGTATTTTCTAAAAGCCTTTTGGATTTCTTGCAATTTCAGTCATTCGGAAAGTATTAAAAATCTGGATTTCTCCTTTTGTGCCGAATCTTCCTTCCCCCGGCCCATTTCCTCTTTCAGTGTCGGCTCACTCCCCGCCAGCCCACCTCCCCTCCTTCGTCTCCCTTACACCCCTAGCCCACCCATTAGCCACTCACCACCGACCCTCTTTCTTCCTCAGCCCTTCTTCTTCCCCGAGCCAACCGCCATTGCTACACCACCGAAGCTCCGCCTCAACTACATTTCTCTTCTCCTCTCCTTCTCTTCTCTCGCCATCAAGGGCATTCAGGACCCCCATTCACACCGCCTTCAAGTCGGCTATTTCCCTCCCTTTATAGCTGCATTTGCACATCGCCCGTGCTGGCAAGAAATGGTCACCACCAACGATCTCCTCATATGGCCACCCCCTCACCCTATAAAAGGGAGCCCCGTGAGCCTCTCCTACTCAACCCATTCCAACAAATCTCCCCTGTCCTCTCCCTTTCTCATCGCTGGAATCGGCGTTTCTTTGTCACCGGCCGCAAGCTCTTCCACTGATGATTTCACTGCTGTTAGTGGCCCTATGCCGACATTATCTATGCCGTCGGCTTTGCCACATGATGTTCTACTCGATGCACACCTCTCCATCATCAAAGCGTCGCAGGAGCGCCATTTTTGCCATGGACCCAATCACACCGCCACTCTCTCCTTGCCGTCGGTCGCCTCCGTCCTCCTCTAGCCACCCGGGTAAGTGGACTCAACTCCCCTTCATTTCCTCTCTCCGACACACACCTCGCCGCCCTTCACTGTGCCGCCAATCGCCGGTAACCCTTGCCTCACGTGCGTCGCCACCGTCAAGGTGACATGGATGCCATGTAGGCTCCATCGATCCCATCAACGCCACGTGGCTGCATGTGTGGCTACCTGCATGGCAGCTGCCACTATCACTACTACAAAAGGGGCTATACTAGATGCCTCATCACAAACGGTTCCCCGTAACCGTCAGTATTAAATACAATCATAGACAGTTTTGGTTTAGCGCACGTTTGTGTTATTGGCTACAGTAAAAACCATATGTGAATATGTAATATCATAGACGGTTCATGTTGAAAACCATCTATGAATTATCACAGTAGTTCTTAACAATAACCGTCTGTGATATTAATAAATATCACAGACGGGTTTTAAATATAACCGTCTGTGATAATTCACAGAAAGTTCATAACAAGACGATTTGTGGTTGGAACTGTCTTTGACATGTTTAAGACCTCCGGTTCCAGCGCGGTGCATCTCTTCATCTCGCGCACTGACGTTACGATTCGTCTTGGTTTGTGATATGTTTTAAAATAATGATCATGTCTTTTGCACCCTCCATCAACAACAGTAGAGTTAAAAAAACTCGATCACTACGGTATTGAAAACCCACAGACTGTATGTTGCGCGCCATGGTGAGCACACAGAGCATGACAGCAAGTACCAAGGTGAGGAGGTCGGTGATCATAGTCGTTCTTCCTCATGATGTCATCATCAACATCGTCGTCCTCTTGGCCGCGAGCTCTCCTCAGCCCATGGCTAACCTCTGTAGCTACGAGCCACGTATGTATTTATATACCTACAAAAATACATACTACTGTTTGTTGTGGCAACCAATCTATACATGCATACATGTTAGCCTTTTAGTTTGACTAGAGAAACATGTCACTAATCTGACTAGCAAAAACGCCCTTAATTTGGCCTTAATTTTAATTTCCTCTTACAGAGTAATTCTGATGTCTTGACTTGTGTACGTATATTGGAGTTATAAGGCCATGTATAAGGCGTCCAAGGAGTGTGCCATGGGGAGGCGTGTAGTGCTGGAGCGGGAGGAGACGATGAAGTGGCTGGACAATGACCGCTACCTCGCCGTCGTCAACCACCTGGCCAGCACTGGCAACTCGGAGGCCTACTTCAATATCGGCCTCATGCTCGTCTTCGTGCACCAAGACATGCAGCGCGACCTCATGTTCCTCGAATGGGGGGGGCCATCGCCGGCCACAAGGCTGTGGCCTACGTGCTCGGCCTCCACCTCTACACGGCCGGTGAGGCGCACGACGTTTGGAAGCAATACATCAGCCATGTCGAGGGCGATCCAGCCGGCGGGTGCGAGATGGCCAAGAGGACCAACCGGGAGTGCAAGCAGTGCTGAAGGCTCACTGCGATCACGGTCCAGGCAGCGATGTGGAAGATGGCCGAGTTGCCGGGCTAGTTGTGGGCACTATCAGAGGACAGCCACCGGTGCATGAGCACCGCTTGCGGTATGATGGAAGGGCGTGTCGACTACATTGTCTTTTACAGTGACGATTGTAGGATTAGGAATGAGTACGCCAAGTTCTTTGCACAGGTGTTGAACTACTTGTAAAATTAGCAGTTTTTTAGTGATACTCCTAATGCCAGCAGCCGAAAAACATAACATTTTTTAGATCTGGAAGGAACTATCACAGGCGGTTTAGTGGAACAAACCATCTGTGATATAATAATTATCACAGAAGGTTATTAAAAATAATCGTCTGTGATATGTACTTATCACAGACGATCTGTGGTTGGAACCGTTTGTGATATGAACAAAGTCTATTTTGCATACAACTACAGGAAACCAGCTACTTCACAAATATGCCATAAATTACAACAATGATACACACACACAATCTTCTCCGGCCACTTGATATGGTCCAGAATGTGCTCCATCTTCAACTCCAGCAAGTTTAGCGTCTACTCCAGCGCAACTTCCATTCTCTGCTCTAGCCTAGAATCCATCCTTTGCCCTGTATTGTTGTGCTCCATTGCCCTGTCCACGGTGTCTGCCCACTGGAAATATTAACATCCTCCAGCCTACAAAACCGTACAAATGCTAAAATAGCACACACATTTCAAAGCTGCTAGAGAAACATCCAAACCACAAGAAATCAAACTCAAGTTTACTTACGGAGAAACATGGACATTTGTAAAACACCCGACCAGTTTTCACTCGGTGTAGGCATAGAACACATTTGATTGGAAATGCCAATTAGGGAAATCCACTCGCCTAGCAGTGGCTAGTGCTTGGGCCCTCCGATTCGGTGAGCTTGATGCCTCACACATATGGGCCTCACTCAAGACGAGGAGATGAGGTAAGGTGAGACCAGAAGGAGAAAGAGCTGAGCTCAAGTACTAGAATAAGATGAGTAAGCTCAGGATTGGCCCTACTTATACTAGCATGCGAACTTTTTTTGTCTATAGAACTATCACATGCAGTTTAGTGGAATAAACCGTCTGTGATATATAATTATCACAGACGGTTATTAACAAGAACCATTTGTGATGTTTATTTATCAAAGATAGTTTGTAATTGGAACTGTCTGTGATGTGTATCATATACAGTTATTAACAAGAACCATCTCTGATAAGCATGTCTACTTGGAAGAAGACAGTGAGTACGCCTAAGAAAATAAGCAAGCCCAACACGAAGCATGATTTTTTTGGGGGGGGGGGGGGGTCGTCCACACAGCAAGAGGAGGATGAGATAGCAGCCACTGCCAACCTCATCGAACCTAACACACTCTCCTGGCAGCCATGCTTCTTGAACTCATAGGGGTTGGTCATACCGACTAGCCAGAGAATGCTAATGAAGTAAGAGTGTGCCAAGCCAGAATATAATCATGGTATGACCAATCCCTGCAAGTTCAAGAAGCTTGGCTACTAGGAGAGTGTGTTAGGTTCGATGAAGTTGGCTGTGGCTACCGTCTCATCACCTCATGCTGCATGGACGACAACCGAAAAAAGATCATGCTTCATGGTGGGCTTGGTTGCTTTTTTAGGCATACTCATTGTCTTCTTCAAAGCAACCGCATCAGAGACAAAGGAATGCTAACCTTAGATCACCAAGAACAAATAGATATACAAGCACACTTGAAAATCTACGGTATTTCTTTCACCAAACGCAGCCCTAGAGCCGGCCGCCTCCTTCAAAGGAGCCGCATATATATCAGACACATTTTTCACTACAGATAGATCTAGATTTGAGGGGACGATCAAATAATTAATGGTGCATATCACAGACGGTTATTGTTAAGAACCATCTGTGATATGTATTATAGATGGTTTTGAATTAATACCATCTGTGATAATTCAGAGACCGTTGGTGAGGTCTCCAAATGTCACAGATGGTTTTTGTTAGGAACAACGCGTTTGTGACATGTATCATATACGGTTCGTAACAAGAACCATCGGTAAGGTCTTCGAATGTCGAAGATAGTTTTTGTTAAGAATCGTACGTCTGTGATACGGATCATAGACAGTTCTTAACAAGAATTGTCTGTGAGGCCTACGATTATCACAGATTGTGGTTTTTTTAAAACCGTCTGTGATACGTACCTTAGACGGTTCTTCTTAAGAACGGTCTATGATATGCGTAATTAAATATCTGGTCATCCCAACTCCAGATAGATCTATCTATAATGAGATCTGTCTCTAATATGCATCTGCTATGAAGGAGGCGGCCGGCTTTGGGGCATTTGGTGAAAGAATTAAATACCATAGATTTACAAGTGTGCTTGTAGATCTATTTATTCTTGGTGATCTAAGGTTAGAATTTGCTTCTAATTATATGCATTATAATCTAGAGAGATCGATGATAGCTAGGTTTATCATCCAAGGAGATTATTGGTAGTTAATATTTACAATAGAACAACGAGCAGCATGTATATATACATTGACTTGTCCTGTATTGTGTAAAATAATATTGTTTACGTCATAGTGAGCCTCAGTTCTGACTATGTCAAATGAAGGAGGAAGGGAGGAGAAAGAAAGGAGGAAGAAAGAGAGGTTGGTCAATAGGAAGAGATCTCGTGGGATATTTGGGATCTTTGTGGTGAGCTCCAAGGGTAACGATCTGTAATCCTTTATATGTGCCCTGGTTTAATCGCTATTCAATTTGTAGGATATTGGTCAGAAGGAAGAGTAGTTGCGTGCATTAATATAATTTGTTACTTGCGTAGTGCAGATCGACCGAAGCTGGATGTACATTGAGAACCGTGTGAGTGAAGAGTAGATTGATGGTGTGTCTTCTTTTAGAAGAGCTGTCGAGCAGGATATATTGAGGAAGGGGGTAAAATTTATGTTCTGTCCATGCATTGATAGCGATAATTTGAAGATGTTTACCAACCTCGCGCAGATCAAAGAGCACTTGATTCCAAGGGGTTTCAAAAAGAAGTATACATGTTGGACCAATCACGGTGAAGAGTAGATTATACCGGAAGGTAGTAACATCGTCGAGGGAGACAACGATATGCTGGATGTGGATTGTGCTTTCGATGACAGTAGGTCACACGATGACAATCTGGATCAGATGCTATGCGATGCAAAAGGGGACTAGAGTGAGAGAGAGTTTGGTAAATTTGAGAGCTTAATAGAGGACTCGGGGAAACCTTTATTCCTGGGCTGCAAGCTAGAATACACAAGGTTGTCGTATGTGCTTGAACTGTTGAAATTGAAGGCAAGCAATGGTTGATCCGACAAGAGTTTCACGGTGTTACTAGGTCTACTAGCGGACATCCTTCTAGAGGGAAATGTGTTGCCTAGAACCACCTACCAAGCCAATAAGGTTCTTTGTCTATTGGGAATGAAAGTAGAAAGAATACATGCATACCCGAACGATTGTATCCTCTACCGTAAAGAGTATGCAAACATGCATGTATGTATGGTGTGCAAAGCATCCCGATACAAGCGTAAGAATCACTCCGATGACGGTGAGGGCATCGAGGTGAAGTATGGACCTCCTTCTAAGGTGTTGTGGTATCTGCCTATAATTCCCCGTTTGAAGCATTTATTTGTGAATCAAAAGGAGGCAAGATTATTGTGTTGGCACTTGGAGGAGCGTAAGAAAGATGGAAAGATAAGACACCTTACTGATTCTGCCTAGTTGAGAAACTTTGATAGGTGCTTCGAAGACTTCGGTGTAGAACCGAGAAATATAAGGTTTGGGTTGAGTATAGATGGAATGAATTCTTTTGATAACATGAGCAGCCAATATAGCACCTGGCCCGTGAATCTATGTATGTACAACTTTCCTCCTTGGCTGTGTATGAAGCGGAAGTACATTTTGATATCACTACTTATCTAAGGGCCGAAACAACCTGGAAATGATATTGATGTGTATCTAGCACCATTTCTGGAAGGTCTTGTGACATTGTGGAATGAAGGGGTACAGGTATAGGATGCGTACAAATAAGGGAACTTCACTTTACACTCCATGTTGTTCTGCACCATCAATGATTTTTCTGCCCTTGGTAATCTGTCGAGGTTCAGTACAAAAGGATCCAAAGCATGTCCGCATTGCTTACATGATACCGAGAGTGTGTGGCTGAACAACTCACATAAAACTGTGTACATGCGTCACCGTAGGTTCCTTCCTTGGATTCACTCATACCGTAAGATGAAGAAACAATTCAACGAAAATAAGGAGGATGGTTCATCTCCAAAGGCTGTTAGAGGGAAAGAGGTCAATGATATGGTTAAGGATATCGATGTTGTTCTTAGAAAGGGACGTAAATTGAGGATCCGTCAGAAGAACATTTGGAAGAAGCGATCAATTTTTTTGGGACTTACCTTGTCGGGAGCACTTAGAAGTTTTCTCGACCCACAGTTGATCTCTAAGCAATGCATCACCCAAGATGCATCCTACATCGAGAAGTACATAACGAGGGGATTGCTTACTCACCGTGACAAGGGATATATATTGGTACCCTACAACCAGGGGTAAGTGCTTCACTACTTGCTATACAAATTTTATTTGTTCTTTATATGCAACACGAAATGACTATAGCGACATACATGAGTAGGTCCCACTGTGTAACATCCCAATTTTCTGAGCTTAAAAATCATTTAAATAGTTAGTAGGGAAAATTCACCATTTGGATTTATTTGAATTTTAAATTCAAAAGCTTAATATTGGACTTTCCAATCAAAAACCTTTAATGTGAATAATCCCAACATGAACATTAGCCAAAACTATTTTATTTGGGTTTTATGTGCTCAGATATATTTTTCTAGAATTTTTCTGAGTTCATTTGCTATTGTCTATTGCTTATTTGAATTTCTGTTATTTTTCTAAATTAGAAAACCTATTTAAAATCTCAGATTTACCTTTGGGCCGAATTCCCAAACTTCCGGCCCGTTTTCTTTCTTTCCGGCCCAATCCCGCGCGAGGCCCAGCTCCCGCGCGCACGCCGCCTCCGGCTGACATGCGGGCCCCGCATGTCAGTCTCTCTCTGCCATTCTCTCTCTCTCTCCAAGCGCTATGCTCATCCTCCATCGTCCGATCTGGAATGAACGGTCTGATGTGCCTAGGATGTCAGGCTGCCCAAACGTTCCACTGAATGTGAGCCGTTTGATCTCGGACGGACGGTCAGATCTTCGGAGTCCGTCTCATGGTCGTACCGCTTCACACGCGCCCGCGCCCGAGCCACCGCCGGCGGCAGTGGGCCCCATCTTGCCGCGTCCAACGCCGCCAACCTCCCGACTCCTCTTTCCTTATCCTCGCCGCCGCCGGCCGCCTTCGCCGCCTCCGCCACGGACTCCTCCGGCGGCCGTGTATAAAAGGAGGGCACCCTCGCTCGCATCCTTCCCACCGCCGCGCCTAGCTCGAACCCTAGCCGCGGAAATCGCGAAGAGACCTGCGTGCCGTCGCAACTCCGTTGAGCTCGTTCGTCGCCATCAAAGCCACTCGAGCCTCGCCGTCACCTCCTCGGAGTTCGCAGAATCGAGGGCTACCTCCCGGTGACCTCGGTTTCGCCGCAAGTCCACCGGAGTCCCAGATCCGTCGCGCCCGTGGCCCAACCTCCGCCTAATCGTCGTCGCCGGTCACCTGGGTTGTCCCCGAGCACACGTGAGGCCACCATTGTGATCCCCATCTCGCCCTCTACCTCCTAGTGCCACCCGTTGCCGCCGGCGAGCCGCCGTTCGCCGAGACCGTCGGGATCCGAGCGCCGCCGATCTTGCTGTCGTCCACGTCATCGCCACCTCTGCTAGGCATCTCAGCCCGACGCCCTCGTGTCGCCCGCGTGGAGCCTGGTCAGCACGGCCACTTGGCGATCCAGATCTAACCCCAACCGCCTAGCTCGGTGGACCAAGTCCACCGTGAGCTATCTCACTGACATGTGGGTCCCACATGTCAGTAAATTCTTTTTATTTCTTTTATTTCCGGAATTCCTCGCTGATGTCAGCATTGCGCAATAATCCGATTTTTCTTTAGAGAAATAATTCGTAAAACCCCAGAAATTCCAAATTAGGGTTTCTTTTTAGATTTAAGCTTCCAGAGGCCATAACTTTTGCATCCTAACTCCGATTGAGCCCATTCAAATTTCTAAATTTATCTACATTCGAGCTCTATTTATATGAGATTTTTATTTAATTTTTTGAGCTTGTTTTTCCTCTGTTATTTTTTTTATTTGTTTCATTTGCGAGTAGACGTCGATTCGTCGGGGAATTTCGTTGAAGAAGGAGCACCCCAAGATCAAGATGAGTGCATAGACCTTTTCCAAGGCAAGTCATACCTTTGATCATATTGAACCCAGTTTTCCAATTACTTTGTGTTAAATTATTGCACTCTACTTTAATTATTTATTTAAATGTTTTGGGTATAGTTATTATCCAATTTGTTATCACCCTTGGCCTTGTATGTCATAATTCCTTGTCACCCTAGATTGGTTTATTAGTTGGTAATATTATAGCACCAACGTGGGTTGGTTAGATGCGAGTACAATTGCTTAGCCATGCCACGAGTCTCACATCTAATGTAAGTTGCAATTTATCAAATGTGACTAAGTGACTATGGAACTATGTGTAAAACTATGTGCTATGTGTTATTACTTCGTGATGGCATGTGTTGCACCAAAACCAACTGGGTGGTAAAGGATTTAGACTATGGCAAGTGGTGGAAACTGTGTGATATGGTGGAAGCTGTGTGCTTGGGTTCGATAATCTGTGTGGCTTAGTTAGAACATGGAAGTCTTGCCTTGGTCAATTAAGGACTTAACTTTGTGCACCATTGAACTGAGCCTTACTGTACGACCACATGCCTGGTATGGGACGGACCTAACTTAGTAAGTTATGGATTCTCGCATTGATGTTCGGTGGATAGGTTAGGTCGTGTGATAGGTGGAGGTGTGACTACTTGGTGGTTGCATCGCGGGACGGTTCGCCGCTTCCTGTCCGGTGTGTGTTATACCAATTCTATGTGAGCCAGATAGCGGAAAGCACATCGGGAATGTCAATGTTTGAGATGAAGTTTCGAACTGCTTTGTTACGATTGGTGCTTGCTACACTAGTTGTATCTTGTGGGTAAAGTGTACAACGTCTGCAGAGTGTTAAATCAATCTATTCGAATAGCCGCGTCATGTCATGGACATGCTCGGGATTTCACACGAGGGGTAGTTTTCATAAAATGTTGGGATGGGAGCTGTGTGACCTCAATCATATGGCTATGTGAAATAATCTGTTTAGCTGTGTGTCTTTGTGGAAACAACTGTTAAATTAATATTGTCTATTTGTTTTGAATTATGCTTTCAATCTATTATTCGTATTCAATTGCAAATGTTGCTTTTATGCAAAAGAACCACAGAAGTGTTTTTCTTTGGAATAAGCCTGCATCTATAAATTGCATTCGTGGTATGATTTGCAGTACGGTTGTGGACTCACGCTTGTTGTAAAACTTGCGCCCAAACCTCTGAAAGAGGAGTCTACGCCGCTTTGAGGAGGAGTTCGCGAAGGTTGTTGATCGTTAAGGTCCGATCCCGATCGGTTGCCTATGGTGAATTGGTGGGATCTACGCCGGAGTTATTTCCGCCCGCCATCGTTTTATTCTCTCGTTAGCCTGCGTGGCTTAATAAGTGTAAACTCGACCATAAGGTCAAAACCCTTATTTGCTATTCAAACTAATCGTTTACTTTATTTATCGCTTGTGTGGATCGATATTTACCTATGTTGACACTGTGTGCACTAGCGTGATCCTGGACTAGTGCAGTATACACAGAGGGTTTCAGAATCGAAATTATGGGTCCCGATAGAGGTGGTATCAGAGCCATACTGACCGTAGGTCTTGACCTTAGTTAGATTGGTCGTCTTTAGAGTGTCCAAACTACTTTCTAAAAGAAAAATTAACTTGAAAGGTTAATTAATTGCTTAACTCCTCTCATATCTCTCTCGACTCAACTTTTGCTATAATCTTTTCTCTCTCCGCTGTTTTAAAATTGCCCTTACCCTCTTCGTCTGTCTTGACAGATGCCTCGTCTCCAGAGCTATAGTGAGCGCACAGGAGGTTACGCTGCTGAGCTTTGGAAGCTGTTGCAAGTTCTTGGAGGCTTCAATCGTCCTTTCTACGTCGGCAACAACTGGATGGTGATTGGACAAAATCATGGAGTGATCTGTCGCCTGACAATCTACGCCAGGAGAAACGACAAGGCGGGCCAACCTTCACACATCTCCGTGAGGAAGATCACTTGGTTGGAAGGCATCCAGGAGTCATCACGCTTGGCCATGCTACGTGTCTGCAACATCTACACACGGGAGCTTCAAGACACCGCCTTCTATTACCACCCCAGAGCCACAGCCGTGGATTTGCCAGCACGCTACCCGTCTACACAAGAAGAGAGCAATGCTACAGTCGTGCACCTCGCCCAGTTTGCAGCTGCCCAGGAGGAAGCCTTGGAGAGGACTATCACGGAGCTGGATCATGTCTATGAGGCTTTGCAGAGAGCTGAAGAGAAGGTCACCACTCTGCAAGAGATTCTCTACGACCAAGTTCCCGAAGAAGAGGAAGACCCCGAGGAGGATTCCGAAGAAGATCCAGAGGAAGGCCCAGTCGAGCCAGAAGAAGACGTAGAGCCAAAGGAGCCACCGAGCGGTTGCACGGAACGCTGCTCTCGCCGCACTGGCCTCGAGCATCGATCGGTTGCCAAGATGTCGGCTCACTTAGAGTCTCACACCGTCGAGAGCGCCGCGCGCTGTGGAGGCTTTCAAGTAGTTGTCTTAGTCTCGATTTTGAGCTTGGCGATTTGCTTTAGTAAGTCGCCCTTTAGGCGGTAGTTTTGTGTGCTTAGCTCGTTGTTTCTTTTGTGTGCGAGTATGAGCTGCAAAGGCCCTTAGGCATTTGTTGCAGTCATGCTAAGACCCTAATTAATAAAGGTATTTCATTTGAGTTTCTTGAGCTGTGTTTCGTTGGGTTTAACCTACCCCCTACTTAGTTCTTAACTTATCTTGTGCTTGCTACCTTACCTAACCCGTGGAGCTTCGCCAGATAGTTCAAACTCGTCAGACTGCTGCAAGTGGTTCCGGCACCCCAACACCGAGAAGCAATGAGCAACCAGCCGCAGGAGCAGTTCCTCCACAAGCACCCCCAATTGACTTGCAAAACTTTGGAGCCTTCATGGCGGCACAAACTCAACTGATGAATACCATGACGACTCAGATGCAAGCTATGAACAACCAGGTCAACAACAACAATCAACATCATGGAGCCCCAGCTGCTCATGGTCACCATGGACCATCCAAACTTGCAGAGTTTATGAGAACCCATCCACCAACATTTTCTGGACACGTTTCTCCAGTGGAAGTAGATGATTGGCTCAGGGTTATTGAGAGAAAGCTACTGATCACCCAGTGCAGCGACCGTGAAAAGGTTCTGTATGCCACTCACCAGATGGAAGGCACCGCTGCTGAATGGTGGGAGAATTTCTATGCCGCTCATGAGACGCCACAGGATATCACATGGGAGGAATTTTCTGCAGCATTCCGCCAGTATCATGTACCAGAAGGCATTATCGATCTGAAGAAGGATGAGTTCTGCGCTCTCAAGCAGGGAGCTATGTCGATTCGACTATCTCAACAAGTTTTCTCACTAGCTCGCTATGCGCCAGAAGATGTAGCCACGCACAAGGCTCGCCGAGTTGCTTCTGAAGGGTGAACATCGATCGCAGTCGCCTAATCGCCATACTTTTCCTGATTTTCAAGAGCTGGTCAACAAAGCCTTTGTTCTAGGGGACAAACGGAAGGAACTGGAAGACAACCGCAAACACCGGATGGCTCAACAAGGAAATCAGCAATCACAGCAGAGGGCAAGAACAGTGCCATCACAGTTCAACCGGTTTCCAACTCAAACTTCGTTCAGAGCACCTGCACCAACTTTAGCACCCCGTCCAGAACTTCCGCAACCCTGCACCTGTCAACCCCAACCTGGGAAGCAATCAGCAAAGCGCACCAAAAGTCTGTTATGCCTGTCGTCAGCCGGGACATTGTAACAGCCCGAAGTTAGGGTTTGTATTTCAAATGTAAAATTATGAGGAGAAATAAAAACTTTTGATGCCTCATGAAAACATTTGGAAGTTTTCTGAATTTTCCCTAAACAGTTTCCATTTTCTAGAATTTATTCTTGTGAATGGAAGTTGTTGTCAACAAAATTCTTGACCTTAAACTTGTGATTATCCTCTAGGAATAATTTTCCTATCATCTTGATCATCCTAGTTACCTCTCTGAAAAATTTCTCAATTTTTAGATTTTGTTTGCTATTTCAAATGGCCAAGTCAAACCAGTTTGAAATCTGGTCAAACCCTTAGTGCAGCAGCTTGTGAATTTTATGGAGGAACATGTGGTCCATTAAAATTCCTGGAAAAATTACACAAGGTTGTCCACTGTCCCAGGAAGCTCCCATAAAAATTTAGAAATTTTTGGAGCTCGGGAGCTACCTCTAAAAATTCCCAAAACCTGCTCAGCCTTTTAAATCAAACTCTGAAGTTACTGTTTGTCGGGCTCAAGCCCAACTCGAGTTCAAGTCCGACCGTGCCGCTCGACTTGATCACACCAACTAGCCGCACCGCCTGAGTCCAATCGTTCGTGACCGTCCGATGTGCATCGCACGGTCCACGTTCGCGCATGCAAACGACCTGTCCGAATGCATACTGAGATCTCGGCCGTTCATCCAAGATCCATCGATCAGCTCATTCCTGTTCGAACCAAACCATCTATTCGCACCGCACTGCACCCTAGCCCGCCGCCGCCGCCGCCGGCGATGGGCCCTCCTTGTCGCGATCGCCCTCGCCTTCTCCGCGCCTCACCGAGCTTATGCGACCGCCGCGCATGCGCGCCACGCAAAGACGTCGCCGCCACGCCGTGGACGCGTGTCCTCACCGAGGTATCGCCGAGCCTTCATCAACCCACCGCACCCATCCATTCCTCGTTCGCCACTCTGTGGCTCCTCCGCCCATTTCTTGGTTTCGGACGGAGAAGAACCACGAGCGGCGCCACCGTGTCAAAGCCGCTCGAGCCCGCGACCGCCGTCGCGTTACGCTCTCTCGCCGCCTCCATTTTGCCCACCGGATCATCGGCATGCATCAGATCGCCGAGCGACTTCGTCGTCTCCGCCTCCAGCAGCTTCGCCCTCGAAGTCGTGTAGGCGTTCTGGTGAGTCTCAAGCCTCAGCGTTTGGTTCCACTTGATCGCAATGCTCCACTGATGCTCACGGTGGGTTCATTTTCGTTTTGGTGCATCGTGGAGGGTGTGCGGCCGGTTCTTCTCCGAGCTTGGTGTTCCGCCGCCGTGGCAATTCCGGCCGCCTCGGACCTTCTTCTTCGGCGTTATCGTGTGCTTCTTGCTCCTGGTGTTGAGGCGAAGCTTAAGCACACCTTCCGGAGTCTTCTAGAAGTCCGTATTGCCTTCTCCGCGCGAGCCGTGTCTTCTTCTCCGCCTCCGTTCGCCGCCAGCTCGCCGCCGGCATCCTCGAGGTTCCGTGTCGCCGTCGTCGAGTTCGCGAGCTCTCAGCGGACCTGTAGGTATACCCCCTTTTGCCCTGAGACCCTCTGGTTAGCTAGATCGCTTCTTGCCGCCGCCGTCCCCGTGGTCGCCGGTGAGCCGCCGGCAGCGTTAGCCCTAACCTCCCCCTTTAGTTCTTAATCGCCGTTTAGCTGTATCACTGTCATGTGGGCCCCTCTCTGGTTAATCGCGTTTAGAACTTTAATCCAACCGTTATGTTTTTGCTCTGAGTCGCTGTCATGTGGGCCCATGCTGTCAGTTATGGTTTGTGTAAACTTTGGTAATACGTTTTCTCTGTTGGGAAGCGTATTTCTCTGAGAGTGTATGTTAGGATTACGCTTTGATAAGCCGAAGACGTATTCTTAGAATACGCCTTCGACGTCACCGTTATGCCGATCGGTCAAGTTTGACTCAGTCGGCGCCGTATGCGGGCCCGCATGTCCGTGTTCGTGGCTAGTCGCGTTGGTAGAAAAAGGAATAAATGCTTTAGTATTTCTGGAATGTAATATCTGTTGCACTGTTAATTCATTTAAATTTAGAAAATTCATAACTAATTCAATTTTTCTTCAAATCGCATGAAACCAGTTCTGTTAATTTTCATTTTTAAATGTGCTATTTACTAAAAAATAGTTTCAGCTATGTCTCTGTATCAAAAATCTGATAGTTGATTAAATGGTGTTTTTATGTATACTCCAAATTAGAAAATTCATATCTGTCTCAATATTTGTCCAAATCCAGTAAATCCAATTTTTTAAATTTTCATTTTTAGTGTACTAATTATCAGTATAGGTGTTAGATGTGTCTCTATTCTTAAATTTTGTTAAATATTTAATTGATGCTTTTTATGTAAAATTAACTTAGAAAATTCCTAGAAAATTCATCACAACTCCAAGTAAATTGTTCTCTGTTTCTAAAATTTGTGTTAAACCATGCTCTAGCTGCTGTGTGAATTTTGTGCTCTTTAGTTGGTTTTGAATTTTGAGTTTTGTCGGTGTTATTGCTTCTTATTTGTTGCTTTTGCTCGATCGATAGATTGCGACGGGTCTGGTATTATCGAGAGTGAACCTCTGCAACAGGTTGATCTTTCTGAGCAGCAGCAGCCAGGCAAGCAGTTTGATCATGATTAATCCTAGTATTTTAAAATCTAATATTTTGTTTCAGCTGTATGTATGCATTGCTTAATTTGTGTTAAATGGATTAGTTAAATCCGTAGCTGCATATCCTGTAGGTGAAATATTGGTCTCTACTACCTGAGCCTAGGTTATTTGCTGTGATTAGAGTTCGTTGGATGAATTCTTATCACTTAGTAGATTACGAGTTCAGTTGCTTAGCCATACTTAGCTACCGGTAGATTTGGGCGATCATCGACTTAGTCGATGATCTTGATCACATAAAATTATTATTGCTGTTTTTATGTTTCAGCTTATGCTATGTTAATTACAAAACTAAAACTGAAAACAAAAAAAATGATTTAGACTTGGGCACAACGGTATGATTGGTGTGATCTGTTGGGTGTGACTGGAATGGTGCCCGAGTCAGTTAAGGACCGAGTTACTTGCGCCACCGTACTGAGCATTTTGCGTGCTAACCACACTAGAGGGTATGGGACCTCTCTTGACCAAGTACTTTGGCGTGTATTGGCTCCGGTCGAGGAGGTCGCAGGAGGGATGGTCTTTGGGAGCATGGTAGTTGTCCAAAAGCTTTACCCGCAAAGGTAGTTGTCTTTCGGCTTTACCATGTAAGCGTATGGATTTCTATCCATACGAACGGCTCAGAGTTAATACACAATATTGGAAAAAGTCTCGTAGGACTTAGTCAGGTAAGCATACCTTCTAAGTGTGCTTGGCTTAAAGGCCATCCAAGTGTGGGTACATTGGTACACCCTGCAGGTTAAAACTATTTGAATAGCCTCGCCCTAGGTTATGGACACGCTCGGATACGCCCCAAGAACTAGACTACAACATTTAAATTAAAACTTGATGGGTGGTACGAACTGGATTCGTATCTTTTGTGGTGAGTATTGGGATAGTCACTTCTAGGTCGCTTATCTTTACTCTTTGTTATTATTATCCTTCATCGTTATTTCAATTAAAAATGAATTGCAAACTTGTCTTCAAACCAGATTACATTATTGCTAATAAATTTGGCTTTGTGCAAATGAAACATATTGCCTCCACCAAATAAGCTCGCATGTAGCATATGAACAGTGCGCTAGTTCACACGTCGCCTTGCGAGTACAAAAACAATTTTTGTACTCACCGCTTTGCTTAATGTTTTGTTGCGAGAGGAAGAAGGTGAGCCCCAAGGGCCTCACTTACGTGAGTCATCTTTGCCGCCGTGTTTGACGACTAGGCTTGGTGGTCCGGTCAGATGCCTTGTGGGTGAAGGCACGCTGATTGGCTTTGTTTATAGCCATCTTATGGCACTTTTGCTTCCGCTGTCGTTCTTCTGTTATTTTTGTATCTTGTGGCCAGTCGGCCATTGTCTGTAATAATTTCTACTGTTTGTTTATCTTCCGTTTGGTAGTTGCTGTTTGGACTCTATGTTTGGAATGGAGTTGATGCATACTTTTGTGGGAGGTGCGTATACTGCTTTCTGGGAAGTATACATATCTCGAGGCTCGGTTTATTCGATTTGTGATGCTAGGACCAGGTGGTTGGTTAAGCATTACAAGCCAAATAAATTGGGGTCCTCACAGACATTTTGCCAACCAGTGTCCGCAAAGGGGAACAATCACTCCAGTACGTTTTAACCTTAGAGCTACTCCATCCAAGACGCCAGCACCAGGCAGCAACCAAGGAGCCTCACAAGTTGCCGGTCAAGCCGGAGGAGCACCACAGTCCGTGATCAGAGGTCGTGTCAACCACGTCACTCTGGAAGGAGCCCAGGAATCACCGGACGTCGTACTGGGTAAGTTTCTAGTTAACTCAGTACATGCATCGGTTTTGTTTGATTCTGGAGCTTCGCATTCGTTTGTTTCTGGAATGTTTGCAACCAAGAATAATTTGAAAGTTATGCAACTTAAGCATACTCTGTTAGTCCAGCCGCCTAGAGCAGAGCTAAGTGCTAGAGTGGGATTTTTAGGAGCTAAGTTACTCATAGCTGGAGTCGAGTTTCTAGCCATCCTAATTGTTCCAGATACCCAAACCTTAGATGTCATTCTTGGCATGGATTGGTTATCCAAGCACAAAGCTGTGCTAGATTGTGGCCGAAGGGCTGTAACAGTCGAGGATACCAAGGGAAACAAGGTAGAATTTCTAGCCACCTCAGTTCGTGATGGACATCTGATAGTGAACAGTCTGAAGACCCTATCCTTGGAAGAAGTACCAGTCGTCAGTGAATATCCGGATGTGTTTCCTGAGGAGTTACCAGGAATGCTGCCGGATCGTGACATTGAGTTTGTCATCGACCTAGTGCCAGGGACAGCACCAATTTCAAAGAGACCTTATCGGATGCCAGCCGATGAATTGGTAGAGATGAAGAAACAGATAGAAGAACTTCTTGAGAAAGGTTTCGTGAGACCTAGTTCGTCGCCACAGGGAGCGCCAGTATTGTTTGTCAAGAAGAAAGATGGAAGTATGAGAATGTGTATCGACTACCGTTCGCTCAACGAGGTTACTATCAAGAACAAGTACCCACTGCCCCGGATAGATGATCTGTTTGATCAGATGAAAGGAGCCGGAGTGTTCTCAAAGATTGACCTGCGATCAGGTTACCACCAGCTAAAGATTTGTCCTAAGGATACACCGAAGACCGCGTTCTCAACACGGTATGGACATTATGAGTTCTTAGTCATGTCCTTTGGTCTGACTAATGCCCCTGTATACTTCATGAACATGATGAATAAAGTATTCATGGAATATTTGGACAAGTTCGTAGTTGTGTTCATTGATGATATTCTAGTGTACTCCAAGTCGGAGGAAGAACACACCGAACATTTAAGGATAGTCTTGGAAAAACTCAGAGAGCATCAGTTGTATGCAAAGTTCAGTAAGTGTGACTTCTGGAAGAAGGAAGTTGATTTCCTTGGTCATGTGATGACAGCCGAGGGAGTAGCAGTTGATCCCCGTAAAGTTAAAGCAGTGTTACATTGGGAGCAGCCCAAAACTGTAACTCAGATTCGCAGTTTCTTGGGAATGGCAGGTTATTACCGGTGTTTCATCGAAGGATTCTCATCGATTGCTAAGCCTCTTACGCAATTGTTGAAGAAGGAGAAAAAGTTCACTTGGACTCCAGCCTGTGAAGAAAGTTTTCATGAGTTGAAGAAGCGTTTGACTTCAACCCCAGTGCTGATTTTGCCAGATATTCGGAAAGATTTCGATATCTATTGTGATGCTTCGCGTCAAGGATTAGGATGCGTTCTGATGCAAGAAGGAAGAGTTGTCGCTTACGCGTCAAGGCAATTGAGGCCTCACGAAGAGAATTACCCTACTCATGATCTGGAACTAGCTGTCGTAGTGCATGCTTTAAAGATTTGGCGTCACTACCTCATCGGTGATCGCTGTGAAGTCTACACAGATCATAAGAGCCTGAAGTGCATCTTCACCCAGTCAGATTTGAACATGAGGTAGAGAAGATGGTTAGAATTGATCAAGGATTATAATCTTGGAATCCACTACCATCCCGGAAAAGCCAACGTAGTTGCAGATGCTCTAAGTCGTAAGAGTTACCGCAATGCTTTGGAAGTAAAGAAAAGTTGCCCGTAACTTTATGAAGAATTTCGTGAAGCTAGAAGTTGTGTCCGGCGGATTTGTAGCCAATTTGGAGGTACAGTCTACCCGAGAAGCGATTCGTGAAGCACAACCAAAGGATCTGTGTTGTCGACATCAAGGTCAAAATGGCGTAAGGAAATTCAAAGATTTCACCAAGGACGATCAAGACATACTCTGATTAATGGTCGATTCGTGTACCGGATATCGATGGTCTAAGACAGCTAATCTTGAAGGAAGCCCATGACTCCAAGTATTCGATTCACCCTGGAAGTACTAAGATGTACCAGGATATTAAGACTAAATTTTGGTGGCCAAATTTGAAGCGAGAAGTCGCAGAGTTCGTTGCCTTGTGCGACATCTGTCAGAAAGTAAAGGCAGAACACCAGAGACCAGCAGGTTTGCTGCAACCACTGAAGATTCCAGAGTGGAAGTGGGAGGAGATCGGAATGGAATTCATCACCGGTCTACCCAAGACTCAATCAGGTTACGATTCGATCTGGGTAATAGTCGATCGTTTGACCAAGGTCGCCATTTCTGCCACCAAAACCACGCACTCGGAGATCGCCTCGCGGAATTGTACATGGCGTAATTGTAAGTTTGATCGTGTGACCAAGAAGATAGTATCGGATCGAGGATCTCGCCACACCTCTCGCTCGCAAAGTTTGCATGAAGCATTGGGTACCCATCCAATTTCAAGATCGCGTATCATCCACGCATTTGATGGACAGATCAAAGAGTTAATCAGATATTGGAAGATATGCTGAGAGCTTGTGCTCTAGCTAACGCTGCCCGATGGGATAAGAGTTTACCATATGCAGAATTCTCGTACAACAACAGTTATCAAGCTAGTCTGCAAATGTCACCATTTGAAGCTTTGTATGGCCGTGCCTGCCGAACCCCGTTGAATTGGTAAGAAACAGCTGAACGTGCAGTATTCGGTCCAGACATCATCCAAGAAGCAGAGGAGCAAGTGGCCATGATCAGAGAAAGATTGAAGATAGCTCAGTCCAGGCAGAAGAGCTACGCTGATAATCGTCGTCGAGATCTCAGCTTTGAACCCGAGGATTTCGTCTATCTTCGAGTTACGCCGCTCAGAGGTGTAAAAAGGTTTCATGCCAAAGGGAAGCTTGCCCTGAGGTATGTTGGTCCGTTCAAGATTTTGGAACACCGTGGAGAAGTTGCTTATCAGTTGGAGCTACCGCAGTCGTTAGTAGGAGTGCATGATGTCTTTCATGTCTCGCAGTTGAAGAAGTGTCTTCGTGTGCCAGAAGAGCAAGCCCCGCTAGAATCGATTGATTTCAAAGAGGATCTTACCTACCAGGAGCAGCCAGTCAAGATTTTGGATGTCGCAGAGCGCCTCACCAGAAGCAAGACTGTTCATTTTTGCAAGGTTCAGTGGAGCAACCACTCGGAAGGAGAAGCAACGTGGGAACGTGAATAAGAGCTGAAAGCCGAGTTTCCTAGCCTTTTCTCTAGCTAGCCAGAATCTCGGGGTCGAGATTCCTTTAAGGGGGGGAGGTTTGTAACATCCCATTTTTCTGAGCTTAAAAATCATTTAAATAGTTAGTAGGGAAAAATTCACCATTTGGATTTATTTGAATTTTAAATTCAAAAGCTTAATATTGGACTTTCCAATAAAAAACCTTTAATGTGAATAATCCCAACATGAACATTAGCCAAAACTATTTTATTTGGGTTCTATGTGCTCAGATATATTTTCTAGATTTTTGTAGAATTTTTCTGAGTTCATTTGCTATTGTCTATTGCTTATTTGAATTTCTGGTATTTTTCTAAATTAGAAACCCTATTTAAAATCTCAGATTTACCTTTGGGCTGAATTCCCAAACTTCCAGCCCGTTTTCTTTCTTTCCGGCCCAATCCCGCACGAGGCCCAGCTCCCGCGCGCACGCCGCCTCCGGCTGACATGCGGGCCCCACATGTCAGTCTCTCTCTACCCTTCTCTCTCTCCAAGTGCTCCGCTCATCCTCCACCGTCCGATCTGGAATGAACGGTGTGATGTGGCTAGGATGTCAGGCTGCCCGAACGTTCCACTGAATGTGAGCCGTTCGATCTCGGACGGACGGTCAGATCTTCGGAGTCCGTCTCACTGTCGTACCGCTTCACACGCGCCCGCGCCCGAGCCACCGTCGCTGACAGGTGGGCCCCATCTTGCCGCGTCAGCGTCGTCAACCTCCCGAACTCCTCTTTCCTTATCCTCGCTGCCGCACGGTTTCACCTTCGCCGTCTCCGTCACGGACTCCTCCTGGCGGCCGTGTATAAAAGGAGGGGCACCCCTCGGCTCGTGCATCCTTCCCCGCCGCCGCGCCCTAGCTCGAACCTAGCCACCGGAAATCGCGAAGAGACCTGCGGCCGCGCAACTCCGCTGAGCTCGCTCGCCGCCGTCAAAGCCACTCGAGCCTCGCCGTCACCTCCTCCGAGTTCGCAGAATCGAGGGCTACCTCCCGGTGACCTCGGTTTCGCCGCAAGTCCACCGGAGTGCCAGATCCGTCGCGCCCGTGGCCCAACCTCCGCCTAATCGTCATCGCCGGTCACCTGGGTTGTCCCCGAGCACACGTGAGGCCACCGTTGTGATTCCCATCTCGCCCTCTACCTCCTAGTGCCACCCGTTGCCGCCGGCGAGCCGCCGTTCGCCGAGACCGTGGGGATCCGAGCGCCGCCGCTCTTGCTGTCGTCCACGTCATTGCCACCTCCGCTAGCCACCACAGCCCGACGCCCTCGTGTCGCCTGCGTGGAGCCTGGTCAGCACGGCCACGTGGCGATCCAGATCTAACCCCAACCGCCTAGCTTGGTGGACCAAGTCCACCGTTAGCTATCTCACTGACATGTGGGTCCCACATGTCAGTAAATTCTTTTTATTTCTTTTATTTCCGGAATTCCTCGCTGATGTCAGCATTGCGCAATAAACCGATTTTTCTTTAGAAAAATAATTCGTAAAATCCCAGAAATTCCAAATTAGGGTTTCTTTTTATATTTAAGCTTCCAGAGGCCATAACTTTTGCATCCTAACTCCGATTGAGCCCATTCAAATTTCTAAATTTATCTACATTCGAGCTCTATTTATCTGAGATTTTTATTTAATTTTTGGAGCTTGTTTTGCCTCTGTTTTTTTTTGTTTCGTTTGCGAGTAGACGTCGATTCGTCGGGGAATTTCGTTGAAGAAGGAGCACCCCAAGATCAAGATCAGTACATAGACCTTTTCCAAGGCAAGTCATACCTTTGATCATATTGAACCCAGTTTTCCAATTACTTTGTGTTAAATTATTGCATTCTACTTTAATTATTTATTTAAATATTTTGGGTATAGTTATTATCCAATTTGTTATCACCCTTGGCCTTGTATGTCATAATTCCTTGTCACCCTAGATTGGTTTATTAGTTGATAATATTATAGCACCAACGTGGGTTGGTTAGATGCGAGTACAATTGCTTAGCCATGCCACGAGTCTCACATCTAATGTAAGTTGCAATTTATCAAATGTGACTAAGTGACTATGGAACTATGTGTAAAACTATGTGCTATGTGTTATTACTTCGTGATGGCATGTGTTGCACTAAAACCAACTGGGTGGTAAAGGATTTAGACTGAGGCAAGTGGTGGAAACTGTGTGATATGGTGGAAGTTGTGTGCTTGGGTTCGATAATCTGTGTGGCTTAGTTAGAACATGGAAGTTTTGCCTTGGTCAATTAAGGACTTAACTTTGTGCGCCATTGAACTGAGCCTTACTGTACGACCACATGCCTGGTATGGGACGGGCCTAACTTAGTAAGTTATGGATTCTCGGCATTGATGTTCAGGTGGATAGGTTAGGCTGTGTGATAGGGTGGAGGTGTGACTACTTGGTGGTTGCATCGCGGGACGGTTCGCCGCTTCCCTGTCCAGCGGTGTGTGTTATACCAATTCTATGTGAGCCGGTATAGCGGGAAAGAACATCGGGAATGTCAATGTTTATGATGAAGTTTTTGAACTATTTTGTTACGATTGGTGCTTGCTACACTAGTTGTATCTTGTGGGTAAAGTGTACAACCTCTGCAGAGTGTTAAACAATCTATTCGAATAGCCGCGTCCGCGGTCATGGACATGCTTGGGGATTTCACACGAGGGGTAGTTTTCATAAAATGTTGGGATGGGAGCTGTGTGACCTCAATCATATGGCTATGTGAAATAATCTGTTTAGCTGTGTGTCTTTTTGGAAACAATTGTTAAATTAATATTGTCTATTTGTTTTGAATTATGCTTTCAATCTATTATTCGTATTCAATTGCAAATGTTGCTTTTACGCAAAAGAACCACAGAAGCCTTTTCTTTGGAATAAACCTCCATCTATAAATTGCATTCTGTGGTATGATTTGCGAGTACGGTTGTGTACTCACGCTTGTTGTAAAACTTGCGCCCAAACCTACAGAAGAGGAGTCTACGCCTGCTTTCGAGGAGGAGTTCGCGAAGGTTGTTGATCGTTAAGGTCCGATCCCGATCGGTTGCCTGTGGTGAATTGGTGGGATCTACGCCGAGTTATTTCCGTTCATTGTTGTTTTATTCTCTGTTAGCCCTGCGTGGCTTAATAAGTGTAAACTCGACCATAAGGTCAAAACCCTTATTTGCTATTCAAACTAATCGTTTACTTTATTTATCGCTTGTGTGGATCGATATTTACCTATGTTGACACTGTGTGCACTAGCGTGATCCTGGACTAGTGCAGTATACACAGAGGGTTTCAGAATAAAAATTCTGGGTCCCGACACACTGGATCCTTTTAGTCATTCTACCAAAGTGGAACAAGATAATATACCTTGGTTCCCTAGTCGACAAAAACTATGACTTCACCAATGTGCAAAAAGTACTCAATAGGTATGCTCATTTCCTCCTTCTAATCAGGTTTTAGTACGACAAATGCTATGACTTTAAACCCAGTTGGTTGCTTGTGGATTTGGGCATGCCAACTTGGCTTTTTTTTTCTCTTTTAGTTCCTTATTTATCTTCCGCTGCGATTCAATTTGGTTATAATTAAATTTGGCCAGTCGTGTAACACCCTGACTATGCAGAAGCCAAAATATTACCTAAAAGACTAACAAACAACAACAACACAATATAATTTCAACCAAACATCCAGTCATCAGTGACAACAAACTAAAAAAAACAACCCTATAGCAGTCTACAGATTCTCAATAAGAGCAATTCACTTATCAAATGAGCATAAACCAATCTAAGGAGTCCTCACCTTAGCAACCAAGTTCAAACAGTCCAACAATTCTAACTCATCCAGATAATGAACAACTACCTACATCTAAAGCATCATTGTCCCAAACTACAACGAAATGGAATTAAGTGAACTTAAAGTTGAAGAGTTTAAAAACCTAAAAGGATCGTCCATGAATGCAGTCAAAATCATCCACCACGAAGGATGGTCACAAAATCGTCGACCACGAAGGATGGTCACAAAATCATCCACCACGAGGGATAGCCACAAAATCATCCACCTAAAGGAAACGTAATTATGAGAATTTTTAGATAATTGAACTAGGTCATTCGTTGTGGTTATATATGTGTGAAGTGCACCATGACTACCCCTTCCCATGCATGCCGCTGACTCGAGGAGTAAATAGAAAGCACAACACAACAAGAGTGAGTCCACGACTCCGCAAAGTGCAATAGTAGGTAAACATAGCATCAAATGTGGTCAAGGGAATATACAATCCCACCATGAACAACAATATTATATGCCAAACATCCAAATCCAAATCTTGTGCAGAAATGCAATGAAATGTCATGAATGCATCTCTCCACTCCTTAGCAATTACAGGTAATGCCAAGTAGTGTATCTGTCGATACATACTCTAAGCATGTGCCCTCTAGGCATAGGGATCCAAAGCCAACACTCCACGATTGTGGGGACTAAAGCCCGTCCAATGCATGACGGGGATCCAATACATACTCAAGGCATGTGCCCTCAAGGCACAGGGATCCAATGCCATGATACAGAATGTAAAGCATGATATCAACTCATCATGAAAAGTAATGCTCATCAACATTATCCAGCTTAAAGTTTCATCATAAACCATGGCATTCCTTAATTATTAAATAAAGCAACACACTAAAACTACTTGCACTTACCTCCACCGTGAGACCGACGACAAAAAGGTGGAACGAGCTAGCACCGGGGTTCACCACCACCTGGTAACCAAGAATGTCATTAATCATCAAACAACAGGCTTAACAAGACAATATTCATAGCGCTCTACAGTGTTTTCCCATAACCTGAGTTTAAACACTCAACCTACTAGAGCTAGACAACGTGCTAAACGGAAATATGTTCGGGACATCAATAAAGAAACAATCATAATTTTTTATGGGATTAACCAAAACCCGAGTTTCTTATCGTTCTGGAAAGCTAAGAACGTAAGCTACAAAAGTCTAGTTGGCACGATGCTAAGATTTCATATTTAGCAGAAAGTGGCACACGGGTCAAATTTACTGTCGGAAACCAACGAACAAACTGGACAGTCAAATTGAAACTTGTATATCTTTTGTTCTACAGATCCAAAAAAAAGTGTTCTTTACCAATCTCGAAAGCTAAGAAAAGAGCTACGCTATTCATTTTGGTGGACAGCTCAGAATCGGCTCTTAACAGATTGAAATCTAACAGTTAATATTTCTGCTACGCTTTGACAGATTCCTTGACAGCAGCAACGAAAAAGACCATAACTCTTAAACCGTAAATTGGAAATTAGTGAACTTGGAACCCATTGAAAGCTGAAAACAGAACCTACAACTCTCTAGGAGATGAGATCCTCATATTCGGAATGGATCCACCACCAAACAGGCGCACAAGAAAGGATAGAAAACTAAATCTGGCACAGCAGGCTGAAGAACCCTAATCAAAGCAAGACTTAAGCAACTAAAACAATATAACCAGTAAGGAAACCACTCATTACCCCTTGAAGATCCTTAAGAACTTGCTGGTTTCCCCCCACAACTCTTCTCCTCCTTCCTCCCCTCTTCTCCCCTCTTCCTCTCCCTTGCTCTTCCTCTCCTTTCCTTGGCCGAATGTAGGGATACGGGTAGGCTACGCTAGCAACAATTCAAATTTCTACCACGTAAACCAGGATGCCAAGCAAGATAAATGATCACAGATCATTACCAACAAATGCATAGTGCAGAGGAAGAAGAGTCAGAGCAGCCTAGTTCGACGAAGAACGCGCCGATGTAGTGGTCGTAGAAGATCGTCCAACGTCCTTGCAGTCGATCGTCTCCTCCAACAACCTCTGTAGTTCCTTGTGAAGATTACGGATCGTCCTTAGCGCAACAGCGACCGCAGTAGCGCCTCTACGGTATCCACACATCCAGAGAAGGAACAACCATACGCCGGTGTGCTAGCACCAAGTCGCACGGGAAGGCTCTCTCAAGAAGATGGCAGCTAGGGTTTCGGTCGAAACAACTCACGTGTCTCTCTTGTATATCACACTAGCCTCAAGCATCTCCTTATATAGTGCCCGGTGTTGGATCCTATCCGAACACGTTTGACGAATCATATCCGTACTGGTTTGTTCCAACCCATTAAGTGTGTGACCAGTTAGGTTTATGTGTAAACGGTTGTGACTCGGAAACTCTTTCCGATCACGAGTCGTAGCGGTCCCTAGCAGGACATAACGATTCCCGAATACGCATAAATTATATCGGAAGAACCTTAATGCAATATGATCTACGACTAGGTACTCATCACTTACGACCAGGTCCTATCTCTATATGACCAGATCGCACTCAGTCACGACCAGTTCGTAACTCCTTACGACCAGGTCTCGACTACTCTATGATTTCGTTCGATCAGTCTACGACTTGCTCGTATCACCATACGACTTGTCTAGACCCGATCGAACTAAGTAACTTACTCTAGTATTCTCCATTTGTCTCATGATATCTGGTTTGAACTCCTTATGAGATAATGTGTCATCCATGGACTGTTCAGCACTTTCTCAATCGAGTTGTCAGATAACCTTATGTGGTCGAACACTTCGACCACTAGTGGCATGGCCATGCACTTTCTTTATCTGACCACTTCGAGAGGCCCAGAGACATCTCTCCCGTTATGTTAGGAGGGGCAAATCACATATCCGACCAGTCACATCCCTTCACATGTTTCATAGCATACCCGAAAGCTACATTTATAACTACCCAGTTACGAGTAGCGTTTAGCAACCCCTAAGAGTGCTATTACACATGTAGAGAATCATGCTGATCTCAGGTCTAAGGATTATACATCATCATTGCTTAAGACCAACTAATGACACATAGAATCATAACAACCTCAATAGTGTCTCAAGGTGGGTCAATCCAACCCCATGTTCTCCAACATGTGTTCACATTATTGATTCGATATCCCTCTATCCATGACCGGTGAAACATGGTCATCAATCAATACATGTGCTGGTCGCTGGTGTTCCGACCAGTGACATTCGACTAGGGATACTTTTAGAATGATATCATATAATTCAAAAGAGTTTCACCAACAAGTCATATACTCGTTGATCTTTTAAAACTAACGATTCATTCAAGGAACAGAATAATATTTATTCAATAACTCATAAACATAGACGTGATACAATCATCTCTATGATTGCCTCTAGGGCATATCACCAACACCGAAATGGTCAGCTTCCGCCCCTCAAAGGCCGGTTGCAGTAGCAAGGAGCTTCAAAGGCAGCCATGGATGGAGTGGGGGAGTGGGGATTTCGGTTTGGGAGAGGAAGGGGTGGTGGAGGCGCGAGAGGGAAGTAAGGGAGGGTGGCGACCAGCAGGTTGGACCAGGGGAAAAAGTTTGGTGGCTGCTAGGGTTAGGGAAGGGAAAAGGGGAATTTGAGATAGGGTTTGAGGGAGGGAGGTGGGCTGGTTGGGATGCCCATCTTGGGCATTTTCCCCCCTCCTGGCCCACCAGGGCCGTCCCTCAAGCTACCAAAGCCTGGGCCGGAGGCCCAGGTTCCAAAGATTCAGCCCAAAACTGAAATTTTCGAGTAAATTCCCTTTCTCGACTAAAATACTCTCTAATTGGACTTTGGGTTATTACATTCTACCCCCTTTAACAGAATTCGACCCCGAATTCTAAACATCGGAAGGAACACAAGAATAGAATTTCCACCAAATTGGAAAAAACAAATTAACACGTACCAGAAGCAAACAGATCTGGATACTGCTCGCGCATATGAGACTCTAGCTCCCAAGTAGCCTCTCTCTTAGTCTGATAAGTCCAAAGAACCTTTACATACTTCAAAGTCTTGTTCCTTAGAACCCGCTCTGACTCTTCCAGGATTTTCACTGGCCGGGATTCAAAAGTAAGATCTTGCTCGATGCTCAATGGCTCCAATGGAATAACATGCTCCGGGTCTCTCAAATATTTCCTCAACATTGATATATGAAACATATTATGCACTCCGCGCATGGACTCAGGAAGGTCCAAGCGATAAGCTAATTTTCCAATCTGTGCCACGATTAGAAATAGTCCAACGTACCTCGGGCTAAGCTTCCCTTTGGTACCAAAATGCACTACGCCTCTGGTAGGAGACACTCTCAAAAGAACCTGATCCCCCACTTCAAACTCCAAATCCCGCCTTCTCACATCGGCATAACTCTTCTGTCGGCTTTGAGCAGCTAACAGATTCTTTCTAATCTCTGCTACTCTGGCCACAATTTGCTGAACCCAATCGGGACCCAAAACTGCCTGCTCTCCAACTGCATCCCGGCACAACAGGGATCTGCATCTTCGCCCATAAAGGACCTCAAATGGTGCAGCTCTAATACTAGCATGGTAACTATTGTTATAGGCGAACTCTGCCAAAGCTAGGTGGTCTTCCCAACCCCCTTTCCAAGACATAACACAACATCTGAGCATATCCTCCAGTGTCTGAATTGTGCGCTCAGACTGACCATCTGTTTGGGGATGGAACGCGGTGCTAAGATGAAGCCGCGTGCCCAGGTCACTCTGTAAACTCTCCCAAAATTTGGAGACAAACTTGGCATCACAATAAAAAAACAATGGTCTTAGGCACACCATGCAACCGCACTATCTCTTGCACATAGAGAGGAGCCAAATCACCCACTGAATTGGTTGTACGAATAGGAATGAAATGTGCAGACTTGCTGAACTGGTCCACTATGACCCAAATAGCATTCTTCCCTCGCGGCGTGCGAGGTAACCCAACCACAAAATCCATGGAGATGTCATCCCATGGCCAAACTGAAACCTCCAAAGCTGCAGCAAGCCCGCCGGTCACTTATGCTCAGGCTTGACCCGCTGACAAACTCCACAAGATGCTACATACTGAGCAATGTCAACCTTCATTCTTTTCCACCAGAAACTCTTCTTCAAATCCTTGTACATCTTGGTCTCACCAGGATGTACGGTATACGGAGTACAATGAGCTTCCCTTAGAATCTCATCCTTTACTGGAGCCCCCTGTGGCACACAGAGGCGGCCTTTAAATCGCAATGCACCAGAATCATCTATGTTGAAATGACCATACTTGCCCTCCTCAAGACGCTTCCTGACCCACTGGAGCATCTGATCATGCTGTTGTGCTTCCCGCACTCGAACTGGAATGGCGGACTCAAGAAGCAAACGGGTCTCAGTCTGGACGATACCCGCAAAGCAAAAAGATATATCCATACGCTCAAAATCAGCAATGAGACAACTGAGGGTAGGAGGTGTTGCCTTGCGGCTCAGGGCATCCGCTACAATATTTGCTTTGACAGGGTGATACTGAATAGTGAAATCATAGTCTTTTATTAATTCCAACCACCTTCTCTGTCTCATATTCAAATTTTTCTGGGTAAAGATATACTTCAGACTCTTGTGATCAGTGAATATATCACAAGATTCGTCATACAAGTAATGGCACCAGATCTTTAGAGCAAGAACTACTGCGGCAAGCTCTAAACCATGAGTAGGATAATTCTCCTCATGCCTCTTCAACTGTCGCGATGCATAGGCAATCACCTTGCCATCCTGCAAGAGCACACAACCAAGCCCCACTCGAGATGCATCTGAATAAATAGTGAAAAGTTTCCCAGGCTCAGGAAGAGTAAGGATAGGAGCGGTCACCAACTTATCCTTTAAGGTACAAAAACTGCGCTCACACGCATGTGACCACTGAAATTTGACACCTTTCTACGTCAACTGAGACATTGGTTTAGCAATGATAGAGAAACCCTCCACAAATCGTCGGTAATAACCAGCTAAACCCAGAAAACTTCTCACTTCCTTGACATTGGTTGGCCTTTTCCATTCTACCATTGTTGAGATCTTGCTAGGATCAACTGAGATGCCATCTTGATTAATAACATGGCCCAGAAACCTAACTTTAGAAATCTAGAACTCACATTTCTTCAACTTAGCATAAAATTGGTTCTCTCTCAAGGTCTCAAGAACCAACCTCAAATGTTGATCGTGATCCTCTTCCGTCTTGGAATAGATCAAGATATCATCGATGAATACCACAACGAAATCATCAAGATACCGGTGCAGCATACTGTTCATGGCTTCCATGAAAACTACAGGAGCATTTGTTAGTCCAAAAGACATAACTTTGTATTCATAATGGCCATACCTCGTAGAGAAAGCCGTCTTCTCAATATCTTGCTCCTAAACTCGAATTTGATTGTAACCCGACTGAAGGTCAATCTTGGAGAACACTTTAGCTCCCTTCAGCTGATCAATGAGATCCTCAATGCGGGGCAAAGGATATTTATTCTTCACTGTCGCCTGATTAAGAGCCCGATAGTCGACACACATACGCCAACTGCCATCTTTCTTCTTTGTGAATAGAATAGACACTCCCCACGGCGAAACACTACGCCGGATCATACCTTTGGACAACAAATCGTCCAATTGCTTCTTTAACTCCTCCTGGAAGGGTCATGCCAAACAGTACGGGGACATTGAGATAGGCCGAGTTCCTGGGATAAGATCAATCCAGAATTCCACCTCCCGCTCTGGAGGCATCCCAGGAAGTTCTACTGGAAAGACATCAGAATACTCGCACACCACAGGAGTCTCCTCAATGCGTAGAGAAGAATTTGTCTTCGCACTGAGAGACCAAAGCATCCCTATGGTTGAAGCCCAATGACTGGGAAACAGAGTAGCCAACACGAACAAGGAATCAAACGGCTCACTGCTCTGAAACACCAGTTCTTCACCGGATGGGGCTTGCAAAGTCACAGTCTTCCAGAAGCAACAAATCTTGGCATGGTAACTGAATAACCAGTCCATACCAAGGATAACATCAAAAGGTGACAACGGAATTACCATAAGATTAGCAGTGAAGTTCTCATCATCGATAGTGATAGAATAGCCCGAACATACTGAAGAGCTAGAAATAAGTCCCCCTGGAGAACTGACTACAACGGATTCGGAAATAAGCTCCAAACTTGAACCCGCCCTTCTAGCAAACTCAAGAGACACAAAAGAATAGGTAGTCCCTGAATCAAAAAGAACGAAAGCCTCGTGGGAATCGACTAGCAAGGTACCTATCACCACATCAGGACGGCCCACAGTCTCAGGTGTAGGAATGGCGTAGACTCCTGGTGGTGTCAGAGCAGAAGACGCACCGACACTCTGTGAAAGGTGAACAAGGCCTACCGCAAGTGTAGGGAACGAAGGCAGTGCAGATGGTGTATGGGTCCAGTAGAACCCGGCAGGAGGTGCAGGAACGAACGCCGTAGGAGGAACCCACCCTAGAGGGTACCGAGGTGCAGGAACAGCAGCCAGAGTATGAACTGAACCTCGTAGAGCACTAGAAGGAGGTGCCGTAGGGACTGTCTCCCACTTAATGACACTAGCTGGATTCTGCTTGCACACTGACGCCTTGTGGCCGGGCACACCACAGTAACGACAAACTCTAGTGAAAGAGCACTCAGAATAACGGTGACCCTCACCGCACTTGAAGCAAATCATGCCCTACCCTAGGACAGTCACAATCTTTGGCGGTCAAGAAGAAGCAGTCTTTCAAGAAACAGATGCACTGTGATGACCGAACTGCGCCGGAGACTGCGGACGATGACCTCCCTGAAACTTCTTGGGAGCAGGTCTCTGAGAAGACCGACTCCCACCACTAAAGCTCCTCTTCTGACCACTGCCAAAACTACCAGACGGTGTAAAGCCACTAGAGGTCTGCCTCTCTCTAGTGAGCTCTCTCTCCAACTCCATACCCTTGGCCTGAACGACCACAGAGTTGAAGTCAAGCAAGCTGCTCGCCCCAAAGACATGGTAGTACTCATAGTTAAGTCCCCTTCGAACCTCTTTGCCTTCTCACGGTCAATACCAGCCACAGGTGGCACGAAACAAACTAGATTGTTGAACCCAGCCTCATAGTCCACTACAGACAGCTTTCCCTGAACAAAGGTCAACAAAGCATTCTCCATTTTGTCAAGGAAGGAATCAGGATAAAACTTAGCTCAGAATTGACCCAAGAAATCCTCCCAAGTGACTGGTCCATGAGCTGGGGCTCTAGCCGATAGAACCCCTTCCCACCAAATATCTGCTTGGCCCTTTAGCTGGAAGGCCACGAAGCGCGTCTTCTGCGCCGAAGTCATCTCTAAAGCACCGAACTGTCTCTCCATGTATCGTAGCCAATCAGCGGCCTAGACCGGAGTGCCTGTTCCATCAAAGGGGTCGAGCCGAAGAGACATCCACTCTCTACGACTTATCCTGGCCTCAGGTGGAGCCGGAACAGCACTCGGACCCACAACAGGTGCAACTACAGCAGGAGTTGCTTGCACCTGCTGACGAAGCTCTTGAACCTCTCTTTGAACCTCATGAAGTAACGTAGCAGACGCAGCCTGAGCCTGAGCATCAACAGCTGGATGGGCAGCTGAGGCAACCTCCTCATCCGCATCACCAGCAACCCCTACCGTCGGGACAGAAGACACAGCCGAACCGCGTCCACAACCACGGCCACGGTCCGCTCCACGACCACGGATTCTACCTCTCGCCATAACTAAACAACAAAGAAATAAAGCCAACCACTTAGCTCAAGAACATCACTAGCAATAATACTAGATAGAGTCAATAGCTACTCAACATAATGTATCTTTCTATCAAAAACGCAGATGCAATGGACTACCCGAATCTCACTTACTATGTATAGTGTGTCAATTTAATATTCAATTATCACGGACCTAAAGCCCGCTCTGATACCAACTGTAACACCCTGGCTATGCAGAAGCCAAAATGTTACCTAAAAGACTAACAAACAACAACAACAATACGAAATAATTTCAACCAAACATTTAGTCATGAGTGACAATAAACTAAAAAAAAACAACCCTATAGCAGTCTACAGATTCTCAATAAGAGCAATTCACTTATGAAATGAGCATAAATCAATCTAAGGAGTCCTCACCTTAGCAACCAAGTTCAAACAGTCCAACAATTCTAACTCATCCAGATAATGAACAACTACCTACATCTAAAGCATCATTGTCCCAAACTACAGCGAAATGGAATTAAGTGAACTTAAAGTCGAAGAGTTTAAAAACCTAAATGGATCATCCATGAATGCAATCAAAATCATCCACCACGAAGGATGGTCACAAAATCGTCCACCACGAAGGATGGTCACAAAATCATCCACCACGAGGGATGGTCACAAAATCATCCACCTAAAGGAAACGTAATTCTGAGAATTTTCAGATAATTGAACTGGGTCATTCGTTGTGGTTATATATGTGTGAAGTGCACCATGACTACCCCTTCCTATGCATGCCGCTGACTCGAGGAGTACCTAGAAAGCACAACACAACAAGAGTGAGTCCACAATTCCGCAAAGTGCAATAGTAGGTAAACATAGCATCAAATGTGGTCAAGGGAATATACAATCCCACCATGAACAACAATATTATATGCCAAAAATCCAAATCCAAATCTTGTGCAGAAATGCAATGAACATGTCATGAATGCATCTCTTCACTTCTTAGCAATTACCGGTAATGCCGAGTAGTGTATCCGTCGATACATACTCTAAGCCTGTGCCCTCTAGGCATAGGGATCCAAAGCCCACACTCCACGAGTGTGGGGATTAAAGCCCGTCCAATGCATGACGGGGATCCAATACATACTCAAGGCATGTGCCCTCAAGGCACAGGGATCCAATGCCATGATACAGAATGTAAAGCATGATATCAACTCATCATGAAAAGTAATGCTCATCAACATTATCCAACTTAAAGTTTCATCATAAACCATGGCATTCCTTAATTATTAAACAAAGCAACACACTAATACTACTTGCACTTACCTCCACCGTGAGACCGACGACAAAAAGGTGGAACGAGCTAGCACCGGGGTTCACCACCACCTGGTAACCAAGAATGTCATTAATCATCAAACAACATGCTTAACAAGGCAATATTCACAGCGCTCTATAGCGTTTTCCCATAACCCGAGTTTAAACACTCAACCTACTAAAGCTAGACAACGTGCTAAACGAAAATCTGTTCGGGACAGCAATAAAGAAACAATCATAATTTTTTATGGGTTTAACCAAAACTCGAGTTTCTTATCGTTCTGGAAAGATAAGAACGTAAGCTACAAAATTCTAGTTGGCGCGATGCTAAGATTTCGCCTTTAGCAAAAAGTGGCACACGAGTCAAATTTACTGTCGAAAACCGACGAACAAACTGGACAATCAAATTGAAACTTGTATATCTTTTGTTCTACAGATCCAAAAAAAGTGTTATTTACCAATCTCGAAAGCTAAGATAAATAGCTATGCTATTCGTTTTGGTGGACAGCTCAAAATCGGCTCTTAACAGATTGAAATCTAACAGTTAATATTTCTGCTACGCTTTGACAGATTCCTTGACAGCAGCAACGAAAAAGACCATAACTCTTAAACCGTAAATCAGAAATTAGTGAACTTGGAACCCATTGAAAGCTGACAACATAACCTACAACTCTCTAGGAGATGAGATCCTCAGATTCGGAATGGATCCACCACCAAACAGGCGCACAAGAAAGGACAAAAAACTGAATCTGACACAGCAGGCTAAAGAGCCCTAATCAAAGCAAGACTTAAGCAACTAAAACAATCTAACCAGCAAGGAAACCACTCATTAACCCTTGTAGATCCTCAAGAACTTGCTGGTTTCCCCCCCACAACTCTTCTCCTCCTTCCTCCCCTCTTCTCCCCTCTTCCTCTCCCTTGCTCTTCCTCTCTTTCCATTGGCCGAAATGGTCAGCTTCCTCACCTCAAAGGCCGGCTGCAGCAGCAAGGAGCTTCAAAGGCAGCCATGGATGGAGTGGGGGAGTAGGGATTTCGGTTTGGGAGAGGAAGGGGTGGTGGAGGCGCAAGAGGGAAGCAAGGGAGGGTGGCGGCCAGCAGGTTGGACCAGGGGAAATAGTTTGGTGGCTGCTAGGGTTAGGGAAGGGAAAAGGGGAGTTTGAGCTAGGGTTTGAGGGAGGGAGGTGGGCTAGTTGGGCTAGCCCATCTTGGTCGTTTTCCCCCCTCCTGGCCAACCAGGGTCGGCCCTCAAGCTGCCAAAGCCTGGGCCGGAGGCCCAGGTTCCAAAGATTCATCCCAAAACTGAAATTTTCAAGTAAATTCCCTCTCCCGACTAAAATACTCTCTAATTGGACTTTGGGTTATTACAAGTCGGCCCTTTTATGCAAACTTGTACCTTAAGGTTCTATTTAATGATGTTGTAATAATGATTCTATTATTCTTGTATATTGTGTATGGATGTGAACGTAATGTTGTATTGGATATGTGCATGTTAGCCACTGATCCTTAGGAGCTAACATGAGACACCTACCTGGGCACTCGAAATCATTCTCGTTGCATGTTAATTTTTGTGCCTCCCGTGCAATCACTTGGCTTGAAACAGGTCTGATTTTGGGGTCACCACATTGGAGTTCATTTGAATTTTGTTTGAATTTGGTTTATTTTCGCTTATAGATTTCGACGATGTAACATCGCAAAACTTGGTTTGTATTTCAAATGTATAAAAATGAGGAGAAATTAAAACTTTTGTTGCATCATGTTGTTATTTGAATTTCCTGGAAACACTTTGAAAGGATTTCTTAATTTCAAAGACCTAATGCTTCAATTGACTAGAAGCATAACCCTTTGAAACTTTTTAATCAAATCTAGTGATCATCCTCTGGGATTATTTTTCCTAGCTTCTAGAACTTCCTAGTGATCCCTCTAAAAAATTTCATATTTTTTAGATTTTATTTGTTATTTTTAAAGGGGTAGTCGAACCAGTTAGACCCTTGGTCAAAACCCTAGAGCTGAACATTTGAACTTTTCTGTAGAAAAATTATTTGCATGAAAAACTTTAGAAAATTTTCACAAGGTTATACTTAGAGTCAATGTCCTCCTATGAAAATTTGCCAGTTTTGGCCAACTGCTACACCCAGTTTTTGATGAGTTCCAGTGGATTTGCTCGCGGTTTGGCCGTGTTGGCCAACTGCTACACCCATGCTCCTATCACTTTGCCATCGCCTCGACATCACTCCATGAGCCGTGTGGACCAAGCTCATCTCCGCCGGTTGCTCCTCGCGCTCTTCGTCGCCTCCAGCTATAAAAGCCAGTGAAGCCCTCTCCTTTGTTTCTTTTCACAACCCTAAGTGTCATACCGACCTCCCCCATCTTCTCCACTGCCCAATTGAGCTCAAAACCGAGAAAGCTCGAAGCACTGCCGTCGTCCACAACACCATTCTGACAGCACAGGGGTTCATTTCCATTTCTCTTCGTGTCATATCACGTTCTACGATCTAAGGAGCGAAACCCCTAACTTAATTTCATCCATCCTCATCAGGAATCTTTGGGACTAGAAATTTCATTTTGTTGACCGCAAGCCATCTTCTTCTTCCTTAGCTCCGGTAGGGTGAGTCTCTTGTCAATTTCTCTCGGTATTGTCATCTACTGACATCAGATGAGCTGCTCCTATCTCTTTTGTCCTCCTTTTTCGCTCAGGTGAAGGTCCCCATGTTAAAGCTCCATCGCCGCCGCTAGTCCTCACCGCCGGCTCACCTCCAACCTTGTCTGGTCACTCTCGTGCTTCTAGTAAGGTCACTGTACATGACTAGTGCCCATGCGTGCACTAGATCACTCGGAGCGTTGCCGTAGCATAGTTGTCATTTTTCATTGTAGCTTCGCCTCTGCTCCACCTCATCGCACCGCCGCTCTAGGTCATCTCCGGCAAAGCTCCAGTCACCTGTGGGTGTGCAATAGTATTAAGGTCCCATTTTGGCCTTATGCCGGCACCGTCGTGGCCTAGCTCGCCTGCGAGATGCCAAGCGAGCTCTCGGCCAAGAGCACCTCTCCGTTGTCACATTTGGGCATACACTGTAGTGGGATCATTAGCATTCAATCAATGTCCTAAGCCCAAGTTTCTGAGTTGATCCGAGTTTTATTGCGCTAAAGTCTCACTGACTTGCGAGCCTGCACACGTAAATCCCAGTGTTTAAACTCACTGAGTTTCACGTTGAGTTGCCGACATGTGGGCCCGAAGCTTTATTGACCGAGTCCAGATTGATCGGGCAGCCCTCACGTGTAGGACCCACTGGTCAGTGACCGTGGCTAGGATTAGGCTGGGTATAAAATGGATTAAATGCTTTTGTGATTTCCGAAATGCTTTATTTGTGTACTGGTAATTGTTTTTACTTCAAAATTTCGTAAGTAATTCTTTTTAACTCCTTTGTGCATGATTCAAATTTTGTTGGTTTCTATTTTAAATGTACTTTAATCTAAAATTGGTTTGAGTGTTGTCTATGTTCCAGAAAATATTGCTAGTAGAATTACTTTCGGTTTTAGCATTATTTCTTGCACTAAAAATTGATTTAACTTGAAAATGCATAAGTATTTCTCTGTAACTCCAATTTGAGTGAACTCAAGCTTGATGGATTCCTCTGTTACTTTACTTTAATGTAGAAGAAGTTTTGAGTATGTGGCCTCTGAAAATCTTGTTTTGCGTATGATTTGTGCAGTACTTTCTTGACTTTGAAAAATCATTAGAAATTCATTCTAACTCCAAACGAAGTGAACCAATTTTTGTTGTTCTTAGAATGTCATGCTCTATCTACCATTAAATTTTCATGTTCACCAAATCTATGGAAATTTTCGCATGAACAGTAACCGAAAGTGATTTCTTTGACTTTCTTTCCCGGTAAAATTGTTTAGGCTATAACTTTTGTATGCATCATCCAAATCAAATGATTTTTGTTTCTAAATTCATTTAAAACCATGCTCTACCTTCTTTGTCAATTTCATGATTTTTGGATGATTTTGAATTTTTGAGTTTATTCGAGATTATTTGTTCTTATTGGTTCTTCTCGATTCTTTCGATAGGTTCCGATGAATTTGTTGAGTACGAGAGTGATCCTCTACAACAAGAGAGTTATCTCCAGCAAGGCAAGCAGTTCTTCCTTTGATGCATGTTGATCCTATTATGTTTCAAATGTATTATCTTGTTTGCATAGTGTATGTATGCATGCTATGTTGATGATTAATTTCTCATTTAGCGATAGTTAATCCGAATAGATGAATACTCTATAGATTAATGTTTCTCATTTCCACTAAGCCTAAGTTTTAGTCTTATGAATGATTTAGAGCTCAATGGATGAGCTCTAATCATTTATATATCTAGTATACGAGTTGTTGTCGCTTAGCAATATTAGAACGGTAGTCTGAGGATCATCGCTTCAGCGATGGTCATTACAAAGTCACTTTAAATATTTGAGTTAGAGTACTTATATATGTATTGTATTTGGAAAAAACTAAAACTGAAAACAAAATGTTTTGGACTTGGGCATATGGTTGATGGTGTGGTTATCGGGTGTGTGGTTGTATGCCTAAGTCAACAAGGACCGAACATCTTGGACACTGACCCAAGCACTTTTGCGTGCAACCACATGAGGGCGTATGGGAACCCTCTTGACTTAGTACTTTGGCATTTGTTAGCTCCGAGTCGCAAGAGGTTGTGTGCGTGTGTTGTGTATACAAAGGATTGTGTCTATGTGTGTGTTGGGTGTGAGGGAGTGGAATCCTGTCTAGGTTCTCCACACCGAGGGGCATTGTAGTTGTCTGGAGGCTTTACCCCTATAGGGTAGTTGACTTTCGGCTTTAAAATGACTCCGACACAATGTATGGGGTTTCCATTCCATACGGGTGGCTCGTAGTTAATGAATTATATTGGAAAACATCTCGTAGGACTTAGCTATGCTAGTATACCTAAGGAAGTGTGCTAACTAGCTTGGCAAAAGGAGCAGTCTAATATGTGGGTAAAGTTGTACACCCCTGCAGGGTTAAATCTATTCGAATAGCCACATTCTTGGTTATGAACACGCTTGGTTAGGTCTCTACAAGAGTTGGACTGGACATTTTGGATAAAACTTGAATTCAAGTCGTACGAATGGGTAATTCGTGCTATGTTGTGGTGGCTGTTGGGAAGTCACCTCCAAGATGTTAATTATGTTTATAATTGTTGCCTGACTATTATTTAAACAAATAAAAACAGATTTGTTAAATTGCCTTCAATCTATTACACTATTGCAAATGAAATATTGCTTTGTGCTGAAAATGAACCCTATAGCCTTCTTCTTTGATTCAGCTTGCATGTAGCTATGTATAGGCCTTCTATTCGTAAGTCTTCCGAGTACAATCTTTGTACTCAGTTGCATTGCTTAATTGTTGCAGAGGAGGTTGATCCCCAAGGGATCGACCATTGTGAGACCAACTTCGTGTAGGACGACTAGCTTGGCAGCCTAGTCAGTTACCTTGTGGGTAAGAGCAAACTGGTTGGCTTTTGTTTATTGCCATCTTATGCCTTTTTCTTCCGCTTCTACTATAGTTATTTACCTTGTCTTTTGGCCGGTCGGCCCCCTTTGCAATAACTCTATTATGTAGATCTCTTTTGTGATGTAAATTTGAAGACTTGATATTGTAACCTTGTATGGAGTGAAGGGCAACGAGTAGGCTACACTAGCGCAAATTAAAAAATTCTACCCGTAAACCAAGATCACTGCAGTTATAGATCATGGTCTTACCACTAGATGCGCAGTGCGTGTTGATGCAACACGTCGGGCGGTGTAGTCGTACTCGCTTGATGCAAGACGTCGGGCGAGTAGTCGTACTACTTCCTCGTCCTCGCCGTGGCGCCCCACGCATGCTCCTTTCTTGCGGTTCGTCCCAACGCCACGATGCAGCGCCTTCAAAGGTATCCACACGCACGGAGGAAGCGACGCGCGCGGACTACTAGATCCGCGCAGTTTACTAGGGCGTGGGACGGGTGGCGGCGGGGTTTGAGGATGTCACGAAAAACTCATCCTCCAACCGGGCGCCGCCTCCTTTTATAGACGTCCTTATAATGGGCTTCTACGAATAGAGGCCCATTAGGACTCAATGCCCAGTCTAATTCGGATCCAATCCGAATTAGGCTTCAGCCCCTTAAGTGTGTGACCCTATGGTTCACGTATGTTTAGACATGACGCAAGTACACATACTTGGTCAATAGTTGGTAGTGGCCTCTAGCAAGACGTGCCAACTCCTAAACGCACGTAAAGATCATATCGGACGAACCATCACAACGTTATGTACATGCCAATCCCTTTGCCTCACGATATTCGGTCGAGCTCCAAGCTGACCACTCTTTCTCGATCCTGTGATCCGGAATCCCTTACTAGGTTAACTCTTAACCTTAAGTAGCATGGCCATGCATTTCTGGATCCGATCACTCGAGGGGCCCAGAGATATCTCTCTCAGGTAGAGAGGGGCAAATCCCATCTCGATCGACCATGCCTCGCAAAGATGCTTCATGACAAACCCGAAGCTACCTTTATAACTACCGATTCGAGAGTAGCGTTTGATAGCCCCTAAGTAGGTCGATTCACATCTCAAGTACATGCAACAATCTCGTGTCTAAGGACAAGGCGTACACATTGTGTAGAGAGAACCATAAGAATAATTACTATGTCTCATGTTGGGTCGGTCCAACCCCATGTTCTAAACATGTGTCCACATTATTGGTTTGACATCTCCATGTCTATGACCTGTGAAACATGGTCATCAACCGATACATGTGCTAATCCATCATTCACGTGTGTCCTCACATGAACTCCGACTAGGGACAACTTTAGAATAACCATACAAGTAAAGAGTTTCACAAACAAGTCACATACTTGTTAATCAACACAAAGGTAATATTCAAGGAACATTTAATAAATCATGGATACAACAAAATATCATCATCAATATGATTGCCTCTAGGGCATATCTCCAACATGGAGTTGATGCATGATTTTGTGAGGTGTATGTGTACCGCTCCTAGGAGGTACATGTTACACCGATGTGCGGGATATTTGGTTTGTGATGCTAGAGTCAAGTGGATGGCTAAGTATTACGAGCTAAATACCCCGGGTTCTCATAGACGACTTCGGAGAACCAGATTTCAACACCGTTTCAGAACAAGAAATAATTGAGCAAGGCAAGATACATGCTTTGATCATATTTGATCCCATTATTTCAAATTATGTAAATTCTATTTAAATTATTATTGCATGCTTATTTATATTCAATTTAACTTAATCCCTATTTTAAAATTATAGTTATTCTTAATTCCTTTGTATGGCCAAACTTTGACATTAAATTAAACCTACCTTAACACCCTAGATGAAAATGTAGTTTATGCAATAGTATGAACTAGAATACTTTTGGAAAAATATATGCCTAGTCATGCTTAGATCAAAAATATTCAATTTGGGGGAATTTTAGCCAAAGTTTCAACTATGGATTTAAAAATGAGTCTATGACATTATTATGCCATAGAAATTTGCAATGATTTGAAAAGTGAAATAAATAAAAACTAGTTTAGACTTGGGCAAAATGGATAGTTGGGGGTGCAAGTTTATGCACGGGCTCTTCTCAGGAATGGTCGAGGCCCAGGTGTTACTTTTGGAAGTCGCCGAGTCAATTAAGGACCGGTCTGTGAGCTGCGGATTGCAAAACCCTTCTGTACTACCACAAGTTTGGAGTAGGACAAACCTAGCTAACTAATTTGCAACATTTCAATGTGGTTGTGCCATTCGGTTGTGTGGGTGTCAGAATGACCTACTTTTTATTATCCCACATGGCGCAAGAGGGGGCTTTCATTTGGCATAGAAACCTTACGACAGCAAAACTTTAGTGGGCATAACTACTTTGGGATGGCAAATTGTAAAGGCCTTGTGATAATCACTTAGCCACACACATACGGAAGTATATCAGACAAACATTATAAGTTGATTATGCTTTGTGGGTAAAGTTGTACAACCTCTGTAGAGTGTAAAACTATTTGAATAGCCATGTCCATGGTCATGGACATGTTGAGCAAAGCCTTTCACAGATTAGACAATGGTTTTATTTTAAAAATATTTTGACAAAAATGATTTTGGATAGTTTATCCAAATTGGGAAATTGGGCAAAAAGCCCTGGTGCAAGGGGCTTAGTCCTTCACCAAAAGTGCATCTTGCACTAACTTGATATTTAAAGTCAAATTCAATTTTAGATATAATTTAAATTGCTTTGAAACTTATTAAATGTATTTCAAATGTCAAAAATTGCTTTTGCACAAATAACCCTATAAACCTTCCTTTGATAATATCCATGCATGCATTAACTCTGTTGTAACATCCCTAAATCTAGGTTTGTATTTCAAATGTAGAAAAATATGATATTTTTAAAACTTTTGTTGCTTCTTGTGTCATTTGCATTCTCTGGTTGTGCATTTAATAGTTTGGTGATTTTAAAACTTAAAACATCCAAGTTGAAATACAAACCTAAGAGATAAATAAAACAAAGTGACATACAAGGTAATAAGTAAAAATCTAAACTTGTCATAAGTTTACTTAAAATCAAATGAGGCTTTGTTTCAAATATGTTTTAAGATCATCTTCACATCAAATAACAAAAATTACATGCAAGTTGAAATTTGAAAGATTTTTAGAGGAAAAATTAATGCATGGAAAGCCCTAGAAAATTTATGTAAGGTTATACTATAAGTCAGGAACCTCCATAAAAATTTCAGAATTTTTGAAGTTGCTTTGCTATGTCTAAAAATCCCTAAACCTTTCAGCCTTTTGCTTTTTAGCTTTAGTCAACCCTCGGTTTGACTTGGTCCGGCTCGACCCTTGGCCTAACCGGACTAGGCACCGACCCACCCTCACCTCTCTCCAGCTGACAGCTAGGCCCCACCGGCAGGCCATCTCCTCCACGTTACCCGCATGCACTTCGGTGTGTCTGTGCGCTCACTACACCGGCCGAACCTGTCACCTCACCGCCCATACCGCCTCCACCTCCGACACTCTGCTGCTTGCCTATATAGGCCACTGCGGCAGCCTCCTTCCCAATCTTCCTTTCCCCTCCCCTATTTCCATTTTGCTACCGAGCTGAAGGAGCCTCGAGAGCAACGCCGCACAGCCGCACAAGCCACCGCGCACCACCTCGTCTCCCCGCCGCTCCAGCGAGCTCCACCGCCAGCCAACCGCGTCACGACGCGCCACACGGCCCCTTGAGCATTAACCCTCAACTAATTGGAAGCCCCGTCCACTGGAGCGTCGAGTCGACCCCATCTTCACCATTTTCGGCCGTTTCTGCCGCTGACGCCTCTGTGCCCTATTCGATAAGCCCCAACCCAATTAAACCCGGTGGGAGCACCCCCCCCCCCTCAACTCCCTCTCGCTTTCCCCCACACCCACCGAGGCTCTCCCTCTCCTCAACCTCACCACCATGGCGCCCTCACCGTGCCAACATTGGGCTTGCGCTGCCGAACCATCTCGGTCCTTCTTCGTCGCCAGCAACCACACCAGTGGGTTCCTATGAGGACCCCGGTTTATTCGGATTGTAATGCTTAGTCTTCCATTGACCCTAGCATCACAAATCAAATAAACCAAGCCTCGAGATATGTATACTTCCCAGAAATACAGTATACACACCCCGTTACAAAATCATGCATCAATTCCATTCATTCACATAGAACCGATGCACAGCAACAAACTAGAAGTTATACATAATATAAAGTTATTACAAAAGAGGGGCCGACCGGCCAAATGTCATACAAATAACTAAGTAAACAGCAGAAGCAAAAGTGACATAAGATAGCGATAAACAAAAGCCAATTAGTGTGCCTTTAACCCACAAGGCAACCAACCGGACTGCCAAGCTAGTCGTAGATACTTCCACATCACATCTCACAAAAGTGAGGCCCTTGGGGCTCACCTTCTTCCTCTACAACAAATAACATTAAGCAAAGCAAATGAGTACAATAATATACTCGCAAGACTGACGTGTGGAGTAACAGACCTATACATATGCTACATGCAAGCTTATTTGAGTGGAGGTTGTATGTTTCATTTTCAGCATAAAGCAAACTTTATTTGCAATAATGTAGTACATTTAAAAGTAAGTTTACAATCTGTTTTTATGGTTTAAATAACAGCAAGAACAACATAATAACAATAGATAGATCGCAACAACATCCTGGAAGTGACTAACCCCAAAGTCACCACAACAATAGCATGAATTACCCATTCATACCACCCATGTCAAGTTTTAAGTTTTTAAAAGGTTCTAGTCTAGTTCTTGCACGACCTTACCAAGCAATGTACATAACCTAGGACGAGGCTATTCAAATAGTTTTAACCCTGCAGGAGTGTACCAATGTACCCACACGCCAGACCGCCTTTTTGCCACATGATGAAGCACACTACTTTAGGTATGCCGGCACAGCTAAGTCCTACGAGATATTTTCAATGAATGATGCTAATTAAGAGTCGCAACAACCCGAAGGGTAGGGTGCACCGGCCCCGCCGAAGCAACTACGGGTGTTCTTCCCCTTATAAAAATAGTTTTAACCACCTACGACCCCGAATTAACACCTCCCAAAGTACTTAGTCAAGAGAGGTCCCATATCCCCCTCGTGTGGTTAGCACGCAATAAGCGCTTGGCTTAGTGACACAAGTAACTCGGTCCTTGGGGACTTAGGCACCATTCCAACCACACCCAACAGATCACGCCAACATCCATTGTGCCCAAGTCATGAAACAATTTTTATTTTCAGTTTTTGACTTATGAATTAACAAAACACAAGTACTGGACATAATGGAGATATAAATACATTTTTGTGATCAAAACTATCGACTAAGTCGATGATCGCCCAATGCTACCGATAGCTAAGTATGTCTAAGCAGTTTAACTCGTATCTACTAAGTGACAAGAGATCATCCAACGAAATCTAATCATAGCAAATAACCTAGGCTCAGGTAGTAGAGTAATATCATTTACCTACAGATTATGCAACTAAAGGATCCACTAATCAAACCATAATTTAACAACAAAATAGCAATGCATACATACAAGTTGCAAACAATATATTAGACTTGAAAATAATGGGATTAATATGATCAAACTACTTGCCTTGCTGGATTTGCTTAGGTTGCTGCAGTGGCACACTCTCGCTATCAACACACTCGTCGGCACCTAACGAAAAGCGAAAAGAACCGATAAGAACGAAGAAAAACCGAAAAGACTCAAAAACCAACTTTCTCTGAATGCTCTGAAAATTTTACAACAGTAATAGCATGATTTATAATGAATTTATCAACAAGAACCAATTTATTTGGATTCTTAATGCAAAAGTTATGATCAAAACAATTCTGCTCAGCTTGAAAAATGCAATCTGTTACTGTTCATCATAATTAAATTGTTTGGCATAAATTTCTAGAAAGGTTGTGCAGCTTAAATTTGTATGGTAAATCAAGCACCTCATAATATGAACAACCCAATTGGATTCACCTCATTTGGAGCTAGGATGCAACTTTTATGAATTTCCAAAGACATGAAAAAGAGCACAAGTTAATTGTATTTGCAATTCTTTTAAAAATAGTAACATGCCTAAAACCAATTTTAACAGCAATTTAATTAATATAGGAAGCCAACAAAATTAGATTCACTCAAAAAGGAGCTACAGAGAATTAGTTATGCATTTTACAAGTTACATGCAATTTTTAGAGCAACATTTAAAGTCTATTTCTAAACCAATTTACCAACCCATATTCTTGAGCCGAACTAAGCTTGAAACCATTTTTAGATTAAAGCTCAGCTCAAACCAGAGCTAACACAATTTGACTCAACTCAATTGGATTTAAAATGAAATAGTTATACATTTTTGAAATTTATTACCTTTTTTAGTTCACAAATAAACCTCTCGGGAAAGTCCCTAAATCCATATCGACGTGGAAGCACCTGGGCCGTTGATCTTGCATCGGACGGCCCAAGCCAACTGGACAACGTGCGTGCGCCCACGCGGAATCCAACGAATGCAGACCGTTGATCTTGGATCCAACAGTCCAGGTTGAATCGCGCGCGGCGCGTTTGAACTCACGCACGCGAGAGGGGGCAGCAGCTGTGGACCATCGATTGCGAGATGGACGGCTTACAATCAACGCTACACAGTGCATACGCAAAACCCACATGAATCCCCGTCGCAGATCAAGAAATGGACGGCCCGAAGCGATCGAAAAAGAATGGCGCTCCCGTGATCTAAGCCGTAGATCAAACGATGGACGGCTCACGTCGAGCCACGTCACGTACGCGCACGCACTGTGCTGGCGCGTCCGACAACGTGACCGATGACTTCACCGGCGAATCGCCAGTGACCTAAGGCACGACGACGTGATCTAAAGCCAGCTATGGGTGCGCAATAGCAATGCGAACCCATTGGTACCACTCACACCATAGGTAGTGGCCCTGAACGGCGGCGAGTCGGCGAGGAGCGGAGGTGAAAAGCACGGTGACGACGACAATAGCAAAGGAGCTCCGCAGCGGTTCTGAGAAGCGGTGCCTGAGCATCTAGTGACTACGGCAAAGCTACCTGAGGGTCGCGGAGGAGCGGAGAAGGTCGGAGCAGCTCCGGCGACGTTGAAGCTGGCCGGCGCAGAGGGCGACGACGCGGAGAAGAGGGCCTGTGCAAAATGAGAAGGACCGCGTCATCGAGACAGCTCCAATACAGCTCCAGGATGGTTCCAGAGCAAGCAATTGGGGAATGGGGCACTCACCGGTGCTGGAGACGAAGAGGGGTGATTTCGGCTGAAAAGGGGAAAAACTCGATTCAAGCCACACCTGTAAAGGCCAGCCAAAATTGAGTTAGGGGATATGTTCTACATGAAGAGGGGCGCGAAGTGACGCGAGTGGATTTGCAATTGAATCCCTAGAGCGTCGGCGACGACGAAGGAGCTCCATGGCCGACAATGGCGATTGGGCTATTTTGGTGTTCGAGCTCACACAAGCCGAGAGGGAGCTAGGTGAGGGTGCAAGGATGCTAAAGGGAGGCAGAGGAAGAGCCTAGGGGTTTCTTATAGCAGGAGAGCAACGGAGGGAGTGGGCGCATGCTCAAGAGTGCTCCACGGTCCACCGCAGCGCACAGTCGCTCTGAGCAACGGGAGCAGGTGAGAATGGCGACGTTGAGGGAGGGAGCACGTTGTGCATTTAATGCTATGACCTGTTGGCAAGGACGCGGAGGGGACGCGACGCTGCACTGCTCACGCTAGCTCTGGCCATGGCGACCGCGCGTGCGCGAGCGAGCAACCGAGGAAGGAGACGACGCGGCCAGCGTCCGATTTTGATCCAACGGCTGATAAGCGCCCGGGCAAATGCGACTTGAGTCCAATAGTGCGCGAGTGGGTTGAGCCTAACCAACAGGTGTGGCGTAATGACGACGGTTGGATCGCGATCCAACGCTTCGCGCGAGATCTTGGGCGCACAGCTCCGCGCGAACGTGGGCGGTGAGATGGAGATCCAATGGTTGGAAATGAATGTGCCAAAGCGGCCCGGTCGGTACAGCTAGTTGGTTGGGCTGAGTCAAGTCGGGGTTGGCTCGGGCCTGAGGAACAGTGCACCAGAATTGAAATTAGAATTTTGGAGCTGAGATTGGAGGAATTATTAGAGATAGCAATTCACCTCCAAAAATTATGAAATTTTAACTGGAGGTTGCTGACTCTAGAATTAACCTTACATACAATTTCCAGGGATTTTCATGCACTGCATTTTTCTCAAGAAATTCCAGAAGGTTTGTTCTAGGGTTTGACCAAATTTCAAACTGGTTTGACTTGCCTCCAAAAATTATCAAATAATTTCTAAAAATTATGAAATAATTCAGAGGTGTCACAAAGCATCCCTAGAACCAAGGAAAAACATTTCCAGGGGTTTGACACAAGATTTTCACCAAGGAGGTTTTTGACTTTAGTCAATTAGGGATTTTTGTTTTTGATTTCCCGCAATTCCTTTACAAAAATTATAGAATTGTTCAAAAACTTCAATATGCAAGAAAAGTTTTAAGTTCTACTCATTTTCTTACATTTGAAACACAAACCCTGGTTAGGTTGAATTTGGGATGTTACAGTTCCTCACACCCGGTCGACCCACCGTGTGCACGCTAACCCCCTTCCTCTCCCACTCTAACGCCGTCACCCCATCTTCCACCTCCATGGCCGGTCAAAATGATAATAACTTAATAAATTAAGTAATTAGTAAATATTGTAAGATGGTTAACCTAAGTAATTAGATGTTAACTAAAAACAACCAAGTCAGCTGTGATCATTTCTAGTATGAATACAGAGTTGAATCATATTGAAATGAGAATCATCATAAGGTTAGTAGATTAATATAAATCAAAGTGTTAATATGTAAAGATATTAACTGATCATCTTTAATACTCAGTTAGGAAGTCAGCATGGGGAGTTTTGATTAAACGAAACACTTTGGTTAGTAATTAGTAGACTATATCCATTAGGTTTTGGGTTCAACTGTATAAGTCTTAGTTAAATACTTCCTTAATGTCTAGGGTTAGCTCAATCTGCGTATAAAAAGTATTCAATATGATTTAAAATTCTAAAATGATTTATTTGTACACTGTTATAGTATATTCTTGTATTCAGGATTGCCCCAATGAGTAGTAAACCCTAATTTTATCTCTCTTCCAGCAGCATCTGTTTAGGGCATAGCATCTGTTTAGGGTATAACTTCCACATACAAACTCCACATCAAATAAATTTTTGTTTCTAAATTCATCTAGAATCACCCTCTACCTGCTGTGTAATTTTCTTACGATTTGGATGATTTTTAATTTTGGTTATTTTCGATGTTATTTGTTCTTCTCATTCATTCGATAGATTATCGAGATTTGATTGCCTACGAGAGTGATCCTCAGTAGCACTTGGACGATCTTCAGCAAGGCAAGCGCCCCGTAATCATATTGATTATACTATTTTAGTACAATTATCTTGTTTTGCAACTCTATGTATGCATGTTCTAATTGATGATTAATTTCTCGTTAGAGGTAGTTAATCCTAGTAGTTGCATGAGCTATAGGTAAATGTTATCCATTGCCACTGAACTTAGGTTAATATTCCTGCTGATGAATTAGCACTTGGTGGATGAGTTATGGTCATAATATACTGTATCCGAGTCAATACGCTTAGCAATGCTTAGAACTGTAGAATGGGGATCATTGCTTCGGCGATGGTCACTATATCATCACTATAATTACTTAGGTCAGGGTACTCATGTAGTATTGTAATTGTAAAACTAAAAAAAAAAAAAAATGTTTGGACTTGGGCACATGGTTGTCGGGAACCAAAAATGCAATTCTGGACCCTCTGTGTCTTCTACACTAGTCCAGGATCACGCTAGTGCATACAGTGTCAATATAGATGAATATTGATCCACACAATTTGATTAATAGCATAATTGATTAATTTGAATAACAAATAAAGGTTTTGATCTTATAGTCGGGTTTACATTAATTAAGCCTCATAGGGCCAACAATAAATAAATAAGCAGTAGAACAAAATAAACTCCAATGGAATCCCATCAATTCGCCATAGGCAATCGACCGGGATCAATGACCTAACGATCAGCACCTTCGTAGTACACCTCCTCGAAAGCAGGCGATGACTCCTCCACTTCTGTTGATTTGATTTTAGCAAGTATGAGTACACAACTGTACTCGCGAGACATCATAGAATGCAATGTACAGATGCAGGCTTATTCCGAAGGAAATGGCTCCTGTGGTTCTTTTGTAGAAATGCAACATTTGCAATTGAATACAGTAATAGATTGAAATGTAACTTAAAGCAAATAAACAATAATAATTTAACAGTTGTTTTTACAAAGGACACAAAGCTAATCAGTTTAATTCACATAGCCATATGACTTAGATCATACAGCTGTCTCTTCCCAAAGGTTTTACGAAAATCTAACTGTAACATCCCCAATTTCAACTTGTGTTGTAAGTGTAAGAAAATGAGTAGAAATTAAAACTTTTTCTTACATCATGTGTTCCTATGTGTGCTAAACAATTATTTCTCCAGAATATGGGAATACTAAGTCACAAGTCTGTTGATCAACTCCTGGGGAATATTTTTCCTATGATCATGGGTTGGTATGTGATCCCTCTGAAAAATTTTACAATTTTTAGAGTTGAATTGATACCTAAATTAATTTCCCAAAGTTTCAGATCTAAAATCTAAACCTCTTCGGGTCTTCACTGCTCTCTGCGCGATCTGAGCTCTGCTCGAGCCACCGGCTCGGTCCAACCACCTAGCGCCGTCCCGAGCCCGTCTCGGTGTGCGGGCATTCTTAGCCCTCTGATCCGCATTCAACCATCACGACCTCCCCTGCCCCTTGCAAACTTTCGGAGGTCCCCGTGCACCTCAGCCGTTGGATCCTAGTCCTACGGTTTAGATCTTTGGGAGGTCCCCAAAAGACCTCCTCTGGTCCTTGTAAGAGACCTCCCCACTCCACGACCTCCTCAGGTTCTTTTACAAAGACAACCCTCGAGGGCCTCCCCCAGGACCTCCTTTGCACCTTTTGCAAAGACCACCCTGGGCGACCTCCTCAGCCCTCCACGACCACCCCTAGCGCTTGGGTGATCGTGGGCCATCTCTCTGAGATCTGTGGCTCGCACCTCCCTAGTGTTAGGACCTCTAATCTGGGCTCAAGATCCGAGCCCTTGGATTTCAATCCATCAGCTCACGACCTCCCTAGTGGGGCTCGGTGCGGATTTTTAGCCGTTGAGCTCCTTGACCTGGTCCTCTCACTGTCGGGTGGGCATGGGCGTTATCAAATTTTGTGCATGGCAGTGGAGAGCAGTGCCTTGTCAACTTTTGGGCTGACAAACGGCTATGTGCTGCCAACATTAAATGTCCGGCAAAGACCTTTGCTCAAAAGTCTCCCTGACAACCTACTCCCATCAGTTCGTGTACTTGGGCTCAGTGCACCGGCTGACTTTGCCATCCTTCCCACCGGCTATATTTGAAGCTCAAGCTTCCTCTCATAGTTCCTTTAGTCACTCTCTTGCACCCTAGTTTCTTTCTCTGCTCTTGAGCTCAAGTCACCCGAAAACCTCTGCCACCATTGCTCGACCTTGGAGCTCTCCGTCGGCCTCCGAGCTCCAGTGGTTCATTATTGTAGTTGTGGCAGTCATCTTGTTCCCTTGGTCACCTCAAGCCTCCCTAACTCGCTTTGTTTGACCTTCACAGAGGGTGACAAGGAGGGAGCTTGCTGTTCGTGGCCGGGAGCTTCGTCTTCTTCATCTCCGCGACCTCCACCGTCACCGAGCTACGCGACCACTCCCGCCTCCTTCAATCCGGTGAGTACTTGATTCCAAAAACCCGATCCCATTAGACCTCTTCGGTTTTCGTTTTAGCCGCATTGGTCCCCGGCGGTTATCTCCTTAGCGCCGGTTGGTGGTGCTTTCGGTGTAGCTTTTGGCACCCTTAGGTTCTCCGTCCTATTTGGAGCTCATTCGTGCCTTTGGTTTCCGCCGACGAGGTCCACGTCGCCGGCGGCAAGCCGCTGTGCACGCTCGGGTTTTGTCAGTTCAAAACCTCCCGTTTTCGTCATATTCTTAGGACCACTTTAATGCTCAAATCATTGCTCATCATTGTTGCATTAATTGTGTCCTAACTTGTTCCGTGGAGTCATCATCGTGCAGGCGGGGCCTTAGTCATTAAGTGTTCCTTTTAGATTCATTTATTGTCAATTATTCGATGCATTAAATCGCCTTAGCCGCCATCGTGGAGGTCCTGCACCATTAAAACCACTCTAGGACCTCCTCGGGCTAATCTTAGCTGTTCACGACCTCTCCAAGTTCAGATCCGGGCCTTAGGATCTTTTCCAAAAATCCTAAGTCTCTGGACCTCCCACCATATAGAATCTCGGCCGTTAAAGACCTCCGTAGGTTAAATCCCACCGCTAGGATCACCCTCCTCCTTGGGGTCCTCTTTGCAAAAGACCTCCTTGAGGTCCTCTCAGGCGAAGAGGTCACCCCTGGCCGCTTTTGTCAAAACCGCCCTCTCGGACCTCCTTGGGGTCCTCTTTGCAAAAGTCCTTCCTTAGTCGTTTTCTAAAACCACCCTGAGCCACCCCACCAAGGTCCTCTTTGCAAAAGACCACCCCTGGTCTTTTGTAAAGAAAACCTTCAAAACCATCCCGGTCCTCTTTACAAAAGACCATCCCTTGGTCTCTTTGTAAAGAGAACCTCGAGACCTCCTCGTCTTGGTCTTAACCATGAGGACCTCCCGCCTAGATCCGGACCGCCAGACCTCTCCTATGGAGATCCGAGCCATCCGATCTCTCTCTGTTAAAGCACCGTGTTGGAGGACCTCCCGAGGACATCTCGACCGTTAGGACCTCCTCGGTGAGATCCTAACCGCCAAGACCTCCCGCCGTTAAGCTCACCGCTTAGATCCTCTCCTCCGATCGGATCTAGACCGTTAAGACCTCCTCGGAAATCTTAACCGTCCGCACCTTCCCTTAGCGAGTTAGCCGTAGGACCTCCTCGTGGAGCTCGGGCCGCCGATCCGGTCGATGGCCACGACCTCCCTAGTCGAGGAGCTCCTTCGCGTGTCTTTGTGCATCCGATGGTCTGAGCCGTTGGATTCAATATCAACGGTTAAGACCTCTCTAGGCGCGGCAAGGTCTTTGCGCCCGTGAGCTCGTGCGGTTTTAGCATTCGAGATTGTGAGCCGTGCGATCTTTGATCAACGGCCCACGACCTCCCCAGTTTTTGTTGGTTTTCCAGATTTAGTCCCGAGAGCTTTTAATTGCACATATTAATTGGTTTAAACTTCAAAATTTCATATCTTTTTCTCTGCAGCTCCAAATTTAACAAACTAAAGTTCTATAACTGCATCTGTTAAAGTACTTTAGCTTAGTATAGGTTTTGCAGTAGTCTTTAATACTGAAATTAATCATGTCTTAGATTTAAAACTTAGAAAAATCATAACTAAATCATTTTAACTCCAAATGACCTGAAATTTTATATGGGTTACCACTATACCAGTAGGTAGCTACCATAAAAGTTTCAGCTTCAAAATCTTTCTAGAAAATATTTTTGCTACAGTGCTAATTATGGCCGAAATTAGGTTTTTAGAGAATATCTTTTGCACCACAAATCCAAATTAAGTTTTTCCAGTTTCTATGTCTAGGTATGTTCGTATTTTACCTTGTGTATAAATTTCGTCACATTTGGATAATTTTTGCTTGCTCTTTTGTTTAAGTGTTGCTCGTCTTATTGGTTGTTTTCGCTCTTTCGCTTAGGATTCGATATTTGCGGTAATCCCAGAACGACCCTCCAAACAAATTGAGCAACGACAAGCGTGCAAGCGATTTGATCATTTCCCATTGATCCCATTACTTTTAAAGTCTAATATTTTGTTTAACTTCTATGTATGCATTGCTATTTTGTTGTTAAATTGATTAGTTAATCCTCTAGTTGCATAATCTGTAGGTAAATAATTATCCTCTACTACCTGAGCCTAGGTTATTTGCTGTGATTAGAGTTCGTTGGATGAGCTCTTGTCACTTAGTAGATTTCGAATAAATATTGCTTAGCCATGCCTAGTATCGGTAGTATTGGGCGATCATCGACTTAGTCGGTGATCTTGATCACACAACTACTTATACTACTCCATTATGTCCAACCCTTGTGTTTTATTGATTTACAAATCAAAACTGAAAACAAAACTATATCTTGACTTGGGCACAATGGTATGTTGATGTGATCGGTTGGGTGTGTGGAATGGTGCCTAAGTCCCTAAGGACCGAGTTACTTGTGCCATTGATCCAAGCAATTATTGCGTGCTAACCACACGAGGGGGATATGGAACCTCTCTTGACTAAGTACTTTGGGAGGTGTTAATTATGAGCTGGTCGGTGGGTGTGTTCCTGTGTGTGTGTGTTTGTGGTGTTGGAGGAGCATTAGCGGACCGGTTAGGCTGTTTAATGTGTCTTTCTCCGTGGGTTGCGGCTCTTAATTAGCATCGTCCATTGGAAAGCGTCTTGTTATGACTTAGCCATGCCTCGCATACCAAAGGAAGTGTGCTAACCGTGGCGGTGGAAAGGCGGTCTATCGTGTGGGTACATTGGTACACCCCGCAGGTTAAAACTATTCGAATAGCCTCGTCCTAGGTTATGGACACGCTTGGTTATTTCCCACAAGAACTAGACTACAACCTTTTAAAACTTAAACTTGACATGGGTGGTATGAAGGGTACTTCATGCTATTGTTGTGGTGACTATGGGTTAGTCACTTCTAGGTTGGTGTTGTTCTCTATCTATGTTATTATTGTCTCTCTTTGATTGAACAATAAAAGTTAATTGCAAACTTGCTTTGAATCTATTACCGTATTGCAAATGAAAACTTGCTTTATCTTGAAAATATATCCAAAGCCTCATCCACTTAAATAAAGCTTGCATGTAGTTAATTATAGTTCATTATCTCACACGTCGAGTCTTGCAGTACAAAAACAAGTTTTGTACTCATCCGCTTGCTTAATATTAATTGTTGCAGAGGAAGAAGGTGAGCCCCAAGGGCCTCACTTTTGTGAGTCGTGTTGCGCGCTTGCTTGGGACGTTTAGCTTGGCGGTCCGGTTGGTTGCCTTGTGGGTAAAGGCACACCGATTGGCTTTTGTTTATCGCCATCTTATGGCCATTTTGCTTCATTGTGTATTTACTTATCTTTATGAATTTTGGCCGTCGGCCTCTCTTTGTAATAACTCTCTTATATTATCTATGTCTTTCGATTGTTGCTTTTGCTTCGGCTCTATGTGTATGAATGGAATTGATGCATGATTTTGTAACGGTGTGTATATGCATTTGGAAGTATACATATCTCGAGGCTGGGTTTATTTGATTTGTACTGTTAGGACCAAGTGGATGGTTAAACAGTACAAGCCGAATAAACCGGGGTCCTCACACTAACCCTCGTGTGAAATCCGCGAGCATGTCTATGATTGCAAACTTGGCGATTTGAATAGATTGTTTAACACTCTGTAGAGGTTGTACACTTTACCCATACGATATAACCAGTGTAGCTAGCACAAGTCATAACAAAACTTTTCTGAAACTTCATCTCAAACATTGTACACTCCCAGTGTGTTTTACTGCCGGTCTAACCCACACAGAAAGTTAGCCTAACACGCACCGTTGGACAGGGAAGCGACGAATCGACCCGCGATGTAACTACCTGGCAGTTCACACCTCTATCCCATCACATAGCCTAACCTACTACCAAAGTAGTCAATGCCAAGAATCCATAACTTACTAAGTTAGGCCCATCCCATCGGACATCTGGTTCTACAGTTCTTAATTGACCATGGCAAGACTTCCAATTTGTAACTATGATACACAGATTATTATTCCTATTCACATAGTTCCACCATATCACACGGTATCCACCACTTTCCTCAGTCTAAATCCTTTCTCACCCTGTTGGTTAAGTGCAACAGTTCCACCATATCACACGGTATCCACTACTTTCCTCAGTCTAAATCCTTTCTCACCCTGTTGGTTAAGTGCAACACATGCTATTACAAAGTAATAACACACATCACATAGTTTTATCACAAAGTTCCATATTCACTTAGTCAAATTTATATTTGCAATTCACATGGAATGATGACTCGTTGCATGGCTAAGCAATCTAATCATATCTAACCAACCCACGTTGGTGCAATGATAATACCAACAAAATCATGAATCAATCTAGGGGGACAAAAGATCATGACATAACAATAAGCAAGGTGGATATAACAATTTGGATTAATAATTAAACCCAAAAGCATTTAAATAAATATTTAAAGTATATGCAATAATTTGAATCCATATAATTTTGAGAACTGGGTTCAATATGATCGGAGGTATTACTTGCCTTGGAAAAGATCTTGGTACTGGTCTTGGTCTTGAGGCATTCCTTCTTCTTCAAAATCTCCTGAAATATCAACGTCTACTCACAAACTAAGCAAATAAACAAAAATAATTAAAACAAAGAAGAAAATCAACTCCAAAAATTAAATTAAAATATCAAATAAATAGATCTCGAATTTAGATGAATTTAGAAATTTTAATGGGCTCAATCGGAGTTCGAATGAAGAAGATATGGCCTTTGGAATTTTCAATCTAAAGAAAAAAAAAGGATATATCAAAATTTCTGGATTTATTTTCCTACTGAAAAATTAATTTATGACACCAGCATGATGTCAGCCCTGGGACTTTCGGAATTAAAAGAAATCTGAGGAAATGCCGACATGTGGGACCCACATGTTAGTGGCTCAATGTATGTGGACTGGATGTACGGCTTTTTGGATCTGAGGTTTGGTTGATTGAGTTGTGACTCGCCACGCCAGCATCGACGTGGACCAATCAGGATCTGACATGCAAGCGATAGCTACTGACCGAGATGCTGACTTGGACGCACACGCTGACGAGGCGCTGACTCGTCGAATACATGAGCGACACATCAGCATAGAAGGTGACGTGGGCGTTGAAGTAGCCCGCCACGTCACTTGGCCGATGTCAAGGTGTTCAGGACTGCCCGACAACGGCGAACGGTGATGTGACACCGGTGACGGATGCACGCAAAAGATAGAGCTCGCTATTATGCACCTGTTGGTACCAAGCTTGCCTCGCGAGGATAACTACGGCGGTCTGAATTGTTGTCGAAGCAGAGAACAACGATTGGTGGTTGTCGGCGTTGGGTTCCCGTGGGTGATTGGTGGCAGGGACAGTTGCTGGAGAGGGCCCATGTGACGGCGAACCCGGTGGCACAGACCACGTCGATGAGGCGTCAACAACGGCGGCTAGATTTGAAGAAAAGAGTGGCGACAGCAGAACCCTAAAACTTCAATCGCGGTGGCTCTCGAGCTCTAGGGGTAAGATGGCTTAGGGTTTTGAGATCAGCGGACGAGGGCGAACCATAGGGTCCTTTTTATACCCCAGGGGCGAGTGCAGATAAGGAATCCCCAAATCGGGATGAACTTGGACTCCGCCGATTTTAGAGATAGGATTCACTTCGGGCCCGATTGGAAGTAGATACGGGTGTGGAAAACCAGGAGATAAGATTTGGCAACCAAAATCGAGAGGTTTTAGATAGAGGGGACCCGTTGTCACATGAGCTCGAAGATGCGACAATGGCGGACAAGGCGCACAACTCCGCGAGGAAGAAGGCGCGGTGGAGACGAAGACCTGACATGTGGGCCCCACGTGTTCGCGGAATGGAGCGACGCGGCTAAGCGGGCTGGCGCGCAGAGAGGCAAGCCGAGTGGGTTGGGCTGAGAATCAAAGGATATGGCCCGAAGGAGAATAGGAATGGGTCGAATGGATTTGGTTTCGGCCCACGGAGGTTTTCTAAGATTTTAATACATTTTCTAATTTAGAAAATACTGAAAATTCAAATAAGCAATATAAATTAGCAAATAAACTCAGAAAAATTATAGAAAAATCCAAAAAATATATCCAAACACATAGAACCCAAATAAAATAGTTTTGTTAATTTTCATGTTGGAATTATTCATATTAAATTGTTATGATACTAAAAGTCCATATTAAGCTTGTTATAAAATTCAAATAAAACCAAAGGGTGAATTTTCTCCCTACTAACTATACAAAAGAGTTTTTCAAACTTCAGAAATTTGGGATGTTACAATGGTTGATGGTGTGCTTATCGGGTGTGTGGTTGGTGCCCAAGTCAACAAGGACTAGACATCTTGTGTCACTAATCCAGGCATTATTGCGTGCAGCCACAAGAGGAACATATGGGACCCCTCTTGACTTACTACTTTGTCATGTGTTAAATCTGAGCCACAGGCTATAATGTTAGGGAGAAAATATTATGTTATTAATGGAAATGTGCGGGCTGGGTCCCTTTTAGTTCCCTCGCCTGAGGAGCATCGGTAGTTTTCTAAGGCTGATAACTCTGACACAACGTATGAGTCCTCCGTGGGAGCCCCATCTGCACACAAAAGGGCGGTTCACGGAGGGTTTCACCCATAGGGCGACTCTTAGTTAATATATTTTATTGGAAACTGTCTCGTAGGACTTAGCTCTGCGGGCATACCTAAGGAAGTGTGCTATATAGCTTAGCAAAGGAGCGGTCTGATGTGTGGGTAAAGTTGTACACCCCTACAGGGTATAATCTATTCAAATAGCCGTGTTCTTGGTTATGAACACGCTTGGTTAGGTCGTGCAAGAGTTAGACTCAAACTTTTTCATAAAACTTGACATCGGGTGGTACGAATGGATAATTCGTGCTATTGTTGTGGTGGCTGTGGGCAGCCACTTCCAGGTTGTTGTTTATGTCTCTAATTATCATCTCGTTGTTATTTAATCAAATAAAAATAGATTTGCTAAATTGCCTTATAATCTATTACTCTATTGCAAATAAAATGCCTTTATGCTAAAAATTGCCTAGTGTAGTAACTTTTCTTTTATACATGAATGCATATATCTATTTTGTTGTTTGTAAGTCTTGCGAGTACAACTTTGTAATCAGCTGCATTTGTCTATGCTGCAGAGCAGGTTGACCCCAAGGGGTGAGCCAGTGTGAGAACGACTTCAATGTTGACGACTAGCTCGGAGTTTTCGGTCGGTTGCCTTGTGGGTAAGGGCAGTCGGTTGGCTTTATTTTGCTGCCATCTTATGGCTTGTTCTTCCGCTGCAAACTTGATATTTTATTATGATACTTGGACGGTCGGCCCCTTTTGATGTAATCTGAACTCGTATGATTATCGTGTTGTAAATTAAAGACTCGGTATTATAATACTGGTGTATGGAATTGATACTATGTTTTGTGAGGGGGTATGTGTACCGTAGTTCTGGGAGGTACATAATATCCCGAGAGTGGGGAAATTTAATTTGGAATGTTAGGACCAATTGGAAGGTTAAGTATTTCGAGTTAAACCGCCCAGTGGCTCTCACATCTGTTATGGGTGTAACTTGCGGAGTACATTTTTGTACTCACCCTTGCTTAATAAAATGTTGTTCAGAGGAGAAAGACTTCACTACCGGTGTGGATCTCATTGACTAGGTCACTAGCCCAGTCGATTGCCTATGGCAGATTAGCTGGGCTCTACTACTTCTTCGTCTTTCGTTGTGTTCTTTATTGTTGGCTTGTAAGCCTTTCTTGTAATAAACTATGATTAATATTAAAAAAAATTGTGCGAATTATGAATGTTACCATATTTATTTACTATGTACCCTAGCTATTGTTCCAGGGACTAGTGCTGAATACACAGCGGATCTGGGGGTGTTACTCCTGGGTTCGACAGAGATGGTATCAGAGTCATATCGACTGTAAGTCGTGACCTAGTTAGAATGTCCGTTAGTTGACAAACTTCAAAACTTATTTTACATAACAAGAAAAATAAATGGTTCTCTCCTCATCTTTGGTCATGTATCTATCCTTACCATCCTCATGGTATTCTTTCTTACCCTATTCTTCCTACACCATTTTATAATGTTAAATGGATCCTCTTTCCTTTGTAAATTTCCATAGATGGTCAACACGACTCTTACCATTACATTCAAGACCACAAGATATGAAGTCATCAAGTGAGCATCGTCCTGCAAAATTCATCTAAGACCATGAGTAGAAGTTGTGATGTCAGCTAAGCCATATAGTCTAAGTTGCCAAGGCTCATTCTATGTATTGAGTCATTTCACCAGCTTATGAGTATCGATCGAGTAGAACGTTGTATTGTTTCTTAACTTGGATGGTATATTTTCTTTTCGTACATCGTACATAGATATTTTTAATCATATGTGCAATATTTGCTTAAGAGGGTAGACTTCTCTCCCCATAGCTTTCTCTCTCATCCTTTGCTCTCCCCTCTTCTCTATCAACCCTCTAGACAACTCAACCCTGTCGATGCACATTGATACTTCAAAATTTTGAACAACTCAAGACCCTTGAACATGAAACCAACTTGAAGATAGATTCTCCCTATCTCTCAATTCATTTAACATATGTCTGTCTTCTCTCCCTAGCCTCTCCGAATCTATTTTCTGCTTGCTTGTTTTCAGAGGGCATGACTAGCAATTCCTGAGGCTAGCCGAAAATTAAAAAAAAATAGTTAGGTATAAAGAACTATCACAGACAGTTTTATTGTTAAACCGTCTGTGAAGGGCTAGTATCATAGATGGTTTCTACCAACAACCGTCTGTGATACGTAGAATATCACAGACGGATCTATTTACATATCACAAATGGTTGTTGGTGGAAACCGTTTGTGATACTAGCCCTTCACAGACGGTTTCAACAAAAAATCGTCTCTGTTGTGCTTTATCACAGATGGTTTATGAACCGTCTATGATAACCGCCTCTTATCACAGACATATAAATTTAGACGGTTCAAAAACTGTCTGTGATGACAGTTTTGAACCGTCTATGATTACCTTTTGTGTAGTAGTGAACATCCCAAAGTTCCGTTACCAAAAATAAAGTTAATAAAGTTATTGTTTTATTGGTTTTTCTAAAATTTAAAACAGTTTTCTTGATTTTCTTGAATTCCAAAGTTTTAAAAAAAGTTAAAAATGAAAATTTATTGAGTTTTCTGGGATTTTCTTAGATTTAAAGTAAAAAAGGAAAATTTAATTAATTTCTAGATTTTTTTAGATTTTAAAAATGTTTTTCCTATTTCCTAGAATTAAAAATAATTTATGTGAAAAAAATAAAAGCCAATTTTAAGCTGTAAATAATTTTATTAAGTTTAAAATAATTCTAGGAATTTATGTGAATTTTTCTAGAATTTGTGAACTCTATTTGGTATTTTCTAAAAGCCTTTTGGATTTCTTGCAATTTCCATAATTTGGAAAGTATTAAAAATCTGGATTTCTCCTTTGGGCCGAATCTTCCTTCCCTAGCCCATTTCCTCTTTCCATACCGGCTCAATCGCCACCAGCCCACCTCCCCTCCTTCCTCTCCCTCACACCCGTGGCCTACCCGTCAACCGCTTACCCCTACCCTCTTTCTTTCTCCTCTACCCTTCTTATTCTGTAACACCCCAGCTCGACATGAGTCTGGAATGCTACTAAACAAACCCTAATAATTCTAATCAAGGCAATTTTAGTAAATCTCAGCCGAACCTCCCTTGTAAAGTTAATTACACGGAGGTTCTAACATACAGATAATACATGTATTAACTAAACTATCATCTAGAGACATCAAGAGATAAACAAAGACATGTTAAGTGTCTAACATAACTAGAGAGGTATGAAGTTCCATTACTCATCATTATTACATTTAATCCATTACATAAGACAAAACATAATAATCTAAAATCAACCACGTTCTGAAGATCATTCAACTTTATTTAGTTCATGTGGTATGTGTGTGACTAGCGCTCTACTTCCCCATGCATGTCATTCTTGGCTCGGGTACCTAAAACAACAATAAAAGCAAGAGTGAGTCCATAGACTCAGCAAGTACATAAAGAAACTATAACATCAACATACATATAAAGGAGATCAACATTAGAACATCTCATATGCAAATGCAATGCTCAAGGAACCTTTATCTTTAACTTTACGTGTGCATTACACTGTAATGCAGTATATGCATGCGCCGCCAAGATACCCCATGCTCGTGCGCGCACGCACAGGACCAATTGCCGTTACTCGCAAGTAACGGGATCTTAAGCCCACACTCCACGAGTGAGGGGATCTCGGCCCGCCATAATTATGACGGGATCTCAAGGAAACACACTTGGTCACCACATGACCAAGCCTCAATATGATTTCAATATGCAAATGCTCATCATTTAATCATCATCAAATTACCAAAAGACAACAACACTTAATCATAGTAAAGCATGAGCATCATTTGAGCAATAACTATACTTAAGCATTCATTAAGTATACCATCTTGCTATGCATCCATATAACATATAACACACAATTTAGCCAATCATTCAAACAACATTGCACTTGCTTATCTTTTACTCATCATCAATTTACCAAAAGACGACAACATCATACCATAGTAAAGCATAGTCATACTTGGAGCAACCACCATACTTGAAACAATCATCATGCCAGCAATCTTGCTACACTATCATGTATCGAAAACATACAAACATGGCCAATCAATCACAACCAAGTAACAAACAATGCACTTGCCTTAACGCGTGCGAATGGAGGACGTGAAGACAGTGCTGCCTCTGGTACCGATCCCCCACCTAATACATTAAGAATACAAACTAAGACCCCAGCGACGAAAAACATGAATTATATAAGCGAACACATCAAGTAACAGATTGCAACGCGATCTCGACCGCTTTCTTAGGTACTGAAATGCCCTCTGTGAACAGTCAAGTTCTAAAATTCATATCTTTCCGTACAGTGGTCCAAATTAGGTGTTCTTGGACTTCATTGAAAGGTAATCAAATTTCCCAACTAAACCTAGTTGGTGAGCCTCCTGATTCGGCCATCTAAAATCACTTTTAAATTGATTAACAAAACATCGATTTCACGTCACCCTTTCTGGACAGAGCACTAAAACTAACATAACTTTCAGCTCGTTTACCCAAATTTCGCGTTCTTGTGCTTCCTGAAAGCTACGACAATTATCTACAACTTTCGTTATACTGAGATCCTCTAATTCTCCCTTTAACTGATCGCAAAGGTCAAATCACTAAAACCTGTCCAGAAACTGACAGGGTTGCAGAACAGCCGCACCAATAAATTCATAACTTTTGCTACAGGGTCCAAATAATATGATCTAGCACTTCATCGAAAGCTATTGACGTCCTCTACAACTCTCTAGGAGAAGCCCAAGACTGAATCCGCACTTAACTACATCAAAACGTCTGTCTAACGCGATCTGTCCTGAGGAGACAGAAATACCGACATTGCTACAACAATCAAAAGATGCATCTACTCGGGGGAATCCGGGGTTACCCTTGATGAACGCTGATGACCAGGATGCCGCCCAAGAACCACCACCCTTTCCTCTCCTCCTCCTCCTTCTTCTCCTTCCTTGGCCGGCCACCACACGCGCGATCCTTCGCGTCTCCTTCCTTGGACGACTAGCGGGAGGAGGTCGCGCCTTGCCGGACAGCGGGAGACATAGGAGGAGGTGCTTGACCAGGAGGCGCACAAGGGGAGGCGGCTGCCTAGGGAAGGGGAGGGGCGCAAGGGAGAGGGGGAGGGGGTAGGGGCGGCTAGGGTTTGGGGAGAAAAGGGGTGCCTCCCCCCCTTGGCCGGCCACCAAAAAGGCCTTATGGGCCGAAGCCCAGGCCCAGGTTGTCTTAGTTTTGCGTTAAACCCCTTCTTCTCCCACCCTTTTAATTATTTTCCAGAAGGTCCTTCTCCTGGATCGATTTCTAATTACTCGTTTCCTTTAAATCTTTAGGTTTTCTCCCGAATCCTATTTTAGGGTATTACACTCTACCCCCCTTAAACTGAATTCGTCCCCGAATTCTAATCACGTTTACGCCAAAGAGTTGATCACAACTAAAACTTATTAACATTGCCATGAACTGCTGTGAATAACTCCGGATATTGCTCGCGCATGCGAGACTCAAATTCCCAAGTGGCCTCTCTCTCGGCACTGCGACAAAACACCTTGACGCATCGACGCGTTCGCCTTACTACTTGTCCAAACCTTTCAAGAGTCACTCGACAGACACGTCTCGAAGGCACGGTCTTACCCGTGGGTCAACTATTCTAAGGAAACTTTACCCTCCAGATTTCTCCAATACTCCCTCGACAAAAGGTCAAACAAAACATTCCGTGCTACACGCTAGGACTCCAAATGGTCCTAGTGATACGCTATCTCCCAAATCTCCACAACTTCCAGATACAACTAAGGTACCTTGGGGCAACATTCCCTTTGGTACCAAACCACAAAACTTGTGCATAACACACAAACTCTTGATCTTTGGATCAGTCGATTTATTAACTTTGACAATGAGCACCTCTTTTAACCAGTTACGCACAACAGTTCCCAACCGAAACCATAAGAGTCTTAAAGCAATCAACTCAAAACTATTTTCCCTTAGAAGAGACCAAACCAAAATCAATGGGTTTAACAAGAAAACTTCTCCACTTTTCAAGTAGGCAGTTTAGAAATAAATGCCACCAAAGACAAAAGCGAAACACTCAAATAACCGGATTAACCATTCCCTTTCTTTTTCTTAACTAAAAGGATTCACACTTACTGACAAGAACCAACTCAACTGGTAATTGACATTAGTCAAAAGCACATAGTTCAAACAAGAACTAAGAGAATATCTCACTATCCAAGATCACATTTTTTCCACAGTCTTTCTTTTAAGAATTTAACTTTCTCTTAAACCATAGGATCCCAAATCATCGCGTGACACATTAACTCAATTCTTTTAAATTGGCAACCTCAAAACTATGTTCAACCGAACACAAGATCCACACTTATACTGGGAGACTCTTCCAATTCACAATATCACACTCTAGCTAACCTTTCTACCAAATGAATACTTTGACAAAACAATTCCCAACGCAATTCCTTGTAGGTTTCACCTACCATCACATCCTCATACTTTTAAAGATAAACAACTTGAAACTCCCACATTCACTCTCATTTATGCTTTGAGATCACCATAACTCTTGGAACCTAATCCTGGGAACCAAGATGCTAGTATAAAAAAAATATACAAAGCCCAATTCAACCTCTACGACTCTTACAATGAATGTTCGGTATACTTGATACGTAACCCTCAAACCCGATGACCAAAATTTCATGACCCAACAATAATCTCAGTCATTATGTCCACATTCCTTATTAATCAAATAATCGCCCAATGCGATTCATCTTACCAATCTTAGACCTTCTCTAACCTATACCAATCAAATGCAGCTACTTGACCACAATATACCCACTCACAATACCTAAGCGATTGATCAGATTCAAACATACTCAATCACTAACGTCAATAAATGAATATATAAATTCTTGACCAAGTTATCCTTAGAGATAATCTAACTCCTATAGGGTTACTCATCGAGACCAAGTCACACTTGACAATACTCAACTATTCTCGCTATCCCATTAATTAGCACAACGCTTAGGTTTCTCCACACCGCTACTCTCATTAACCTTCACCATCAAAACTCTTCTGCACAATCATACTAAGTATCCAATTGCGATACTCTGATAAGTTTATCAAGAGTCCATAATTTCGTTAATCCCAATATTTCAACATCGACAAAGGTTACTGGATCATAATTCGCCTTAGGTTCCACTAGTCGAAACACTAATAAGTTGTTTCCCAATGACAATCATTCCATAAAATTCTCTCAAAGAAGTTATAGGTCAAAACCAATACACCTTCTACTGTTCTTCACATAGACTGGTTCCCAAAATCTCACCACTACCATATACTTGTCCACCTCCAACCAGTCACCATAATACTCTCTATTAGACTTGGCAACACAAGTAGGTTAAATCCTTTCTCAAAAAGGAAGAAACAAACAAATACAAGGTTCAACACACAAGCAAACTTTGCTCGTCGGAATGAGCACGAGACCAAGAGTAACAATCAAATAGCAATGATCTCAAAAAAAAAAAAAAAAAAAAAAAAAAACACAAGTCTACAGTTGTGGGCACATGTCCCACCAGAAGGAATTTTCAAACCTCCATAAATCATAATAAACATTACTAAGGAAACCCAAGAAACTCTTAAGTCAGCACGATGAAAGGTTGCAAATTACAATTCTCAACCCCAACCTCAAATGCTTATGGTACTCATTTTCCGTCAACAATTAAAGCGCTTTTCTTTATTACATCATTACTTGTCAACCCAAACAGTAGTACCTTTAAAACCAAATCACATTAATCACTTAAGAACTAAATAGAACCTTCCAATACGCCTCATTGGTCAAACTAATATCATCTACGACATAAATCATGAACAACCAAAGGATCAAGAATGCCAAACTCAAACATTTCATTTATCCGATACTACGAAAAGCAATCGACCTTTTTTTTCTTCTAGAAGAATCATCACCACTCAGCGCGTCACAATCTCTTGTGGGCAGTCTTATCAACACCAAGAATAATTCACTCTTAACAAGATTCGTTATCCTCAACTCTTCCCTTATTAGCCACCAAGGCTCACCAAAATGTTACGTACCCTTTATCATCTCATCCTCAAATGAGTGCATACGATTCTTACACCCTCACTACAATAACCACTTTATTTTAGAGGAACTAACTACACAATTTAAAAGGTTATTCCAAAGCCCTTCCATCAATGACATACTATTATCCGATAGTTCTACCATCATGTAATTATTGTTCATCTATTAAATCCCATCAATTTTTCTCTTACTAAAGCTCAACACCAAACTTTAATAGTCAATAATTGCACCTAACAATTACATACAATCACTAAACATCCACCAAGGGTTACTCCAAGATTAATATCCACTAACACAATAATCTAACTCCTTTCGTACTTAACCATCCCAAACGGTTAGGTTAATCCATTGCGATCCGTTAATCCAATTTACCAAAGAAGTTTACCAAATGTATCACTCTTAATGATCAACTCAATTCATCAATGTTCCACACTTCTTGTTAACTCTACAGTTTACAATTAGGTATAGTTGTACTCTTAACCACGGCTCATCAAGAACTACTACAAGACACTTTCAAATTTATGAGCTTTCCTTTGAAGGATCTTAGTTATGATCGATCATGCACACACTCTGCAGACCTCACCTGATAACACATATCATTCCCATCAATTTCTTTGTTTATAACCTCCATCTTAACCACAAGAAGACATCGCTAAAGAATTTAATATTTTCTTTCATAAAAGAGAACCATTCAACTTCAACACTCGAAATACCCAAGGGAGTTACATTGATTCAAAGCTTTCTTGTACTAAAGGACTTGCAAAACGAAACTTTTATTAACCAAAAACATCAAGTGAAATAAATGGGTCATGTTTTCCAATAAGACAAACAGAACTCCAACACAAAGGCCAATCTTTACAATTAACCAAATTCGCGACATAAGATTAACTCAACGATTGGGAAAACAATAAATGCTTTAAGGGCAAAGTAAACCAATGGAAACGCATCAACTTTTCTCAAAGCAACCTATCAACCACAAGAATGAATAACCCAAGAGAAACTCATCAATCTCAACTGGATAAGAGTTGACCAAATTCAAATTCAGGGAAGAGAACAACTCTTTTAAGTCTACTCGCTACCAAACGCTTTAGACTACGATCTCTCATGTGGATACTTCGCTATTCCTATACCACGAGCAGTGGTGTAACTCAGTATAGCCGGGACCACAACCACTACCTCCACCTCTCAACATGGGTTACCCCACACATAATAACCATAGTATTATACTATAGATATATCGATCATCTCAAAACAGAATCATTAATACAACTCAACAGATGCGTAAATGCAATGCTTGACCCATCCCATCCTATGCACCAAAGTGTGTCGAGTTTATAAGTTCATTAACCATTACAAAATTTCAGCAATTCAAGTTGCCTAGGTTGTAAATCCAATCACCACGGACCTCTGCTGGCTCGATACCAATGTAACACCCATTTCGACATGAGTCCGGAATGCTACTAAACAAACCCTAATAATTCTAATCAAGGCAATTTTAGTAAATCTCGGCGAACCTCCCTTGTAAAGTTAATTACACTGAGGTTCTAACATCTGAATAATACATGTATTAACTAAACTATCATCTAGAGACATCAAGAGATAAACAAAGACATGTTAAGTGTCTAACATAACTAGAGAGGTATGAAGTTCCATTACTCATCATTATTACATTTAATCCATTACATAAGACAAAACATAATAATCTAAAATCAACCACGTTAGAAGATCATTCAACTTTATTTAGTTCATGTGGTATGTGTGTGACTAGCATCTACTTCCCCATGCATGTCATTCTTGGCTCGGTACCTAAAACAACAATAAAAGCAAGAGTGAGTCCATAGACTCAGCAAGTACATAAAGAAACTATAACATCAACATACATATAAAGGAGATCAACATTAGAACATCTCATATGCAAATGCAATGCTCAAGGAACCTTTATCTTTAACTTTCTGTGTGCATTACACCGGTAATGCAGAGTATCGACCGCCGCCGCATACTGCATGCTGTCTTGCGCGCACGCACGAGGACCAATTGCCGTTACTCCGCAAGTAACGGGATCTTAAGCCCACACTCCACGAGTGAGGATCTCGGGCCGTCATAATTATGACGGGATCTCAAGGAAACACACTTGGTCACCACATGACCAAGCCTCAATATGATTTCAATATGCAAATGCTCATCATTTAATCATCATCAAATTACCAAAAGACAACAACACTTAATCATAGTAAAGCATGAGCATCATTTGAGCAATAACTATACTTAAGCATTCATTAAGTATACCATCTTGCTATGCATCCATATAACATATAACACACAATTTAGCCAATCATTCAAACAACATTGCACTTGCTTATCTTTTACTCATCATCAATTTACCAAAAGACGACAACATCATACCATAGTAAAGCATAGTCATACTTGGAGCAACCACCATACTTGAAACAATCATCATGCCAGCAATCTTGCTACACTATCATGTATCGAAAACATACAAACATGGCCAATCAATCACAACCAAGTAACAAACAATGCACTTGCCTTAACCGCGTGCGAATGGAGGACGTGAAGACAGTGCTGCCTCTGGTACCGATCCCCCACCTAATACATTAAGAATACAAACTAAGACCCCAGCGACGAAAAACATGAATTATATGTTTAACACATCAAGTAACAGATTGCAACGCGATCTCGACCCGCTTTCTTAGGTACTGAAATGCCCTCTGTGAACAGTCAAGTTCTAAAATTCATATCTTTCCGTACAGTGGTCCAAATTAGGTGTTCTTGGACTTCATTGAAAGGTAATCAAATTTCCCAACTAAACCTAGTTGGTGAGCCTCCCTGATTCGGCCATCTAAAATCACTTTTAAATTGATTAACAAAACATCGATTTCACGTCACCCTTTCTGGACAGAGCACTAAAACTAACATAACTTTCAGCTCGTTTACCCAAATTTCGCGTTCTTGTGCTTCCTGAAAGCTACGACAATTATCTACAACTTTCGTTATACTGAGATCCTCTAATTCTCCCTTTAACTGATCGCAAAGGTCAAATCACTAAAACCTGTCCAGAAACTGACAGGGTTGCAGAACAGCCGCACCAATAAATTCATAACTTTTGCTACAGGGTCCAAATAATATGATCTAGCACTTCATCGAAAGCTATTGACGTCCTCTACAACTCTCTAGGAGAAGCCCAAGACTGAATCCGCACTTAACTACATCAAAACGTCTGTCTAACGCGATCTGTCCTGAGGAGACAGAAATACCGACATTGCTACAACAATCAAAGATGCATCTACTCGGGAATCCGGGTTACCCTTGATGAACGCTGATGACCAGGATGCCGCCCAAGAACCACCACCCTTTCCTCTCCTCCTCCTCCTTCTTCTCCTTCCTTGGCCGGCCACCACACGCGCGATCCTTCGTCTCCTTCCTTGGACGACTAGCGGGAGGAGGTCGCGCCTGCCGGACAGCGGGAGACATAGGGAGGAGGTGCTTGACCAGGAGGGCGCACAAGGGGAGGCGGCTGCCTAGGGAGGAGGCGCAAGGGAGAGGGGAGGGTAGGGCGGCTAGGGTTTGGGGGGGGGAGAAAAGGGGTGCCTCCCCCCCTTGGCCGGCCACCAAAAAGGCCTTATGGGCCGAAGCCCAGGCCCAGGTTGTCTTAGTTTTGCGTTAAACCCCTTCTTCTCCCACCCTTTTAATTATTTTCCAGAAGGTCCTTCTCCTGGATCGATTTCTAATTACTCGTTTCCTTTAAATCTTTAGGTTTTCTCCCGAATCCTATTTTAGGGTATTACATATTCCTTGAGCCAACCATCATTACATTTATATATACCTTTTTTAAGGCAAACTAACACAGAAGGACCTATAAATATGATATTATCTGATGAGTATGAAAGATGATTACATCTTCTACCATTTTACATAAAGAGTCCTAGGAAAAATGAAAATTACAAGCAGACTCTTGGATTTTCTTGTATTGGATGGCATGCCTCGATGAAGCAGATGCAAATCATCTTGAGGCTGCCACAACTAGATGTGGCCATGGTTGGAGGGTGGCATTGGCATCCATCACCCACCGGGCTTCCACCATTGGCTTCTGAGGAGGGTGTTGTCTCCTTGCCTTGAACCAACGACAGGTGGCGTCGAGACAAGAGGTCCGTCGGGCTACCATCGCCGATTTTCCAAACCTCTGAAGTAGTGGTTGAAGGATGCTTCACTAGAGAAGATGATGTAGATCGGCTAGAGGCTGGTTTGACACCGGATGGATGCTGTGGAGGGTGTCTGTAACAACCTCAACTTTCAATTCTAAGATAAAAATCTTTATTTTATTCATTTCTAATTTTTAGCCATTTTATAAAATTTTCTAAAATTTAGAAAAGCATTTTCCTAGTTTCTCAAACATAAAGAGGTTTTTTAAGAATTATAAGAACAATTTTGAATTATGAACATATTTTATTTGGAATTGCTATATCCTATAGTACCTTTGTGAATTTTATTGGAATTTTTGGAGTTCAGTTTCCATTTTAAAGAGCTCAAAAACTATTTCTAGAATTTTCTAAAATCAAAAATCAGTTTTAAATTGCCTAATGCGCTCTAGGCCAAAACAGTATCCACAGCCCAGCACGCCTTCGCTTTTAGCCCAAATCCTGGCCCAACACTGTCGTCAGCCGAGCTGCTTTCGAAAATCCTGGCCCAACACTGTCCTGTGTGAAAAGGTGATATCACAGACGGTTCATGTTGAAAACCGTCTGTGAAGTATCATAGAAACGAACAAGGACAAGTTTCCTCACACAGGAAAACGTTGCTCCTCACAGCGAGCACGAAACCAAAAGAATTATTCTGAGAATGGTGATCTTAGAAAACAAAAGTTGAGTTCACAGTTGAGGGCACACATCTCTCAAAAGGGAATAGCAAATAACAGCCAATAAGAAAAAGACATTGCGATTGAAACTCGACATCTCTTGAGCGGAAAGAGCAGAAAGTTTAGGAACAATTCAAATAACCACAAGTTACAAAACTTGACAAAAATTCTCAAATACTCCTACTGCACTCTTTCCTTTAACACTGAAATCAATCCTTTGACTAGCAACACTTTGCCACAACGAACAAGATAAGGTCTTTAGTCTAAACCACAAAAACTAATTAAGAACCAAATACAATTCTTTAACACGTCATATTTGCTCAGAACAGCTCAACTACACAAGAAACATGAGATCCAAATGATCTCAGCCACCAAACTCAAAACATTTTTATTTACAAGATTTCACGAAAAGCAAGCAAATTAATCTCCTCTTAAAGGAACCAACATAATTTTCTTTGATTGCAACCTCACATTGCCAACTCAGACCAAAGAGCCTTTAAGATTAAATCACACGAATCTCTTAAGAAGCAACGGGACAATCCAATACCTCAATTTATTTAAAATAATTTCAGCTACCAGATGATTCATGAGCTCCAAAATATCACGAAAGCTAAACTTGAAATATTCTCATCTGAACGATATCACCAAAGGCGATCAAATTACTACAAGTATTAACATCAATTTCACAACAACAATTAGAAAACACTTCGAAATAACCACGTGAAAAGAATGGGTTGATTCTTTCTCAAAAGAAGAGGCAAATGGAAACGATTTTCACCAACTAGAAAATCATTTACCACTCGTAATAAACACAGGACCAAGGGGAAAACCAATTAAGCAATGAACTCGTAGAACATAAGTGGAGTCCACAGTTGAAAGCATAGGCCTCACAAGAAGAGAATATCAAACCTTAACAGATAAAATCAAACAAACATTCAAGATCAAAGCATTTGCATCACTGAAGAACCATTATAACTTTGCAACATATCGCTTTACTCGACAAACTTCGTTTACCACATAAAGCTTGAACCCCTAAAAGATCATAAACACAAAACTTGAAATTTGATCATTTAAGAAATATCACGAAAGGCGTCAAATTTCTTTCTCTATAACAGAATCAACATTACCCTCACATTACTGAACATTTCATTACGATCAATAACATACATTTCTGGTAACAATCAATTTACCTTACTATCACATCAATAAATCTTCTAAAGGAAACATGACAAATCGTTTCATAGGAATCTCTAGCATCAAATGGGATTGTAATAACAACTTATTCTGGACAAGAAACCTAGTGCGAAAGCCGCAAAGTTGAGACAAACCTCTTTTTAACAAGCTCATTTACCCTTACTGACACTCAACATTAGTATAGCACACACTAATAGCGCTCTAACCATCAATACTTATAACCAATGATTATCTAATCATGGAAGCATTCATAGTCAACCTTTGTTCAGAAATTGGAATGAAATATATTTAAACTTCAGCAATGAAATATTTATAAGACAAGGTTTTGGAAGTCAATACAACCACCCGCATCCATTACTTCATACATATAACAACAATTTAGCATGGCAAAATAAGGTGAATCTAGCATTTGTACAAATTCTTCGGGTATCCAAATGGAAGACATATTTAAGGTTAATATTTATCAAGGCATAATTAACTTCACTTTTGAAGACATTAACTAAGAGTCATTGGTTTCCACCAAGATATTAACCCAACTTGATAACTCCTACCACACTAAGTAATTCTTTTAATTAAAACCTCTTAGATAAATATGACAATACAACACTAAAGGATTTTAACATACTCTCTCTTAAGAGAGGCATTAAACTTCAACTCTCAAATTAACCCAAAAGAAATATGCAAGGTCAAAACACCCACGTAAAAATGAACTTGCAAAAGAAATCTTCCACTGCTCGAAATTCCAAGCGAACAAATGAGCTACATTTTCCAACAGGGGTAAAACCGAATTTCCATGAAAAGATAAATATTGCCATTTTAACTATGCTCACATGGAGCAGAAATATCACAATAGTCGGAAGAACAATATTTGTTTCAAAGAACGATTAGAGACCTATTGGAGCTTGCCCACTTCATTATAACCCCCATTCAAAAGAAATTCATCAATTGCAAGAAGCTACAACCAGAAAACCAGATACAAGCTCAAGAAAGACAACAACTTCATCAAAGAACTCATGCTCAGCACCTAACTATGGAACGGGGGTAAGTACTTCTCTATTTTCATACCACAAACAGTGGTGTAGCTGGCAAAACCCAAGACAACAACCACGATCTCAACTTCTCAACGTCCGTTACCAATACGCTTAACCAATATAATCAATTATGAATATAAAGTCATCTCATAGTAATTATAGAATAAATTCATAGATATAGAAGATCAAAGCAGATCATAGATTAACAATAAGAATGATAGTACATAAGCAATTCCAAAACAGTTCAACATGATGAAACATACCACTAGAAATGCGGATACAATGGATTACCCAAACCCCACCTACTGTGCACAGTATGTCATTTTAATAACTTAATTACCACGGACCTAAAGTCCACTCTGATACCAACTGTAACACCTTGGCTATTCGAAAGCTAAAATGTTACCTAAAGAATCTAACAAACAGCCATATAGTGAAAGAATTTAAACAATATCTCATCTAAGGGTATAAACAGGTCAACATATAACAGAACAAATGCAGGAATATAATCTGACTCCAACGGCAGTTCACAAACTTCAACTATTTAAGTCTACTGAATCCACTAAGATAATTATATCAAAGGAGTGATCAAAGATCACAAGCAGTTATTTAATCAACCATAACATAGAGAAAGATATCATCCATTATCAACCTCTATTTATTACAATTCATCACTTAACGAATGAAAGACAGGAACAAAATCATATTATTGAAACTTGAATATTGTGAAGTGAATGAATTATATGTGTCTACTCCCTCCCATGAATGCCATCAACAGTGGTCACCTAGAACAAACAAACAAAGGCAAGATTGAGTCCATAACTCAGCAAGTACAAAGAATAATTAGAACTCCACTGAATATGAACAATACAGTATCATTAAGGATATGAACATAGAACTGAAAAGAACATATGAATGAATGGAATGAATGAACTACACTTTTGCTTATACCGGTATAGCTAGTGACACACTCGTCGGTGTTTACTTAGGCCCGCATTTAACAAAATAAGGGGATCCAAGGCCCGTATGAAGAACGTTTCATACGGGGATCCAAATCTACCCACATTGGAATGGTGGGTCTTATCTGCCCATACTGGAATTGATGGGTCTTTAATTTCCACTCTCGTGGAAGAAATATGAACAAAATAATGAATGGGATGAAATATGAATAATGAAAGATATCCTCTCTTTCAACATGGATTAACGGATATGAAAGGAACACGAAGCATTGAATGTAATCATGGGTCATATAAATAACAGTATGAATACAAGCACTCAGCATTCATTAACATTAAGAATTACAATGTACTTGTCTTCCGCTCTGCAAAGCGTTATGAGGCAAGATAGAAGCTGCTACACTCGAAATTCCCTCTCCTACACAAATTAAATACTTGAATAAGGAACCACATGAATAGGACATCGCTTGAAACTTCTAATCGTAGCATCCTTACCCAAGGATCACAAAGTCAATCTACTCAAATAAACCGACAGTCTAGCAGGACTACAATCTGGACAACAAGTACAAAATAAATCATAACTAATTATCTAAGACTTGAAATGGTGTGCTCTCAGATCCTATGGAAAGATAACAATACCCTACACAAAAGTCTAGTTGGCGGGATCTCCCAATTTGGCCAAAAACCTACGTCAATAATCCTCTGAAAATCGAACATCGAATCTGTCTGATATAACTACATAGCAGTAGAGAAATAATTATATCTTTTGTTATACAACTCCAAATTGAGTGTTTTTTATCGTTATGGAAAGGTTAACAAAAATACTACAACAACCTAGTTGGGTGGAAGCCCTGAATCTGCCATTATCTTAATAATATACTAAAAGACAACTTGATAGTTCATTCACGTTAGGAATTCAGGACAGCAGGAAAGATTATACCATAACTTTTGAACCGTAAGTCGGAACTAAGTGTTCTTGGCCGCTACGGAAAGCTAAGAACAATTACTATATATCTCTAGGAGATGGAAATCTCCAATTCGGCCTCTAAGAACATGATATCAGCCGCGCAACATTCTGAATAGAACCGAACTTCTAGCAGCAGCAAATCAATCCAATCAAACCTAATCGATTTCGCATCTATTCTGAATCAAACAACAAGTAACAACTTTTGTTACACTTGTAGAACATTAGAGAGATGCTGAACGATCCCCCATGAAGAAGATTCCTCGTCCCTCCCTCCTTTTGGCCAGTGAGCCTGCAGTCCCTCCTTCCCTTCCTTCGCAAATGTCGGCAACGGGAAGGTGCGGCTCTAAGAGGTAGGATGGCTGGCGCCTAGGTAGGGGGCAGCGTTCCACACCAGAGGAGATGGCGGCTTGAGGCAGGGAGGAAGAGTAAGTGGTGGCTTGGGGAAAGGGAAAGGAGAGGGGCGGTTTGGGGTAGGGTTTAGGGGAGGAGGTGGGGGCGGCTTGGGCTGGCCCATCTTGCATGCCCTTCATCCCACTTTTGGCCCATACAGGGCCGGCCAACAGGCTGCCCAAAGCTTGGGCCAGAGTCCCATGATCCGAAGATTTCCCCCAAAGTTGAATTTTATATTAAATTGCCTCTCCCGAACACAAATCTTTTTAATTTGAATTTGGGATATTACAACCACCGTGAGCTCCTCCGTCTCCTGTTGTGATGTCACGGTTCACTGCAGAAGGCACTCTTGTCGTAAGAGTGTCTTGTGTAGTGTCACCATCGTGACACAACAACGCCGCTACCTCCTCTCCTTCATCGCCAATGATATCCCCCATCTGATCCCCTCCTCTCTCTTCCTTGATGCTTGGATCTGAAATTACAAAATTGATGGATGTCTAGGGTTTCGGCCATGTAAATCTTGATGCTTGTGCGTGTAAAAATTAATTGTTGATGCCTCTAGTTTTTGTCATGATTGATGGATGGCTATGGTTTCAACCATCTAAATCTCGATGCTTGTGCATGTGAAAAAAATTATTGATGCCATGTAAGTCTATTGCACAATGGTGATCTCATTCTCATAAATAGACCTGCTTTGGTTCATCTGCATTCTTTGATTGCGCTGTTTTATAGTGCAATAAGATAATGTTGACAAACTGAAGGAGGCCTATTTATGAGAATGAGATCACCATCTTGCAATAGATAGTATAGCTATCACACACGGTTCTTAACTAGAACCGTTTGTGATAATAGACTATCACAGATGGTTCATAGTAAGAATTGTCTGTGATAAGTGTTATCATATACGGTTCTTAAGTTAAGTACTGTCTGTGATAAGGGTTATCACAGATGGTTCAAAAACCGTCTGTAATACTCTTAGGGTATTACTGATCCATAAGCACAGACAGTTCAAAAAACCGTATGTGGTGATGTTTCTGAACCGTCTGTGATTAGCTTTTCTATAGTAGTGTCAGATTGAGCCATAGGTGTTGGTTAAATAATGAGGAGAATGGGTAAAAACTTGTGCTGAAATTCTTTTCTTGTCTAATATCATTTATTATCCATGTCTATTTTTATATGTTCACTAACTCTCCTTTTGTTAAACATGCAGATGGCCACCTACTGAGAACCGCGGTATCGCACAAGTGCCTTCGAGGAAGGTACACTACAGCACACCTTATGGGTGATGTTGTATCATGTGGAGTGACCGCATATGTCTTAGTATACGGTCTTTAGTGCGGCATCCACTAATTACCTCATCCAGGTGCTCATCTAGGGACGTTACTTCAGAGACCCCACCTTCTGTTACTACGAGAGGGGCTCCACGGCCCTGATGTCACTGTACGATGCAGCCTATGTCACTATCGTGCACCTGTGACACGAGCTGCTAGAGTTGGAGGACCCCTTCTTCCACTTCCCTGCACGGACAGTGGATAGGAGGAGCACTCCTACCAGGTGCATGGAGGGTAGACAGTTCCTCACTCCACAGTTGCGTCTCACAGGCCTTGTGAGGTCTCTCCGTGGCTACCTCTGCCGAGTGACCCGTGAGCTGCTAGAAGCCCGGTAGAGGATCTCCACTCTTAAGGACAGCATCGCACTGATGTGGCCCAGGGACTTTTCTCACGGGAGCTACTATGTGGGGAGGATGCCGTACTAGCGCCTGCCAAGGAGCTACTAGAGCCCATCATCCGCATCCATTTCGATACCCGACGTCCCCACATGTCTACGATCGGTCACCACCGTCGCGTGATGGCCATTTGCTCGGGGACGGAGGAGTCATTGTGGATGGTGCAGCAACACTGTCAACCCCCACGACAGGCATGAGGAGGCTGAGTACCATGGTACTCCACCCTCCGCTGTCCCGGAGTCCTCAGGAGCTGCACATCGGGACTACGATGACTAGACAGAGGTAGATAGTCTAGAGCTCACTTGTAGGACTTAGTGTGAGCAATTTTTGGGATTTTGTACACCTAAAATTATGTCAAATATCGTTGTATAATTACTGTAATTTGCTGCTTATGATGGTTTATTTGCCCTCTTTTGTAATATCAAGCAACATACATATGCGTCATGCAATATTGACTCATATGTTGAAATTCATGTGTGCTGCCCCTAAGGTTAAAAAACATGCATATTTTCAGTTTAGACAAGATATTTCAGTTGGGATGATGATACTCACCGACCCACTTAACTTGTGCTTATTTCCTCTCACCTTACGCACATTTGTTTAAACTGCAGTTTGTATGAACAGGATGCCGGTAACACACTCCGTTCGTCAGCTAATGACAACGGGAGATACCTCTGGATCACAGCAACCGGGGAGCGATGTCCCTACACCTTCACAACTGTAACAACCCTAACTTAGGGTTTGTATTTCAAATGTAAAATTTTGAGGAGAAATAAAAACTTTTGTTGTCTCATCAAATCATTTGGAAGTTTTCCAAATTTTCCCTAGCAATTTCCATTTTCTAGAATTAAATTCCTGTGAATGGGAATTGTTGTCAGCAAATTCTTAGCTTTCAAACTTGTGATCATCCTCTGAAATTATTTTTCCTGTCATCTTGACCATCCTGGCTACCTCTCTGAACAATTTCACAATTTTTAGATTTTGTTTGCTATTTCAATAGAGCATGTCAAACTATTCCAAATTCTGGTCAAACCCTTAGGCAGCAGCTTGTGAATTTTCTTGGGAGAAATCTAGTGCATGAAAATTCCTGGAAAAATTACACAATGTTTTTCTCTGTTCCAGTAAGCTTCCATAAAAATTTCGGAATTTTTGGAGCTCAGGAGCTACCCCTAAAAATTCCCCAATCCTCTCAGCCTTTTAAATCAAATTCTGAAAACACTGTTCCTCGGGCCCGAACCCAACTCCGACTCGAGTCCGACCGCGCCACTTGGTTCAGCCGCACCGCCTAGCTGCACCGCATGCGCCCGATCGTTGCCAACCGTCCGATGCAAATCCAACGGTCCACATTGCTTGTCTCGTCGACCTGTCCGAATGCATACACTGATCTCGGCCGTCCATTCTAGATCGAACGGTCGACATCTTCTTGATCGAGTCAGACCAAATCGTTGAACCACACTTGGTCCGACTCGCGCCGCTTAGTTACCGTCGCTGACATGTGGGTCCCTCCTGTCAGGTTCTTCCTCGTCGACTCCGCTGCCTACCGGAGCTCGCTGGCGATCACGCATGTGTGCCACGCAGCTCGTCGCTTCCACGCCGGGGACGCGTGTCTGCCTCCAGGGGATCGCCTGGAGTCCATCTACCTCCTAGGGTCGTCCATTCCTCCTCGCAGCCATTCTTACGCCTTCTCCGCCCATTTCTTAGCTTCGGTCGGAGAAGAAACCGAGGGCGGCACCACCACCTCACTGCTCGTTCGAGCAACAGCGACCCCGCCGTCGTGTTCCTCTTGCCTCGCCGCACCCATTTTTCCTGATCCGAGCTCGGTTCATCCACAGAGTCGTTGGGGGCAGTTCATCGTCTCCGCCTCCGGCAACTTCGGCCCCAAGGTCGTTCGGGGGTTCTGGTGAGTCTTAAGCCTCAGCGCTCGGTCCCTCGTGATCGCATTTCCTCACTGAGTCTATCGGTGGGTTTGTTTTCGTCTTTTGTGCATCGTTGAGGGTGCGCGGCCGATTCTTCTCCAAACTCGGTATTCCGCCGCCGCGTTGATTCCGGCCGCCTCAGACCTCCTTCGTCGGCATTATCTGGGGCGTATCCTTCCTGGAGCTGAGGCGATCCCGTGGCGCACCTTCTGGAGTCTTCCCGAAGCCCGTAGCATCTTCTCCGCGGAAGCCGTGTCTTCTTCTCCGCCTCCGTTCGCCGCCAGCTCGCCGTCGGCATCCTCGAGGTCTCGCGTCGCCGTCATCAAGTTCGCGAGGTCGTAGCGAACCTGGAGGTATAACCCTCTTGTCCTAAGACCCTCCGGTCCGCTAGATCCACTGCGCGGCCGCGCCATCGTCCTCGTGGACGTCGGTAAGCCGCCGGCGTACTTAAGGTCTAACCTAAATCATTAGCCTTAAGTATCTCTTTAGTTGTTTGTATGTCGTGTGGGCCCATGAAGATTATTTGTGTTTAAGTTTAAATCTGGCGGTTATTTTAGTCCTCTGAGTCTATGTCCTGTGGGCCCATATTCTGGTTAAGTGGTGGTGTAATCTTCAGTGTTGCGTTTTCTCTGTTTGGAAGCGTATTTCCCTGTACGTTTAGTTTAGGTTTACGTTTTGATAAGCCGAAGGCGTATTCTCGGTGTACGTTTTCGACGTCACCTTAAGCCGTGGCCGAGTCAGAGCTGTCTCAGTCAGCGCCCTCGCGCGGGCCCGCGTATCAGTGGCTGTGGCTAGCTCGTTGTCGGTACAAAAAAAGGTTTTCATGCTTTTGTAATTCTGAAATGCTTTTCCTTTGTGCTGTTAATTCAATTAAACTTAGAAAATTCATAACTAATTCAATTTTTCTCCAAATCACTTGAAACCAGTTCTGTTAATTTTCATTTTAAATGTAATATTTACCAGAATTAGTTTCAACCATGTCTCTGTTAGCTAAAATATGGTTATTGATTTAAATGGTGTATATTGTAATTTCCAAATTAGAAAATGCATATCTTTTTCAATAATTGTCCAAATCCAGTGAAACCAATTTTGTAAATTGTCATTTTAGTGTGCTAATGATCAGAATAGGTTTTGGGTAGGTTTCTGTTATTAAAATTTTGCTAAGTATTTAACTAGTGCTTTAACGTGTATGTTAGCTTAGGAAATTGTTAGAAAATTCATCACCACTTCAAATAATTATTTCCCTGTTTCTAAAAATGTGTTAGATCATGTTTAGGCTGTTGTGTAAATCTTGGAATGTTTTGATGTTGTGTATGTTTGAGTTTTATCGGTGTTATTCGTTCTTATTCGCTGTTATTTGTTCAATCGGTAGGCTTCGACATTTGCGGTAACCCTGAGAGCGATCCTCTGCAACAGGTTGAGCATTCTGAGCAACAGCAGCCAGGCAAGCAGTTTGATCATGTTTATCCCAGTATTTTAAAGTCTAATATTTTGTTTCAACTGTATGTATGCATCGCTTAATTTGTGTTAAATTGGTTAGTTAATCCTTTAGATGCATAATCTGTAGGCAAATGATTATCCTCTACTACCTGAGCCTAGGTTATTTGCTGTGATTAGAGATCGCTGGATGATCTCTTGTCACTTAGTAGATACGATTTCAGCTGCTTAGACATGCTTAGTATCGGTAGAAATGGGCGGTTATCGACTTAGTCGGTAACCTTGATCACACAAAATTTACTATAACTTTATGTTTCAGCATTTCTGCTATGTTTAATTGCAAAATTAAAAATGAAAACAAAAATGATTTAGACTTGGGCACAATGGTAAGACTGGTGTGATCTGTTGGGTGTGACTGGAAAGGTGCCCGAGTCAGTTAAGGACCGAGTTACTTGCGCCACCGTACTGAGCATTTTGCGTGCTAACCACACTAGAGTATATGGGACCTCTCTTGACCTAGTACTTTGGCGTGTATTGACTCCGGGTCGCAGGAGGTCGCAGGAGGGATGGAGGTGGGAGCATGGTAGTTGTCCGAAGAGCTTTATCCTGAGTGGGTAGTTGTCTTTTCGGCTTTACCATGTAATCGTATGGATTTCTATCCATACGAGCGACTCGTAGTTAATACACAATATTGGAAAAAGTCTCGTAGGACTTAGTCATGTGCTGCATACCTTCGAAGTGTGCTTGGCTTAAAGGCGATCCAAGTGTGGGTACATTGGTACACCTGCGGGTTAAAACTATTCGAATAGCCTCGTCCTAGGTTATGGACACGCTCGGATCGCCCCAAGAACTAGACTACAACATTTAAATTAAAACTTGATGGGTGGTACGAATCTGGGGATTCGTGCTATGTTGTGGTGACTATTGGGATAGTCACTTCTAGGTGGTTACTTGTATCTATCTTTATTTCGCAGTTATTTCAACAGTAAAAATGAATTGCAAACTTGCCTTTAAACTGTATTACATTATTACAAATAAAGTTGGCTTTATGCAAATGAAACATATGGCCTCCACCAGATAAGCCTGCATGTAGCATATGAACAGGTCTGCTAGTTCACACGTCAGTCTTGCGAGTACAAAGACAATCTTTGTACTCATTGGCTTTGCTTAATGTTTTTGTTGCAGAGGAAGAAGGTGAGCCCCAAGGGCCTCACTTTTGTGAGTTGTGCTGCCGCTTCGTGTTGGACGACTAGACTTGGCGGTCCGGTCAGATGCCTTGTGGGTTGAAGGCACACTGATTGGCTTTGTTTATAGCCATCTTATGACACTTTTGCTTCCGCTGTCTGTCTTGGTTATTTGTGTATCTTTTGGCCTGTCGGCCTTTGTCTGTAATAACTCTACTATTTGTTTATCTTCCGTTTGGTAGTGTGATGTTTGGACTCTATGTTTGGAATGGAGTTGATGCATACTTTTGTGGGAGGTGTGTATACTGCTTCTGGGAAGTATACATATCTCGAGGCTCAGTTTATTTGATTTGTGATGCTAGGACCAGGCGGTTGGTTAAGCGTTACAAACCAAATAAATTGGGATCCTCACAACAACCCAACCCACTGCATCCTTCTACATCAACAACACCAGCTGGGCAACCTCAGCCAGTGTCTACCGAAGAACTAGAAGTTCTGCCACCACCGCCCACCATGGCACAAGTACTGACCACCCTCAGCATTGCCTCTGGAAGAAATGGAGCTGCTGCAAACAAACCATCTTCCAGGATGGGTGAGTTCATGCAAACTCAGCCACCAACCTTCGCATCGGCAGTGGACCCTCTCGACGCCGATGACTAGCTCCACACCGTCGAGAGCAAGTTGATCATTGCACAGTGCAATGACGAAAAGAAGGTGTTATACGCATCTTACCAGCTGCAAGGCGTAACAATAGCTTGGTGGGAGAACCATCGAGCCATCATTCCTGAAGGCCAGACTATCTCCTGGACCACCTTCAAAGAAGCCTTCCGTAGTTAGGATAGATAATTTCCCTCTCGTACACACCACAGATAACAATCGAGAAATAGAGATCACAGATCAGCGAGTAAATACCTACACCATAGTAGGAACCAACACGCCAAAATGAAATCCTAAAGGGAATTCACCAAACACAAGATAACTCACGTGTAAACACAAGATAGGGTGAGCCATCTTCTGTTGATCTTGTTTCCATGCTGATGGAGTCCACCCCACCGCACCTAAGAAGGAATGCACCGGCCCAACAAATCCTCACGCCAGCAGAAGATATGACGAGGAAATACCTTAGGTTGATGCAGCCACCAAACAAATAGCTTTGTGGTCTATCTCCAACAAAACCTCCTGGAATCGTGTATAAACAGATCTCCTTGTTGGTGTTAGATTCGAAGCAGGTCTCGCCGAATTGAGCCAACTGGGAAACGTGCAATAGCAGAACGTGCAATAGATTAATTCAGGGAGACATGCACGTGTAAAGGAACTCTCGGACTTTGTTTCTTTTTCTTCTAGTTTGATTATTAGTCCGACTTGAACCCCTGGATAAAACGCCAGCCCATGCACACAGGCGGGACTCAGCTCCATGCATGTACACGAGCTGAACGCCATGCGCACGTACGGCAGCCCGCGCGCCGCCTGACTCGGCATGCCTCAACTCACGCAGAGCAATTTTTATTATTTAACCTATTTTTTAATTTATTTTTATTACTAACTCTCACCAACTTTATTTCTAATTCGGACTCATTTAGCCACACTACCACTCGTGGTGTAGTCAAATAAAACTGTCACGCTAGTTACCATAGAGTGGCCAAATCCCATCACTCCACCACCAGCGGCGTGATAGTGTTGTTTGATCACACCACCACCCGTAGCGTGACAAGAAATGTTATTTAGCTAGAGTTATCCCATTTGTGGTAGTGTTATCTAGCCGCTTGGCTAAAAAGGTCATATTTAGAGAGAAAGTTGGTAAGGAGTTAGTGAAGGGATACGGGTATGCTACACTAGCTGGTAATTCAAAAAACTAACACGTGAACTAGGAAGTCATATAAGTAAGAGATCATAGATCGTTACTACTAGATGCACAATGCAGCGGAAGAAGAGTTAGAGTAGCCTGATCCAACGTCGAGCGCGTCAATGCAATGATCGTAGTCGATCGTCTAACGTCCTCGGCACCGATCATCTCCTCCAGCAACCTATCACGTTACTTACGTAGGTCGTAGATCATCCTCGATCAGCAGAGCAGCAACCTCAGTAGCGCCTCTACAGTATCCACACATCTAGAGGTAGAATGTCGTACACTGGTGTACTAGCATTAACGCGCACGATAAGATCTTCGGGAAGATGATGGCTAGGGTTTGGATGAAGCAACTCTCTTATATCCTAACAGTCTTATGCATCCCCTTATGAAGAGCTTATAACAGATCCTATCCGAACTCATTTGTTCTAACCTGTTAAGTGTGTGATCCTATAGGTTCATGCGTAATCAGTTGTAATTTGAAAATTCCTTTCTGGCCACAAATCGTTAGCGGTTACTAGCAGGACATAACGATTCCCGAATACATATAAATATTATATCGAACTAACATTATGCAATATGATCTGCGACTAGATTTTTATCACTTACGATCAGCTCGTATCTCCGGTCGTAGACTACATCGGAAAATAAGACATTTAGGAGAACGATGCAGTCATCGGGGATTCAGGATGTAAATCCTAGTAGTAACCGGCCGGCGGTAACGGGAAATGCTGGTGGCCCTAAGACAGGATTTCGTTCGTTTCAAAGTTTCAGTACAGTCCCACAAATTACGTAAAGACCCTTGAGAAAGTCAAAAGTTACAACCATGTCCCTGCGAAGCCGCTTCGCATTACCTTCACGATTTTAATGTCATGCACGTTCGCTTCTCTTTCTTTCCAGCCTTACCTTGTCTATGTTGTGCAAGTCTACTGTGTAGTCTTGTGCATTACAGAGGCGAAATGTGAACGCCAGGATGGGTAGCTAGAAACAAATAGCCAGGCTAAGAGCACGTAATTCTTTTTGTAAGTTAACTCAGTTTGGAATATGCTTAGCATGAGTGTATGGTTGCTGTCCAACAAGCGCAGATTTGGTCCCCAGAAAGGAACAACCACAGAAGCAAAACAGTTAATCCAAGTGGTTTTTAACATGAAGAGCTACCTGTACAGTGAAATAACAATCATGTGTGTCATGTATAAACACTACCACCGAAAGTGTGCTAGAAGGTGATTCGCTTTCACCACTCGATTTAATTTAACATCTCAGATTGTTCCGAACATAATTATTTCCCTGTAAATCGTGACACGGTTCAGGTATCACTAACTTGACTCTGATGCAGTGCTGTAGCACCACTATTTCTTGTCATCACCTCCAAACTCTGTAGAGTTCCCATTCCAAAAAACATTTCTATCATCAGATGGACCTTGATCTTCGCTCCTCAAAGTGTGAATATTGCTACCGAATTGTCGGGGTCGCCCTCTCAAGGTGTTTCCGGAGCTATCAGTAGCTGCTTGCTGGCTCCCGATACCGGGAGGCGGCTGGCGTTCAGAAGCGGTCTCCCTTCCAGGACGATTCCAGGTACCAGAGCTCGGTCCTATATCGTAGAGATGTAAACATAATTGCACCGGTCAGAAATGACAGAACTGATAAAAATATAAGTAAAAAGGGCTACTACAGTCTACAATTACACTCGGACATAATAGACCAAGCAAACATCAGCAGAAGAGATTAACGGGACTAGATAAGAAAACATACTGTACTGCTGCGAGCCTTCATTTGCTAGTTGCCCAGGATTTGATGAAGCGGGGTTTCCTCTTACGTAGGACAATGGATTCACGTATGACAGGGCTGTTCTCAGATAACCAAAATATCCCCAACCACCTGAATTGTCTGCATCTATATTGCGGTCCACATCATTGGATGATGATGACGATTGGTGCCTTGCCACTTTAACAGATTGACGATGTGGAACAACAATAAGAGCCTGGCGGGTTTCAATACCCAGCTCACACAACATGGTTTCCATATCTAAATAAGAATTTGACGATCAGTTCGATGCCAACAATTCAACAGTATAGTCCAAAGATAAAGTACAATGGAGTAACCACAAATAGCAGGAAATATTCTAATTACTAATTAGAAATGATCATGATGTAAAATCAGAATAGAGATAAAAAAAAAAGGTAGCTAAGATGTCATGCAATTTCAACACACCTGAAACGCAATGTGACCATACCTGAAACACCATATTCAAGTTGTCCCATGATCCAAGTCCAAGACAAAGTGCAAAAGTAGAAATTTACATCATTGCAGCCAATGAACATGGCCGATTCACATGCAGAATTTTCTTTAAAATCCAAATCAAAAGATTACCTATTTGCGAGAACCTATCACAAACTGATTGAATAAAATGAAAGGCTTACTTATACTCTCCTTCGTTCTAAATAGATGGTGTTTTAGAATGTGTGCAGTTGAACTTTTAGCAAATCAATGCTGAACACTCGTTGCCTATATGGTGAAATTCCTGGTAATTCATCTGGGAACTCACATACCTGTGGTATGTCCTCAAGGCCTAGAACACTCGAGTAGATCTCCGAAACAAAACAAAAAAAGAGAAGATTTTTCCCATGTAAATGATATTAGCATATTTTTTAATAAAAATATTCCCAAATGAATATATGTTTATAATGTTTACTAACATATAATTAGAAAAAGTAATAGTCAAAGGTATAGAAAGAGGGAGTATCTGATTAATACCCCACCCTAGGAAGTGCTGATTTGAGGACGATTAATTTAGAGGATATGCTCGCCTTGTTCATTCCCATCTGTAGTCTTTTTCCTTTTATTTTAAGAATTTTGGGAGCATTTCAACAAAGGAGGTCTTTCACAGGTCAAACGAGACAATAATCTATTTTACAAGGTAATTTCTCATCATCTGCAATTACAAGGTAATTTCTCATCATCTGCAATTATTCTTAAATATTACTCCCTCCATTCTATTTTACAAGGCATATTAGCTTTTCAATTTTGTTCACAAATATAAGGTGTGCATGAAAATCTAATGCTAGTTTCTCTCTTTTGCCCTTATTAAATTCATTTTCTCTGCTAAGCATTTATGCATGACCATCCACAAAACCATCATTTCTCATCATTCCAAAGCACCTAATGTAAGGGTGCTCAAACCATTTCTCTTATGGATTCCTAAAATTTAGAACTTTCAACTTTGTGCCCAGTCAAAATACACCTTATAAAAGGGATCGGAGGGAGTATACTAAATAAACTTTGATAACTGTCAGTTAAGAATGTATGGCGATTCACATGCTACCGTTTGCACATTGATTACATGATTAACATAGTAATTTGATTTCCGTTTAATGAACGATTCTTAAACAGCAGATTTTACGCCCATCTGCCCCTTTTCTAAATTCAACTTCGACACTTACACAGAACACACCTAAGAAAAGTCGAAAAAACCCATTGGCATGATTTCATCTAAACATGTACTTCACTAGCAAACTTCCTACAGCTCAAATGTCTCATGTAGTTTTAAGAATTTGCTATTACCATGTTGACAATAAAGAGGCAATTTCTCCCGATAAAACCAAAACTTTACTAATTTTCCTTACAAAGAAACGCAAAGAATGAGCTTACTGAAACAATAAGCTTTATTGTCTAAGTGTATATATGTGCCTTGCCCCATGTCTGGCCCACCATAAATGAAGAAAAAAACACTCATTCCACTTCCAGAATCTAGATGCACTCTAGTGGTTCCATAGCACAACATGTTGATTTCCAGAACCCTACTTTACTCTAGGATATCATGTAAAATTCTTAGTATGTCTGTGCTACAAGTTGGAAAAATTAAGATGTATCAGTAATTCCTGTATTCAGTTAACCAAAATTACTAGAAGGAATTAAACAAACAGAATCAAACATGTGCATAGCTTCATAATATTGAATAAAAACATCTGATGTAGCCATTATTCTGGAAGGCTTTTGCCCTATCGCTGTAAGGATTGTATATTGTGGGGAACTTATATCCTACTCTTCATCTGCAAGGCCATAAATCCTCTCTTTAAAAGTCATATGGGTCAATCCAAATTTTCCCATCAACTAACAGGGCCAACAATTATCAATGCACTTAAGCATACAGCAGCTGATAGATTATAATAAATATCTCATTTTACAGATTCCACTTTGACTTTTAGGGTGGAGCTAATAATGTATAATGTCCCAAACCAATTTCAGGTTTTTGCCCTACTGGAGTAGGAAGCCCACTTTGTGCAACATGCAATGCAGGAGAACTCGCAAACTTGACCGTATTTATCAGTGTGGAACAACCAACATCCTGAGCCAATTTCAGGTTTTTTGTCCCACTGGTAGGAAGTGCATTTTGTGCAACATGCAAGCATACTTCACTATTATACAGAAGCACAACTGTCTTTATCCCATCTACATCAATTCTTGGCAATTTAGATTTCAATCAAGAAACCATCTCCATAGTTCATACATTCCAACCGATCAAGCAAAATTATTACTTATTTGCAGCTAATCAACGTCTCAAAAAGTAGAATTAACCCTTGCTGATGCAAAAAAATAGACTATGGGATTAGTCTGTCGTCATGATGCAAGAAAAAAAACAACACTTTGTGCCTATGCCTTGATTATAAATATGTCCATACGACCAACAAGCTCGGAGTAAAGAGTTAAGACGCAAAAAGATCTAGTACAAGGTGAAGATTCAGTACCTTGTTCTGTGAATACTTTTTTTGGATAAAGCATAGCAAGATCATATGATCCGGCCATACTAGCTTGGTTTTCATCCACAAAATTCTTCACCTTCCGTAAAACATCTTCTTTTGTCAGTTTAATCTGCAGGTTAGGTCCATTGGGAATACGAATGACCAGCTGAATATCAACAGACTTCATAGAATTTGAGGTCAGTTCAACAGGGGCACTAGCAGTTGTTGTGTTATGTTGTTCCACAGGCAACTGCGAAGAAACACCTCTACTAGTGGTTGTGCTAGGAGCTGACTCTGAAGGAATTGTAGTCCAACTTTCATCCACTTTATTCTTTGTTTTTGGTGATGGTGTACTGCCTGTTTGATTTGTATTTGTGTAACTGTCCGTATTTGAGCTCCTTGAACAATCAGGCACAGCACCTTTAACTTGGGTACTTGCTGAATCTGACTTTTCCTCAACAGTTCTATTGGCTGGACCTGAATCTGATTTTGAGCCTTCTTTTTCACTTATCTTGAGAAGTTCCTGGCGCAGATGCAAGCAATGAGTTACCCCTCTTCTTTCTAATGCACCCCACTGAACAAAACTCCCATTTAATGTAAAGATAACAGACTATGCACATGGGTAAAAAACTTACGTCATGGCTTGTGCTACTAGGTGATTGCGCGATGAAATCAGTAGAATTAGCAGATCCACTGGCTCCAGAAGTCCCTGTGGATTGACTTGATGAATTAGAAGGGTTTTCTGGAGTAGATGAACCTCCTTGAGTAGGTAGAGTGGTAGAAACGGCATTCCCAGGTTCGGCCATTCTTGAAGTAAGTGATGCTGCTAACAAGGTTACTGCTGTCTCCTACAATGATCCACAATAGCTCATATTTAGAAGAGCTAGAGCAAGTGAGAATGTTCATACGGTAACAAGTAACGAAATCATAGAATTTCCCACAGAGCGAAAGACAACTGTTATTTTATTTTCTCAAATATATGATCTTACTGGTAATTCAGTCAGAAAGTTAATAGCACGCATGTAACTATCTCAAACATGCAAGAATATAATTTCACATGATGATGGTTGTTGTTGAACAAGAAGAATCCAAAACAGGCTCTTTGGAGTGATCACTCAGGAGTTCGACTGAATTTCACTAAAAGAATCGGCTGATCTTCTTAGGTATTATAAATATTTTTAGAAAATGTGATAGTACAGCATTAGAAAAGTAGATTGATTAATATACTTTCTCTGGCACATGGACATGAAAACTAATCCAACTCTAGATTTGTACCTACAGTTTTATTTACAGCCAAACGATTATAAAGCCGGATAATTTGGAATGTGAATGATATGAATCATTCGTGAATTTATGAACTCGATAACTGTTTGACCAAAACAAACAGGCTAAAAGGGGCATCAATTAATACCCTCACAGATGTAACTGTACATTCTTGGTTCCAACCAATGTTTTAAATAATGCGCTATGGCGACGTTAATAACACCGATATAGTGGTCTAGGGGTAGCTGCTGCTGTAGCATTTTGTACAGTTGCGGTGCGGTAGCGGTCTGCTATGGCCCACAACAGCCTGCTACGGCCGCTATAGCGTACAGTGCATATGGGCGCTTCAGTACAAATGCATTCCAAATTTCCATAAGATCAATTTGTTCCATATTTTAGTCATCTTCCACTTTGAATCCTTACCCCAAGACTTGACATAAGCACAGTACTCCCTCTGTTGATTTATATTAGGTGTGTTTGCCAACTGCACAGAGACCAAGGAACTGAAGAAATTGACTAAGCTACCTTCCATAAATGATCATTATTCTCTCTAACCACCTACTAATCCCTTCCTTTCATTTACTGTATGCATGGCTCTCAAACAATTCTCACACATGCAGTGAACAACAATTATCCATGCAGGCCTGCACTTTCGTTAGCATGCATGCATCCATAATAACATTTACGTTGGAACGAAGCACAACGGTGGGCATTGAGCAAAAATATTAGGGATGTATGAGGAATACAATCAAAGATGATGCTTTGCTATATGTGTGCGCCCCCTATAATTGATTGCACCCGCTATCTTATCCGCTATACAAACAGTTAGCTGCTACGCTTCGGTAGTACATGCTATTTAGCCAACACAGCTCAGGTAATCTAGAAATTCAGGCAACCATCACTAGATTCACTACACTATAAATTTGTTCTACAAAACTGGTGTTTTAGGCACATAAGATTTGAATTTATCATGGCATATTAACTTGCTAGGCTCAAGTAGCACTAGAACTGTAGCAATAAGAGTGGTTACTCATTGAAGTTACCATAACTCTTTCATGAAGCCCCACAATGAAAGAACATGTGTGACTGGAACGTCATGTGGGAAGTTCCAGACTTGGAAGATACAAAAAAAACCATATATTGGACAAGGGAAAACTAGAAAAGGATAGAGTCATACATGACTCGTATCAACTGAATTATCCTACCCAAATGGTGGTCCAAAATATAAGTAGAAAACAATCATAATATACATGATCAACATTGTGTATGGTACATACCTGCAGATGAAGGGTGGCCCAAGCTTTCTCGATGCTTTCTTTGAGATCTTCAGAGCTGATATACCCCTCTGAGAAAAAGCCCTCATTTCAGCACTGGTCCAAAAGTGTCACTAACAGAAAAACTGTTTCTGCTTAGAAAGTTGAAAAGTTTTATTTTACTGTATTCATACCATAATGCCATAGCATGACACCATTCAGTCCAATGACAGATATACTTGGGATAGACTTCTGTGGATCTGATTGAGAGAATTTAAGGACGAACTGCACAAACTAATTAGAACACAACGATTATAGAAATGGAGAAACAGTTTATTCTTGATTTAGCTGCAAGACCTATCCAACAGATCTTAATTTCTGATTTAGGTACCAAACTAGCTGCACTGTAAATGCCGCTAAACATCCTCAAGTTATGACAAGCAGCAAAGCAAGTGTAGCACCACATATTATACATGTAACAGTGTATATATACTATCCGTACATGATCACATGGAGCCAATCCAGGTAGGCTCATTTTTGCGTTAGCAGGATCTCCACCGTGGGATCATATTGTCTGATCTTGGTAGATAGTACCTCAAAAATTGTGATTCCAAAAATCATATGCTCAGGATCAGTATCTTATATCGATCTACCTAATTTAGAACCTATCGGTTCATTTCTGTAAATCTCACCAAAAGAGCTCGAAAGGAAGTCAATGGAACCATCCTTATGAGACTAATGAATTAATTCAGACTTCATACATTCAAGCCCACTTCCAACATGACATTATACCCCCAAAACAAGACGCATCCTCTCTACCTTTAAAAATCACTACTCCAATACTCACCATCTCAAATATGTCACACAATGTCCAAAGTTGTTTTTCTTCATAAATCCATGTGAACTTGTGGATCTGAAATGTAACACCCAGACCAGTTGGAGGTGGCCAATGTGGCCCAAGAGCAGTAGTAGACAGTAGTGGTGGGTTAGTCCCACATTGAAAGTTTAAACTGTGTAGTACTAGCATATAATTCTGGAGGATCGAAACATAGTAACTCCCGATCAATCCTTTTGGGCGAAGCGAGGAGGAAATCCCAAGCAAGTTGCCATACCTGCATAGGCCCTGGGATGTTACGCAAATATGGCAGTGAGATAAATTTATGACAGTGAACCGCTTTGCTGTCCTTCCACTGTTGCCCAGGAAAAATATGAACTGCATCAGTTTGTGACGATAATAAAATTCTTTTCACATTCCTTATCAAACTGCTATCTCTCTATGATGTTAGTAAGATGTCCTTGCAATTGTTTTTAAAATTAAGCATATAAAACACATGTTTCACCATTAAAAAAGAATTGTGAACTGAAGTTTACAGACGAACATTATCAAATAATTGTTACCGAAGTGTAAAATCAAGAGGGCACTCTCTCCCCCAGCGGATAATCCAGAGTAAACATAAACGTAGTATGAAAACAAATGTGACCGTGTATAAAAGGATACAGATTGCTGAAAATTGCAATGCATCAACATTGCCTTGTTTTAGATGTAAGAATATGCAACATCTTCCTATCACTTCGGCCACCTGTGAATAAAAACATACATGGATACATGGGCAACTTGCAGCCTTTCACATATGACAATCACGAAAAAAGATCTTCTGAGTAAGGAAGGAAATTTGAAAGAACCCACATGTTCATCGACCAATGTTGACTGTTCCAAACTACTTGAAGTCTCATCTTCACCTGAAATGCATCAATATATGATGTTCTATCAATAGACTGACTGATCACTGTCAAATATATGAAAGTGTGCATTACTCCCTCCAGTCACAAAAGAGTCATGTTTTGGGATACGTGCAGTCAAACTTTATAATCTTTGGTCATCGATATCTTTATAAATATTTAGACTGGACACATGAAAATGATGAGTAGATTTGTCTCGAAAAATACTTTCATAGTATTATAATTTTGTTAGGTTTTATATATATACTATTACAATAGAAATTAGTGGTCAAGTTACATTCTGGGGACTGTGTCAATGTCCAAAATATCACTTTTGTGACTAGAGAGAGTACAACATCAGACAGGATGATATAGGACATCATCCTGCAAGGCACTTTTGTTTTATTGAAAACAAAATAGAAGGAACTAGTTCAACCTCACCACAAAAATTAGGCCTCAGCATGAATAATAAATAAAAGGCAAAAAGGTCATCGTAAAGCAGGCAAGCCTCAGAACTACATTCGCCAAACCTGGTCAACATTCCACTTCACATGACAATAATTAGGCCTGAACTGTGACAGCATATCTCATTATTTATTACCTCACAGACCTACACTAGTGCAGGAGAATTCAAGAAAAAAAATCCAGGTTATCGTACGTGTCAACAGATGTTTCTTACAGGTTGCCTTCAAATATGGATATGGTGCCCAAGACTAGAGCAGCTTTGTAGGCTAGGGTAGTCACCCTATATATCCATTAGGTCATGTATTTGTTGGAAGGAATAAAAAAGTTTCCGAGTCCTACCTTTTCTTTCTGAAATCTCTTTTCTAAAGCACAATGGCACGCTTAATCCAGCTAGTTGATGAGCAGGATAACGCTCATGTGCAGCAGCACTGTTCACGTGAATCATGCTTATCAAGGCGTCGACAAGTCGTTGGAGAAGTGCCGACTGGAGGTGGTGACTCGACTTGCACCGGCAAGTCGGGCGACTGGTCGACTATTCATCGACTTACCCGTCAACTAGTCGACCAGGCGGCGGCAAGTCAACCGACTTGGGAGGAGGGACGTTGGGCTCGACTGTCAGAGGCAGTGACAAAGAGATAGAGGGGAGGTGAGTGAGGGCAGTCGGGGGCTCACCGCTCACGCGTCACTCCAGAGCTCCAGATCCAGTCACCGCCGCCCTCGGAGGCAGCTCACACCGTGCCGCCGGCCTTTGTCGCCATCGCCCTTCGTCGAAGGCTCACAGCTTTCGTCGCCCTCGGCCGTAGCTCTCGTTGCCTCAGCCGTCGCTCTAGATCCAGGTATGCCCCTCCCTCTAGGCCGCCCCCTCCCTCTCGGCTCCCCTCTCTCCCGGCGACCCCTTCTCCCTCCCCGGCTCCACCTCCAGCTCCCTCTTGGCCTCCACCTCCCTCCCCTTCCCTCCCACTCCTCGAGGGTGGGGGGAGGGAAGGGGAGGGAGGTGGAGGCCGAGAGGGAGCTGGAGGGGGAGCCGGGGAGGGACAAGGGGTGGGCCAAGTCGTCGCCGTGAGGGGGATGGGGAGCTCGGGTCGCCACCGGGAGGGGAGGGTTAGCTCAGGTCGCCGCCGGGAGACGAGGGGAGGGACAAGTGAGTAGTGCGGGCATGTGCTGCTCTGCATCCCTATTTGTTTGCTGAGCTGCTACTGTGCCGACTGCATTGCTATCTTTTGGTACTGTGTTAATTACGTTCTTGTAACGTAGAAGCACAAAAAAAATGGCAAGTGTAAGTATTGCATCCTCCGAGGCCGTGTATGATCCAAAGACCGATCCAAAACGGAATGCGAAGTCTAATGATCCAGGATGGAAGTATAGCTTTTGGCCAGTTATTGGCAACCGAGATTTGGTCCAATATTCGCTTTGTGACCGGAAGGTATCGGAAGGAATCAAAAGGTATAAGAAGCATCTTGCGGGTGGGTTTGGAGATGTTCAAAATTGTGCCAAGGGTACAACAACAATCATGAAAAAGATGCGAAAGGCTTTGTGGAAGTACAAGAAGTGTAGACTACTCTTTCTAGATTATGATGATGAAGGAGGAGAAGATGAAGATGTGAGTGTGACAACAATCGACAATGAGTCCCAAGCCTCTGTTGTGCAACCAAGTTGACATGTGAGTGTGACAACAATCGAAGATGGTAATAGAGAGAACATGGATGCTACTATTAATTTAGATGACTTTTGAGAGATGAGAGAGTTGGACATGTTATTGTTATGGATTTATGTTACGTCATTAGACTCTAAGCTTGTGGACTTATTTTATTGTCGTGGACTTACGTTGGCTATGTCGTGCTTGTTATGTTGCTCATAATTAATCTATGTTGTCACGGCGACAAGGCGAGGCGAGGCGAGGCGCTCCGAAGGCGCCAGAACGCCTTGGCGATGATTCGACGACCTCTAAAAAATTGGCTAGATTACCCCTAAACCAAAAAAAAGAAATGAAGGTCCAGTTAGTGAAGTTACATAGCAACTTCATTACAATGGAAATGACCAAAATCTAAGTTGTAATATCTCGTTTAAAGAAGAAAAAAAAAAGAGAAGGGGTGGAATTGGGCCAGGCCGGCCCGAAACGGCCCAACCTAGTTGTGCATATATAAGAGAAGCAGAGCAGGGCTGCTATGCCCTAGCCACTGCTCCCTGCTCCCCCTCTTGCTCAAGCCGCCGCCGCCATCTGCTCCTGCTAGGTGCTGCTCCCTCTATTCGCCGCTGTTGTTTCCTACACGCTGCCGCCGCTGCAGGTCGTCGCCGCATCGGGAAGCCGCCGTGCGCCACTAAGGGGGAAGGCAGCCGACGTTGTCACTGTCCCCTGCAACCACACCATTCGCCACTGTCGTGCCCTCCCCTTGCGTCACCGCTGACAGCTGGGGAGAGAAGCCATCGTGCACTGTCGCTAGCTGCTGCTGCACTGTTCGCGCTCCTCCTCTGTGGACTGCGGCAAGGCCAAATCCTCCACCTGGACACCTAGAATTGCCAGTCGCTCGCCTAACTACTAACGACCTAGGCGATGACCCCTGGCGTCCACCTTGGAGCGCCAGGACACCTAGGCGACGCCTTGATAAGTATGTTATAAATGTCATATGAACAGTACCTATCGACTAGTTAGCCGACTAGTCAACAATAGCCGACTAGTCAACAAGTCGGTCACTAGGAGGGTAGTGTCGACTTGCCGACTTAATAACCTTGACGTGAATGGTACTTTGTGGTACTTTAGTGTACTGTAGGAGCACCAGCACATAGGTTAGTTTAGTTAGAGATAAGTGATTTCAGTTGGATTGCATCTTATCTTTAATTCGTTTAGTTTCGTTATCTCTAGATCCAATCAGTTAGGAGCCCCTTATTTATAAGGAGGCATTGTCATCCTTTTCAGAAAGCAGGAATGGATTAGGCGCTCTTGTATAAAGTCTTCCCCAGTCTATTGTCTCTACCCTTCCCGGTACCCTAATCTCTTTCAAGCCATGTCGTCCAGCCCTCCTCTATAGTAGTTACCCCACTATGAAGTAAGGTTTACAACAGGGCAGTAAAATACTTGGTGAGCAAGTTCCACCAACCAAGGGGAAGATTGATCTAGATTAAGAAAACCATTAGGACAGATAGGTCCCTGGGAAATATGGCTGATAAAGCAACAAGTTACAAAGTACATAGGAACAACACAAGATTTGGATTTTGACTTTAAGTTAACATAGTTGTCAATTCATCAATTGTGCATCTCTAATATTGGTCAATAAAAAGAAAACAAAATGTTTACATCCTATTTGCCTTATGATAATCATGGATATTGTCCAACATCAAGCTATTAATCAGGACGAGGTAGATAACATAGCTACAAGCTGCTGAAATTAACAACTCACCTGATTGGTAGACTACAAAGAGCTTTTTCTCCCTTCTCGATTGATTAATTGCATCTGGAATAGAACCTTTGTATGTCAAGGAATTGATTGTCGTTTCCATCTAGAGTTAAAAGAAGAAAATATATCATTACATGGATAAATACATGGAATCATGTGAAAAATACCAAGTACGCTTACAAAAAGAGAGTCGACTACATGAATTAAAACAAAAAAAGGAAAAAAAAACCAGTACCAAATTGTTTCTTATTGTCAGCAGAGTCAAGTTAATTGGACTTTTTGCTGTGAAACATTTGTTCTTCCTTTGTTTTTACTATGTTCTATATGAATTGACATCGCATCGCCTACTTGTTATGATAAGTCATTCAGTTAAGTATATATGAATAATATAACAGCGGGAAAGTTCACATGGAACTAAAAGAATAATTTTCTAAAACTAAGATGTTCACTTTCTTCTAATGACCTAATGCAAACCACATGAGCAAACAATATTGTCTTTTCCAGTCAAGAACATAAACGGAATAATCAAGCCAAATCATTAGATTTCACTACAACAGAAACAAGGTACCTCATGCATAATTACTCCTTTCAGTCACAAAAAAATGTCGTTTTGGGGTTCATGCAGTCAAACTTTCTAAATTTTGGCTATCAATATCTTTTTTAATATTTAGATTGAACACATGAAAATAGCATGTGTAGATTTGTCTTGAAAAGAACTTTCATGAAAGTATAATTTTGTTAGGTTTTACTAATCTATTACAATAGAAATTAGTGATCAAAGTAACGTTTTGGGGATAGTGTCGATATCCAACAATTTTGTGACAAAAAATCACAGGACACATCACTGGGCAAACCAAGAACATGCTGATAGTATTGAAGGAATGGTAAAAAAGAAATCTGAAACACAGACTAAAAAGGCCCAAATCGTTAGGTTTCTATGACCTGTACAGAAACACAGAACTCACGAAGAACATCGCAGAATCATTAAAATCCATACACTGACAGGTTGGGTATCCACAGGCCACCACTAACACAAATTCTACAGGTTAGCAAAACCAAATCTGCGCAGTAATCTAATCCAAGTAAAGCACTGACGGAGCCAAGAACTAGACCCGGACCAGGAAGGTTGCTCAAGAATCAGTGGAGATTAGAGACCGCTCAACCAGGGCATACCAAGAAAGAATCGGACGGGATTAGCAAGATTGCTCACGAACCGGATGGAATCCCGACGATTAGCTCTGTACACCCACACGCACAGGAACAGCGCGTCAAAGAACAGTGCGAAACTACAAGTTTCTCCTAATCACAAGTCACCAGCCAGTAATCACAAGTCACTACTATCTACGTAGATCAGTAACAGCGAATCCGCAGCTTATCTAATCCAAAAGCGTAACTACGGCGCGCCCTCGCCCCAAAAAAAAAGATTGGTCAAGAACTTTGGGAGAGACGAGATGAAAAGATCGGTCAAGAATTCATGGAGAAAGTGGAGCTAACGAATCAGAGACTCACCAAGGAAGGTCGATCCGGATCCCGAATCGGGGAGGAAGGGAGAAGGACGAAAGCGCAGGGCGGGCGGCTTCTTGGATCGGCGTCGGTGGATAGCTCGTCCTCGGACGAACCGGGTTGATGACTATGAGAAGCTGGGTTAAAGAGCTCAACTAGACCTGAGCCGGGTTCGGCCCGGGCCTGGTTTCATCCGGGATAGTCAGCCTACTGGGCCCAGCCCTAGCCTGGTAGAGCGGCTAGGCTGGGCTGCATGCTCGACATTGTTTACCCGGTCAGCATCCGTGTTGGACCGAGAGTTTGCTCACGTCTTGTCGAACGTTTAACTAATGTTGGGCTAGTAGGGCTTGTTTGGTTTAATGCCAACATCAGTCAAACTAAAATTTTAATAATACTTTGAAATTTTAGCTACCGTTTGGATCGGTTTCAACATTTGGCGTCGTCCACGAAATTATGATAATGCCAAATTTTTTCTTCTCATTCTTGGGCAAATTTGGGGTGACCAAAATGCTAACAAAAAAATTGGCAAGTTTGCCGGCCATTGACTTGCTACGTGGCAACCAGCCATTGGTTCCAATTGAAGCATTAGATGCATAGTTAGTTTGATTAATCAGTTTTAAATAATCATATTTCGTAAACCGAGTATCCGATTTACGATTCGATTGAACCGTTGTGTTCCTTGTCATTTTATCAACAAAACAAGAGCATTGTTGGCATATTTTAGTGCAAAAGAAATATATGTCATGCAGGTTCCACATGTCATGCTCACTTTTTTGGTAATTTTTGGTATAGCTGCAATCCAAACATATCAATTTTGGTATTGCTCATGAATTGGCATGACTGCAATCCAAACACTTTTTTTCCCTGATTTTTGCACTGCCTCAGTTTTGACATTACCAAAATTTTGGTATAGCTTCTTGGGGTTACAAACAAAACAGCCCCTTAATATCTGCTAGTTTTGACCCATGTTTAGATGGCGTATTGCTGATTGGCCAAATTTTGGGATAGGATGGATACATATTTGAATGCATTTGTTTCGGACTGAGTGCTATTCATATTCGAAGATATAGGAGGCATGTTAAACATCATAAATTAACTAGTTGGGTCTGTATGTAGCAACAGAACAATAAACACGCGTACAAAGGTGGCCCGGTCCTTTTAAGTAGTTTTTATTGAAGAAAAAAATCAATTAATATCAAACAACTTCCATTTTACACTATGGTTTATCCAAATACCAGAATAGCAAACCATAGTTAATACTCTTCAGAACAAAGTGTCCGAAAACAATATCCAGGTATCAAGCTTTCTTGATTCCAGGTGGCTAACCTAAAGATATGGCAAGATTCAAAGTGGTAGCGTATGTATTTGATGGAGATAACGGTAGAGCATAAGACTTGAACCGCTCAATATCCGATGAGGGAGAGTCCAGATGAAAAAAAAAATACAGATACATGGTGAACATGATGGGTTGATGAAAACAGCGCACGCAAAGCGTTTTCAGTATTAGTGGCAAAGATTTATCCTGCAAAGTTGACAAAACAACTTTTATAACCTCTGACCGTGTTTGGAAAATAAAAAAGTTTCTTTGCATCAAGCCTAAAAGCGAGATATATTAAGAGCATGTACAATGGATTTATGTCAGCTGACTATAGTCTCTGTCACGTAGGATTTTTGCTGACGTGGATGAAAGAGAATGAAGAGAGAGAAAGATGTTGTCTATAATCATGTAGCCGACTGTAGCACCAGAAACAAGAAAAGCATTAAATGATTGTGTGTTGTTTACAGTTCTGTAGCCGACTGTATCACCACAACCTATTATATGAGCTGTCTTTAGTGCTGTCTACAGGTAACATAGACAGTTGTTATAGACAGCAACTGTCTGTACCATTGTACATGCCTTAAGAGAAATATTTGCATGGACTTCAATGCTTACATTAAATTATGAAATCAACTCTGTAATAAAATACCCCGTGTCTAATGCCCCATCTTCTTTCAACAAGCGAGGAACTGGAAGCTCACTAGAATAAAGAGGTGCCTGGAGTCAAACAATGAATGGAGAGACACCATGTCCTGAATGCTGCAATGAAAAAAGTTTAACTTTCATTAGAATAAAACCGGGAGCAACTTGAGTCATTGGAATTTCAGCATAAACAAATAGAACCTCATTTTTTCAAAAAAAAAAAAGGGGTCAACAATGACTAAAAAACAATACAAGGGGTCAGTTAAAACCGTGAAGTTCATGTGAAATTTTGGGTAATTGGTTTCCTATCTGCATCCATATTGACAAAAAAAATACACATATAGACAATAATCTTTACATTATTTGCATAAGGAACGCAAAATAACTATATGTAATCCAAACCAATTAACATACTCTACCGCCCACTGAGCACAGAAGGCGAATTTTTCGATTTAGCAACGGTAGTGCGTGAAGAAGGGCAAGTGATCCTTCTTTACTTCCTTGCAAATATGTTATTACCTACTAAAGTGTTTCTTTACAATACATTTCAAGCAAAGCCTACTTTGAGTGCCCATCAAATAATTCATCGAATTTCCATTTGCAAGTGGCCATTATCTAAAAAACTATTTAATGAAGACAAGGAAACTTAGGTCATATTTAGAATTCTATGGGCATCCTCCTCTTCAATATAACATAAATTAGAGCACCACCTATCCTACAAGAAATTCATCTATCAAACATGAAAAATATTCCAGAATTTGTGAACCTCGTTTGTTAAAGAAATGATGGATCTTAGAAATAAAATAGCAGTAGTGTCGGAGTTATGCATTTTATCGATATTCTCATGGAATAGCAGTCAGCCAATGATATCCATGCTCATTTATCAGGCATGAACAATATTCCAGAATTCGTGGGTGCGACTGAGGCCTAGGTGACGAATTGATGGAGCGAGAGGAGGTCGACGCGCGGTTGGCAGAAGAGCACGGCGAGGACGGTGTTGCAAGTGAAGATAGTGGCAAGAGACATGTGTCACCTACTGCAGTCCCCCTCTACGGTATGTCTCCAGCACCATAGCACCTCCCTCCAGCACGACAGAACATCATCGATTGTAGTAGCCGGTGGGACCCACGAGCCTGTTGTGGTGCAGGATCGCAGTATGTTCTGCCGCAAAGTGCAACCGCGGTAGCACCTGCTGCTGTTGTGGTCCACAGCTGTTGATAAATGTAGGTAATTTAGGGTTGCACTTTTTTTAAAAAAATAAACTCTATCTTTTTTATTATCCCTCTTTATTTCTTTGAGTATTTGATGTGACTTTTCAACGATCATAATGTTCGTTTATCATATAAATTCTTGACTACTCGAGACACATGTTGGAAGCGTGCTCATATGGTTCACAAGAGAGAGAGAACATTAGAACCACCAAAATTAGCTAGGTTTTTCATTATGTGATCGATTGGACTAATATTTTCTAAGGTTAGGTTTGAGCAAGAATAAAGCAACGAATATAAGATTTGAAGCTTAACATAATACTTGATATTGATTGTGCGAATTACATGGTGTGTAGGGTTTGGTTAGGTGCATATGTTTGACTGGCTATTCGTATGGTATAAATGGCAACATACATGAACCATTGACCTGAACTACAACTACGATACAAACATGCCTTTTGGAAAGGAAAATACATGACGAATGGAAATCAAGTCAAGTTTGTGGGCATACGTCCTACTCCCCACTGTGGGCTTTCCTCTTGGCATCAAGGTAATCATCCATTGGCCTTCAAGGACCTTCTTGTTTGGCACATTGTTCCACTTGTATATTGCAAGGTCTAATTGCTCTATAGCCAGCCACATTTCCCATGTCCACCTTCTTCCTTTCTGCCGTAGAATAATAAGTTAGAGCTATTTGGAATACTACCCTTGAGAACGCTGGAGTATATCCACACACGTAGCCAAGAGAGTTACCTGCGCCGACTGGTTCGTATTTAGCTTTCACACTGCAATGACAACGTATGACCTTCGGTGCATAGCCATCAGGGTTCGTCGGTGGAACATTGCCTTCAGGGTTGTTCGACGCATCATGGGCATCAGTAACCATCCATGCCTTTCCCTTCCCTTTGTCGTTCCCAGTTGAAGGAGGCTCCAATGGGTGAACTTGTCGGGCGCAACTGCATAGCTCAGCATGCGTTTCTACTCAATAAATACCATGTACTTCTTGTAATACCTCAGCCTGTTCGTAGTGCGGCCCATGTGGAGATGTGGTGGTGGGATTAGTCCCACATTGCTTGTCTAAAGTGAGTTGTAGTAGCATATAATGCATGTTGGGTCCAAACGTAGCACCTCTAGGTTAACCTTTTTACACGAAAGGATGACGAAAGTGTAAGTGGGGTGTTATATATGTGTGGGTCCTCCCCCACAGTGGGCTGGTGTAACACTCAAAAATTTTATGCATTTGAAATTGTTTAAAAATATAGAATTTTTAAAACTTTTTATTGCACTCCATTGATATTCAAATTTCTGGGTTGTTATTTGAAACCTCAACCCGAAAAACAGAAAATTGAATTGAAACTAAGAATTTTGAATTACGAAAATAGAAAGGAAATTAAAAATAAATTGATCGAAATCAGTACAGGCTGAAAACCCGCTGGTCCGGCCAACTTATTTTTGTTTTTCCTTCTTTTCCTTTTTCCTTCCTTTCTTTTTCCTTTTCTCTTTTTCTTTTCTTTTCTTTTCTTTTGCTCCTTTCCCTCCCAGCCCACACGCCAGCCCCCCTCTCCTTCTTTCTCTTCTTCCCCCCCTTTCTTCACTTGACCACGCCACTAGCGCCATGCCGCCGTGGCACCTACTCCCATCGCCACTTTCATTTGAAGTATTTCCTTCCTCTTAAGTGCTTTTGATTATTGGATTTCATTTGGTTGTTTTCAAATGTTCTTGGGTTCGACCGTATTCCGCGTAGTTTGAATTTGAAGTCATGATAGAGCAGTAGTCCGAGACAAAACAAGAATAAGACCAAGGTTATCAGAATATTAAGTAAGGCAAGTCAACACTTTGATCATATTGTACCTACTTTTTGAAATGCAATTATATTGTTTCAATTATGAAATTGCATCGCTATGCTTTATACAACTATATAGACATAAGCTCATAGTTAATACTCATAGTTAATACCTTAACAATAATTGAGTATAAACTTCGCATCCTTAAACTTGGACATTATCCTTTGTCACCCTAGAGATAATGGTATACATAAACTAGACATTAAGTTCGTATTTAACTATCATGCTTAGCCCTGCTTTGAAACATGACATGTGGGCAATGATTTGCCCCGACATCATTCAAAGCTTGAAACTGGATTTAGGCAATCGAGGATGGAGCATGGCTGGTATGTGGAACTAGAAAACAATTTCAAAAAACAAGAAAACAAAAAACATATTTCGACTTGGATGGTTGGAAAGCATGGCGGATGCAGATAAGAGCATGACAGAGTGGGTATGGGGAAGTACCACCCAAGTCAATTAAGGACCTGGTTCTTGCAACAGCCTTCTCGTGTAAAAACAGTGCAACCACAAGTCTATAATGAGCACGACCTGGCTGATTAATTTGTTCGTCCTAGCGTGACTTTACCATTGGTGGTGTGTGGCGTGGGTATGGGCAGAAGCCATAGGAAAACCACACAGCAGAAAAGGGAGACCTCTCGAGGGTGCGGCCCAAGGAGGTGATACCTAGCAGGTGTGGTTGCATTGAGGTAGGGCATTATAAATGCCTTCTGAAAATCATCTTAGTTACACACCTATGAAAGTGTGTCAAGACGGACATTATAAGTTGATTATCTCCTGTGGGTAAAGTGCGCGAACTCTGTAGAGTGTGCAAACTGTTTGGACAGCCATGCCCACGGTTATGGGTGGTGCCGAGAACTTACTTGAATTAGCTCTCATTTTTATAAAACAATTTGTGAGTGGGATGAAAAATCGGGATGAAGCCCGAAGATTTGAGATGACCTGATTGAGAACCAGTCGGAAGTACAGGATGTGATCCAAGAAAGAACATGAGCATTGGATGGATGAAGCCACTCAGTGATATAGGAGGTTGGAACCTCCACTATTATTTTACAACAAATACTCAATTTCATTAAAACCTATGTTAGTTAAAATGCTAGGTCTAAAGATCTGTTTACTATTTAATCTATTTCAATAAGTGGCTTTATGCATACAAAAGAACCACAAGCCATTACTTTGATTAGCCTTGCATATTATATAACTACATCCTGTGTGTTAGCTCGCTGAGTACGATTGTGTACTCACACTCACTCAATATTATTATTCAGTAAGTCATAATAAAGAAAGCTATTTGAGCGCTTATGAACATTCGTCAACACCGAAAACTAAGAAGGCCAAGAACTAGGTTGTCAGACCCCAAATTTGTAACTCAGGATTCGCTGTATAAACTTGTGACATTCCCTGGATCAGTAGATAGCACACATAGATACATTATTGGTTCATTCACATACATCGCATTCATTGTACGATAGCATACTTTATTACATAAATAGGCCGTACAACCAACAATCTTACAAAAGGGGCCAAGCAGGCCAATACAGTGCACATAGTGCTTTAATACAGAAAGTGGGGATACGAGCGGAAGCAAAAGAAAAAAGGGTGGATCCATTCACTCTGCCCACAGGAAAGTGATTGGAGGTCCCGGCCTAAGCTCCTTCATCATCTTCACCGTCCTGCCCTAATGCCACGAAGTAGGCATAGGGGTCTTGATCCAATGGCTCTAAATATTATGTATGAACGAGCATGAGTACACAACCGTACTCGTGAGACAACACATAAAATGCAATTATTATATATGCAAGGCTAATCAAAGGGAGGTTCATGGTTCTTTTATTTGCACAAAACCAAGTTTGAATTAGAATAGCTAGTAACAATTCCTAGGACTTAGCATTTTAACTTAACACAAGGTTTGATAAACTGAGTTTTGTTGTCAAATACTAGTGGAGGTTCCAACCTACTATACCATTGAGTGGCTCCACCCACCCAATGCTCATATTCTTTTCTCGGGTCACATCCTGTACATCTCACTGGTTCTCAACCAGGCCATCTCAAACCTCTGGGTTTCAACCCAACTTTTCATTCCAACCAGACCGTCTCAAATCTTTGGGCTTCAACCCAACTTTTCATTCCCTCCCACAAATTGTTTCATGAAAATAAAAGCTAATTTAAGCAAGCTCTCGGCACCGCCCATGACCATCGGCACGGCTATCCAGATAGTTTTCTTACTCTGCAGAGTTCGTACACTTTACCCACAAGAGATAATCAACTTAATTATAATATCACCCACACACTTTCATAGGTGTGCGACTAAGTTGATTATCACAAGACCTTTACAATGCCCCACCTCACCGTAACCCCATGCCGCTAGGCATCACCTACCTAGGTCATGCCCCGGGAGGTCTCCATTTGCGCCATGTAGTTCAGTGGCTTCTACCCATACCCACCTACACACTCACCAATGGCGAGGGTTTCAATGAGACGAACAAATTAGTTAGCTAGGTCGTACCCATTACAGACTTATGATTGCACTATTTTTACATGAGAGGTCATCACAAGAACCCGGTCCTTTATTGACTTGGGCGGTACTTCCCCATACCCACTCTATCGTGCTCATCCCAGCATGCACCACGCTTTCCAGCCGTCCATGTCGAAATCTATTTTTGGTTTTTCTTTTGTTTTAAAATATTTTTCTAGTTCCACATACCAGTCAGGCTCTAGCCTCGACTGCCCAAATCCAGTTTTCCTATTTTGAATAATATCGAGACAAATCATTGCCCATATGTCGATGTATCTAAGTAAGGCTAAGTATGATACTTAGATACGGATTTATTAACTAGTATGTATACCATTAGTTCTAGGGTGACAAAGTATAGTATCGTCGGACCCTAAATTTGGAACTTGGGACCCACTATGTATAGTTGTGCCATTCCCTGGATCAGTAGCTGACACACACAGTTACATTGTTGGTTCAAACACATATCACACAAACACAAAGATATTGTATAATATTAAACAAAACGTGAATATACCCTGTGGCTTTTGACTGGCAGAATGGCCGAATAGGCCAAATACCACACGAAGGTTAGCAGCAGCAATCCGTGGTGCAGAAGAACTCGTGGAACTCCCATGATAGGCCCACCGGCAGTCGACTGTGGGTTAGCGACCTAGTTCTTGGCCTTCTTGATCTTCAGTCTCGATCAACAACTAAGATCATTCCAATCTCAAGCAATCCTATGATTAGGTTCATAGTTACGACCACATTTGGTCGTAGGAGGAATCGGGTGAGGTTTTGAAGAGGTCCTGGGGGTCCTAGAGAGGTTCTGAAGAAGACCTAAGGAGGTCCTAGAGAGGTCTAGGAAGGGATCTTGAGGTGGTCTGGGAGTGATCCTGTAGAGGTCCTAGAGTGATCCTGTAGAGGTCCTGAAGAGGTCTAGGGTGGTCCTGGAGTGATCTTGTAGAGGTCCAGGAGGGAGGTCCTGGAGTGATCCTGTAGAAGTCCTGCATGTTAGAAATTGGCCCATATGAGTGAGGCCCATTTTCTATAATTCCAAAGCATTTATGGGTTAGTACCATATTGCTAAGGCAAGGTGGAAGTGACCAACATATAAGGTGGAGTCCTTGCCACTCCTTGAAACATGTAACACATGGATGGATGAGGATGGCATGAGGAGGGCTCGCTAAACACACACACACGCACGCACGCCGCCGCGTCACAGATTTTCGCGTGAAAAATCGCGTGACTTGTGACTTGCGACGCGCGATCGCCGCGGACGTGGCACGCCATTTGCGCACCAAGTCCACTTTATTTTTGCTGAACCATGCATCTCTCTCTCTGTTTGAATGAGATTCAAATGTTTAAATTTCAGTGCTTTATTGAGTGATGATGACAGCGCTTACAGTGGGTAAATGATCGTTAAGTGTGACGATTACCGTGGGTAAAAGGTCGTTAAGTGTGACGATTACGATGGGTAAATGGTGGTTAAGTGTGTCGCTTACGGTGGGTAAATGGTCATTTAATCTGCCGATTACGATGCGCATCTATATATGTCCGAGACGCCCAGCATAGTGAGTACAAGAATAGCCTCCATTTCTTCTTCCTTCTTATCTGTGCCGCAGATCGCGCCGTCGAACCCTACCGACTCTTCTTCTCGGCGCACCGTGAAGAAGGGAAGCGGTATCTCGAACCGTTGCCGCCGTGGAGACTTGCACGAGGGCGGCAATAAGGTTCTGGGCAGCGATCACGCGACCGCTTGCGCGATCGCGACATCTACGCTTCGCGATCGCATCAACTCTGCGCCGCTTCGCTCTTCATCGGACCCATCCGTAAGTCTCACCGTGATTGATAGACTTGTTTACATCCCGGTTTTCATATATTGTGAAGTACAATGAGTTGTCTCGCTAGCGATCTTGTTTTATGCATCATTAGTCTTTTGCAATATTTGCCTTCTAATAAAATTTGGAATTAAAATATTGCCTCATTTTTAACATTCCGAAACCTTATTGTAAACTTTGTTGCAACACAACTATGGTGGAGCTTCGATGCTATGAAACCCGAGAGGTTTTCGTCGAATTTCAGTAGATGGCGCACTAGAGCCAAGTTCGCTCATGTCTTTGGGGTGTGGTGGGTAATCCACCCACGATCCGCTCTGATTGACCAAGATATGCGATTCGATAATGCGAACAACATCGCTCTTGGTCGCCTTCGACCATTCCGCGGTCGGCTCTATGATGTGTACATGGACTATAAGTCCGCCACGAGTTGTGAGATGCACTAGAGCACAAATATGCAGAGGCGAGGCGTGTCGTTGGCTCTATATGTGTGAGCAATTCTTCGACTTTACCATGGATGAGGCTAAGTCCATAGTTGGACAAGCTCATGATCTCCGGCTATTGGTTGGTGAGATTGCGATCCGGGTTGTGTGTTGCCTCCTAAGTTTGTGGTCATGGCATTGTCGCCAAACTTCCTGCTTTCTTGGCGGATTTTGCCACTAGCTTGAAACACAAGAGGAAGAGATTTCTTGAAGATCTCATTGCCGCTCGATGTGGAAGAAAAGGCAAGAGCAAAAGATGCACCAGATTTCCAGTCGAACAATGCAAATTTTATAGAGAAAAGATCATGCAAAGAAGTACAAATCCAACAAAACGAACAAGACAACTAGCTTTAAGAAGAAAATCGAGAAAAGGATATGAAGAACATCACCGCTTTGTGTGTGGGAAAACGGTCATATGGCGAAAGACTGTCATTTCCGCAAGCGAGAGATGGTGAACAACCAAAGAAGAAGGTCATCAACGTGATTATAAGCGAGGCCTCGACTTCGAGGAGGGTATAGTAATTCTCCGTTGTTTTTTCAGCATGTCAATCCACCGATTGGTGGGTTGATATCGGTGCTAATGTTCACGTATGTTCTGATATTTCCTTGTTTTCTTCTTACCAGGCAACAGGGGCTTCCTCCGTCATAATGGGAAACGGATCGCATGCTTCTGTTCTTGGTGTTGGCACGGTAGAACTGAAGCTTACTTCAGGGAAGACTGTTCACTTGAAGAACGTGTAAAGATGCTCCTACAATAAACAAGAACCTCGTTAGTGGTTCTGTTCTATGTAGGGACGGTTATAAGCTAGTCTTTGAGTCAAATAAAATTGTAATGTCTAAGTTCGGGAATTTTGTTGGTAAAGGCTATGAGAGCGGAGGCTTGTTCCGCTAAGTACTTTAGAGTCTTGTTATAATCAATGTTGCAACTGGTTTAAATAAATGTGAGGCAAATATTTGGCATTCTCGTTTCATCATATTGGTTTTGATAGTATTGCTAGAATGTCTAGATTAGATTTAATTCCAAAATGTGAAATTGTCAAAGGATCAAAGTGCTACCATGTGTGCAAGCAAAGCGACCTCGCAAACCCTTTAAGGGATTAGAGGACGAAAAGAACTTGGCACCATTAGATCTTGTTCATTCAGATTTGTGTGAAATGAATGGATTGTTGACAAAAGGAGGCAAAAGATATTTTTAACTTTTATTGATGATGCAACACGCTCTCGCTATGTGTATTTGCTAAAAACTAAGGATGAAGCTTTATACTACTTTAAGACTTATAAGGCCGAGGTTGAGAACCAACTAGAGAAGAAAATAAAAGACTAAGGTCCGATCGTGGAGGAGAGTACATCTCTCATGAATTTTCTCAATTCATTCGAGCATGGAATAGTCCATGAATTTACACCACCATATTCACCCCAATCAAATGGGGTAGCCGAGAGGAAAACCGCACACTAACGGACTTGGTTAATGCCATGTTAGAGAGTGCCGGTATGCCTAAGACATGGTGGGGAAGCTATATTGACAAAGAACTTTCGTCCTAAACAGAGTAATCACTAAAAGAGTGATATTACTCCATATGAGGGATGGAAGGAGAAAACCCAATGTCAATTTTCTGCGAACTTGGGGTGTTTGGCCAAGGTCAATATACCATTGCAGTAAAAGAGAAAGCTTGGACCTAAAACAATCGATTGTATTTTTCTAGGATATGCTCATAATAGCACTACCTATAGATTTTTAGTAGTTAAATCGAAATTCTGAGATTATTGCTAACACAATAATGGAGTCTAGAGATGCTTCATTCTTTGAGGATTATTTTCCTATGAGAATAGCAGCAAGATTTCACAAACCGAGAATGTTCAAATTGAAAATAATCAAACTTCCGAACTTCCCACCATCTACAACCAATATGTGATATCCTCGAGGAGGATAACAATCTAGTCACGAAGCTCTTCAGAGGAGCAAGAGACAAAGGGTTGAGAAAACCTTTGGTGATGACTTTATTGTATACCTCGTGGATGATGTGCCAAAGACCCTTTCAGAGGCTTATGCATCTTCCGATGCCGAGTATTGGAAAGAAGCGATCAGTAGCGAGATGGACTCTATCATGGCTAATGGGACTTGGGAGATCACCGATCGTCCCATCGGTGCAAACTCAGAGGATGTAAGTGGATCTTTAAAAGAAACTAAGACCGATGGTACTATTGAGAAGTACAAGGCAAGACTTGTGGCCAAGGGTTACACCTGAAAGAGGGAGAAGATTTCTTTGATACCTATTCTCCTGTCGCTGGACTAACCACCATCGAGTGCTCCTTGCGTTAGCATCCTCTTATGGTCTACATGTCCATCAAATGGATGTAAAGACAGCTTTTCTTAATGGAGAGTTGGAGGAAGAAATCTATATGGATCAACTTTGATGGTTTTGTGATTTACAGACAGAAAATAAGGTATGTAGATTATTGAAATCCTTATATGGTCTAAAGCAAGCACCTAAACAATGGCACGAGAAATTTGATAAAACTTTAACATCTGCTGGCTTTGTTGTGAATGAAGTCGATAAATGTGTATACTATCGTTATGGTGGGGTCAAGGAGTGATCTTGTGCCTATATGTAGATGACATACTTATATTTGGAACAAACATCTGCAGTAATTGACGAGGTCAAATCTTTTTATCTCGATGCTTTGATATGAAAGACTTAGGAGAGGCGATGTTATTCGAATATTAAATTAATCAAGAACGAGGATGGGATCACTTTGAGTCAATCCCATTATGTTGAGAAAATCTTAAGCCGCTTTGGCTATGAGAATTGTAAAATTTCTCCAACTCCCTATGATGCAAGCATTAAGCTTCAAAGAATCAAGGGTTAGGAAAAGATCAATTAAGATTTTCACAAATTATTGGATCACTTATGTATCTATCTGGTGCCACAAGACTGACATATCATTTGTCGTGAGCAAATTAAGTCGGTTTACTTCTAACCCGTGAGATGATCACTGGAGGCACTTGAGAGAGTGTTGCGCTATTTGAGAGGCACAACCTCATACGAATTCACTATACCGGGCATCCTTCGTATTAGAAGGATATAGTGATTCAAATTGGATCTCGATGCGATGAGATCAAAGCTACAAGTGGTTATGTCTTTACACTAGCAGAGCTGCAGCTTTCATGGAGGTCGTGTAAGCAGACTATATTGACGAGGTCAACTATGGAAGCGAACTTGTAGCACTAGACACGCCATCGTTGAGGCCGAATGGCTTAGAGAGCTTCGTTGGACTTGCCACGGTTGCGAAACCAATACCAAAGAATCCTAATGTACCGTGATAATCAAACGGTGTTGATTAAGGTTACAAGTACTAAGGATAACATGAAGTCCTCCGCATGTGAAGCGTAGGCTTAAATCACGTAAAATTGAGGAACTCCGAGTGATTACGGTGAATTATATACGCATCGAGAAAAATCGCGCACCCTTTCACAAAGGGGCTAGCACGGAAGCGATTTCGTTGCGTCTATGGACATGGGAATGAGGCCCATTGGAGTTACAACTCAACAAGAACCCATACCTTTTGATCGGAGATCCCGTGACTTAGGCAATGGGAAAAACAAGTTCATGTTGTAACAAGAGAGTATATATTCTTTGAATCCATGTCCTAATAGACAAATTACTCTCGATCAGTATGGAAGGATGGCATAAAGTCTTAATATATTCTGTTGTCCAAATGAGGAAAAGGTATTAGCTCACAGGATACCTAGAAAGAATATACCTACTTGAGCCCAATCGTGAGGTCGCAGTTCACGAGAATAGGGCATTCTCTAGAAAGCTCATGAGCGATAAGGAGCATGACCAAATAACGCCCGCTTAGGCGCGGTTCTTTGACAACTTAGTATCGCTTGAGATTTCAAGTGAAATCTAATCACAAAAAGCTGTGAATTCAAGGCATGGTCCATTCATCACCGTGAGAAGATGAATCTTGTCATTCTAGGTGCAAGTTCAACCTGCACGGGACTTACACTAACAGATCGTATATTAACAAGATTTCAAAGACAATATCTTTGATATCCTTTTTGCTTCTTGCTTTGGAATTGGTGGGGATTGTTAGAAATTGGCCCATATGAGTGAGGCCCATTTTCTATAATTCCAAAGCATTTATGGGTTAGTACCATATTGCTAAGGCAAGGTGGAAGTGACCAACATATAAGGTGGAGTCCTTGCCACTCCTTGAAACATGTAACACATGGATGGATGAGGATGGCATGAGGAGGGCTCGCTAAACACACACGCACGCACGCACGCGCGCTGTCGCAGATTTTCGCGTGAAAATCGCGTGACTTGTGACTTGCGACGCGCGCCGTCGCGTCCGTGACGTGGCACGCCATTTAGCGCACCAAGTCCACTTTATTTTTGCTGAACCATGCATCTCTCTCTCTGTTTGAATGAGATTCAAATGTTTAAATTTCAGGCTTTATTGAGTGATGATGACAGCGCTACGATGGGTAAATGATCGTTAAGTGTGACGATTACGATGGGTAAAAGGTCGGTTAAGTGACGCTTACGATGGGTAAATGGTCGTTAAGTGTGTCGCTTACGGTGGGTAAATGGTCGTTTAACTGCCGCCACGATGCGCATCTATATATGTCCGAGACGCCCGAAGCATAGTGAGTACAAGAATAGCCTCCATTTCTTCTTCCTTCTAATCTGCGCTGCATCGCGCCGTCGAACCTCGCCGACTCTTCTTCTCGCGTGCACCGTGAAGAAGGGAAGCGGTATCTCGAACCGTTGTCGCCGTGGAGACTTGCACGAGGGCGGCAATAAGGTTCAGGCAACGCATTCGCGCATCCGCTTGTCGCGATCAGCGACATCTACGCTTCGCATCGCATCAACTCTGCGCTGCTTCCTGCTCTTCATCAGACCCATCTGTAAGTCTACTGTGTGATTGATAGACTTGTTTACATCCTGGTTTTCATATATTGTGAAGTACAATGAGTTGTCTGCTAGCAGTACTGTTTTATGCATCATTAGTCTTTTGCAATATTTGCCTTCTAATAAAATTTGGAATTAAAATATTGCCCTCATTTTTAACACTGCAGAGGTCTGTGGGAGGTCCTGGAGGAGGTCAAGGATGATCCAGATGAACTCAAGAGAGATCCTGGACTGTCCCAATGATTCAAGGGAGGTCCTGAACGGTTCATATGAAATCAAGGGAGGTCTCGAACAGTTCGGATGATATCAAGGGAGGTTTGGGATGTCTGAGATGAAACCAAGGGAAGTCCTGAATGGTTTGGATAATATCAAGGGAGGCCCCGAACGGTTCGGATAATATCAAGGGAGGTCTGGGATAGCTTAGATGAAACCAAGGGAAGTCCTGAACGGTTCAGGTAATATCAAGGGAGGTTCTGAACGGTCCTGATTGGCCCCTGCGGGTGCTCCTGGGGAGGTCCTGAGTGGTTCTAATTGATCCACGTGGGTGCTCCGGAGGAGGTCCTGAGAGGAGGTCGTGGAGGCGTTTCGGAGGAGTTCCAAGAGGAGGTCTTGGAGAGGTCCAGGAGGAGGTCCTAGGGACGTTTCAAAGGAGATTCTAGACCGGCTAAGGGTGGTCATTGGTCATCTAATAGTGGTTTTTGTAATACTCCGGAAGTGTGAGAAGTCAAGAATCGGATTAATAAAAATTAATCGGTAGAGAATTATTATTCGGGGAAGAGAAATTTATTGAATTTTCAAGTGCAATATAGTTTAGAGAGGGATTTCTCTTAACAGAAAGTATCCATCGTTGATTATGTAATATCCTGTTTAACATTAGAGAATTAATTGAAATGAGAAAGGTATTTAACAGAATTAAAAAGAGAAATCAGTTTTTAGAGGAGATTTAATCTTGGGCTTTCGCCCACGTTGTTTGGCCCAAGTGGGAAGTTGGTTTAAGAAGGGCCAACCAAACCCTAGGTCTTTTTACTGTAGCATGCAGCTACAGTACCGCCCCTGTAGCAACCCTCCTCCCTTTGCTGCCACGCTCCATGTCGCCCCTTTGTCGCTCCTTGCTCTGGTCTTCTGGAGGAAGAAGAAGGGAGAGAAAGGAGGAGAAGAAGGGATCTTCTTCATGGATTCAACCAGCATTTCCCCAAGGTTCTACAAGGGTAACGAGATGCCTTCCCCGCTGTTTGATCCTTAGTAGATGCGAAACCGATTAGAATTGTTGGTTAATTGTTGGGCTGCAGAAGATTCAATTCTGTCCAGTACCTTGCGTGGGTTTTTTCGTGTATTTAGAGGCTGAATTTTAAGATTCCATCTCCTAGAGATATGTGGGATATGTTGTTATATTTCAGTAGCCGCGAAGATCACTCGATTCCGAGGTCTGAGTCAAAAGTTATGATCATTTTATTATCTGCTGCCAGAAATCTGACGAGAATAATCTGTCTGGTTATTTCTTAAAATATGAAAGGGAATTTGGTAGAATCTGAAAGTTCACCCAACTAGGTTATTGTAGGTAATTCGATAACCTTTTCAGATTGATAAAGAACGATCAATTTGGAGTTACCTATTAAAAGTTATGGTCATTTTAGTTTTGCTGTTCGATTGTGTAGGCAGTTTCTGTACTGAAAGTTCAGACAATGGTTAGCCTAATATTATGGCCGAATTGGTTTATCGTGTCAACTAGAGTATTGTAGATTATTCAGTTAAGAATTTACAGAAATTGGGTTTACCTCATTTTGACTTCCAGTTCATGAGTTATGTCATTTACCGTGCTGCTGTCCGAATCAGTATATGGCAGGAAACGTTGTTTTTCGTTTCAGCTTTGTAAACTCGTTTTGAGTCGTCAAGTAAGCGTTGTAGAATGCCGATTAGTAGCGCTGAGTATATTATGTCTTAATTGAAATTATTTTACCTGTTTAGGAGGTGAAGCCTCAGGTTTAGGAGTATCGCTTTGTCGGCTAACGCGTCGCATCGTGGAAGGCAAGTAAATGTAGCGGTTGTGCTACGGTTTAACCCGTTTTCTTACTATTTGCACTATGCATGATTGACGTAATGTTAAATGATATGCCATGGTTACATGTTTTCCAAGTAAAAATGTGGTGGCAAGATATTAATCAATTGCTATGTTTGGATGAGTTTGGGTAGTATCGTGGTAATTCGCTTAATGAGCCAATGCGGAATATGAAAATAAACTCAAGGTGGACATGTTGTTAATTCCTTGTGGTTATTTTCATGATGATCATGTGGTGGTCTATGTGATAGAGTTCTATCTATATCGATTGATTTTGATCTTGGTGAATCGTGTGTGGGTTATGTGGTAATGGTCTTATGACACGATGGTATTGTGCTTAATGAGACACATGTGGATTATGAGAAAATATTCATGATGAGTATGTTGTTGACCTTCGTGGTTAAATTCTTGTGGTTTATGATTATCATATCATTCATGACATATCATGACATTTGCATTGTGGATGTCGCCGCTTATAGCCGCGATCAGACAGGTACAACATCGTGCATTGTCGAAAGACGATGCATACCTTTACCTTGTTGGGTAAAGGTGCAATGGAGCATAGCATACATATGCATTACATTGTGGAAAGATCATTTGCATACTTGTGCAAGATATTGAGGTGAAGTTATTTTTGCAAACAAACGCAACTTCACAGTTGCAATGTGAAATTGACTCATGAGAGTCTCTTGTGGTATGAGTAATGTGGTTGTGGTTGTGGAATGGGGTTCACCCTTGTGGTATGGTAGAGGTTGTGGTTGTGGCATGAGATTCTTCTCTCTTGTGGTAATTGTGGATAGCAGTTGTGGATGCGAGAAATAGTAAAGTTATGAGGTAAAACACGCTAATACTTTATTGTCATTGGTAGTGGTAGTGGTGATTAACATGGAGCAGCTTGATCAAGATTCAATTGTTAATATTTTACTATCTTTGGTAGTAAATATGGTTGAGGCTATAATTGTGATCATTATGGGGATTGGATATTGATGCTTAATATCTTTGTAGTTTAATTGGTCGGTAAATGAATGTGGATTCACATTATGGGTGTGGACATTTGGATACTTTAATGATGTTGTATGTTTGTTTGTAGTCCGAATAGCCTGGTTAAACAGTTTGCTTGTCGAGATTTTTATCTCACCCTTGTTTTCTTTCCCCTCTGGTGATTGTTGAGCATTCATGGGATGGGTAGAGCGGCACCACAATAATGCACATGGTTCATCAACTCATGTTGTAATAAAGTCGATGAAATTCTAGCCAAATGCTTAACTATTTGTGGAGGATTATGTTATTTAATAAGGATGGACTTGTGAACCATTCTTTGATTAATCTGCTAGAGGTTGTTTAATTATTGAACTTGTTACCGTTATCTTTATTCCCTTAGATGTTTATGCTTCCGCTTAATGCTTTTTGTCTAGAGATGTTGCCGAATTAATTTATCTTGAAATTATTGGCTAGTCAGAGTGGTTTAGTAGCATTCGTGGTAATGTGGGTCTTGGGGTGTTACAGATAGTAGCATTCGTGGTAATGTGGGTCTTGGGGTGTTACAGTTGGTATCAGAGCGGGCTTTAGGTCTGTGGTAATTAAAAATATTAAATTGACACACTGGTGCACAGTAGGATGGGATGGGACAAGCATTGCATTCAAGCTTTGACATGTTATTTTGATGATTCATGCTTGGAGATAATCTTGTATGTTTATGATTTGTTTATATGACTGCTTTGAGTGAGGATAGTCAATGATATGAGGTAGGGATTGCAGTTGTTGCCTTGGGCATTGCCAGTTTATACCCCGTTCGTAGTACGGGGATTTTGATGCAGTTACCTCGGGTAACTTAGTTGCGGATGTCTTGGGTAAGTTTCTTAGAAAAGTGTTATCCTCCTTGAATTGATGTTGGCCGATTCTTGGCCTATTACAGTTAATGATTTTCTCTTGGGTTAGCTGTTTATTGCGGTTGTTGGTTGTCATTAGGCCTCTAATTGTTCTTGAGGCCAAGTATTGTTTCTTTCTGATTGATGGGTTGTTTGACTGCTCGTGGCAAAGCTTTTGGAGAGACTAGTATTTTCCGTGTTGTTCCATCTTTCTTGCTGGAAAACATGACTCTTGTATTTCGTTTGATTTTTTTTTTTTAGAGAGAATCAAAGCTTTATGTGGGAAGTTCATTAACTTGTGGAAGCATTGACTCTATGCATTTCTTCTGAGTTATTTCGACTTTTGAAGTTTGATTTCTCTCTAGAAGGGAGTGTTAAAACCCTTTGTGATGTTTTGTTGTGTTTAAGTAGTAGGTGGAAATTATGTAAATAATTGATAGATTGTGAATTATCAAGTTGAAAAGTTAGTGTGGTACATCATTAAGTTCTACTAACATCTTTAGAAGTGAAGTCGATTAATATGATGTTGTCTGTTGTAGTTTCTTGAAGATCTTTGGCTAAGAAATTTAGCGATACATGTGTAGAACTCATGCATTTATCAAGGAATATGAAAAACAATTGTTTTGATTATTGTAGTTGTTTAATTTTCCCAACTTGTTGGATGTATTGGATTGATTGATCTTAAGTAATTAATCGACCATTCGGGATGGTCAAGTAAGGAGGTGTTGGAATATTGCCTTAATAAGATTAACCTTTATATGTCCTCTCTTTACATACTTGATGAGCATGTACAATCATTAAATTTATGTAACTTTTACCATGCTAAATTGTTGAAATATGTATAAAGAAATGGATACAGTGATGTATTGACTTGTGGAATCTTGTCTCATAAAGTGGTATTATTGATGTTTAAAGTTATTTTATTTTTAATATCTTAACATAAGGTGGAGTATTGAATCAGTGCTCTTTATTGTCTTTGTGATTGCAAATTAGAGATAGGATCATTAATGCTATCTTGATGAAAAATTAATAATCAATTATTGACAAAGAATGGCTAGAGTGTAATTACCTTTTGCTAAACTAGAGTTGAGCATCAGTACGAGATAAATGTATGAAATCTAATAAGAGATTCATACTAGCATGTTTTGTGAGGTTGTTATGTTCTAATATCATCTTGTTAAAGAGTTTGTTTTAATATGATGGCTTATGCACTAGGTTTAACTAGATTAAGTAGTTGGAATCTTATTTGGATAATAAGAACATGATGAAGTGATTTATGGTGTTCCTTTTGGAAAAAATATGAAGGAGTGAGATGATATGATGATTTTTGCAAAGAATGTTTTATCTTGTTGTGAATACAATTGATAGCATGTAGTTGTGATTATGGTGTTGAATGTTTTAAAAATAAAGGAATTTGTTAATTCCATAATACTAATTGAATTGAAGGGTGTGAGATTTACGGTTGGAATCTTTTGGACCTTATGACTTGTGTGATAGCCGAGGTTGCTTTGAGTAAGCGACATGTTGAATGATCTTTTGGTTTTATCTCAATCTCGTGTTGTGGTCTTCAAGCATCCTTTGTTGGAATTGGCGGGATCTTGCTATAAAAGAAAAATTGTTTCTTATTGAAAGAAAAAGTTGTACTATAAGTATTTGAGGCTGAGATGACCTATCCGGTGTTTTTCCAACCTCAATGCTATCTATTTTTTCCCTTGGTCTTTTGGTCTTTTAGCTCTTGTGATGATGACCATTTTCGTATGTTGGAATTTATTTCTTCTTACCTCTTCTTCTAAGAACATGGTAATTGTTGTGGGTTCGAAGCCTTTTGTTGGTCGTGGTTTTGGGTTAGAGTATGATTTGCGGGGCGAGAGAGTCTATCTACAATGGTGTAGATGATGTACTCAATTGAGCTAATTGTTGAGGTGGCCAACTTGAGATAAATGAGTTGGTGTGTTGGGTAATGATTTGAAAATCCTTGGTTCAAGGAAGTTAAATTATTAAAAGAAATGAATTGGGAAATTATTGTTATGTCAAGTAGTGCGATGCTCTCTTGATTCTTGTTTTCTTTGTGTGTTTATGGCGAGTCCATTTGCAAATTGATTTGACTTATGTTGAGGCGTAGTCTTTTCAGTTAGGAAAAGAAATTGATTGTTTTAGTGCATCGAGTGATTTTCACTCTTAGCTTATGTGGTGTGGTTCTCCAATTGTCTTTTGACGAGTAGAAATATTTTGTGGTGAATCCTTTGATTTGGATCGTGGTCCTTTAAAGGAAAGTCAAGTTGCTAGTGTGATGCTTGAGAGCTCTTTACTCTTACATTCTTTGGGTTCTATTTGCAAAAGATACCGTTGTGCTTCTAGTAGAATGATGTGAGTGGAATTTGTGATCAAATTCTTTAAAAGGGTATGTCGTGTTATCCCGAGTATATTTAATAAGAGAAAAGTGTTTTAAGAAAGATGATGGTTTGAGAAGGTGGTCTTAATAGTTATTGGGAAATTTTGCCAAAATGGCAGGACATGTTGGTTGCTCGGGGCGACAAAAGAATTATGCGGATGTTCGTGCGAGAATTGAGTTTGCGGTGGGAAGCCTTGTGCTCCTTTGGGTGTCTCCAACCAAGGGTATTGTTCATTTGGTACCACCGAAGCTTAGCCCGTGGTACATCGGTACTTTTCGATGGTTGCTCGGGTGGGTAGTTTGGCTTATCGTTTGGTGTTGCCAAACTCTTTGAGTGGTGTGCACAATGTTTTCCATGTGTCTATCTTTGAGAAATACTTGCGGGATCCGAACACAAGCTTGACTGAACAGTCACGAGTGGAGCAGATCTCACCGTGGAGCGTCGGCAGTCAGTATCTTGATACGTCGAGCTGGTCTTGAGGAATAAGACCATCAAGTATGTGAAGGTCCTTTGGGCGAATCAGTTGGAGAGAGAGGCTACGTGGGAGCCGAGGATCTTTTGCGAAAGAAGTACCCGAGCTCTTCGAGGTGGTGAGTACACCTAGTTTGGGTTCTTTGTTTGCTTGTTGTTCTTTTCTTTGTGGTTCAGAGAGTTGGATTGAGGCTAATCCTTTTAAGGTGGGAAGAATGTAATACTCGGAAGTGTGAGAAGTCAAGAATCGGATTAATAAAAATTAATCGGTAGAGAATTATTATTCGGGAAGAGAAATTTATTGAATTTTCAAGTGCAATATAGTTTAGAGAGGATTTCTCTTAACAGAAAGTATCCATCGCTGATTATGTAATATCCTGTTTAACATTAGAGAATTAATTGAAATGAGAAAGGTATTTAACAGAATTAAAAGAGAAATCAGTTTTTAGAGGAGATTTAATCTTGGGCTTTATTGCACGTTGTTTGGCCCAAGTGGGAAGTTGGTTTAAGAAGGGCCAACCAAACCCTAGGTCTTTTTATTGTAGCATGCAGCTACAGTACCGCCGCCCCAGTAGCAACCCTCCTCCCTTTGCTGCCACTCCTCCATGTCGCCCCTTTGTCGCTCCTTGCTACTGGTCTTCGGGAGGAAGAAGAAGGGAGAGAAAGGAGGAGAAGAAGGGGATCTTCTTCATGGATTCAACCAGCATTTCCCAAGGTTCTACAAGGGTAACGAGATGCCTTCCCGCTGTTTGATCCTTAGTAGATGCGAAACCGATTAGAATTGTTGGTTAATTGTTGGGCTGCAGAAGATTCAATTCTGTCCAGTACCTTGCGTGGGTTTTTCGTGTATTTAGAGGCTGAATTTTAAGATTCCATCTCCTAGAGATATGTGGGATATGTTGTTATATTTCAGTAGCGCGAAGATCACTCGATTCCGAGGTCTGAGTCAAAAGTTATGATCATTTTATTATCTGCTGCCAGAAATCTGACGAGAATAATCTGTCTGGTTATTTCTTAAAATATGAAAGGGAATTTGGTAGAATCTGAAAGTTCACCCAACTAGGTTATTGTAGGTAATTCGATAACCTTTTCAGATTGATAAAGAACGATCAATTTGGAGTTACCTATTAAAAGTTATGGTCATTTTAGTTTTGCTGTTCGATTGTGTAGGCAGTTTCTGTACTGAAAGTTCAGACAATGGTTAGCCTAATATTATGGCCGAATTGGTTTATCGTGTCAACTAGAGTATTGTAGATTATTCAGTTAAGAATTTACAGAAATTGGGTTTACCTCATTTTGACTTCCAGTTCATGAGTTATGTCATTTACCGTGCTGCTGTCCAGAATCAGTATATGGCAGGAAACGTTGTTTTCGGTTTCAGCTTTGTAAACTCGTTTTGAGTCGTCAAGTAAGCGTTGTAGAATGCCGATTAGTAGCGCTGAGTATATTATGTCTTAATTGAAATTATTTTACCTGTTTAGGAGGTGAAGCCTCAGGTTTAGGAGTATCGGCTTTGTCGGCTAACGCGTCGCATCGTGGAAGGCAAGTAAATGTAGCGGTTGTGCTACGGTTTAACCCGTTTTTCTTACTATTTGCACTATGCATGATTGACGTAATGTTAAATGATATGCCATGGTTACATGTTTTCCAAGTAAAAATGTGGTGGCAAGATATTAATCAATTGCTATGTTTGGATGAGTTTGGGTAGTATCGTGGTAATTCGCTTAATGAGCCAAATGCGGAATATGAAAATAAACTCAAGGTGGACATGTTGTTAATTCCTTGTGGTTATTTTCATGATGATCATGTGGTGGTCTATGTGATAGAGTTCTATCTATATCGATTGATTTTGATCTTGGTGAATCGGTGTGGGTTATGTGGTAATGGTCTTATGACACGATGGTATTGTGCTTAATGAGACACATGTGGATTATGAGAAAATATTCATGATGAGTATGTTGTTGACCTTCGTGGTTAAATTCTTGTGGTTTATGATTATCATATCATTCATGACATATCATGACATTTGCATTGTGGATGTCGCCGCTTATAGCCGCGACCGTACCGGTACAACATCGTGCATTGCCGTAGCACGATGCATACCTTTACCTTGTTGGGTAAAGGTGCAGTGGAGCATAGCATACATATGCATTACATTGTGGAAAGATCATTTGCATACTTGTGCAAGATATTGAGGTGAAGTTATTTTTGCAAACAAACGCAACTTCACAGCTTGCAATGTGAAATTGACTCATGAGAGTCTCTTGTGGTATGAGTAATGTGGTTGTGGTTGTGGAATGGGGTTCACCCTTGTGGTATGGTAGAGGTTGTGGTTGTGGCATGAGATTCTTCTCTCTTGTGGTAATTGTGGATAGCAGATTGTGGATGCGAGAAATAGTAAAGTTATGAGGTAAAACACGCTAATACTTTATTGTCATTGGTAGTGGTAGTGGTGATTAACATGGAGCATTGATCAAGATTCAATTGTTAATATTTTACTATCTTTGGTAGTAAATATGGTTGAGGCTATAATTGTGATCATTATGGGGATTGGATATTGATGCTTAATATCTTTGTAGTTTAATTGGTGGTAAATGAATGTGGATTCACATTATGGGTGTGGACATTTGGATACTTTAATGATGTTGTATGTTTGTTTGTAGTCCGAATAGCCGGTTAAGCAGTTTGCTTGCTGAGATTTTTATCTCACCCTTGTTTTCTTTCCCCTACAGGTGATTGTTGAGCATTCATGGGATGGGTAGAGCGGCACCACAATAATGCACATGGTTCATCAACTCATGTTGTAATAAAGTCGATGAAATTCTAGCCAAATGCTTAACTATTTGTGGAGGATTATGTTATTTAATAAGGATGGACTTGTGAACCATTCTTTGATTAATCTGCTAGAGGTTGTTTAATTATTGAACTTGTTACCGTTATCTTTATTCCCTTAGATGTTTATGCTTCCGCTTAATGCTTTTTGTCAGAGATGTTGCGAATTAATTTATCTTGAAATTATTGGCTAGCTGTAGAGTGGTTTAGTAGCATTCCAGGGTAATGTGGGTCTTGGGGTGTTACAGTAAGTAGCATTCCAGGGTAATGTGGGTCTTGGGGTGTTACAGTTTTAGATAATCTCGGGGAGGTCGCAAGGCTCCTAGTAGTGGTTCTAGACCAGCTAGGGGTGGTCGTGTGACACCTAATAGTGGGTGTAGACTAACTAATCATGAATCTTACTCGATGTGTGTAGTATTCGACATAACTGTGCAAACCCATAATATATTCGATAGATATCAAGCCATGCGCCCAACAGTTTTTACAAAAAGAGTCACGAAGGCAGAAATCTTACAAAGGACAAAGTACGGAAAATGAAGATAAGTGCAGAAGCAAAACAACTCGTAGTGGATCCATTCACTCTACCCATAGGCAAGTGACTGGTGTCCCGGCCTAAGCTTCATCATCTTCAACACCATCCGATTCAGCCTCTGGGAAGTACTGGTAGGGGTCTTAATCACTTGGGTCTGAAAAGATTATAATGGCAGAGCTTGAGTACACAACCGTACTCGTGAGCCAACATACAATGCAGTTATATCGATGCCAGGCTATTCAAGGGAAGCTTGGGGTTCTTTCATTTGCACAAAGCTAAGTGTGAATTAGACTTAATAGAAATTCTTGAGACTTAGCACTTTTGACAAATGAGGTTTTATAAATGAGTTTTTATTTGTAAAATACTAGTAGAGGTCCCACCTCCTATACCATTGAATGGCTACATCCACTCAATGCTTGGGCTATCCTGTAATTACCACTGGTCCCCGACCAGGCATTCTCAAAACCCCTGGGGTCCCACCCCATTCTTTCTTTCCATCACGAATGGTTTTATAAAAACGAAAACTATATCTAGCAAGTTCCCAGCACCGCTCTTGACCATGAGCACGACTATCAAGATAGTTTTCTTACTCTGTAGAGTTCGCACACTTTACCCACAAGAGATAATCGCCTTGACATATACACAGTTTCCTTAGACATGTTAATTAAGGGGAGATCACCACAAGGCCTTTACAATGCTCAATCTCGACGCAACTCCACCTGCTAAGGTTTCCATCGCCCGGTGCCATGCACTTCCAGGAGGCCCCCTCTTGCACTGTGTGGTTTTACTGTGGCTTCATTCCCCTTTACCCATGCCACATTCCCCCGATGGCGAAGCCACGCCGAGGTGAGCAAATTAGTTAGCCAGGTCGTACCCATTATAGACTTATGGTTGCACTGTTTTTACATGAGAGGTCATCACCAGATTCAGTCCTTAAGCGACTCGGGCTGTGCGTCCACATACCAACCATCATTCGTGCCCCTGGCACCAACCACTCTTTCCAGCCACCCAAGTCGAAAATAGTTTTCAGATTTTGTTTGTTTTCAAAATAACCTTTTTCCCAATATACCAGCCAGGCTCCCAGCCTCACTACCCCAAACCATTTTTTAAAGTTTTTAATGATTGTGGTCGGGCAATTTAATGCCCGCATGACATTATATCTAAGTAAGGCTAAGCATGACACTTAGGTAACGACTTATCAACTAGTATGTATTCCATTAAGTCTAGGGTGACAAAGGATAGTGTCCAAGTTCAATGGTTGGAAGTTTATACACAATTACAGTTAAGACATTAACTATGAGCTAGTCCAATTTAGCTTGATATAACATAGCAATGCAGTTTCATAGTTTAAAGCAATATACTTTGCAAAAAGGTAGGTGCAATATGATCAAAGTGTTGACTCGCCTTGGTCGAGATTCTGATAAAGATCTATATCCTGGTATTCGCCCTTCTCAAAATCCTGGTAATAACCTCACTCAATATGCTGATAGTCATCTTGCTCAATGTTCTAGCAACCTTGTCTTGGTTGGGGTTGATGTTCCATTATACCTCCAGATGCTAATTACGCATAATACGATTGAACTCCAAAACGGTTGGAAGCAACCAAATAAGATCCAATAAGTCCAAATACATTCAACAACAACAACACTTCAAACAGAAGTAAACATATCTAATAGCAACTCGACAGGGCGACCAGACCATGCCTTTAAATATGGCGCGGGAGACCCTTTGGTCGATCAGACCTACACGTCTGTAAGCCCCATCGACCAGAGACTAGTCGTTGAAGATCTTGCGGCCAGGAGATGGTGGTAGTAGATATTACGGCCGCAAACTAATCGTGGGAGGTCTTATGCTGTAGGAGATAGCCGTGGAGAAACTTATGACTAGGGACTAGTCGTGAGGAGACTTACGGGCAGGAAATGGTCGAGGAGAAACCGCAGTGGTTGTAGCAGTGGTTGTAGAAGCTGTAGTTTTGCCGAAGGATACGCCTGAAGGTCGTGGAAGTATTGTGACTTGAGGAGGTCATGCAGGTTCTGTTGACCCAAGGAGGTCGTGGAGGTATCGTTGACCTAGGGAGGTCGTGAGAGTATTGCGATCTGGGGAGGTCGTAGAAACACTATGACCAAGGGAGGTCGTGGGTACACTATGACCAGGTACTGTTGACCTGGGGAGGTCCTAGAATCACTGTAGCTAGGGGAGGTCTTTGAGGTACTGTGATCAGAGGGAGGTCTTGGAAGTACTGTGACCTAGGGAGGTCATGTGAGTGTCACGACAAGGGGAGGTCGCGTGAGGCGCTATGACCCGAGGAGGTCATGATAGTGTTACGAATAAGAGGGTGGTCTTTGTAAAATAAAAGGTCTTGTTCAAGAGGGTGGTCTCTGTGGAATGGGAGGCTATGACTTAGAGGGTGGTCTTTGTAAAGCGGGAGGTCACGTTCAAGAGGGTGGCCTTTGCAAAAAGACCAAGAGGGTGATCTTGAGGAGGAGATCCTGGAGTCAAAGAGGTAAGGTGCGGCAAAGCGGAGCCGTCCGACTTCGATTGGGCAGTTCAAAATGAGATGAACGCTCAGACCGTTCGAGCCTCTCATCTCAATCGGGCCATCTAATTTTGATTGGATTGTCCAAAATGAGGGGAACGTTCGGACCGTTCGAACCTCATATCTCAATCAGGCTGTCCCGTCTAATCGGATGGTCCAAAATAGGGGAGGGCGTGACTAGAGGGGTGGTCTTTGTAGACCAGGAGGTCGTGGCCAACGAGGGTGGTCTTTGCAAAAGAGGAGTTCGTGGGAGTGTTACGACCAAGGGAGGTTGTGTGAGCGTTATGACTAAGGGAGGTCCTAGAGAAAGTAGTGGTAGAAAGAACTAAAGAATTACTAAAGAAAGAACAAGGTAGTTCGAACTAGGAGGAGCATCTGGCCACTAGGAACTTATCAGTACGGAGCTGGGCTGGCGACATGGGCCATGACTATGAGATAAGCTCCGTGATGCAATTAACTTGAGGATAGGAGGGTGGTCTTCGGTCTTCAGGGTTGCTCCCTAGGAGCTGATAGATGGTCCTTTAAAAAGGTCTTGAAGTGTCCTCGTTAGAGGGAAATAAGAACAACATCCAAGGCAGTTCCTATGAGTTGAAGAGTAGGGTTAGTTGAGGGGAAATGCACCTTAGGCACGGGTGTGAGCGAATGAACACAACATGGGAGTAGCCTCACCAATAGGTGTTAATGGTGATGGTGGTGATGCGGCAGCGCTCGGCCGAGGCAGCGCTTGTGCCCAACTGGAGCTCGAGCTCACTTGTGAGAGGATGAAAGTGAGGCTAACACTGGAATGGTGAAGGAAGGCATTGAGGGGTTGGGAGTAAATATGTGCATGCACCTTGGTGCAATAGACGAGGAGGAGTGGTTGGAGCAGTTGACGGTATGGGTAGCACAGGGTAGCGGAATGACAGCTTGGGTGATGGCTATTGATGACTGCTTGATTGAAATGGGTTAGCACACTGAGAGGGGGATGCAGCCGCCACTGGTCCTATGACCGAAGGGGTTGTCCTCGCTAAACGAAGTTTGGCTAAGAGCTGGTCGAAAGTGTGCAATAGAGGAGAGTCAAAGCACAATGGGTGCTCAACCCTATATGGCTCAGTGTATGTATAAACATACGATAGCACAGCGTGCATACAGGAGAAAGAGAGAGAGAGAGAGAGGTGAGCGAAAGTGGCAGAATTTGGCCGAGCCAACCGAAAGGCATTAGCGCTTGCATACATGCGCGCCTGTAGGACCGGGTAGCCTAAGGAAGTTCACTGCATGTGAGCCTGCCTGCACAGAGTCACATCCATTAACAGGAAGGAACAGTGGAGAAGGAGCGATGACACGACACTGGCTTGGCTGGGTAAATAAGGAAAAAGGAATGCACAGGAGCTGGTCGAGCCAGACCAGAACCAGGCTAGCCAGGACTAAGCCAAAGGGAAAACAGGTAACAAGAAAAGGCTCGAAAGAATTTGGGAAGAAGGCTGAACAATAGAATTTTAGATTTGCTAAAATTCCGATAATCTCTTTAAGGAATTCCTATGTGAAAATAGAAAAAATCAAGAGAGCAGAAGAGACAATGCAATCAAGTAACTCTCAAAGATGCAGGCAAACGGTACAATAATAGATATTATACCAAAAGTTTTAAAAATCCTGTATTTTTGCATTTAGGTATTTTTGGGCTGTTACAAGTATCCAATTGCAAGGATGAGAAGGTTATATTCAATTATCATTAAGGTATTAACTATGAGTTAGACCAACATAGTTGTATAAATCATACCAATGCAATTTCATAATTTAAAACAACATAAATGGCATGAAAACTTAGGAGCAAAATGATCAAAGTATTGACTCGCCTTGTTCTAGGTCTTGCGGGTCTTGGTCTTGCTCGACTTGATGTCCTTCGGGAGCTTTGGTGTCTAAATACGTGAAAACAACCAAAATCCAAATAAGCACAAAAAGATTCATATTGCAATAAAAAATCCAAATGAACTCCAAAATGGGTGTTTTCGGTTGGGTTGGGTAGGTTTTGAATTCAGATAAATTTAGGAACAAAAATCATTCGATTTGGAGTTAAAATGAGTGAGAATGGAATCTCTGAAGTTCAAACCTGAAATTAAATCCTAAAAAAGAAAAGGGGAGAGGGACTTCTCTCACTAACAGATGGGGTCCTCAAGATTTGCCTTTTTCTTTTGTTTTATTTTATTTAAAGAAACTCCAGCTACTGACAAATGTGGCCCAGCTATCATGGACCCGGTTCATGGAAACAGTGCATGGACCATGATCCATAGGGTTTAGACTGTGTACTTAAAGGGATGGGTCCCATATGTCATAGATTCAGCATACAATTTACTTCCTAGTTACACTTAACTAGTTGGGTCCACATGTCATACTACTGAACTTCTAATTAACCTTGTCCTAATGACGCCACTGTTCCTTGATGATTATACGACAGTGCATTTTTGCCATTTGAACCGGAGCAGGGGAGTTCACAGGCCGCACTTTCCGCTGGCGAGCAGGGCTCGGGGTGTGCCTCGGATCACCCAAAATGGGACCCTCTGGGGTGGGCGACCCGATTGGTGCTAGCGTCTAGGGCCACAGTGGTCCCTAGCGGTGGCACGACGAGTTCTAGCGGTGGTGGAGCTTAGGTCCAAGTGATGACTACACGACGACGATGCCCCAAGCTAAGAAGTGTGCACATGAGCATCTACAGTGTGCTAGGAACTCACCGGTACAGAAGATGTCGACAGAGACGGTCGGTGGAGGCCTAGCGTCACGGACCCGAGGCGGCACGATGAACTTCACGAGGCAGTGCCAACCTAGGCAAGGAGAGACACAATCAACCACTAGGGAAACTCAAGGGGGTGAGGTGGTGGTTGGAGCAGGAGTAATCGGGCTGGGGCTTACCGAGCGAGATGCGGCGGTGGAACGGGGGGGATGGTTTGCCTGGTAACGAAGAAGACGAGGTCGCCGACGAGCGCCTATGAAGGAAGAGGGAAAATTGGGTGAGGGATTTTAAGCCTCATGTCTTGGAACACAAGATGACACGAAGAGAAAAGGAGGGGTCTCACCGAGACGGTGGCACGGTGAGGAGGCGGCTTCGGTGGTTTGGCAGCTGGGAATGGAGCTCTCCACGCTCGGGCATCTCGGGCTTAGTAGGGAGGGGCAAAGGATGGGAGTAGTAGGGAGGAGGTGGGGCGAGCGCGGTGCCACCATTAAATAGGCGGGAGAGGGATGAGGGCCGCTGGCCAACTAGGACTAGCAGGATGGCTCAGCGTTAGGTCAGCGTGGGAGCAGGGGCTCAGAGGAACAGGGCTAGGCGTCGGAGCGACATCGGCGTGACGTTGCAGACGCGAGGCATAGGCGACGAGGATGGGGCATCATCTCCGTGCAGTTCCAGTGGAGCAGGTGCTGGTGTGGGGGCGGTGAGGATGGAGTAGGTGGTGGCGGTTGGCGCCTGGGCGTGGAGGAAGGGAAAGAGAGAAAAGAAGGGGAAAAGGGGTGCTGGGCTCAGTAGGCTGATTGGGACTGGGCTGCATGGGATTAATGGGCCGAAGCCGGCTTGGCTGGAGTAGAAAGGAGAAAAAGAAAAAAAAATAGAAGAAGGTGATGGCTAATTTCTGATGTTTGCTAAGAAATTCCCATTTGAGTTTTGCGCTCTTGAAGGAGTAGGTTTCGAACTTAGGTTTTCAACTCCCGGGTTTTAACTTCACACAATGTTTTAAAAGGCAACACCTTTAGTTTTCTTAGGACCGATTGTTTGCTTTCATAAAAGGTTTCCAGAGAATGGGCGTAGCTAAAATAACTCAAAAAAATATGCAATTAAGTCAACAACTGATAACACACAAAAAGTTTTAAAAATCCCGCATTTCTAACTTTGGGATTTTTGGTAAAAACTTTTAGGGTGTTACGTAGGTCGTGAGCCCCGATTGATTTCCTATGGGTATATCGTGAGGATTCCATGTGTTACACTTTAAATTCCACTTCCACTGCTATTTTTAAATTTTATTTGGCCTGGCCGGCTGATCTACAAAGTCAAAAGGCCGTAAGGTATATTTACGCTTGTTTATTATTATGCAATAGCTTCATATTTTTGTGATATGTGTATAATATTCAATGATGTAACTATGGGTACTAGGTACCGATTCAGGGACTGGTGCTATCAACACAGAAGATCCAAAAGTACAAATTTGGGGTATGACAACTGGGCATTGAGCGGATTTTGGGCCAGGGTGTTACAGATGGTATCAGAGCATCAACCCTCGCTCTACAGGTACATGTGCACATGGGCCAACTAGCGGGTACCCATGGCACGGATGTTACACCAAGGGCTAGTTTTGGGAATTGGTCATGTATATGGGTGCTATCGATGGAGTCATCCCTTAACGGGTGGGGGCTCAGTGTAATACCCCCAGCTCATTCATAGTGTGACAACCCTAAATTTGAGTTCCCTATTTGAAAGAGCTTGAAAACAATTTGGCTTGAATTTTGAACTTTTCTTGAATTTGGAAACAAAACAATTTTCAAGAGTAGTGGGATTAATTTTACTAAATACTAGATAAAGTCCGGAGCCTCCCCAAAAATGTTCATAATTTTTTGAGATTGTTTACTATATTTAGAAATTACTTAAACCTTTCAGCCTTTTTCAAAATTCCAAATCCGTTTCTTTTCCCACCCACTCCTTAGGCCGAAAGCCAGCTGTGGCCCACTTCCTTCACCTCCGCCCAAACCTTCCATGGACCACAATAGCCTACCTCGCTCCCCTGTTCCCTCTCTTGCTGACACACCCGGCCCGCTTGCCAACTCCCTTCTTCCACCTCATCCTTGCCCCCGTTCGCCAGCGCGCCACGCCGCCTCCACTTCACCTGGGTTTCAACTACCAATCCCGGTTTTCCCCGACCAGCATGGTCATCTCCTGTACCTCACCGTCACCCTCCTAGCACTATGGGTGCCAACCACCCAACTACCGACACCTTTTGACCACGTGGGTGAATAACAGAGAAGCACCTGCTTTTCTCACCGCGCCCGCCAAATTCTTGCCGCTCGTCTCGTGTGATTCTCATTGCTATATAAGATTCAATGTGCGTCACCTTCACAATAGCTTACCATTCTCATCTCCCTCCAAGAACCAGGGCTCATCACTCCTTGGTTCTGTTGGAACACGAGTGTCTTCCTCGACACCGGTGAGCGCACCTCCAAGCCACCATTGCCGCTAGTGAGCTCCATTCCCCTCGACACCTGTGTCTTGATCCGTCTCACACCATCTTCATACCATTTCTTTGCTTAATGCAGCCACTAGAGCTCTGTAACCCCATAGCACCATCGTCGTCTTCGTCTCCGGCTTGTGCACCTGATCTAAGATGCCGTGTCCTTACCGTTCTGGTGAGATTGTACCCTATTCGACCGCGTCATCTTGCCTCATACCTCCTAATGTGCAAAACCCCTAACTCTATTGCATGCCTTATGTAGTATTTCACCAAGATTGGTTATCATTCCCATTTTCAGCCACCATCACCATTTTCACTGATTGCCGCCACCTTGGTCAGTTCCTAGTGTAAGGTCAAGGAGGGTGACTAGAGGGGGGTGAATAGTCTTTTCTAAAAATCTCTAAGGCTAAAACCGATTTCTAATATGAAAGTGAAAGTCTATTCGGTTTTGCACAATTAGAAACTAAAGATTCTAGTTTCCCTTAAGTGCGCCAACACCCTAAGTCTAAGTCATGGTTTGCAATCCTAGTTTGACATGCAATAAATTTAATTCTAAGAATATAAATTACACAAAGTAAATCACAATAGAGCAAGTCACAATGGCACAAGAATGTTTTACCATGGTGTTCGGAGACTTACCGGTCTCCCCTAATCCATGTTGAGGTAAGCCCAAATGAATCAGACCGGCTCACAACTTAAACCAACAACTTGATCCACTCGGGGTTGCTACTCCTCCACTCCAGAGATGACGAGCACCAAACCACTCATAACACGTCGAGCCTTCTCACAAGCTTCTTGAGAAGATCACCGGACCACGACGCCTCCCTATAGGATCATGGGTTGGCTAAGATAGCACAAAACAAAAATTCTACCGCGCAACCAAAGAACCTTCGCTAATAATAGATCACGGGATTACCACTAGACGCGTCGACTCGTAGCGGAAGAATTCGGATCACCATCAAAATTAAATCATAGCCCTTTAAGTGTGCGACCCTATTGGTTCATATGTAATCAGTTGTGACTTGGAAACTCTTTTTCGACTACGAGTTGTTAGCTGTACTTAGCAGAACATAACGATTTCTAAACACACATAGAATATATCGGACAAACCTTAATGCAATATGATCTACAATCAGGTCCTTGTCACTTATGACCAGTTCGTATCTAGTCACGACTAGTCCATATTTAGTTACGACCAGTTCGTAACTCCTTCCGACCAGTTAGTACTTAATTACGACCAGTTAGTGATTATGTTCGAGTAGTCTACGACTAGCTTGTATCTCCATACGACCAGTTCATGACTATGTTCGACCAGTCTACGACCAGCTCGTATCTCCATACGACCAGTTCGTGTCTGGTCGAACTGAATGACCTCCTTGTGTATTCTCCTTGGTTAAACTCCAAGTGAGATAATTTGTCATCCATAGACTGTACAATACTTTCTCAATCAAGTGTCGAATAACTTCATGTGTTCGATACTTCGACCACTAGTGGCATGACCATGCACTTTCTTTATCCGACCACAATGAGGGGCCAAGAGATATTTCTCGTGTTATGATAGGAGAGGCAAATCCCATATCCGACCAGTCATATTCCTCCGCATGTTTCATAGTATACCTGAAAGCTACCTTTATAATTACCTAGTTACGGAGTAGCATTTGGCAAACCCAAAGAGTACTATTACATACGTCGAAAACCATGCTGATCTCAGGTCTAAGAATTATACATCATCATTGCTTGAGACCAACTGATGACACATGAAATCATAACAATCTCAATAGTGTCTCAAGGTGGGTCAAACCAACACCATATTTCGATAACATGTGTCCATATTACTGGTTTGATATCTCCATATCTATGACCCATGAAACATAGTTATCAACCAATACATATGCTAGTCTATTCATATGTGTTCTCATATGTTTTCGACTAGGGAACGTTTAAGAATAATCATCGCAGAAATACAGAGTTTCACAATTAAGTCACATACTTAATAATAAATATTAACGATATTATTCTAGGAACAAGATAACATATTATCCAATATTATGAATATAACAAAATATAATCATTTCTATGATTGCCTCTAGGGCATATTTCCAACAGTCTCCCACTTGCACTAGAGTCAATCATTTAAGTATCTAATATCGATAGCTCTTGTGTGCGCCTCATGCTTTGGCTGTGTGAGAGACTTTGTCAACGGATCAGCAACATTTAAATCCATGTGAACTTTGCATATTTTAGCATCTCCTATCCATCAATTCACGAAGAAGATGATAACGCCTTACTAAAGAGCATGAACATCAACATCTTCAAGGAATAGCAGCTGGAGAAGTTCACAGAATCCTAAAGAACATGAACATGAACATCTTCACTGCCCGACGTACCGCGTCCACATCGGCATCACCGACTTCAAGCTGCCGCCGACACACCTAGTGGACAGGGAGTACTTGGCAAAGTACGAGAAAGCCATGGGACTCATGAAGAAGCTACCCGCCGATGACCCGCGCAGCTTTGCGCGGCAATGGCGAGTGCACTGCGCATATTACGACAGCGCGTATGATCAAGTTGGGTTACTGGACTTGGAGATGCAGATACACCACTGCTGGCTCTTCTTACTATGGCACAGGTATATACATGATCAGCTTTGGTCATTTGGTAGACAGAGCACAGTTGCAAGCACCTGTGGGTAGTAACAACCTGCATTTTTGTATGTACGTGCTGAACGTTGCACTGCTTTGTTTAATTGAACGTAGGTTCTACCTCTACTTCCATGAAGGGATCCTCGGCAAGCTCATCGGCAATGACACGTTCGTGCTACTGTTCTAGAACTGGGATGCGCCGGGCGACATGACACTACCGACGATCTACGCCAATAAGTCATCACCGCTGTACGTCGAGAGGCGCAACCCCGCCCACCAACCACTGTTCACGCTCGACCTCGATGGAGAAGAAGTACGTCGGGTTCGTGACAGGGGACATAGGTTACATGGATCCTGTGTACATGAAGACAGGCCTTCTCGCGGAGCAGAGCGAGGGGTGGGGCTATCACTAGCTCATGGTATACCCCCTAGCACTCCCTAGTACAACTGCGTTTAGGCAGGCTATCACTAGTTTTAGTAGAGAGGTTTTTTTTGACAAAAATGATGGTGAAATACTAAAGAGCATGAATATCAACATATTCAAGGAAGAGTAGCTGGAGAAGATCACAAAATCGTGAAGAACATGAACTTGAACATCTTCAATGCCTGACGTACCACGCCGGCACCGACATCTCTGACTTCAAGCTGTCGCTGGCGCACCTAGTGGATAGGGACTACTTGGCCAATTACGAGAAAGCCATGGGACTCATGAAGAAACTATCAGTCGATGACCCGCACAACTTCACGTAGCAGTGGCGAGTACACTACGCGTACTGCGACGACGCGTATGATCTGGTTGGGTTACCAGACTTGGAGATCAAGAAACACCACTGCTGGCTCTTATTCCCATGGCACGTATATACATGATCAGCTTTGGTCATTTGGTACATAGAGCATAGTTGCATGCACCTATGGGTAGTAACAACCTACATTTTTGTATGTGCGTGCCAAACGTTGCACTACTTTGTTGAATTGAACGGATGTTCTACCTCTACTTCCAAGAGAGGATCCTCGGTAAGCTCATCGATGACGACACGTTCGCTCTGTCGTCCTGGAAATGGGACGCACCGGGCGACATGACCCTGCCAGCGATCTACGCTAATAAGTCATCGCCGCAGTACGTCAAGAGGTGCACCCCACCCACCAGCCACCGTTCACGCTCAATCTCGATGAAGAAGAAGTATGTCGGTTTCATGACAAGGGATATAGGTTACATTGATCCTGTGTAAATGAAGACAGGCCTTCTCATGGAGAAGAGCAAGGGGCAGGGGGTTGACGCCCCCTACCAACAGCCAACTCATGGTATACCCCTAGCACCCCTAGTCCAGTCGCGCTCAGGTAGGCTACCGCTAGTTTTAGCAAAGAGATGTTTTCGACAAAAATGGCGGTGAAATACTAAAGAGCATGAACATCAACATCTTCAAGGAAGAGCAGCATCTTCGTAAAAGCGCAACTCAAAAATATTATGAACAACTACAGCAACACCACTGGAAACGACTTCTTCAACAAGGTGTCCATGGGAACCACTAACAACAACCAACAAGTTGTAGTTAAACCCTCCAAGACTGGGGCACACGACAATGATGATTTCGTGAACGAGATCGCCATACAATCTCAAATCTGCCACGCGAATCTGGTCCGTCTCCATGGGTGTTATCTAGAGAGGAACATCCCCATGCTGGTCTTCGAGTTCGTCGCCAATGAAAGCCTCTACAATGTGCTTCATGTTGATCAAGGCACCGTCGAAAGGTGTACCCTTTCACTGTCGACGCGCTTAGACATCGTCATTGGCTCTACAGAAGCTCTCGGCTACATGCATTCCCAGCATGCTTGCCGCAAGATCCTTCATGGGGATGTCAAATCCGGCAAAATTCTCCTCAGTGACAACTTCGAATCAAAGGTCTCAGACTTTGGGCTGTCCAAGCTCCTATCATCGATGGAGAAGAAGTATGCTGGGTTCGTGATAGGGGACATAGGTTACATGGATCCTGTGTACATGAAGACGGGCCTTCTCACGGAGAAGAGCAAGTGGGGCTGAGGGGCTAGTGCCCCCTACATACGACCAGCTCATGGTATACCCTGTAGCACTCCCAGTACAGCCGTGCTCAGGCAGGCTACCGCTGGTTTTAGCAGAGAGGTTTTTTTTTTGACAAATATCGCATTAAAATACTAATGAGCATGAACATCAACATCTTCAAGGAAGAGCAACTGGGGAAGATCACAAAATCCTGAAGAACATGAACATTAACATTGTCATTGCCCGATGTACCATGCCGGCACCAGCATCACTGACTTCAAGCTGCCGTCGGCACACCTAGTGGATAGGGAGTACTTTGCCAAGTACGAGAAAGCCATGGGACTCATGAAGAAGCTGCCGGCCGATGACCCGCGTAGCTTCGCACAGTAGTGGCGAGTGCATTGTGCATACTGCGACGGCGCATATGATCAGGTTGGGTTACCGGACTTGGAGATCCAGATACACCACTACTGGCTCTTCTTACCATAGCACATGTATATACATGATCAGCTTTGGTCATTTGGTAGACAGAGCATAGTTGCATGCACCTGTGGGTAGTAACAACCTGCATTTTTTATGTGTGTGCTGAACGTTGCACTGCTTTGTTCAATTGAACGCAGGTTCTAATTGGTGATCTCGATCCCCTAGATGATTAGCACCTCTTCCTCGTCGTCCTTCTCCTTGTGGCTCCTCGTGACATTGGGCCTCATCACGATCACTCTCTCAATCTTGTCCAAGGTCGCTGGGAGGGTGCTTGCGGTAGGTGTGGGCGTTCCGGCAGCTCTCTTTGTTGGTTTGGCATTTAGCCACGGCAGGCCAACATCCTGGTACGTGTAGCGCATGGCGGCCATGTCGAGGTAGTCACAAACACGGACGCGAACGAGGTGGGCCTCCTCGTCGTAGAAAAGGAAGCTTGCGTCGAGCCAGTCGAGGTTGGTGAAGTCAGTGTTGCTGGGCCGGAGGCCACGTGTCGGGACCCAAAATTATGATTCTGGAACCCTCTGTGTATACTGCACTAGTCCAGGATCACGCTAGTGCACACAGTGTCAACATAGGTAAATATCAATCCACACAAGCGATAAATAAAGTAAACGATTAGTTTGCATAACAAATAAGGGTTTTGACCTTATGGCCAAGTTTACATTTATTGAGCCACGCAGGGCTAACAAAGAATAAAATAGCAGCGGAACAGAAATAACTTCAGCGTAGATCCCATCAATTCACCACAGGCAACCGACTGGGATCCAGACCTTAACGATCAGCAACCTTCGGCGAACTCCTCCTCGAAAGCAGGCGTGGACTCCTCCTCTTCTGTAGGTTTGGGCGCAAATTTTACAACAAGCGTGAGTACACAACCGTACTCGTAAATCATACCACAGAATGCAATTTATAGATGCAGGCTTATTCCAAAAGAAAGTCTTCTGTGGCTCATTTGCATAAATGCAATATTTGCAATTGAATACAATAATAGATTGAAAGCATAATTCAAAACAAATAGACAATAATAATTTAACATTTGTTTTCACAAAGACACAAAGCTAAACAGATTGTTTCACACAGCCACATGACTTAGATCACATAGCTCCCATCCCAAACATTTTATGAAAAACTACCCCTCGTGTGAAATCCCCGAGCATGTCCATGACCGCGGACGCGGCTATTCGAATAGATTGATTTAACACTCTGCAGAGGTTGCACACTTTACTCACAAGATACAACTAGTGTAGCAAGCACCAATCGTAACAAAACAGTTCGGAAACTTCATCTCAACATTGACATTCCCGATGTGCTTTCCCGCTAGACCAGCTCACAAAGAACTAGTATAACACACACTGCTGGACAGGGATGCGGCGAACCGTCCCACGATGCAACCACCAAGTAGTCACACCTCCACCCTGTCACAAAGCCTAACCTATCCACCTGAACATCAATGCCGAGAATCCATAACTTACTAAGTTAGGCCCGTCCCATACCAGGCATGTGGTCGTACAGTAAGGCTTAGTTCAATGGCGCACAAAGTTAAGTCCTTAATTGACCAAGGCAAGACTTCCATGTTCTAACTAGATCACAAAGATTATCGTTCCCATTCACAAAGTCCACCATATCACAAAGTATCCACCACTTGCCTCAGTTTAAATCCTTTACCACCCAGTTGGTTTTAGTGCAACACATGCTATCACGAAGTAATAACACATAGCACACAGTTTTACACAAAGTTCCATAGTCACTTAGTCAGATTTAATATTTGTGACTTACATGAGATGTGAGACTCGTAGCATGGCTAAGCAATTGTACTCGCATCTAACCAACCCACGTTGGTTCTATACTATTACCAACTAATAAACCAATCTAGGGTGACAAGGAAATATGATATACAAGGCCAAGGTGGTAATAACAAATTGGATAATAACTATACCCAAAAGCATTTAAATACATAATTAAAATAGAATGTAGTACTTTGAAACAAAATAATTTGAAAACTGGGTTCAAGATGATCAAAGGTATGACTTGCCTTGGAAAAGGTCTATGTACTGGTCTTGATCTTGGGGTGCTTCTTCTTCAACGAAATTCCCCGACGAATCGACGTCTACTCGCAAACGAGACAAATAAACAAAACAAATAAATAACAGAGGCAAAACAAACTCCAAAAATTAAATAAAAATCTCAGACAAATATAGCTCAAATTTATATAAATTTAGGAATTTGAATGGGCTCAATCGGAGTTAGGATGCAAAAGTTATGAGCTCTGGAAGATTGAAAATCTAAAGAAACCCTAATTTGGATTTTCTGGAATTTTCCGAATTATTTCTTAACAGAAAAATCGGATTATTGCGCAATGTTGACGTCAGCAAGGAATTTTGGGAATTAGAAGAAATAAAAAGAAAATTACTGACATGTGGGACCCACATGTCAGTCTCAAGGCTCACGGTAGACTAGGTCTACCGACCCTCGGGTTTTGGGGCGGGGTGGACTGCCACGCGGCGCACTCGTGGCGCTGACGTGAACACTGACGCGGCGCCATGCGGGATGACACGCAGGCGCGTCCGTTGAGGTGGCTGCCGACGTGGACTGCCACGTCGGACCGACGGCGACGACGGCTCGGGAACCAACGGCAACGGCGAACTGCAGCTCCTCGCCGGCGGTGAGTGGTACCAGCATGTGGAGGGCGCTATTGCGAACCTATTGGTGCAACGCCGGGTGCTTGGGGTGGACGGTGGCGACCGGCGGCGAGGTTTGAGCGGCGGAGAGTCTCGGTTGTTGTCGGACAGGGCCTCTGGTGAGATCTAAGCGACGGCGAAGGCTCCTGGAGGTACAGGATGCGACGGCGAACCCAACGGTGCAGACCACGAGGGCAGGGCGACGTCGACGGCGGCGCAATTCGAAGAAAAAGAACAGCGGCGAGAAACCCAAAAACTCCGAGTGCGGTGGCGCTAGGGCTCTCGGGGCGACGTGGGTGGCGGCTCTGGGTTGCGGAGGACAGTGCGAACCTCGGGGCCTATTTATAGGGCTAGGGCGGCACAGGATAAGAAATCCCCAAATCGAGTCCGTGAAGAACAAGAAACAAATTTCGGAAATCCGGGGATAGGATATGATTCGGGATTGGAATTTATCAGAAACGGGTGCGGAGAGGTTAGAGATAGAATTTGGCACGTTTTCTTGAAGGGGTTTAGTTGGAAAGAACGCGTTTTCGTACGGGGCTTGAGCTCAAAAACATGGCGGACTGGCGCGGCTGCGCGTGAAGACGAAGCCGGGCGCGAGGAGGATGATGAAGGCGTGGGGCCCACATGTCAGCGGCACGGAGGTGGGGCGCGCGCGCGGCTGCGAAACAGACTTAAGGCTCTGACCGTCCAGATTTGATCGAACGACTCAAAAACAAAGGAACATTCGGACCTCCGAATAGATCACGCACATCGGTACCGCCATCCTTGATCGAGCAGCGGAGGTGGCGGGCGTTCGGAAGGAAGAGAGATGAGGCGGAGAGACTAACGGTGGGGTCCACACATCACGTGAGGCGAAGGCGCGCGGCGAAGCGGGGGGTAGCAGCGAGTTGGGCCGGAGTTTTGGATTTCGGCCCAAAGCAACTTCTGAGATTTTAATTGGTTTTTCTATTTTAGAAAATACCAGAAATTCAAATAAGCAATAGAGAATAGCAAATGAACTCAGAAAAATTCTAGAAAAATCTAGAAAATATATCTGAGCACATAGAACCCAAATAAAATAGTTTTGGCTATTGTTCAAGTTGAAATTATTCACATTAAATGTTTTTGATGGTAAAGTCCAATATTAAGCTTTTGAATTTAAATTCAAATAAATCCAAATGGTGACTTTTTCCCTACTAACTATTTAAAAGTTTTTTTAAAAAACTCGAAAAATTGGGATGTTACACCACACCAAATGTGCCACATGCGGTCGATGTTGCCGTGGTGCATGAAGAACACCGGGTCGCGTCCCGCCGAGTAGAAGTTGCCCATGTCCTCACTGTTCGGCTACCTTGGATCACCTGTCCATGAGTGGACTTGGTTGTGCAGCATGTTCTCGATGGAGACCGCTCTTGGGTTCGGCTCGTCGCCGGCGCGGTAGGGCTACCCCAAGAATAACTGTGTCTTCTTGGCACTGGCAATCATCTGATGGTGACATATTGGTGTGTTATTTAATAATCAATAATTATGTCCAGATTAATTGGAGTGTAACTTCAGTGATTTGCATTGGTTTATGTTGTACTAGTTGTACTGGCCTGGCGATACATGATCTTTAGGTTTTGATTGGTCAGCTAATCTTTTGGGATGCTGCGGCCATTCTCATTGTAGTTGAGGTCAAGCATGAACGGTGGCTGGTAGGCGGGGTTGTGCCTCTCAACGTACAACAGCGACAACTTATTGGCATAGATCGCTGGCAGCATCATGCAGCCTGGCTTGTCCTAGTTCCAGAATGGGAGCGCGAACATGTCATCACCGATGAGCTTGCCGAGGATCCTCTCATGGAAGTAGAGGTAGAACAAAGCAGTGTAACGTTCAGCACACACATACAAAAATGCAGGTTGTTACTACCCACAGGTGCATGCAACTGTGCTCTGTGCACCAAATGATCAAAGTTGATCATGTATATACCTGTGCCATGGGAAGAAGAGCTAGCAGTGGTGTATCTGGATCTCCATGTCCGGTAACCCAACCTGATCATATGTGTCATCGCAGTACATGTAGTGCACTCGCCACTGCTGCGCGAAGTTGAGCGGATCATCGGCTGGCAGCTTCTTCATGAGTCCCATGGCTTTCTCATACTTGGCCAAGTACTCCCTGTCCACCAGGTGTGTCAGTGGCCGCACGCGGAGCAGCAAGGAGGCTGGTGGCAGCTTGAAGTCGGTGATGCCAGTTCCAGCGTGGTACGTCGGGCAGTAGTTGGTGTTCGGTGTCATATTGTGGGGGTTGGACAGGTGGTAGTTGTGGAGGTCCGAGGCCTGGATGGGCACCACGAGTGCGCCACGTTGCGTGGTGAGGCCCGCGGCCATAACTAGAAAGAGGTCGAGGAGCACGTCACAGCGATCGACACGGCGGCTGCCCGGGGCCTTGCATGAGAGATACCCTATGGTTTGTGCTAGCTATGAGTTGCTATGAAAAAAATCCTCCATCTCAAATAGAGGTAGAAAGAGTTGCGAACCTGTGTGCTAGCTATGAGTTGCTGTGAACAAATAGAGTTGCGAGCCTGTGTGCTAGCTATGAGTTGCTGTGAACAAATAGAGTTGCGAGCCTGTGTGCTAGATATGATTTGTTGTGAACAAATCCTCCGTCTTAAATAGAGGCAGAAAGAGTTGCGAGCCTGGCCACGTCGATGCTTTGTGTTTCCTCCGTGCGATCTCGCTACATGTCTTCTAGCCCTTTCGAGTGTGTTGCGTCTCTTGCCTGAGCAATCTCGCTAGTTTCGCACGCCTTACTCTTAGCGGATACATTACTATTTACACGCTTTCATTTTCTATTCCTATTTCCCTGTGGCGTAGTGTCAGTGTCACATATGCTCTTGTTTGATTTAGTTCTCACAATCTCTTCTTTTCCTTTTCCTTGTTTCCTCATAGCAAAACGCCTTACTCTTAGTGGATACATTACTATTTACATGCTTTCCTTTTCTATTCCTATTTCCCTGTGGCATAGTATCTGTGTCACAAATGCTCTTGTTTGATTTAGTTCTCACTAGCTCTTCTTTTCCATTTCCTTGTTTCCTCATAGCGAAACGCCTTACTCTTAGCGGATACATTACTATTACACGCTTTCCTTTTCTATTCCTATTCCCCCGTGGTGTAGTGCAAGTGTCACAGATGCTCTTGTTTGATTTAGTTCTCACGAGCTCTTCTTTTCCTTTTCCTTGTTTCCTCATAGCTACAAAACTATTTATACGCTCTCCTGTTGTACTACTTTTTCCAACAAACCGATTTTGCAGGTTTCAGGACTTCTCCTCGTCCCGATTTTAACTACAACCCTTTTTTTAGGTGGGTTCCATTTGATTTGTTCTTCAGCCCGCTTATTTGGTTATCGTGCCATTAGAAAAAAAAAGAAACATGGATAAAAAAGATTGCTTCCTCTTCCTTTCCTCTTCTCCTGCTCACCCATTTTACTCTCTGATTTTGGCCAGCTTAGTTTGCTCCCCTTCATCGCCATTTATTCGGTTTAACTTCTTTGCAGGATGACACACCTGTGTTTGTTCATACTACCTCCCTGCTTACACAGACCTTCTTGTAGGTATTACTCTTCACTCGTTCTGTAGATGCTACATACGCTGCTTGCGGGATGTATTATGTATTGCTATTTATTCGTACACTAACTTTCATTGACCTATAGGTGCTATTACTACCTTCTGAACTAGGCATCTCCAATAGTGTCTTTATTATCATCTCTTAGCTATGCCATGTCAACAAACCAACGTGGAGGAGAGAGGGAGAGGAGAGATAGTATAGATCGTCTCTTCTTGAAGAGACTATCGTGCACGCGAAACAAGACATGATACATTAATCTACTACTCTAGTTGACATGTAGGTCCGTTTCAAAGGAAAATTATAAAATATAAATGTTGGAGAGTGTACTAGAGACTATCTATTGGAGATGTTGTGTAACATCCCATTTTCGGTTATCGACTAGTATCTTCCCGTTTGTCTTCTTGGTTTTCATAACCTACTTCAAATTATTGTGTATTTGCAAAATCCTCTAGTTTCTGCCTCATTTCAAAATTTGGTTTCAAGTTTCAGCCTCAAACACGGTTTCAGCCTCTATAATGTGCTTCATGTTGATCAAGGCACCGCCAAAAGGTGTACCCTTTCACTATCGGCGCGCTTAGACATCGCCATTGGCTCTACAGAAGCTCTCGCCTACATGCATTCCCAGCATGCTAGCTGCAAGATCCTTCATGGTGACGTCAAATCTGGCAATATTCTCCTCGATGATAACTTCGAATCAAAGTTCTCAGACTTTGGGCTGTCCAAGGTCCTATCATCAATGGAGAAGAAGTATGCCTGGTTCGTGACAGGGGACATAGGTTACATGGATCCTATGTACACGGAGAAGAGTGGGGGGCTAGTGCCCCCTACCTACGACTGGCTCATGGTATAACCCGTAGCACCCCAAGTCCAGCTGTGCTCAGGTAGGCTACTGCTGGTTTTAGCAGAGAGGTTTTTTCGACAAATATGGCGATGAAATACTAAAGAGCATGAACATCAACATTTTCAAGGAAGAGCAGCTAGAGGAGATCACAAAATCCTGAATAACATAAACATAAACAATGTTCACTGCACGACGTACCGTGCCGGCACCGACATCACTGACTTCAAGCTGCCGCTGGCACACCTAGTGGACAGGGAGTACTTGGCCAAGTTCGAGAAATCCATGGGACTCATGAAGAAGCTGTCGACCGATGACCTGCGCTGCTTCACGCAGCAGTGGCGAGTGCACTGCGCATACTGCGATGGCGCGTATGATCAGGTTGGGTTACCGAACTTGGAGATCCAGATACACCACTGCTGGCTCTTCTTACCAACACACAGGTATATACATGATTAGCTTTGGTCATTTGGCGGACACACCACAGTTGCAAGTTCTACCTCTACTTCCACGAGAGGATCCTCGGCAAGCGCATCGGCGATGACACGTTCGCGCTGCCGATCTGGAACTGGGATGCACTAGGCGGCATGACGCTGCTGGCGATCTACGCCAATAAGTCATCACCGCTATACGTCGAGAGGCACAACCCCGCCCACCAGCCATCGTTCACTCTCGACCTCGATGGAGAAGAAGTATGTCGGGTTCGTGATAGGAGACATAGGTGTAACACCCCAACTCAGCATGAGCCTGGAATGCTACTATCCTAAGCTAAACCACAAAATTTCGACATAACCTCTTTAGTATACGACGATACCGGAGGTTTTTCACAACAAATCATAAAACAATAATAACATCAGTTATAAGACTTAATCATAAATCCTAATTAACCAACTAAGTTAACACCTTGGCTATTCAGAAGTCAAGATGCTAACCACCAAATTAACATAAGCCATACATCATAAAACTTCTCAATAACATCGGTCAATCCTCAAAGATCATAAAAGAATGCCATCCACGACTAGATTCATTTATTACAATCTGAAAGTTAACATAATAAAGTCTTTATTCATTCTTGCAATGGAACTAAGGTGATGTGCATTATTCGAGTAGTGCATGTCTACTCCCTCCCATGACAACCTCATCAGCGATCACCTAGAAATAGATAAACAAAGCAAGGGTGAGTCCATGACTCAGCAAGTACAATAATTTAAAAACACAATTATCAATAAGAATAAGACCTACACGGCCTCGACATTAATCATAACACAAATGAGTACTTAAGATGACATGAAATGAATGCTTAAACATCAAGGGAATGGACTGCACACACACATATACCGGTATAGTCAGTGAACACCCGTCGGTGTTCACTCAAGCCCGCATCTTAACAAAAATGCGGGGATCCACTTCCCGTATGAAGAACGTTTCATACGGGTGTCCAACATTGCCCATATTGGAATTAATGGGTCTTACTCAACCATCCTGGAATTGATGGTCTCCCTCATCCACTCCCGTGGATGGCAAAAGATAATGAATGCATGAAGCAACTTAATGAGTATAACATTACCATCATTTCTATTCATGAAACCAACATAGAAACAAAACATGGATATTTCACTTCATACTACACAAGAGTTATCACAGCACGCACATATCAACAATCACAATACACAAACGTTTAGATCAACAATGTACTTGCCTTCCGCGTTGAGACGCGTTAGTCGGAAGCGATGGCGTTCCTAAACTCGAAGCTCCGCCGCCTAACCAATGAAATAAAACCAATAAGAACACCAAAAATACCCAATTCTACTAATCAACGCTATACACCGCTTCCCCGAAGACTCTAGTCGATAATACAAAACTTAAACTGAAATCAACAATTTCTGTCATAACTTAATTCTGGACAGCGGCACGGTAATTGACATAACTTAAGATCTGGAAGTCGAAAAGAGGTGAACCCAATTTCTTTAGCTTCTTAACTGACCAATCTACAATACTCTAGTTGACGTGATAAACCAATTTGGCCAATTTAATGGTTTAATAATTGCTTGAACTTTCAGTACAGAAACTGTCTACAGAATGAACAGCAGAAATAAAAAGATCATAACTTTCATTAGGTAACTCCAAATTGAACGTTCTTTACCAATCTGAAAAGGTCATCGAATCCTCTACAATAACCTAGTTGGGTGAACTTTCAGTTTCGACCAATTTCCCTTTCAAAATTTAGGAAATAACCAGACAGTTTATTCTCGTCAGATTTCTGGTAGCAGGTACTAAAACATCCATAACTTTTGACTCGGACCTCGGAATCAAGTGAACTTGGTGGCCACTGAAACTTAAGAACGAGGCCTAGATATCTATAGGAGACCAAACCTTCAGATTATGCCTAAAAACAACCGAAACAATCCCTCCAACATACAGGACAGAATCAGTCTTTACACGCAGCGAGTCTGCCTAGACAATTATGAATCCAAATCGCTTCTACCAACAAACAAAACAATGAGACTCGGCATCGTTACCCTTGCTGCAACCAGGGAGTAGGTAGACGAATCACGGAGAAGACGATCTCCCTCCTTCTCACCTCTTTTGCCCCAAACAAGCTGCTGTCCTCCTCAACTCCTTGCGCAACCGGCAGCGGAGAAGGTCCAAGGCCGGTTGGGGAGGCAAACTAGCAGGACCAGCACCCGGGAGGTTGGGGAGGCTCCTAAGGGCAGGGGTGTGAGGGGAAGAGAGGAGGAAGGGAGGGGTGGCGCCAAAGGGGAGATGGGGTTCGGCCAAGGGGAGGAAAAAGGGGGCTGGTTAGGGTTTAGAGGGGAGGGGAGCATGGGCCTAGGCCCATGGCCGCCAAGGGGTTGGAAAGGCTACCTGAGGCCCACGACCTAAATAACTCCAAACGAGAGTTTTAAGCTTTCCGAGTTCCCGATTAAATTCTTTCTTTCCGACTAAAAAGCAGGTATGACATTCTACCCCTTACAGACTTCGACCCGAATTCTACTCACGCAACGGACACAAGAGCAGTAAGTCTAAGGAATTGAAAACAAAATTTAACACGCACCAAAGAACAAATAGGTTCGATATCTGCCGCGCATGCGAGACTCCAGCCCCAAGTGGCTTCTCTCTCGCTTGATGAGACCAAAGGATCTTGACATACTTGAGTTTTATTCCTCAAAACCCGCTCGACTTTTCCGCATTTTCACCGGTCGACTCAAAAGTAAGGTCCTGCTCAATGCTCAACGGCTCCATTGGGATTGCATGCTCAGTGGTCAAATAAGAACTTCCTCAACATGGACACATGAAACACATTGTGAATCCTCTCATAGATTCGGCGGATCCAAGCGGTAAGCCAAATTTCCAACTCTTGCCATAACCGAAACGGTCCGATGTACCTTGGGCTAAGCTTTCCTTTAGTACCGAACGCATCACGCCTTTGGTAGGCGATACTCTCGAAGGACCTCGCCACCCACATTGAACTCCACCTCGCCTCGACATCTCGCGTAGCTCTTCTCGCGGCTCGAGCAGCTAACAAGTTCCTTCTAACTGTCACTCTAGCCACGCTATTGAACCCATTCTCGACCCAAGATTGCCCGCTCTCCCACCGCATCCCAACACAACGGGATCTGCATTTCCGCCATAAAGGACTTCAAATGGTGCAGCTCGACATCTGGAGTGATAACTATTATTATAAGCAAACTCGCCAAAGCTAGATGGTCTTCCCAACCTCCTTTCCAAGACATAACACAACATCTGAGCATATCTTCAAGCGCCCAATGGTGCGCTCGATCGACCATCGGTTTGGGATGAAACGCGGTACTAAGACGGCCGAGTGCCCAAAGCATTCTCGCAAGCTCTCCCAAAACTTGGAGACAAACTTAGCATCTCGATCCAAACAATCGTCTTGGCACCCGTGCAACCGCACTATCTCTCGCACATAAAGAGGAGCTAAATCACTTGCCGTGTTAGTCGCATTTAATAGGAATAAAATGTGCCGACTTACTAAACCGGTCCACTATGACCCAAATAGCATCCTTTCAGCACTGCAGCACGGGTAATCCAACTACAAAATCCATAGAGATGTCATCCCATGGCCACATCGGAACCTCTAAAGGTTGCAACAACCCCGCCGGTCGCTATGCTCGGCCTTAACCCACGGCAAACTCCACATGATGCCACATACCGAGCAATATCAACTTTCATCCTTTTCCACCGTAAACTCTTCTTCAAATCCTTGTACATCTTGGTCTCACTGGATGTACCAGATATCTGATGTGCGGTGCGCTTCCTTTAGTATCTCATCCTTGACTCAGGCCTTCATGGCACACATAGTCGACCCTTAAATCGCAATGCACCGACTCATCTATGCTGAAATGGCCTTGTTTGCCCTCATCTAGGCGTTTCCTCGCACGTTGAAACATTTGATCAAGTCAAGTTGTGCTTCCCGCACTCGATCCGAACAGTTGACTCAAGAAGCATACAGTCTCGACAAGGCGGTGCGCAAAACAAAAGGAGATATCCATACGCCTAAATCGGCAATGAGACAATCGAGAGTAGGAGGTGTCGCCTTGCGACTCGAGCATCGACTACAACATTTGCCTTGCCCTGATGATACCGAATGGTGACATCATAGTCTTTTATCAATTCCAACCATCTCCTCGCCTCGTGTTCAAATCTTTATGGGTAAAGATGTATTTGGACTCTTGTGATCGGTGAAAATGTCACAAGATTCGCCATACGAATAATGACGCCAAATCTTCAAGGCAAGAACCACTGCAACCACTCTAAATCGTGAGTAGGATAATTGCTCATGATTCTTCAATCGCCATGATGCATAGGCAATCACCTTGCCATCCCGCATAAGTACACAACCAAGCCCAACTCTAGATGCATCGAATAAATAGTGAACCGCTTCCTGGTTCGGGAAGAGTGAGAACTGGAGCGGTCACCAATCTATCCTTCAAAGTACGTAAACTTCTCACACGCGTCGCTCCATCAAACTTGACCCTTTCGTGTCAATCGTGACATTGGTCTAGCAAGGGTAGAGAAACCTCCACAAAACGCCGATAATAACCACTAAACCTAAAACTCCTTACTTCTTTTACATTAGTTGGTCTTTTCCATTCCACCACCGTTGAGATCTTACTTGGATCGACCAAATGCCCTCTTGATTAATTACATGGCCTAAACCCAACTTCGTAAATCCGAATTCACATTTCTTCGATTTGGCATAAAATTGGTTCACTCTCGGTCTCAAGTACCAACCTCGATCTTGAGCATGATCTTCTTTCGCCTTGGAATAAATCAAGATATCATCAATGAATACTACGACGAAATCATCAAGGAAAGGGTGCAACATACTATTCATGGCTTCCATGAAAATCTGCAGAGCATTGGTTAGCCCAAAAGACATAACCTTATACTCATAATGACCATACCTTGTAGAGAAAGTTGTCTTCTCAATATCTTGCTCTCGAACTCTAATCTGATTATAACTCGATCAAGGTCAATTTTGGAGAATATTTTAGCTCCCTTCAACTGATCAAAGAGATCCTCAATACGGGCAAGGGATATTTATTCTTCACAGCTTGCTTGGTTAAGAGCCCGGTAATCCACACACATACGCCAACTACCATCCTTCTTCTTAGTGAAAAGAACAGGAGCTCCCCACGGCGAAACACTACGCCGAATCAAACCTTTGGATAGCAAATCATACAATTGCTTTTTCAACTCCTCCTGAAAGGGACGCGCCAAACGATATGGAGATATAGAAATAGGTCTGGTTCCCGGAACAAGATCTATCCGGAATTCCACTTTACGCCGGGGCATTCCAGAAGCTCTACCGGAAAAACATCGGAAACTCATTCACTACGAATATCTTCAATACGGTGGAGATTCGCACTTCTCGCTAAGGGACCAAAGCAACCCAATGGTCAAGCTCGACGATCGGGAAACAGACTAGCCAACACGAACAAGGAATCGACGGCGCTACTACCCAAATACCGATTCACACCCGATGGAGCACGCAAAGTCACCGTCTTCCAAAAGCAACAAATCTTGGCACGATAATTGAATAACCACCCATACCCAAAATAACATCAAAAGGTGATAATCGAATCACCATAAGGTTGGCGATGAAATTCTCATCTTCAATAGTGATAGTACAGCCAGACACGTGTAGAGCTAGAAATAAGACCCCTGAGAACCCACCACCGCACTCGGATATAAATTGCACACTCAAACTCGCCCTTCTAACAAAATCTAAGGACACAAAGAATAAGTAGCTCGGAATCGAATAGTACGAAAGCCTCATGTGAATCAACTAGCAAAGTACTGTACCACGTCGGGGCGGCCCACTGTATCGGGAGTAGGCATGGCGTGACTCCCATGGGCACCGGAGCGGAGGACGCACCAAAGACTCTGTGAAGGATGAGCAGAATCTGCTGCAGGAGAAGCATACGAAGGTGGTGCGAGGCAGGCGGGGTTCCAGAGAACCCGCAGAGGCGCAGAGTAAAACTGCAGGAGGAACCCATCTCAAGAAAATCGAGGTATAGGTGGAGCAATAGAGTTCGAACCGAGCCCCGAGGTGCACCGGAGGAAGACGCAATCGAACCGCTTCCACTTAATGATGCTCGCTGGGTTCTGTTTGCAAATCGACGCTTGTGGCCTTCCGCCACACCGCGACACGCCCTCTCAAAGAACACTCAAGACCGGTGACCCTCTCCACATCGAAACATTTCATACCTTGTCCCGGACGGACGCACTGGGTGTGGACGACGGCGCGTGGCGCTGATGAAGAAGATCGCCATCTTTGAATCGGGCGAGATCGGCGACTCTTTGAAATCTCTTGGATGCGGTCGTCGAGAAGACCCGCCTCACCACTAAAGCTCCGCTCGCCACCGCCGTAACCACCAACAGAATAGTGCCACTAGCCGATCGCGTCTCGAAGGGAGATTCTCACCAACTCCATTCCTCTAGCTTGCTCAACCACCGCATCGAAATCACACAAGACAGATGCCCCGAATCGCGATACTCTGAAACGAGACCCCGACGGAACCTCTTGGCCTTCTCCATATCATCATTGGCTACCGGTACAAAGCGCACGGTGTTTGAACTCACCATACTGACATCGACTGTGACCACGAGTCAACGTCGGCAAAGATCGCTCCATCTTCTCCACGAAAGAATCCGGATAGTACTTGGCTCTAAATTGCCCCACAAAACTTCCCAAGTAATCGTCCTCGTCTTCGGGTCCCGCGCATGAACCCCTTCCCACCGGATATCGCTTGGCCCTTCGGTTGAAAGGCCACAAACGAACCCTTTGCACCGAAGTTCATCTCCAACGCGTCAAACCGCCGCTCCATGTACCGAGCCAATCTGCTGCTCGAACCGGGTACCGCCCCATCAAAAGTGTCAAGTCGGCGACATCCACTCGCGAGACTTATCCTAGTCTCGGGTGGAACCGCAACGGCGATCGGACTCGCAACGGAGACAACAAAGAAGGCAGAGCAGCAGGAATGCAGCGGCGAGAATAAAGCGAACAAGCAGCGGATGAGCTACTCAGATCTGGCGACGGAGCAACTCGTTCTCCCTCAAGATTCTGAATAATAATAGCCGACGCGCCTGGGCATCCACGGCCGCGCAGCTTGAGCTTCTGCGGTGGGTGAGCAATGAGGCAACCTCTCGCCAGTTCCACCAGCAGCTCTTCTCGGAGGTTGCGAAACAACCGACCACGCCCACTATCGCGACCACGGCCCGGCAGACGACCACGCCTCTACCTCTCGCCATCTAAGAACACCACAACCGAACAAAACTAAACACTTAATTTAATGATTCGGAAGAAGCACGGAACTAAGCAACAATTACACAACAAATAAAGCATAACAACGAAATTGCGAAACAATGAATCACCCAACCCATCCTCACTCAGTGCACGCGAGTGTGTCAATTTAATAATTTTATTTTAACCACGGACCTAAAGCCCGCTCGATACCAATCAGAAACACCCCAACTCAAAGATGAGCCCGAATGCTACTATCCTAAGCTAAACCACAAAATTTCGACATAACCTCTTTAGTATACGACGATACCGGAGGTTTTTCACAACAAATCATAAAACAATAATAACATCAGTTATAAGACTTAATCATAAATCCTAATTAACCAACTAAGTTAACACCTTGGCTATTCAGAAGTCAAGATGCTAACCACCAAATTAACATAAGCCATACATCATAAAACTTCTCAATAACATCGGTAAATCCTCAAAGATCATAAAAGAATGCCATCCACGACTAGATTCATTTATTACAATCTGAAAGTTAACATAATAAAGTCTTTATTCATTCTTGCAATGGAACTAAGGTGATGTGCATTATTCGAGTAGTGCATGTCTACTCCCTCCCATGACAACCTCATCAGCGATCACCTAGAAATAGATAAACAAAGCAAGGGTGAGTCCATGACTCAGCAAGTACAATAATTAAAAAAACACAATTATCAATAAGAATAAGACCTACACGGCCTCGACATTAATCATAACACAAATGAGTACTTAAGATGACATGAAATGAATGCTTAAACATCAAGGGAATGGACTGCACACACACATATACCGGTATAGTCGGTGAACACCGTCGGTGTTCACTCAAGCCCGCATCTTAACAAAAATGCGGATCCACTTCCGTATGAAGAACGTTTCATACGGGTGTCCAACATTGCCCATATTGGAATTAATGGGTCTTACTCAACCATCCCGAATTGATGGTCTCCTCATCCACTCCGTGGATGGCAAAAGATAATGAATGCATGAAGCAACTTAATGAGTATAACATTACCATCATTTCTATTCATGAAACCAACATAGAAACAAAACATGGATATTTCACTTCATACTACACAAGAGTTATCACAGCACGCACATATCAACAATCACAATACACAAACGTTTAGATCAACAATGTACTTGCCTTCCGCGTTGAGACGCGCGTTAGTCGAAGCGATGGCGCTCCTAAACTCGAAGCTCCGCCGCCTAACCAATGAAATAAAACCAATAAGAACACCAAAATACCCAATTCTACTAATCAACGCTATACACCGCTTCCCCGAAGACTCTAGTCGATAATACAAAACTTAAACTGAAATCAACAATTTCTGTCATAACTTAATTCTGGACAGCGGCACGGTAATTGACATAACTTAAGATCTGTAAGTCGAAAAGAGGTGAACCCAATTTCTGTAGCTTCTTAACTGACCAATCTACAATACTCTAGTTGACGTGATAAACCAATTTGGCCAATTTAATGGTTTAATAATTGCTTGAACTTTCAGTACAGAAACTGTCTACAGAATGAACAGCAGAAATAAAAAGATCATAACTTTCATTAGGTAACTCCAAATTGAACGTTCTTTACCAATCTGAAAAGATCATCGAATCCTCTACAATAACCTAGTTGGGTGAACTTTCAGTTTCGACCAATTTCCCTTTCAAAATTTAGGAAATAACCAGACAGTTTATTCTCGTCAGATTTCTGGCAGCAGGTACTAAAACATCCATAACTTTTGACTCGGACCTCGGAATCAAGTGAACTTGGTGGCCACTGAAACTTAAGAACGAGGCCTAGATATCTCTAGGAGACCAAACCTTCATATTATGCCTAAAAACAACCGAAAAAATCCCTCCAACATACAGGACAGAATCAGTCTTTACACACAGCGAGTCTGCCTAGACAATTATGAATCCAAATCGCTTCTACCAACAAACAAAACAATGAGACTCGGCATCGTTACCCTTGCTGCAACCAGGGAGTAGGTAGACGAATCACGGAGAAGACGATCTGCCTCCTTCTCACCTCTTTTGCCCCAAACAAGCTGCTGTCCTCCTCAACTCCTTGCGCAACCGGCAGCGGGAGAAGGTCCGAAGGCCGGTTGGGGAGGCAAACCAGCAGTGACCAGCACCCGGGGAGGTTGGGGGAGGCTCCTAAGGGCAGGGGTGTGAGGGGGAAGAGAGGAGGAAGGTAGGGGGTGGCGGCCAAAGGGGGAGATGGGGGGTTCGGCCAAGGGGGGAGGAAAAAGGGGGGCTGGTTAGGGTTTAGAGGGGGAGGGGGCGCATGGGCCTAGGCCCATGGCCGGCCAAGGGGTTGGAAAGGCTACCCAGAGGCCCACGACCCTAAATAACTCCGAAAACTGAGAGTTTTAAGCTTTCCGGAGTTCCCCGATTAAATTCTTTCTTTCCCGACTAAAAAACAGGGTATGACAATAGGTTACATGGATCCTGTGTACATGAAAATGAGCCTTCTCACGGAGAAGAGGGGCAGGGGGGCTGGTGCCCCCTACCTACGATCGGCTCATGGTATACCCCGTAGTACCCCTAGTCCAGCCGCGCTCAGGCAGGCTACTGCTGGTTTTAGCATAGAGATGTTTTCGACAAAAATGGCGGTGAAATACTAAAGAGCATGAACATCAACATCTCCAAGGAAGAGCAGCGTCTTCACAAAAGCGGAGCTCGACAAGATTACGAACAACTATAGCAAACCACTGGAAACGACTTCTTCGGCAAGGTGTACTTGGGAACTACTGATGACAACCAACAATTTGCAGTTAAACTCTCCAAGACTGAGGCACAAGGCAATGATGATTTTGTGAATAAGATCACTATACAATCTCAAATCTGCCATGTGAATCTGGTCCGTCTCCATGGGTGTTGTCTGGAGATGAACGTCCCTATGCAGGTCTTTGAGTTCGTCGCCAACAGAAGCCTCTACAATGTGCTTCGTGTTGATCATGGCACCGCCAAAAGGTGTACCCTTTCATTGTCGGCGCGCTTAGACATCGCCATTGGCTCTGCAGAAGCTCTCACTTACATGCATTCCCAGCATGCTAGCCGCAAGATTCTTCATGGGGACATCAAATCCGGCAATATTCTCCTCGATGACAGCTTCCAATCAATGGTCTTAGACGTTGGGCTATCCAAGCTCCTATCATCGATGGAGAAGAAGTATAACAGATTCGTAATAAGGGACATAGGTTACATGGATCCTGTGTACATGAAGACAGACCTACTCATGGAGAAGAGTAGGGGGGCTAGTGCCCCCCCTACATATGACCGGCTCATGGTATACCCCGTAGCACCCCCAGTCTAGCCGCACTTAGGCAGGCTACCTGTGAGACCCCGGGGTATTTAGCTTATAATGCTTAGTCTTCCATTGACTCTAGCATCACAAACAAAATATCCCGTGCCACGAGAAAATGTATACTTCCCAGAACTGTAGTATACACACCTTTTTACAAAATATGCATCATTTCCACACAAGTGCATACAACCGAACTAAAGCTTTACAAGCAAAAGACATACATAATAGTTATTACAAGAGGGACCAATCGGTCATAAGACAAGAGCCAACTGGTTTGCCCTACACCCACAAGGCAATCCGACCGGGCCGCCAAGCTAGTCGGCCACACTGCAGCAAAACTCACAAAAGTCGATCCCTTGGGGATCAACCTCCTCTGCAATAATTAAGCAAAACAAATGAGTACAAAAATGTACTCGCAAGACTTACGAGTAACAAACCTAGATATTACTACATGCAGGCCTTAATCAAAGGAGAAGGCTACAGGTTCGTTTTCAGTATAAAGCGGATTTTATTTGCAATAAGTAATAGATTGAAAGTAGTTTTAACAATCTGATTTTATTTGCTCAAATAACAGCGAGACAATAAGTAATAATAACAAGACATCCTGGAGATGACTAACCCAATAGCCATCACAACAAATAGCATGAATTATCCATTCGTACCACCCACATCAAGTTTTAAGGAAAAGTTATAGTCTAGTTCTTGCGGGAAATAACCAAGCGTGTCCATAACCTAGGACGAGGCTATTCGAATAGTTTGAACCCTACAGGGGTGTACTAATGTACTCACACTTCAGATCGCCTTTTTGCCACATGATTAAGCACAATTCCTTAGGTATGCCGGCACGGCTAAGCCCTACGAGACGTTTCCAATATTGTGTATTAACTACAAGCCGCTCGTATGGATAGAAACCCATATGCTATATTGTAAAGCCGAAAGTCAACTACCCCATAGGGGTAAGACCTTCAGACAACTGCAATGCTCCCAAACACCTTTCCTCCTACACAACCTCCTACGACTCAGAGCTAACACACGCCAAAGTACTAAGTCAAGAGAGGTCTCATATCCCTCTAGTGTGGTTAGCACGCAAAATTGCTTGGATCAATGGCGCAAGTAACTCAATCCTTGATGACCCGGGCACCATTCTAGTCATACCATAATATCACACCATCATACCAATGTGCCCAAGTCTAAAATATTTTATTTTTAGTTTTAGATTTTACAAATAAACAAGGCACAAGGTGCTAAACATTAGCAAATAATAAGTTTTGTGTGATCAAGGTCATCGATTAAGTCAACAACAGCCCAATTCTACCGATAACTAAGTATTGCTAAGCATCATCTCGTAAAGACAATAAAAGAGCATAAATCATCCATAGGCTCTAATTCACCAGTGAAGATATTATCTTAGGTTTGTGGTAGGGGTGAACAATTTCAGGGAAACAATGCATTAGGATTAGCTACCTCTAATCGACAAAATTAACTTTGACACAAAGAAGTATGCATACTTATTCTTTGCGAACAAGATATTAGACTTTAAAAGTAATGGGATCAATATGATCAAATGATGCTACATCTACTTGCCTTGCTGGAGATCACTTGATTACTGCAGAGGATCACTCTCGTACTCAACCAATTCTTCGGAACCTATCGTAAAAACGAGAAAATCCAATAAAAATGACGAACACCGAAAAATACTCAAAATCTATAAAATTTTGAACATAAAATTTTTATAGTAGGCAGATAATGACATCCTAAGAACAACAAAATTGGATTCACTTCCTTCGGAGTTAAAATGACTTTATTATGATTTTTCTAAGTTATGGCAATAGTGCATAATTAATTTTAGAGGCAAAGACAATATTAGAACCTATTCTTTACTAAAGCATATTAACAGAGGGACCTAACAAATTTTATTTTGCTCAATTTGGAGTTATAAAGAAAAACTTATGCATTTTACAAGTTGAAACAATTTTTTTAGTGCAAGAAAAAGCCAAACCCTTAAGGTGGAGAGGCCTCCTAAGGGTCAAGGTCTAAGTTGGGGAGGTCCTAACGGCTAGGATCTTTCCTAGGGAGGTCCTAACGGTCAAGATCTACAAGAGGAGGTCCTGAACGACCAAGACTTACAAGAGGAGATCCTGTACGGCTCAGATCTCCATAGGGAGGTCCTAAACGATAAGGTCTAAAAGAGGGGAGGTCCTGAACAGTCAGATCTCCATGGGGAGGTCCTGAATGGTCAGGATCTCTACGGGGAGGTCCTAAACGATATCTTTACAAAAGCCTAGGGAGAGTGGTAGTCTTGACGGCTCAGATCTGCACGGAGGAGGTCCAGGACGGCCAAGATCAATAAGGGGTGGTCCTGAAGTTTGTCAAAGAGTGGTCTAACGCACGACAACAGGAGTTCAGTACAGTGCGGTTTTGCTCGCCGGCTCGCCGCCGGTGAGTCTGGTCATGACGGCGCAACCCAAAGGCAGCAAAACGATCGCAATAACATTGCGCACACAATGGGAGTACTTTCAACGGCTGAACCGACCTCGAACGACGGCGAGCCAGAAAGTGGAGGCGGTGACAACCACGACCAAAACGAAAAGCAAAAGGAGCTCTGCAGCAGTCCAGATAGTGAGTGCCCAACCACGAAGGGACTAACAATGATCTACCTAAGCACAGAGGAGGTCTAGAGGTGGTCGGGGAAGCTCTGGCGACGACGACCACCACCGGCGCTGAGGAAGACGACGCGGGGACAAAGGTCTGAGCGAAATGCAAGGCACTGAAAGGTGAGGTTAGCTTCGCAAAGGCCTAAAGGTGATCCACGAGCAACCAATTGACGGGAGGAGGTCCTTACCGGAGTTGAGGATGAAATCGAGGAACTTCGGCCGAGGCGATCCAAAACCCGAAATTATGCCGCTCCTGGGAAAGCAACCTAAAATCAAGTTAGGGGATACGACCATGGTGATTAGTTGCACCATGCGACGCGAAAAGAGAGAATGAAGAACCACTGGAGCCCTGTCGTCACCGAGGAGCTCCAAGGTCCAGCAATGGCAGCTAAGGGGGGTCCTCTGGTGTTTTGAGCACAAATACGCAGAGAGGGAGCTCGGGTTTGCAAGGCGATGTGGAAAAAGAGCTAAGGAAGGAGCTTGGGGGCCTTTTATATCCGGAGGCAAAGGAGTTGAGCAAAGCAAGCTCCACGGGTGGTCAAGCCTGCCATGGACGAGTTGAGTGACGAGGGCAGGTAGAAGGAGGAATTTAGGGGAAAAGTTACTGGCACGCATTTAATGTTGGCAGCAAAGAGCCGTTGACGAGGACGACGAGAAAGTGACAAGGCTCTGCTCCTCCTCTACCATGACGCTCGTGCGCGAGGAAGGTGATGATGACCAGGCTCAGGGGGCCCCACCTACCAGTGAAAGAACCCAAGGTGGTCTGGTCAAAAGAACAGAACGGGTTAGGTTAGACCCCGATTCGAGTCAGGAGGTCTTGGCGGTTGGATTAGAAATGGAGGGCCACGATTTAAAGTAATGTTCAGGGGTCTCGAACGTTCAAAGAGATTTGAGACACAAATCTAAACACGGACGGCCCACGATCACCTAGGCGCTAACATGGTGGTAACCAAAGGTGGTCTGGAGGGTTGTCTTTGCAAAAGACGAACGGGGTGGTCTTTGCAAAAACACTGAAGGTGGTATGAGGGTGGTCTTAGGGGAGGTCTAAGAGGGTGGTCTTTGCAAAAAGACACGAGGTAGTCATGACCAAGGGTGGTCTAAATGAGGGGGAGGTCTGAGCACTCCCGAAGTTCTCAGCAGTAGGCAGGACATCCAATGGCTGAAGAGGAACACACCTAAAGGACTGAGCCTGAGCGCGGGAATGGTTGGGTTCAACCAAGACAAGGGTTTGGGCTCAAGTCTAACTTGAACCCAAACAGGACTTTGACTTAGGGTTTGAAATTGAGCTGAAATTTGGAAGAATTTTTAGAGGTAGCAAACGAACTCCAAAATTTCTGAAATTTTTACATGAGCTTGTTGACTCTAGGATTGACCTTGTGTAAAATTTCTAGAGGTTTTTATGCAAAACATTTTTCTCCAAAAAATTCTTAAGGTACTAATCTAGGGTTTGACCCGAAGTCAAACTGGTTTGACTGGCCTCTTAAAATATTCAGATAATTTCTAAAAATTATGAAATTTTTCAGAGGGGTCACACAACCTCCCTAGAACCAAGGAAAATGATTTTCAAAGGATGATCACAAGATTATATAGAAAAGTTTTCAAGGGTCAAGACTTGGTTAAAAGAGGATTGTAAGTTTGAATTTCCATAATTCCTTTACAAGAATTACAGAAATGTTCAGAAACTTCAAGATGCAAGAAAAAGTTTTAATTTCTTCTTATTTTCTTACATTTGAAACATAAACCAAGAATTGGGATGTTACACTATCGCTGGTTTTAGCAGAGAGGTTTTTTCGACAAAATGGCGGTGAAATACTAAAGTTCATGAACATCAACATCTTCAAGGAAGAGCAGCTGGAGAAGATCACCAAATCCTGAAGAACATGAACATCTTCACAAAAGCGTAGTTGGATAAGATTTTGAACAACTACAGCAACAACATTAGAAACGGCTTGTAACATCCCAAAGTTTTGTTACCACAACTAAAATTAAGAAAGATATTATTTTATTGGATTTTCTGGCTATCAAAGAATTTTCTCAATTTTCTGTAATTTAAAAAGAGTTTTCTTAGTAAAAATAAAAAAACAATAATACAAATAAAATAAAATCAATTATTTAATTTCTTGGTTTTTAAAGTCAAAAAGAAAATTTATTGAGTTTTCTGGGTTTTTTTGGATTTAAAGCCAAAAATAATAGTTTTATTAATTTCTTGAATTTTCTAGTATTTAAGAAGGTTTTTCCTATTTCCAAAAATTAAAAATAATTTCCATACAAAAATAAAAGACAACTTTAAGTTGAAAATAATTTTATTATGTTCATATTAATTCTAGGAATTTTTGTGAATTTTTCTAGAATTTTTTTAACTATATTTGCTATTTTCTAAAAGTCTATTTGATTTATTGCTTTTTTGAAATTCAAAATTCAAAATCCCGAATGTCAAATTAACATCAAATCAAAATCCAAATTCTGAGTATCAATTCAAATCTTTGTTCCAAAATCAAATATCTTTGTGGCCAATTCTGGATTCAAATTCTTGTTTTGAATTCATCTCTAATTCAAATCTCATCCGAGTTTCAAAATTGAAATTTACATTTGGATTTTCTCTGAAATGAAAATCTGATAATTTCATTTCCATCTCTGGAAATTTCAATTTTCTCTGAAATGAAAATCTGATAATTTCATTTCAATTTCTGGCCAAAAATCTTTTCTTTCCTTATTTCTTCTTTTCCTTTTCCCCTTTTTTCTTTTTCTTCTTTCTCTTTTCCTTCTTTCTTTCTTTTTAACCTCTTTTCTCTCTCCACATTCATTCTTCCCGTGGCTCTGTCCAGAACCAACACAGCACGCGCAGCCGCCATTGATACCCGAACAGAGCTCCACAATCCCTGATTTCCAACCATTTTTTTTCTCACGAAATTAGCGGCAATCAATTCATCTCATCTTGCCTCCTCCATTCGGCCGAAATCCTCTCAATCCCATGCCAAAATCACCGAAACGCGACATTACTGCCGTATGACACACCACGTCGATCTCCTCCCTCTGTGCTCCCCAGCCCCTATAAAAGGGAGCATCATGTGCCCCTTGTTCTCCTCATCTCATCCCTAAAGTTTCACCCTCTCTCTCTCTAGCCACCGCAATCGAAATTTTATTGTCGCTGGCCGAACGCGCTCTCGATGTCGTTCCCAATAACTATAGTGGAGCCCTGCCACCATCGACCCCATCCCCAGCTTCGCCTAGCGACGTTCTACGCCGTGCTTCTCTCGCTTTTGCTGGAACACCGCCTGAGCATCACCGCCACCGTGAGCCCACGCTGTGTCGCCACGTCTCACGTCACTACTGGCTGTTTGTGCATGACTTGATGCCGTTAAGGTAAGCATCATGTTCGCCTTATTCCCCTCTTTCCAAAGATGCCCTCGCTGGCCGCCGATTCGCTGTCGTTTCGCTGGAGCGCCAATTTTCGTGCACCGACCGCCACGTTGTGCCATGTAGCATCACATCATCACCACCTCAGTGTCACCTCACCATTATGCCTACGTGTCCACCCAGTCAACACCTATGTGGCTGCCTAGTCAAATGCCCACATGGCATTTTCTTTTTTCCTTTAGAAAAATAAATTAGTAATTCCAAAAATTCAGAATTTCAACATTTCATGTGATTTTCAATCTTTTGATGACTCGTTCTCCTTCATACGAGCTCTGATTCTAGTGATTTGAATTTCTAAATTCATTTAATTTCAATATCTACCTCCCAGAATCAAAATTATTTAATTTGAAGTTTATTTGAATTTTTCTCATTTTCGCGTATATATTTCGACGACTTCAGAGAGTCTCATTTCGACGTCGTTTGAGAACAATGATTAATCAAGCAAGGCAAGTTACATCCTTTGATAATATTTGAATCCCATTATTTTAAAAAATTTAAATTCTATTTTAAATTATTATTGGATGCGTATTTAAATTCAAGTAATTTAAATTCCCGTATTAACTTTATAGTTATTTCCAATTCCATTGTATAGCCAAGTTTGTCATTGAATTAACCAATCCTTGCTATCTTAGTTGAAAATATGGTTAGTACATTAGTATGGCTAGAACATGTTGAAATTTTTTGCTTAGCCAATGCTTAGGCCAAAAATCTTGAATTTGAGGAATTTAACCAAAATGTTCAAAGTTGATTTAAAATGAGACCATGGTATTGTTTTACCATAGAAATTTTGCAAATGATTTTCAAAGGCAAAACAAAATAAAACTGGTTTAGACTTGGGTGAAACGGATGATAGGTTGGTGCAAGTTGATGCACGGTCGCGATTCATTTCAATGATCGAGACCAGGGTTTTATTAGAAATCGTCCAAGTGAGTTAAGGACCAGTCCACGGGCTGTGGCTTATAAAACCCTTTCATACTACCACAAGTCTGGGGTGGGGCGGACCTGTCTTAATAATTTGCAACATTCCTTCACTAGTTGTGCCATTTGGATGTGCGGGTGTCGGGTAGACAGAAATTCCCACTTGGCGCAAGAGGGAGACTTCTGGCGGGCTGGTGGCCCAAAGGAGGTGACACCATAGCGGGCATAACTGCATTGGGATAGAGCATTGCAACAGCCTTATGATAATCACTTCATCGCATGCCTTTGGAAACGTGTCATGGTCGACAGTGAAAGTTGATTATCTCTTTGTGGGTAAAATTGTACAACCTCTGCAGAGTGTAAAACTATTTGAATAGCCGTGTCCATAGCCATGGACATGCTTAACAAAGCTTTCCATGGATTAGACTTTGGTTTTGATTTCAAAATGATTTTGACACAAATGATCTTGGATAGTTTATCCAACTGGAAAATTGAGTGGTTAGCCATGTGATAGGAGGGTATCCTTCACCAGATTCTGTATGGAGGTTATCCTACTATAAAACTTGAGAATTTAGAAAATGAATTTTAGTTTTGGAATAACCATTTTGGAAATTAGTTCAAGACTTAGTTCAAGTATTTAAAGAAAACATTGCTTTATGCAAATTCAACCCAATAAGCCTTCCTGTGATATACCCCTGCATACATTATAACATGTTATTAGGTGTAACTTGCGGAGCACGGTTGTTTGTGCTCACCCCTACTTAATAAAATATTTTTCAAAGGAGAAGGACTTCGCTACCAGTGTGGATCTCGACAACTAGGCCACTTTCCTAGTCGATTGCCTATGGTAGATTAGCTGGGCTCTACTACTTCTTCTTCGTCTTCCGTTGTGTTCTTTATTGTTGGCTTGTAAGCCTTTCTTGTAATAAACTCTGATATTTATTAATAAAGTTGTACGATTTATGGATGTTACCACATTTCTTTACTGTGTGAACTAGCTACTGATCATGGAACTAGTTCAGAATACACAAAAAATTTGGAGGTGTTACTCGTGGGTCCGACACGGCTTTTTCTACAAGGTCTACTTGGGAACTGCAAGATCCTTCATGGGGACGTCAAATCTGGTAATATTCTTCTTGATGACAACTTCCAACCAAAGGTCTCAGACTTTGGGCTGTCCAAGCTCATATATTCGATGGAGAAGAAGTATGCTGGGTTCGTGACAGGGGACATAGGTTACATGGATCTAGTGTACATGAAGACAGGCCTTCTCACAGAGAAGAGCGAGGGGGCTGGCTCCCCCTACCTATGGCCGGCTCATGGTGGACCCTATAGCACCCCCAGTCCAGCCACGCGCAGGTAGGCCACCGTTGGTTTTAGCAGAGAGATGTTTTTGACAAAAATGGCGATGAAATACTGAAGAGAATGACTATCAACATCTTCAAGGATCTCGCTTGGCTTCTTGTCCACGTTTGCATCCACCTTAGTTGTCACCGGTTCCGTGGCGTGCTTGGCCTCTCGTCCGTGTCCACGTCTGCCATCTCGGTGCCACCGCATGCATCGCACCCTCGGGGCTGCATGCGCCACGCCGTCGCTGCGCTCTAGCCTCCCTCGATCTTCCTTGCCTTGTCGCTGCTGTGCCCTTGACCATGCCTCCACCGCCAGTGCACCACCAAGTCTCGACTGCTGCATGCATGCTCTTTGACTCAGCTGCCTCTGCATGCGTTGTTTCCACGCTCCACCTCGCTGACACTCGTGCTGCCAGCGCTGTAGGCACCGTGCGACCGTCACGTCGCCCGAATCGGCCACATGCACGCTTGGCTCAGCCGCGCCATTGCTCCGCCGTTGGCTCAGTTGGTCGCTATGTGTTGTCCACTGCGTTGACGCCGCGTCTCTGTCCTGCCATATGTCACCTCTTCACCTCGACCGCATGCATGGCTTCGGCCGCGTCGACGTCGTCGAGCTGCCGCATGCTTGCCATGGCACCACAGGCTCCTCGGTCGGCTTCTTCGCGCTGTCGGCCACCTGCCATGTCTTCTTCTTTGTTCATCTATTTGCCAGATCAGCCTTCCATCTCAGCTTCTCTACACAAGTGGCAAGCCACCATCCGAGCCACCTCACCTTTCTTCTGCCATGTGTTAAAGCCATATGGTAAAACCCGAGCCAAAGCCTTTGTGAACCCAGTCCATGGTGCACCTAGTCAATGACTAGTGGGTCTCATAAATCAAATTCAATTTCCTTTTATTTATTTTCAGCCGAAATTCCCTTGGTGACATCAGCTTACATCATAATTGTCTTTTCCTTTGGAAAAACAATTCCAGTAATTCCATAAATCTGATTTTTCATGATTTTATGTGATTTCAATCTTCCAGAGCCCATATCTTTTGCATCCGAACTCCGATGAGCCCATTCATATTTCTAAATTCATCTAAATTTGAGATTTATTTATCTGAGAGTTTATTTAATTTTGTTGAGATTGTTTGTATCTGTTATTTATTTATTTGGTTATTTGCTTGTTTGCGAGTAGACGTTGATACTTCGAGAAGTTTTTAGCAAGGAAGAGTTTACCAAGATCAAGATCAATCCTAAGATTTATTCCAAGGCAAGTCATGGTTCTTTGATCATATTGAACCTATGATTTCAAAAGTATATTATTTTATACAAATGCATGCTATCTTTATACAAATTATTTTGGGTTTAGCTATTACCTGTTGTCATTATGCCTCCATTGATTATTTGAATGCCACGAATCCTTTGTCACCTTAGCATGGGTAATTTTAGTTGGACATGTTCATATCACCAACATGGGTATCGTATTGATGCTTAGTTCAGCTTAGATACGATGGGTTCATCATCACATGTGTCTTAATGATTAATCTTGACTTAATGATATATGAAATCATGGTGGTTCGCCACTGTTGTAAAAATTTGTGTACCATGACGGGGTTTGTCATTGGTCTTGGTTAAATAAACTGGTTTCGACACGTTGTGGGTTTGTGGTAGTCTCACCTGAGTAACTGGTCAAGAACTTAATCTTATGCGCCATTGAACTGGGTCTTAACCGTACAACCACAAATCTTGTATGGACAGGACTTGGCTAACTAATTAGCAATATTTTGATTTGGTTCTGTTTGGGTTGTTGAAGTGGCGCAAGAGGGGGCCGGATCACGGCGAATCCTTAACGAGCAGAACCGAGTCAAAGCAGAGCTTTGTAAAGGCCTTGTGATAAACACTTAGTCGCACACCTACGGAAGCGTGAAATGTCTGACATTATAAGTGATTTATTTCTTATGGGTAAAGCTGTACAACCTCTGCAGAGTGTAAAACTATTCGAATAGCTGTGTCTGTGGTTATGGACATGCTTGGAGATTTTACACGGGAGGTACAGTTTCTTTATAAAATGTGTCGAAGTGTGAATAGAAAGTTCACTTAATGAATAGAATTTTTGTTTGGTGAACGGGTAATTCACTTGTTGGTTTGTGTCAATTGGTGAATAGGGGATTCACTTATCATTGGTTTGGTTGGGAAGTGAATGGGAGGTTCACTGGTTGTTTCAAAGAAATTTTTTAATTACTTAATAACGTTTTCAATTCAAAATTTCAATCTATTTATTGTATTTATCGTCAAAGTTACTTTCTGCAAAAAAAATCATACAGTTAACCTTTGTTCAAGCCTTGCATGAATACTATTTGTATATATTTTTCTATGACTTGCTAAGTGCTTTATGTACTCATGGATTCATTTTCTGCGATTCAATTGAAGAATATCAAGCTACTCAAGAGTTCTTCGCCCAGGAGTACTATGAAGGTTTTGCAGATTAGGATGCGTTCTCCACTTGATTGCCTGTGGGCATGTTGATTGTCGTTTTTAAGTTTTTTGTTCTGCTGCAAGAGTTTATTTGTTTCTTTAGCCTTGCGTGGCAAGTTAAGTAAATATTGATCAAAAAGTCCAGTTATTATTATTATTTCTTAATTTGAGATCTTTTTAGTTAAATCGAATAAATAGATGGTATTTCATCACTGTTTCCTGTGTGAGCTAGCTACTGATCTGGGACTAGTTCAGAATACACAAAGGGTTCTTGAGATACATTTTCAGGTCCCAACACATGGCCACCACTACTGCTCTCTCCCTACTACCGCAAGCCTCCACCACCATTGCTCCTCCTCCTCTTCTTCAAATTGCTCAAACGATCATGCATGCGAAAGCTAATTGGATGAATGGAAAGCTTAGGTGATGATAAACGTGATGTGATAACATGCATGGAAGGATTTGTGTTTCTTGGTGGAGTTTGGAAGGAGAGAAGGTGGATGAGATGAACATGTTCTAGAGTTCTTGCTTGGGGAAGAAAAGAGGTGACTAGAAGTGCTCTGCTGGGAGAATAGAAAAGTGGCGTGGAGAATGGAGTTGGCAGTGGAGAGAAGGAAAATGATAATAAAGTAAAAAGAAGGGAAAGGTGGCAGTAGGGAGGGCATGATTCTACTGGGGAGAAAATGAGGATGGAGTTGGCAGTGAGGTAATTAAGAAAAGGAAGATGGCATGGGGAGGGAGTGTATGAGTCATGGAGAGAAGAAAAGAAATGGTAACATGCTGTTGTTGGGAGAAGAAAGAGATGGCAGTGAATGAATGATTGTGACCGGAGGGAGAAAAAGAAATGGCTCTAGTGGGTGGTTCGAATGGGATGAACGAATGGCAATGAGTAGTGGGTGCATGGTTGAATGGTGGTGTTGTGTGAATGATAGTGAAGAGAGGAAAAATGGGGAAGGATGCCCACCGCCGCATGCTCGAGCACCACCTCCGCTCCTCTGTTCTTCACCTGTTTTCTTCTTTCTTTATCCCTTGACTTACTAGCAAGTTTATAAGGATTCTACAAGCACTTGGAGGATTGGTATGAAGCGAATCACACACCCCAGTGTGTCAGGTTTGATGAAGTAGGCCATGGTTCACTTGCACGTTTAGGATGAATGCCCAAGGAGCGAGCTAGCTAGCTAAATTCAGGCCTCGAGTTAGCTAATAAGGGACTACGAACTATATATATAGTCGGTCTTAAAGGCACAAGAAGCCACTTCTTGAAGATTTTATAGAGAATAGATCAAGAATGGAATGATAGGACCCTAGGACGCAAAGGAGGAGAACTTGACCGGCATGAACATGGTTACACAGACAAAGGTGAAATGAATGATGAGAGTGTAGGATCAAGGATAACCGACTAGAGGGGGAGTGAATAGGAGGTTTCTAAATTTAATCGACCAAACTAAACTTTTAGTAGTAAAGTTCTAACAGAGCAGCTTAGGAACAAAAGGTAGAACTTTAAAACTACTAAGAACAGAGAAGGTAATGTCAAAACTAAATACAATTCTAGTTGAGCACAATAAACACAGTAGAGATGCTAGAATTGCAAATGCGGAAAGTAAAAACGAGAAATAATCACAGTGAAGAAATGAAGTTTTTCCCGTGGTATCGAAAACCGAAGTTTTTACTAATCCACATTGAGGAAGCTTGAACCAATCAAGTCGGCTCCACAAATTAAGCCTTCCCTCGATTTCACTAGTGGTTATTCTTCCTCCGCTCCAGAGATGGTGAACACTGAACCACTCACAATTGGCATCGAGTCTCTTCACACTCTTCATGAAGAGATCACATGCAAACTCTCCGTCAAACCGTCTAGGTGCTGACAGCACCAAGAGCAATAAATCACGATCTTCGCTTGACGGTGTTCAAGTGCAAATGGATCAAACTAGAATGAATGCACTTGAATTCTTACTCAACAACCTCACAATGAATGCAACAAAAAATATGAGGTGTGGAGTAAATGCTCTTGGCTCAAGGATGTAAATGTGTAAGCACTAACTCTGTCCAAGAGCAGGTGGAGGAATATTTATAGCCCCCCACAACCAATACGACCGTTGCACCATCCCGAAATGGCCTGTAACGGCTAGCATAGACAAGCATTAAATGCTCTCACAAAGCCGTTTGAAATTCGACACGGTACTACCGCCAACTATCATGCGGTAGTTCTGTTTTAGCGGAGGTTCCGATTAAGAGCAGCTACTTCCGTTTATGTTAAGTTCCAAAAAAAATCAGTACTGGAAAAAATGTACCGCTGCTTAACCATCGAAAGAACCAGGATTGTGGTAGTTCCGCAAGTTGCACTCCGGTACTTCCGTTCCATAAAAGATTAAACCAACTCTAAAAACAAGTGTTCTGTAAAAAGCGTACCGCCACTTATTTCAGATGTACCGGAGTTGCGGTAGTTCCGCTAGAAGCACAGCGGTACTACCATTTCTAAAAAGATCAAGCCAACTCTGAAAAACAAGTGTTCTGGAAAAAAGTGTACCGCACAAAGATCGGTGCTTCCGCTAAGTGGTAGTTCCGCAATTTTAGCGCCGGTACTACCGCGTATACAAAAAAATGACTAGAACAGTTAATTGAAAGAGTGTCCACGTGGACCCCAAAATCATTTGAACCTTTTTAGAATAAGGGTTTTGACCAGACGTCCTCTGAACACTATCGGATATTCAAAAGTTTCACGGTAGTTCCTCCAAAGGAACTACGGTACTACCATTGAACGGTAGTTCCGCCAAGTACACTACGGTACTACCGTTCTTCTGAGAAGACCAGAAATTCTTTCAACACAAAATTCAAAAGTATGCATAAACCTAGATTGATCCAATATGCACAAGAACATGTTATCAGGCTACTAGTTGTAATCTCTCTTAATAGTACGATATTTAACCTATAATCCGGTCTTCCAACCAATTCTCCTAAGACCGGTAAACTGAAAAAGGATCCTAAACAACTAGTACTTGTCTTTGAGCCATATTGATCTTCATGTTGTCCTCAAGCATGCATTTTCTTGTTGTTGTGTTCATCACTGGGACTAAACCTTTTTAAACACTCAATAATCACATTAGTCCCATAAAACATATTATCATTAAATACCAAAATATTTTTAGAGGCCTAGATGCTTTTAATCTCCCCCTTTTTGGTAATTTGATGATAACACTATCAATATGTGAGAAGAATAAGATTTTAGAATATACCACTTATCTGAAAGTGAGATGTATATTCTTACTGAGACATAACAGAATAGTTCTTTGCAGTAAGCTTAAAGGAGTAAGAGAAATATTTGCTTGACAAAGTTATTTAACAAAACTCCCCCTAAACATGTGCTTATATAAATGAGAGAATTTTGTAAGCACATGAAGATATTAAATAAAACTTTTGGTGGAGTTTCTTTTGTATGTTGAAACTTGAAAGAAAGACAGTTATGACCAAATATATAGATTGCAAAGCTTTAAGTTCAACAGTAATTCAACACGCAGTTTAACAGTAATAGCATAACATAACACCATAATAAAGCACACAAGTTCAAATAAGCATAACAACAAACAATACACACACAAAACTAGTCTTCTATTCTTCTCCCTTCCTAGCTAGTCTTCTATTCTTCTCCCTTCCTAGTCCTTTCAGTCTTCTCCCCCTTTGGCATAAAAAAGAACCAAAAATGTCATGTATCAGGGCTTCGTAGGCTTGGTCGGAGTGAGGTTGATCTGCAGATGGATCTTCAGGAGAGGAGTGATCTTGAACAAGGATAGGAGCTGATTCTCGAGGAGAAGAAGCAGTTTGATCAAAGATCGAAGCTTGATCTTGAAGGAGAAGAACCACTAATGTTGAAGGAACTGGAGTTATTTGAGTTGGAGACACTCGAGCTGCTGGAGTCGAAGTGGAAGTCCCTAGTGGTGTGTTAAAGCGACGACGAGTGAAGCACTGAGGAGTAGATAGAAGTCTTTTCACATAAGAGACTACTTTTGACAGGGCAGCTATCTTGTTGTTAGTCTCATTCTGAAATTCTAACTGTGTTGTCCTCATCTCCTGTTGAGTGACTTTAAGTTGTAGCAGATTGTTGAGAATAAACTACTGATTTTTGAGAATTTGAGTAGGCAACACTTGACTCTGAGCAACTTCTGCATTTGCCTCTTCTGGAACATGTTGTTCTTGCTGTCCTTGCTGTACTGGTTGCTCCTGAAAAACGATGAGAGGACCTTCTCTTGGCTTGTAAGCCTTATGGGATCCCAAACCTCCATGATACTCAAACTTGCTAAGTATCAAAACCATGATATAGGGAGCATAGTAAATCCTTTTAAGCTTATCATTTTTCGAAGAAACTATGCCCCTAATTATGACATCCACCACATCAAACTTTCTCTCATGCATAATGTTATCAATGATGTTCCACGCATGTCATCTTACAGTATCAAAATTCCCACTCTTGGGAAGGATAGTATGATTAATGATTCTGTTTATTAGACCGTGAATGGGTAGTAGACCATGAATTTTCCCTAGTGTGGTCCTGACATTTCTATCATAGAAATCTATCAAAGCTGGGACTAGCAGGGCAGGCCTATCATATAACTTCTCCCATTTGTTAGATGGTGTTCTCAAGACATGCTCAAAATCAGCTTTGGTACACTCCAAATAACTTGTCACAGTTACCCATTTCATTTTTGAAAAGTCTGAGGAGACATGTACTGTGGCATAGAATTGTCTTATGATCTCTTCATTGTAATCATTTCTGAGAGCTACAAGATCATGAATACCAACTTTCTGAAACAGCCGATACATACCATTGTATTTTTTTAAAGAGTTGATGTGCTGCCACTTTATCCACTTATGATCTGCAAACTTTCTGTGCTGTCCATATAGCTGCTCATAGACTTGTTCCTGAAATCTAGTGTGGAATCTTGGATTCATGGAATTTGAAGGAAAGTTGTACTGATTCTTGTTGCGCAGGTTAGCATAATCTTCAGCTGAAATTTTTCTTAAGTCAATTTGAGGTTCTTCTGGATCTCTCATCTCCTCATCAGAATGAACCTGAACTTCTGGCTCTGTGTCAGAGTCAGACCCAGATCCTGATCCAGCTTGTGAGGACCTTTCCTCACTTTTAGACTCATTTGATGCTGGTCCTTTGCCCTTGTCTTGAATTACTTGAACAAGGTCAGCGGGAAGTCGAGAGGAAGAGGATCGACCGCTTGTGGTGTCTACTGACTGGCGAGACATGCCCCTTGTTCTTGGCATCTTGACAAAGATATGATAGATAAGAATCAATCAAAGTGGTTTAGAATTGAAAAAGAGATGAACTTGCTGTTTTGGTTACTGAACATGGTGGAATCGCAGTCACCGACTAAATTCTAGGGCATGAGAATTCTTAAATTTTTGATGTCTTTGATGGAGTGAATCCATGTAATAGATGCACGAGCATCACTAGACATAAGATATTTAGTATTTGCCCGAAATAACAGCATCAATTCATCCACATTTCAATTTTAACCGAGAAGACCTAGGGTTTCAAGAACAAGGTAAAGACAGGAGTTTACTGTAACACCCCAACTCAGCACGAGCCTGGAATGCTACTATCCTAAGCTAAACCACAAAATTTCGATAGAACCTCTTTGGTATACGACGATACCGGAGGTTCTTCACAATAATTCATAAAACAATAATAAAATCAGTTATAAGACTTATTCATAAATCCTAATTAACCAATTAAGGTAACACCTTGGCTATTCAGAAGCCAAGATGCTAACCACCAACTTAACATAAACCATACAGCATAAAACTTCTCAATAACATCGATCAATCCTCAAAGATCATAAAAGAATGCCATCCATGACTAGATTTATTTATTACAATCTGAAAGTTAACATAATAGAGTCTTTAATCATTCTTGCAATGGAACTAAGGTGAAGTGCATTATTCGAGTAGTGCATGTCTACTCCCTCCCAAGAGAACCTCATCAGCGATCACCTAGAAATAGATAAACAAAGCAAGGGTGAGTCCATGACTCAGCAAGTACAATGATTAAAAACACATTTATCAATATGAATAAGATCTACTCGGCCTCAACATTGATCATAACACAAATGAGTACTTATGATGACATGAAATGAATGCTTAAAATCAAGGGAATGGACTGCACACACACATATACCGGTATAGTCAGTGAAACACCCGTCGGTGTTCACTCAAGCCCGCATCTTAACAAAAATGCGGGGATCCACTTCCCGTATGAAGAACGTTTCATACGGGTGTCCAACATTGCCCATATTGGAATTAATGGGTCTTACTCAACCATCCTGGAATTGATGGTCTCCCTCATCCACTCCCGTGGACGGCAAATGATAATGAATGCATGAAACAACTTATTGAATATAACATTATCATCATTTCTATTCATGAATTCAACATAGAGACAAAACATGGATATTTCACTTCATACTACACAAGAGTTATCACAGCACGCTCATACCAATAACCACAATGCACAAACATTTAGATTAACAAAGTACTTGCCTTCCGCGTTGAGACGCGTTAGCTGGCAGCGATGGCGTTCCTAAACTCGAAGCTCCGCCGCCTAACCAATGAAATAAATTCAATAAGAACACCAAAAATACCCATTTCTACTAACCGACGTTATACAATGCTTCCCTGATGACTCTAGTCATTAATACAAAGCTTAAACTAAAATCAATGTTTTCAGCTATAAAGCTGTCCCTGGACAGCAGCACGACAATTAACGTATCTCAGTGTCAGGAAGTCAAAAAGTGGTAAACCCAATTTCTGTAGCTTCTTAACTGACTAATCTACAATACTCTAGTTGACGAGATAAACCAATTTGGCCAATTTAATAGGTTAATAATCGTTTGAACTTTCGGTCCAGAATCTGTCCACAGAACGAACAGCAGAATTAAAAAGATCATAACTTTTATTAGGTAGCTCCAAATTGAACGTTCTTTACCAATCTGAAAAGGTCATCGAATCCTCTACAATAACCTAGTTGGGTGAACTTTCAGTTTCAACCAATTTCCCTTTCATAATTTAGGAAATAACCAGACAGTTTATTCTCGTCAGGTTTCTGGCAGCAGGTACTAAAACATCCATAACTTTTGACTCGGACCTCGGAATCAAGTGAACTTGGTGGCCACTGAAACTTAAGAACGAGGCCTAGATATCTCTAGGAGACCAAACCTTCAGATTCTGCCTAAAAACAACCGAAACAACCCCTCCAACATACTGGACAGAACTGAACGAAACGCGGACAGACTGGAAATTAACAAAACTACTCGCTCACTTAACGAATGACTTCTAGAAATCCCAAGAACACATCGTTACCCTTGACGATGTGGGAGATGATGCTGAGCGAGCCTCGAAGAAGAAGTTGGTGGTGATTTCCTCTTCTTGTTCCACAGCCCACGATCGTCGTCCCCGATCCTTGCGAAGACCGGCAATGGAGGAAGACCAACACCGCAGCGGGGAAGATGTCTTGAGGGGCAGCACCACGTGAGAACACCAGGGAGGGGAGGAGGCAGGGCGCACAGGAAGGGGGAGGCCAAAGGGGCGCGCCAAGGGGGAGGCGGCCAAAGAGGGAGAGGAGCTAGGGTTTGGCAAAGGGGAGAAAAGGGTGGAGTCCCCTTGGCCGGCCACTAGGGTCCAAATGGGCCTCTAGCCCAGGCCAGTTGGCCGAAAATAGCGATAACCCCCTTTCCAGAGACAATTCACTAATCCAATTGTTTCCTCTCCCTAAAGATCAATTTTCATTCTCAAAGTTTAATCCGGAGTATTACATTTACCTTGTGAAACGAGGGAGAGAAACCCTAAAGATGCCAGAAATAGCCAGCCAACAAAGAAACCCCAAGCAGATTTGAGGATTTTTCGAGGAGGTTTTGAGTGGAGTTCTTCGGGAGAGAGAAGAACTGAGGAGCGAAACGACTGGTTTGAGGGGAGTAGAAAAGAGAACTTCAAAAGCGGTTAAGTCCTTTTACACAGAATCGGTAGTTCCGCAGAGACCTCACCGGTAATACCACTCAAGTGGTAGTACCGTGGTAAAGCTGACAGTAGAACCGAAAAACCTGGAGCTTCCAACTAAGAGCTAAGATTTGAGTTTGGTTTTGACAGAAATACAAATGATCCCTAGTTTTACATTCAAATAAGAATCATTTAAGATCATTATGTATTGAAAAGACTTATGTCTACTTAAGAACATAATTTTTATGAACATAGATATCTTTAATAAAGGGTTTTTTTTTTAAAAAAAAAAAACCTTCACAAGAGCCTTCAGATAACATCAAATAAGAACATAGTGCAAGATTTATGAGTCTAAGAGTTTAAGAAACATTTGAATGGTCTATGACATTTAATTCATTCCTCAATTTACAAAAACGGCGTTCATCTAATGGTTTGGTGAAAATGTCTGCTAATTGATCTTCAATGCAAATACGGCTAATAACAATATCTCCTTTGCCAACATGATCTCTTAAGAAGTAATGTCTTATATCTATATACTTAGTTCTTGAGTATTGAACAGGATTATTGGCTATTTTCACAGCACTATCATTGTCACACAAAAGAGGTATTTTATAAAATTTGATTCTATAATCCATCAAAGTTTGCTTCATCCATAGCAATTGAGCAGAACAACTACCAGCTGAAACATATTCAGCTTCGGCAGTGGATAGGGCTATGGAGTTTTGTTTCTTGCATGACCATGATACTAAGGATCTTTCTAAGAATTGACAACTACCCGAGGTGCTTTTTCTATCCACTTTGCAACCCACATAATCCGAATCCGAATATCCAATTAGATTAAATTTAGCACCTTTGGGATACCATAAACCAATGCCAAAGGAATGCTTAAAATATCTTAAAATTCTTTTTACAGCCATCAAATGGCATTCTTTTGGTCTTGCTTGAAACCGTGCACACATGCAAACACTAAACATAATATCGGGCCTAGATGCGGTAAGATAAAGCAAACTACCAATTATAGATCTATAAAGCTTTAAATCTACCAGTTTACCTCCCTCATTAAGGTCGAGATGACCGTTGGCTGCCATGGGAGTCTTGATTGGTTTTGCATCTTCCATCCCAAACCTCTTGATCAAATCTTTTGCATACTTTGTTTGGCTCACAAAGGTTCTATCTTTGAGTTACTTGATTTGAAGTCCAAGTAAACAGCTAAGTTCTCCGATCATAGACATTTCAAATTTTCTAGACATCATATCACCAAATTCTTTGCAAAAATCTTGATTAGTAGACCCAAATATGATATCATCAACATAAATTTAGCATACAAAGAAATCATTATCTAAGACTTTAGTAAATAACATTGAGTCAATTTTCCCAATTTTGAATCATTTTGAGACTAGAAAATCTCTAAGGCGTTCATACCATGCTCAAGGAGCTTATTTAAAACCATAGAGCGCCTTGGAGAGTTTATAGATTAGGATTTTTAGGATCTTCAAAACCAGGAGGTTGCTCAACAAATACAAGTTCGGATATTTCACCATTTAGGAAAGCACTTTTAACATCCATTTGAAATAATTTAATATCAAAGCATGATGCAAAAGCAAGTAGTATCCGAATTGATTCAAGTCTAGCTACAAGAGCAAATGTTTCACTAAAATCCAAACCTTCAACTTGTGAAGAACCTTGAGCCACCAATCTTGTTTTGTTTCTCACAACCAATCCATTCTCATCTTGTTTGTTCCTAAAGACCCACTTTGTACCAATTACATTATGTTCTTTGGGTCTCTCCACCAAGGTCTAAACTTCATTTCGCGTGAAGTTGTTAAGTTCTTCATGCATTGCATTCATCTAGTCCGGATTCTCAAGTACTTCATCTATATATTTTGGCTCAAGAGAAGAGACAAAAGAGTAATGTTCACAAAATGAAGCAACACAAGATCGAGTTTGAACACCCTTACTTACATCACCTAATATTTGATCTATTGGATGATCTTTTGCAATAGCATTGTGGATTCTTGGTGGTAGGTTGGATGGTTAATCATCTTCCTTATTGTCATCTTCATTAATTTGAGTTTGATTTGTAGTGGAAGAGATAGGAGGTTCAACTTGAGTAGAAGATGATGGATCATCCTCAGCCTTGATGTCGCCTATTTGCATGTTTGCCATAGCTTTTTTTAAGACTTCATCACCTACATCATCCAAATTCTCATGCTCTTCTTGCGAGCCGTAAGTTTCATCAAATTGAACATCGTGTCTTTCTTCAACTAAACTGGAGTTTTGATTGAAGACACGATATGCTTTGCTATTAGAAGAATATCCAAGCAAAAAACCAACATCACATCGACTTGCAAATTTTAAAAGACGAACACCTTTTTTTAAAATGTAGCATTTGCAACAAAAAACACAAAAATAAGAGATGTTCGGTTTTCTTCCAACAAGAAGTTCATAAGACGTCTTTTTCAAGAGACGATGCAAATAAAGACGATTTATGGCATGACAAGCGGTATTAATTACTTCCGCCCAAAAGCTATCCGAAATAGTATATTCATCAAGTATTGTCCTAGTCATTTTAATTAATGTTCGATTTTTCCTTTCAACAACTCTATTTTGCTCAGGAGTGTAGGTTGTGGAAAGTTCATGCTTTACTCCAAGTTCATCACAAAAGTCTTCAACTTTAGTATTCTTAAACTCAGAACCATTGTCACTATGGATTTTCTTTATTTTAAAATCAAATTCATTTTGAGCCTGTTTTGCAAAAAAATTGAAAATTCCGGAGGTTTCGCTTTTATCATCTAGGAAAAATACCCATGTATATCTAGAGTAATCATCCATGATAACTAAACAATAACTATTTTCCCCGATGCTCTTATAGGTTGTTGGCCCGAACAAATCCATATGTAAGAGTTCTAATGGTCTAGATGTTGACATGATACTTTTGGAGGGATGAGAATTAGCGACTTGCTTACCGGCTTGACAAGCACTACAAAGTCTATTTTTCTCAAACTTCACATCCTTCAAGCCAACAACTAAATCATGTTTGAAAAGTTTTTAAGTTGAATCATCCCAACATGAACTAGCCTTCTATGCCAAAGCCAACCCAAAAATGTTTTTGCAATTAAGCAAGTTTTCAAACAAGATTCATTTGAAGAAAAATCAACCAAGTAGAGATTTCCAAATCTGAAACCTTTGAACACTAAAGCATTATTCTTTATATTTGAAATTGCAACACCTTCATTAGAGAATGAACAAATTAATCCAAGATCACATATTTGTGCAATGGATAGCAGGTTGAAATTTAGTGATTCAACTGAGGATACATTTGAAATGGAAAGATCATTTGAGATAGCAATTTTACGTAAACCTATTACCTTTCCTTTACTATTATTGTAACACCCCAACTCTCAATGAGCTTGGAATGCTACTGGAATTAAACTAATTTAGCACAAATTACAAAATTTCGGCAGAGTCTCCTTTGTTTAAACATCTCTACCGAGGTTTCAACAATAAATCATGGCATTTATCAATAATAACTTTATAATCAAGCTCAATCAAACTTGCATGATAATCGAATGAATATAACCAAGACTGTCAAATCTCATTACTACAAATAATCAGATACTCAAAACAAAATAAACATCTACTCCAACAGTTTAATTATTTCTGAGATGAAGCTAAGTGGCAACGCCTTAAGATTGTGAGGTAGTGAGTGCATCCAACATCTACTCCCTCCCATGCATGACGTTCCTGCCATTTGTACCTAAAACAGATTAAAGCAAGAGTGAGCCCAAAGACTCAGCAAGTATCAACAAGGCCATAAACAAGAACTCAATCATAGCATCGATAATCCACAATAACATTACACTAAACATAGCCTTTATACTTAAGAAATGCAACCAATGCAATGCTCCTTTTGAACTTTATCTCTTTTCGTATTTTACCGGTAATGCGGGGTATTCATCCGTCAATGAATACCCTTGCATGTGCCCTCTGGCACAGGGACCAAGAGCCTATACACCACATGTATAGGGACCTTTGCCCATCATTTAAATGGTGGGGACCTCTTTATTCATAGCCCACATTCCACGAATGTGGGGACCTCAAGCCCGTCATTGCATGACGGGGACCTCAACTATATATCCTTGGTTACCACATAACCAAGACTCATCATGCTCAACACATGCATATGTACCATGACAATATCTTTCACATGTAAGAATTCAACGTGTTCACATAAATATGTAAGCCTTAACAACATGGAAAAGAATTCTTTAACCATAACAAACAGTCATCAAAATACATGGTAACTCATCTCTTTAACAGGTATGCACGACTAATACCAACAAGACACATCACAAATATGCACGACTAATACCAACAAGACACATCACAATTTTCATCATGCAAACATAAAGGTGTCATAGCCCGAATACTTGCCTCAACCGTGCGAGAACGGTGGACGCGAAGAGGGTGCTGCCCTTGGAACCACGCTCCCACCTGAATACAAAGATACCCCAATCTAAGTCCAACATACTGGACCAAAGGTATAAAAACAACACAAACGAACTCGCTAACCGCCCAAGTGTTATCAAATCCTCCAATTTCTAGCGATCGCTTTGGTGATCATTGTGACACCAAATTCTAAAATACATAACTTTCTGCTCAGAGTCCAACTAAGATGCTCTTAGACTTTCTGAAAAGGTAATTGAATTACCTAGATAAACTTAGTTGGGGAGCCCTTTTGATTTTGCCATAAACTGCCTCTACCAACACAATCTACTGAACAACAATTATCACGTCGGTCTCTCTGGACAGTGCACTTAAACCTCCATAACTTTTGCTACGAACATACAAATCTTGCGTTCTTTACCTATATGAAAAGGTATGGAAATTACCTACATTTTTTGTTATATTGAGATCCCCTGATTCTCCCTTTAAATGGCAGTTCTAATCAGTTTTCTTCACACTGTCCAAAATCTGACAGATCAACAGGACAGCGATACTAGAAAAATCATAACTCCCTGACCGTTAATCGGATTTGGGTGATCTTGGCGGACATTGAAAACTAAGAACATAACCTACAACTCTCTAGGAGACCAAAACTCCTAATTCGGCCTCTAACCACATGAAATTAACCGCGCAAGCTACTAGAGGAATCTGCAAATTCAGCGGGCAGATTGCAACCTAGCCAAAAACTACCCGAATACTCTTCTACGACTAATTACCCAACAACGAACGACGCATTACCCTTGAAGCCGCTGAAGATTGCGAACCCCGGATGGTGATCCCACTTCCTTATCTTCTCCCTTCTTCCTTCCCTCTTTCCTTCCGTCTTGGCCGGCTGCAAATGGAAGTTCCTCTTCTTCCCTTGGCCGGCTGCAATGGGGGACCTTGGAGGGGAGTTTGGGAGGGTGCAAGGGAGGAAGGTGGGCAGGGAGGAGGTTGGGGCGCAAGGTGGAGGAAGGGGGAGGAGGTGGCAGCCGCAAGGGGGGGGAAGGTGGGGCGTGAGGGAGTGGGGAGGGGGCGGCTAGGGTTTGGGGGTGGAAGTGGCAGCCCCCCTCCCTTGGCCGGCCACCCTTGGTCCCTCTTGGGGCAAGGCCCAAGCCCAGGTTGTGGTTTTTCAGCGGATAACCCCCTCTTTAAAAGCTGAACTGCGAAATTCCCATTGGTTCCTCCCGAAGATCCATTGAATTCTCTCCAGAATAAATAATCTCCCCCGATTCATTTCTTATCTCACTTTCAGGATATTACATTCTACCCCCCTTAGAAGGATTCGACCCCGAATCTAAACGTCAAACTACACAAGAAAAACCGTTACTGGAAATTTAACAACAAAGAATATGTACCTGTTGTGAATAAGTCTGGATATAGCTCGCGCATGCGAGACTCCAGTTCACAAGTGGCCTCTATCTCGGTCTGCTACGACAAAAAAAAACACCTTGACGTACTTACACGTTACGCCTTACTACTTGTCCCAATCTTTCAAGAGTCACTCGACGGACACGTCTCGAAGGCACGGTCTTACCCGTGGATCAACTGTTCTAAGGAAACTTTACCCTCCAAATTTCTCCAATACTCCCTCGACAATAGGTCATACAAACATTCCATGCTACAAGCCAGGACTCCAAATGGTCCTAGTGATATGCTATCTCCTACATCTCCGCAACATCCAGAAACAACCAATGTACCTTGGGCCAACATTTCCTTTGGTACCCAACCACAAAACTGGGTATAACACATAGAACCCTTGTTCTTTGTATCTTTCGATCTCTTCACTTTGAAAATGAGCACCTCCTTTAACCCGAGATGCACAACAGAACTTGTTTTAAAACAATCTCGTTTAAAAACAGAACTCAGCTGAAAATAAAAGATTCTCATCGCAACATGCATTACCAACTCCTTACCAAAAGAGTTAAATCCAAAAACCAAAAGATTTAACATGTAATTCTTTCACTTTTCAAGTAAGCAGTTTGCCAATGAACACCACAAAGGCCAAAAGCAAAAAATCACTCGTATGCCCAATACAACCATTTCCTTTCTTTGTCTTAACCGAAAAGAACCACACAAACCAGAAAGAAGAAACAACTCCATTTATAATTTGGCATCTGTCATAGAGTCAAGCTCAGATAAAAACCAAGAGAATAATTCATCATTCGAGAATACAACCTTTTTCTCAAACTTTCTTTAAGAATTTAACTTTCTCTTAAACCATGAGATTCCAAATCATCGCATAAACACACCAATTCGTTTATTTTAATTTGGTCATCTCAAAGCTATGCTCAAACTGTACGTAAAATCCACGCCTAGATAGAGATACTCTTCCGATTCATAATAACATACTCTGTTCAACTTCTCTACTAAATGAATTACTTTGACAAAATAATTCCCAACACACCTCAAAATAGATTTCCTCCGCAATCACGTCACCTTCATCTGCTATAGATAATCAATGTGAAATTCACCACATCCACACTCATTTACTTTACCCAAAGTATTCTATCAAAGATCAACACACTATTCAAAATTTGCTTCTGTTCATCCACCTCTACACATAATATGGGGTCTCCAGGGTCCTAGCATAACATGCAAAGCCCCAAAAATTAACCTCCAAGTCTCCTACCATGAATTTCTAGCATGATTGATAGGAAATCCTCAAATTCGTTTACTAAAATTCACACAACTCAATCAATAACCTCAGTTATTAATATCAACATTCCTCACTAATCAGATACCGCCTAAAGCGATTCATTTCACCAACCTTAGACCTTCTCTAACCCATATCCATCAAATTCAGCTACACGACCACAATATACCCATTCACAATACTTTAACCGATTGATCAAGATTCAAACATACGCAGTCACTAACATCAATAAATGATTATGTTCTTGACCAAGCTATCTTTAGAGATAATCTAACTCCCATAGGGTTAATCACTGAGACCAAATCATACTTGACAATTACTTAACAATCCCTGTTATCCCATCATTAACACGTCTAATAGATTTTTTCTACACTGCTACTCTCATTAACTTCACCATCAAAATTCTTCTACACAATATTACTAAGTATCCAATTGCGACACTCAATAAACTGATCCAGATTTTCATACTTGCTATTTGTAATGTTCGATCAAAAAGAACGCCAAATCTTGGACTACTTCTCGCTATAGGTCCTACTAGTTGCGACAGCGGAATCTGTTAGCTCCAAAGACAAATATTCTTTTTAACTCAAATCCTCTCCAAGGATTATTCTAATAAATCGATTTATTACTCCAGGCCTCTCAGACAACCTGATACCTAAAGGTTCACCAAACCATCTACTAGACCACCACTATCTAGATGCCAAATCACAACCGAAGAGACTTTGCAATATAGTTCGGTTAACCCTTTCTCAGAAAAAGAGGCAATTAGAAATAAATTTCAACACAAAGGAAAACGTTACCACTAATAGTAGTTACAAGATCAAGAGAAACGATTAGATAAAACTGTTCTCGGCAACCAATAGATATGATCAGAGTTGAGGGCGCACGTCCCACAAGCAGAGAATATCAAACCTCAAATGAGAATAAAACACTGCTTTTAAAATTTGGGAAAACTCTTAAGGGCAAGAACAAAAGTTTTAGACAAACTTCAATAATCTGCAAGTTACAAAACTTTACTTCAATCTCAAATACTTCTACTTCACTCGACTTTCGTTGGTTACAGCATCACTATGCCAATTCCGACAAAGAGTGTTTGAAGATCACAACACATAAACCACTTAGGAACTAATAAAACCTCTCAACACGTCACTTTGCTCTAAACAAATTCAGCTACCACATCAACACGAGGTCTGAAAGATCATAAACGCGAACTAGAAACATATTCATTTAATCAATATCTGGCGAGCGATCCAGTCCCTTTATACAAAACATTCAATATTATCATCATAATTCTTACTAACAATCACACTAATAATGAAACAATACACTCTTAGCGAGACTCATCATATCCTGTTATCCCATCATAAACTTCTCCAAAAGAAACACAAGCCACAAGGTTGAAACAAACCTATTTTAACTAGTTCATACTATCAAATAATAATTTCGCAAAGCACACTATCAGAGGCCACCTACTCATTCATCCACTCAACCATGAGTGTTACTCACACCCGCTCCAACTATCATTAACAATTGTCAATTGTATGTATCATGTATGCAAATAGGGTCCTACTTCTATTTGTAGTCACATAACTGTCTATAAACACAGAGTCAACATTTAATAATCTCATCTCCTGTACAACAGGGTTTCACAACATGCTACCTCAACGTTCGTCCAATCCAATATACATGTTTCAATCTAGCAATTATGTATGATCATCAAGTAACCAATTTATGAAAATTTCCAAATTTGATATCCTCTAAGGCATCGTTCAAACACATTCTTAACATAACCATCACTAATGGGTAGGCTAATCCATTGAGATACATTACTCCGTGTTATCCAATAAATCTACCCGATTCCACAATCCTAACGATCAGACGAAGTCATCAATATACCACACCTCTTAATAACTCTATTGATTCCAACTAAATATTGTCATACTCATAGCCACAGCTCATCAAGAACTACTAAAGGACAACCTCCATTTATTCAACTTTCCTTGTTAAGGATCTTAGTCAAGATCGATCCTGCACACATTGCAGACTCAACTTGATAACTCATAACACAACCATTAATCTTCAACACTCAAAATACCCAAGAGAGATACGTTGAGTCAAAGCCTTCATGTACTAAAGGACTTGCAAAAGGAAACTTTCATTAACCAATTACATCAAGCGAACAAGCAGGTCAAGTCTTCCAATAAGAAAAACAAAACTCTCATACAAAGGTCAATCTTGACAATTAGCAAAGTTCACCAATCTCGAGAATAACTCAACGGTTGGGAAAACAATAATTGATTTACAGAACAAATTAAGCCAATGGAAACACACCAATATTTCAAAGCAACCCATCAATCGCAAAGAGCTAATAACCTAAGAGAACCTCATCAATCACAACCGGAAAAGAGTTGACCAAATTCAAATTCAAGGAAGAGAACAACTCTTCTAAAGATACTCACTATCAGCACGTGTACTAAGACATCCGAGGTAGCACTTCTCTAATCCCACTCCACGAACGGTGGTGTAACCTGGTAAAGCCCAGGGTCACAACCACGACCTTAACCTCTCAACATTGATTATTCCCACTCATAAAAATCATAATAATTAATTAATAAGCAGTCAAACTCAATACATATCAGCAATCATCAAAACGATATAACGGAAACGTAAATGCAATGATTAGCCCATCCCCATCCTACTGTGCACCAGTGTGTCAAATTTTTAAGTTGATTAGCATTAGCATTTTTTTTAATTAACCTAGTTACCACGGACCTACAGCCCGCTCTGATACCAACTGTAACACCCCAACTCTCAATGAGCTTGGAATGCTACTGGAATTAAACTAATTTAGCACAAATTACAAAATTTCAGCAGAGTCTCCTTTGTTTAAACATCTCTACCGATGTTTCAACAATAAATCATGGCATTTATCAATAATAACTTTATAATCAAGCTCAATCAAACTTGCATGATAATCGAATGAATATAACCAAGACTGTCAAATCTCATTACTACAAATAATCAGATACTCAAAACAAAATAAACATCTACTCCAACAGTTTAATTATTTCTGAGATGAAGCTAAGTGGCAACGCCTTAAGATTGTGAGGTAGTGAGTGCATCCAACATCTACTCCTCCCATGCATGACGTTCACGCCATTTGTACCTAAAGCAGTTAAAGCAAGAGTGAGCCCAAAGACTCAGCAAGTATCAACAAGGCCATAAACAAGAACTCAATCATAGCATCGATAATCCACAATAACATTACACTAAACATAGCCTTTATACTTAAGAAATGCAACCAATGCAATGCTCCTTTTGAACTTTATCTCTTTTCGCATTTTACCGGTAATGCGGGGTATTCATCCGTCAATGAATACCCTTGCCTGTGCCCTCTGGCACAGGGACCAAGAGCCTATACACCACATGTATAGGGACCTTTGCCCATCATTTAAATGGTGGGGACCTCTTTATTCATAGCCCACATTCCACGAATGTGGGGACCTCAAGCCCTTCATTGCATGACGGGGACCTCAACTATATATCCTTGGTTACCACATAACCAAGACTCATCATGCTCAACACATGCATATGTACCATGACAATATCTTTCACATGTAAGAATTCAACGTGTTCACATAAATATGTAAGCCTTAACAACATGGAAAAGAATTCTTTAACCATAACAAACAGTCATCAAAATACATGGTAACTCATCTCTTTAACAGGTATGCACGACTAATACCAACAAGACACATCACAAATATGCACGACTAATACCAACAAGACACATCACAATTTTCATCATGCAAACATAAAGGTGCCATAGCCCGAATACTTGCCTCAACCGTGCGAGAACGGTGGACGCGAAGAGGGTGCTGCCCTTGGAACCACGCTCCCACCTGAATACAAAGATACCCCAATCTAAGTCCAACATACTGGACCAAAGGTATAAAAACAACACAAACGAACTCGCTAACCGCCCAAGTGTTATCAAATCCTCCAATTTCTAGCGATCGCTTTGGTGATCACTATGGACAGCCAAATTCTAAAATACATAACTTTCTGCTCAGGAGTCCAACTAAGATGCTCTTAGACTTTCTGAAAAGGTAATTGAATTACCTAGATAAACTTAGTTGGGGAGCCCTTTTGATTTTGCCATAAACTGCCTCTACCAACACAATCTACTGAACAACAATTATCACGTCGGTCTCTCTGGACAGTGCACTTAAACCTCCATAACTTTTGCTACGAACATCCAAATCTTGCGTTCTTTACCTATATGAAAAGGTATGGAAATTACCTACATTTTTTGTTATATTGAGATCCCCTGATTCTCCCTTTAAATGGCAGTTCTAATCAGTTTTCTTCAGACTGTCCAAAATCTGACAGATCAACAGGACAGCGATACTAGAAAAATCATAACTCCCTGACCGTTAATCGGATTTGGGCGATCTTGGCGGCCATTGAAAACTAAGAACATAAACTACAACTCTCTAGGAGACCAAAACTCCTAATTCGGCATCTAACCACATGAAATTAACCGCGCAAGCTACTAGACGAATCTGCAAATTCAGCGGGCAGATTGCAACCTAGCCAAAAACTACCCGAATACTCTTCTACGACTAATTACCCAACAACGAACGACGCATTACCCTTGAAGCCGCTGAAGATTGCGAACCCCGGATGGTGATCCCACTTCCTTATCTTCTCCCTTCTTCCTTCCCTCTTTCCTTCCGTCTTGGCCTGCTGCAAATGGAAGTTGCTCTTCTTCCCTTGGCCGGCTGCAATGGGGGACCTTGGAGGGGAGTTTGGGAGGGTGCAAGGGAGGAAGGTGGGCAGGGAGGAGGTTGGGGCGCAAGGTGGAGGAAGGGGGAGGAGGTGGCAGCCGCAAGGGGGGGAGGTGGGGCGTGAGGGAGTGGGGAGTGGGCGGCTAGGGTTTGGGGGTGGAAGTGGCAGCCCCCCTCCCTTGGCCGGCCACCCTTGGTCCCTCTTGGGGCAAGGCCCAAGCCCAGGTTGTGGTTTTTCAGCGGATAACCCCCTCTCTAAAAGCTGAACTGCGAAATTCCCATTGGTTCCTCCCGAAGATCCATTGAATTCTCTCCAGAATAAATAATCTCCCCCGATTCCTTTCTTATCTCACTTTCAGGATATTACAATTATCACCAAATGTGATTTTATCAGTTCCTTTTCCATTTTCGAATGTGGTGAACATTTTCCTATCACCGGTCATGTATTGAGTATATCCGCTATCAAGCACCCAATATTTTTCATCAGTCTTATAGTTCACCTACAAAACAGGAATTAAGTTCTTTTAGGTACCCAAATTTGTTTTGGTCTTTGGAGGTCAGTCACCAAGGCTTTAGGCACCCAAATAGCATTATTTTTAACGCCTAGAATTGAAGTGCCAACAAATCTTGCAATAACTTTATCATCCTTAGTTTTCTTAAGCATATAATATGAATCATATAGACTTGTGGACTGAGTCTTACCAATGGGACAGGTTTGCTGCACATGTCCCGTTTCCTAACACTTATAGCAATACTTGTCATTTTGCTTAACAAATATTGAGAGCTTGTTTATCAGTTTCTTACCTTTCTTGGGCACATACCCAAATCCTTCTTTGTTGAATGAGCACCTTTGCTCACTTAAAAGGTTGTCAAGGGTGGCCTTACCCTTGAAGCATCTTTTCAAGCTCTTACTTAGCTTGGTGACTTACTCTTTCAATTCGTGATTTTCAACAATAAGCAATGGATCACAAACATTATCCATACTAGCAATATAATCATTGTTACTAGCATTATCCATACTCCATTATACATAAATTACAGTAAATTATTTATGTAATTTTGGTTCTTGATTACTGTAATTATTCTTGAATGTCTTAATAACTCATATTTTCATCACATGATTTAAAATCTCGCATGTACTTTGAGAGGTTGAGCAAAACAAAGACAAAAAAAATTACAACTCCATTATACATAAATTACAGTAAATTATTTATGTAATTTTGGTTCTTTGTCATTATAATTATTCTTGAAAGTCTTAATAACTCATATTTCCATCACATGATTCAAAATCTCACATGTACTTTGAGTGGTTGAACAAAAACAAAGACAAAAAAAATTAGGCAAAATTTGATATATGCCACTCAGAAAGTTGCCACTTCGAGATTTGCCACCCAGTTTCCTCAAATTCGAAATTTGCCACTCGAGTTTCTTTTCCCTTTGAATTTTGCCATTATCACCACTTTTCGAATTATTTCTTTCCTTTTCTCCCATTTCCCATCTATTTCAATAGTGAAGTACCGATTGTGCCCCTTATTTGGAATCCTCTCATCCCTTCGTTCCCCTCTCAATCCCAATCCATCAATTCGCTTCTGAAGAAGTAGCTCCCCCGTGCTACGCCTCCCCCGTGCTCCCCTCCCCCAGTCGGTCGGCCGCCACATCCCACCCGCGCCTCCGATGCCCTTCCCCTAGTCGCACCTCCCTGAGCTCCCCTCTAGTCTCTCCTCGCCTCCCCCCGAGCGAGCTCCACGGGAGTCCAGGCTTGCCCCCTAGGTGGCCGCCGCCGCCGCGTCTCCGGGCCACACCCAGCTCGCCGGCTGACACGTCTCCGGGCCACCCCCTCGCCGGCCGACGCGTCTCTAGGCCACCCCCAGCCCGCCGGCCACCGCGTCTCCAGGCCACCCCAACCCACCGGCCGTCGCGTTTGTCTGCGGGCCACCCTCTTGAAGATGCCTTGTCGCCTCTGAATGTGTGATGTCAATTGCATGTGAAGCAGTTCACAAACACAGAGCTATCACATTGCATGCACAGAGCAATCACAAACACTGAAATGTCTGAATGTGTGATGTCCATTGCTGACACTGAAATGTGATGTCGATTCGGCTGCTTGTGTTGGTAAATACTGGAATGCGATGTAAATTTCTGCAATGCTTTTGTTTGAAGATGCCGCGTCGCCACTCTGGTTGCGATGTAAATTTCTGCAATGCTTTTGTTTGAAGATGTCGCGTCGCCACTCTGGTTGCGATGTAAATTTCTGGATTCGATGTCACTTCGGCTGCTTGTGTAATGTCAATTGCTGACTGGAATTGCTGAAATGTGATGTCTATTTGGATGCATGTGTGTGATTGTTGGAATTGATGAAATGTAGACCAAAGTGTGTTTCTGGATTTGCTAAATGGTGCTGAAATTGCTGAAATGTATTTTCAATTTGGATGAGCATCCATTGCATGTACAGAGCAATCACTTCCATAAATTACCATGAGTAAACTAATGTTTGGAAGACTAGACCAAAGTTGTAATTTGCAACAATTGGTTGGAAGGCTAGACCAAAGATATGCCATCAAAATTGCATGCACAGAGCAATCACAACCATAATAGTTCATCCGTTGCTGAAATAACAGTTCATCCATTGCATGTAACAATAATCTTCCAACCATACATAAGAGTATCAGTGAGATCAAGTCTGAACCATACACAAGTGTCATTACATAGGAATATGCATGAATTCTATCATCACAAAAGCATCACATTACATACGAATGACCTACTTCTTCTTCTTAGGGGTTAGCTTCTTTGTGGCTAGCTTTTTAACTGGCGATCTCATCTTTTGTGGGGTAGAAGCAGATGGTTCACCTCCAAGACCATGAGCAGATGTGAGATCCAATTGTTGTCTCATCATAGTCAGTTCTGGAGCAATTGCAAGACCATCCCCTATGGAAGGAGTAGGTGTTGCAGCAACCTCAGATAACTCTGCCCTATCCTTCTTAATCTTCTTCCTTGGAGGGTTTCTTTTCCTATAACACATACATGAAATTGGTTAGTGCATTATAATAAAATGTAAGCATGCATTTTAATACATATTTACCTTTTCTTAGGAGCTTTTAGAGGGCATGCTCCCCTGCTTTGATGTCCTAGTGCTCCACAGGTCTTGCACTTCTGTTTACTTTGCTGCCTTTTTTCTTTGGCACCTCATTGGCAGCCTTAAACCTTTGTGTCTTTGGTCTTCCCGCTAACCTTTTGAGCTGAGGTGGGTGCAACTTGAAACCAGGATCAACCTTTCACCATTGGGACTTGTCTGTCATCGGTTGCACAATCCCAGCATATGTAGCTTTAAATTTAGCCAAGGAGAAGAAATCATCAACATAGTCCTCCATATTAGCTTGTTGATTGCTATAGATGAATCGCAAAGCATGCTGGCATAGTTTCCCGGATACTTGTCATTCTCTACATGTGCATTCCCTATTGAGAAGATAGACCACATGCCTTTTATTATCATGTATGTTCACTACCTCAGCACTTGTATTTGCTCCCAGGGTCTCCTTCAAGTGTCCAAAGACCTCTAGTGCTCGCATTGAGTTTATGAATAACAGCTGGAAGTATTCTACCTTGCAATCTGTCTCCAATCCTCATCTTCTTATCACAACGCTGCATAATCAAGTTCCGGATGGTGTCCATGAGTTCAACCACCGGAAGATCCTTAACATTCATGATCCAAGAGTTGTATGTTTCTGCAATATTGTTGTGCATGTAGTCACACTTCGCAATTGTATTGAACAAGGCCCTACTCCAGATGTGAGGGTGGTACTGGTTGAGGTACCCAATGGCTGCTGGACAATTTTCTTGAATTACTTGAATGTGCTCATGCAAATCCTCGTATTTGTAAGATCGTGCCGCTATCCACATGTTACTTGAGACCATAGGACCATGAAACTTTTTCTGCATGTTCCCCCAAAGATGCTTGAAACACTCTCTATGCTCAACATCCGGGAAAACCCTCTTTACACCTGCACATACCCCATTCCCAGCATCTGTATGCAAAGTCAGCCCATGTGGTTTGTCGATTGCCTTATGTAGCTGCTGCATAAACCAACTCCAATTCTCTGCAGACTCCAAGTCGATAATACCATATGCAACCGGGTACATCCAGTTATGGCCATCTATGGCCGTAGCAGATGCCAACTGGCCATTGTACCTACCAGTGAGAAAGGTAGAGTCGATGCCAAAGTACGGTCTATAGCCATTAAGAAATCCATCAATGCAAGGCTTTAGCGCAACGAACATCTTGTGGAAATGTGTCTTCCCACCGTACACCTTGGTGTCTATCTCAACGATGCTACCTGGCATTATGCTTTCAAGCTTTGCCTTGAAACTGTACAAAGATTGGAAACTCTCCTCCCATGGCCCATATAGCTGCTCTAGTGCTAACTGTCTCCCAGCCCACACCTTTCCGTAGCCAATTGTGACATTGTATTTCTGTTCGAGTGCCTTTTCTAACTCACTTGCACCTATAGTTGGATTTGCTCTAATAAAAGAAAGAGCTCTATCTGCCACCCAGCCCTGCGATGCCATAGAGCTCTTTATTTTGCTTATTGAAGCACATTTATGGGAATCAACCAACATTGTAACCTGCAGATAGATTGCAACAACTTAGTATTTACCAACTTAGTATTTTACACAATGAAATGAACATTACTTAGTACAACTTAAACTATGTTACGTTAGTACCGTGACGCTTTGATCAATCCCAATCAACCGGCAGGGAGGGGGAGGGGGCAAGACCGGCGACGCCGTCTCACCAGGTTTGCTTCGGTGCCCTACTTCATGGATGCGTGATTGTCACACGGGCAGAGGGGAACGAAGGGATGAGAGGATTCCAAATAAGGGGCACAATCGGTACTTCACTATTGGTATAGATGGGAAATAGAAGAAAAGAAAAGAAATAATTCGAAAAGTGGTGATAATGGCAAAATTCAAAGGGAAAAGAAACTCGAGTGGCAAATTTCGAATTTGAGGAAACTGGGTGGCAAATCTCGAAGTGACAACTTTTTGAGTGGCATATATCAAATTTTGCCAAAAAAATTATATACCAAAAAAATATAGTAATATGGTGAACTCGGTATGTTCTTCACATGTACTTTGAGAGGTTGAGTAAAAATAAAGACAAAAAATAAAATTATAAACCAATAAAATACGGTAATATGGTGAACCCGTTATGTTCTTCACATGTACTTTGAGAGGTGGAGCAAAAAACTGTCGAAAATTAAGTAGCAATTCCCAATAAAAATGCACTCTAAGTTACGGATTGATAGACACATAACAAAAATTTCTTTTTATATAGTAGCATGTTCAGCAGACAAGCCGTGGAGGCGTTGTGTTGGACAAAACAAGCTATTATTATATGACCATGTAGGCTCCAATTGATATGCAAGTAATAGTAAATATACATATGTGTTATACTAAAGTAATTGACACGCAAGTAATAGCATCCAATTGATATTTTTTCCACGCTGAGATGGACGTGGACATCTGCCTAGCGTGGATCACAAAGCAGCATCGAAGGAACAAGAAAATGAGTAGCAGCGACCACAGAAAACACTCGGGTGTTTCTTAGCATTTGCCTTTTTTGGTTTTGCGTGCCTGCGTCCTTAGCGTAGTCGCTCCTCCGTCCCACGTGCTCTCTGCGCTGCGCTCCTCCCCTCCCGTACATCCCCTCCCTCCCGGTTTCTCCGCCGCCGCCCCTTCCCCGGCCCCCACCCCCGCCCCCATCCCCTCCACCATCCCCTGCGCTCCCGAGGCCGGCCCTCTCGTCGTCGCCTCCGCTCCCACCGCGCAAGCGTCTCCTATCCCCTCCCCCTCCCCCTCCCCCACGCGCTCCTCGTCCCGCTCCCGTTCCCCTCCCTCTCGGTTTCTCCGCAGCCGCCCCTTCCCCCTTCCACACATGTGCTACGCGACCCCATGGTGGAGCCGTCCCTCCTCGCGCCACCACCTTCGCCGACCTCCCCTTCCCCACCGCCCTCGGCGACGACCTGCCCGAATTCCCGCTCCCCGTCGATGACACCTTCGCCTTCCAGGATTTTGATCTCGATGACCTAGACGTCGACTTTGACCTCAACCTATTCTCCGTGAATGTGCAACTCCCGCCGCCTCTTCTTGTCACGTCATCGTCATCGGCTAGATCGCCGGACGGGGGATCCTCCTCTTCCGGCACCGGTGGGGACGTCAGCCTAAGGAACGAGGAGTCCTCGGAATCGTCCTCCTGGAGCGCGATTGCTGGGAGTGACGGCAAACCGAAGGCTGGGGACGAGGAGAACGCGAAGCGACGCGCACGGCTGGTGCGCAATCGGGAGAGCGCACACTGTCGCGGCAAAGGAAGAAGCAGTACGTGGAGGAGCTGGAGGGGAAGGTGAAAGCCATGCAGGCCACCATCGCTGCCTCACCGCCAGGATCTCCTGCGTCACCGCCGAGAACGCCACTCTCAAGCAGCAATTGGGTGGTGCCGGTGGCACGGGAGCCCCACCGCCACTTCCGATGTACCCGACAGTGTACCCTTTGCCGTCGCCCTGGATCCACCCGGCATACGCAATGCGTAGCTCACAAGTGCCGCTGGTGCCGATACCCTGGCTGAAGACCTAGCAGCCTGCACCCACCGTAGTAGAGTCACCTGCCAAGAAGGCTACGACGGCCAAGAAGGTTGCTACTGTTAGCCTCCTCGGATTGCTATTCCTAGTGATGGTTTGTGGGTGTTTGGTTCCTGCTGTAAATCGGATGTATGGTGTAGTTGATCCTGGGGAAGGCGCTGCGTTCGGTCCATCACATCATGGGAGGGTGCTGCCTGTTGAGGGGCCTCACAATAGTGCCTCGGATGGTATTGATTCAAAGGTACCACAGAATGCAAGTGAAACACTCCCAGCGTGTTGTATCTGCCAAGGAATAGGAAGCATGTCAAGATCAATGGAAATCTTGTTATCAAGTCCATTGTTGCGAGTGAGAAAGCTTGTTCGCGTATGTCTAACTATGGTCGGAAGAGTTCTGGAAGTGAAGGAAAGGAAGAGATTACCTTCGCAATTCCTGGCTATGTGGCTCCATTGGAATCTGGAGAAGTCATGGAATCTGCTAAAGGAATGAAAAACAAACTGATGGCTTTGGCTCCTGGAGATGGAAGCATATACAGGGAGGATGATGGAATGCTGCCGCAGTGGTTTAGTGAAGCAATGTCAGGTAAGTTACACACTCCATTTAATTTGAATGAGTAATGCTTTTGTATATGTCACGTTTCTTTGATGCTTATTATGATAGTGTGACATTTGGTGATGTGAATATAGCAGTCACTAGCTGATAAGGCTCCATTGGAATCTGGAGAAGTCATGGAATCTGCTAAAGGAATGAAAAACGAACTGATGGCTTTGGCTCCTGGAGATGGAAGCATATACAGGGAGGATGATGGAATGCTGCCGCAGTGGTTTAGTGAAGCAATGTCTGGTAAGTTACACACTCCATTTAATTTGAATGAGTAATGCTTTTGTATATGTCACGTTTCTTTGATGCTTAGTATGATAATGTGACATTTAGTGATGTGAATGTATCAGTCACTAGCTGATAAGCCTTGCTAATAGACAACTGTTCAATATTTGCAAGTAGCTTAGATAACATAAGAGGGACGGACCCTTGTAGACAACATTCAGTGCTTCGTAAATAATTAAAATGAGACTAATATGGCTGGGGGCAGAAGATATTTGCATATATTACACATTTTTTTTCACAATATTAGAGGTAATAGATGCTTCTTGTTGGGTTGGTGTACCACTCCAAAAATAACTACCATGTGAAGCACGCATTGTGAGGTGATCATAGGCTTCTAGGCTTAGTAGGTCACTTGGTAAATAACTACCATTGTCAAAGGTTTATGTTTGGTGTAGTATTGCTTTATGCGATTAGAGATTTGGAGTGGTTGCTAATGTATCATATTATGATATTTCTTGCATCAGTCCTGTTGCCTTTGTGTAATTGCATGTATTCGGTATTAGTGTGTGCGTTAACATGGGTGATGCAAAATTGACTGGGATATTATTTGTCTAAAACTGTGTGGTGAACTGGCAGTTCTGTTCCGCATATGTGATGCACTGATTCTCTATTGGCTGATGGATTAATACAGTATATATAGCTTAACCCTAAGAAATTTATTCCGCTAGAGAAAATGTAGCTGGTCCAGTGAAATGATTATGTGCTATCATAGTTGCCTTTGTGAAGTTGAATTCAATCAAAATGTAATTAACTGCACTTGCTATAAGTAGGCTGTTCCTTTCTTTGCTGAAGCTCTGCGCTTTCCGTTCATTCTCAGGCCCTATGTTGAGCTCCGGAATGTGCACGAAGTGTTCCATTTTAATTCATCTCCGACCTCCTCTCATGAAAATGGCATTGTTCCTGTGTACTCCAATGCTATGTGTAACTCATCACAAAACTTTACTGAAAACCACCCCTGTCGTCCGGCTCAGAAGGTCAAGAACAGAAGGATTTTATGCTCTGAGGCCATTCCTCTTCAAGGTTCAACATCCAACGGCACCGAGCACCTTAAAGCGCCCCAAAGAGTGAGAGCTAGGCCGGTGGTACGCCGGTTTCATTTGTGGTGGTCTCTGTCATGGCTTATCCAAGAGAGGACGGTGAGGGGAGGATCTCTTCAAAGTCTTTGTTGCGCATCTTTGTCGTCCTCCTTTTAGACTGTGTAAAGTATATTACCTACTCTTGCGTCCTACCCATCAAAAACCAGACTTTGAAAATGTTGCCCTTCATCGAAGTAGGATCACAACAGATTGGCATATACAACATATTCTTGGTTCATGCTAGACCAACAGATGCATAGGCAATGGGATCTGGATCCTACGCTGTATTACATAGGATCACGGTCTAAATAGTGATTTCAGCCTGTAAGAATATTACCGTTAGTACCACTATAGCAAATACTGTAAAAACACTGCAGTGTCTACTGTACTATTCTGCTGTTTCTTAGGTACTGTAGTGCTTAATCTATGCCGTTCGTTTTGGATTGATCGAACGATATAGAGAATGACCTAATGCATATCACTGTTCCCCTTTGCATTATGCCATACTAATGCAAAGGATCTGCTTCCAAACTAAACCTATATTTTTCTTCCATATCTTAACGTTTCTAGGTTCTCTATTAGTATCTTGATTTCGCTCTTTGTTGATATCCCAAATCCACTCTTCAACTTGACTTGTATTTGCTCCTGTATACAACGAGCGCGTAGATGCGCGCCCAGGTACCTAGTATACATATAAACCTTCCATTGACAATATCTATGCATGCATTAACTCTTTTATGGGTGTAACTTGGAGTTTGGACCATTTAGTTTTAGCTTCTTTAATGATAAGGGCAAAAGGCAGAACAAAAAGCCCAACGTTCTAGATCAGTCATACAAGAAGCCTAAGGGCATGTACAATGGTATAGACAGCTGCTGTCTATAGCAACTATCCATGTCACCTATAGACAACACTAAAGACAACTCATACAATAGGCTGTGATAATACAGCCGGCTATAGGATTACAGACAACACACAATCTTTATTGCTTTTCTTGGTTTTGGTGCTACAGTCGGCTGCAGGATTATAGACAGCAATATTCTCTCTCTTCGTTCTCTTTCATCCACGTCAGCAAAAATCCTATGTAGCAAATCCTATGCCATTGTACATGCTCTAACAATCCAGAACAAAATTCCATGAAAGTTTGCCCCCTTTCGTTTTCATTCTCTCTCTTAACTTGCGTATGCTGCCATGTTTATGAACTGCTATCTGATTTCTTTCCATCCTAAAAATGGTGAAATGCTCAACATCTATTGTTACTTATTTTGTCTTCCATCCAAACTCACAATGTTTCCCTGCTAATAGGAACTTAACATGGCATTATTTTCTTACAAGTTTGTGATCGTTTTGGTATAAGAAACAGAGCTAGATTTTCTTTTCTCCGAAGTGGGTGATTGTGATTCTTTGGCCCAAAAGTTGGTGCATTGGCATTTCTTTCCATGTTTACCAATATGTTAGTTTTCATGCATCGAAGTGCTAGAGTTATCGATCAGGAAGGTGTAGCTGCATAACTAAGATTTTCATTTATCCGATTTGTTTTCTCATGTTCCGCTGTTGGGGTGGGAATGGGTCAGGTTGGCCCAGTGGACCACCGATCCACACTAAAAATTTGGGCCAAATGGACCAGAGGTTCAATCCAAAAGAAAATCAAGGCACAAGCCCCAGTAACCTATCGCCGAGTTGGATCGAGCGGGTCGACCCTAACCGTCGCTCTAAGTCTCCTCCCCTAGTCCCCCCGCCTCCACCCCGCCGCCGCTTCAATCCTCCATAGTCCAGACTTCGACAGCTCCACGCCTCCACCCCGCCACCGCTCGATCCGTCGCATCCGACGCGTTGACGCTTCAATCCTCCATCCTATCACACCCCTAGATCCATCCTTGCCACCCTATCGCGCCCTCGTCTCCATCCCTCCCTCCACCTGTGCGCAGACTAGAAGGGGAAGAAGAAGCAGACATGAAGCTACCTGGCCAATATAGTGCGGCGGCCGAGCACGAGCAGCGAGAGAGGAAGAGGGTGACGGTCGGCGGTGGGGGTGGAGAATCATGACGGATTGAAGGTAGGAGCGAGGAGGGTGGGGAAGGGGGTGATTTCGAAGGTGGGAGCAAGGAGGAGGGCGGCGAAGGGGTGAGATCTAGATACAAGAAGGGTGGCAAGGGTGTTCTTCGTCATCGCCGGTAGCAAGGGCTACGGTGGTGAGGTCTCCGGCGGCAAATCTCTCTACTGCGATGAGGTCTCCGGCTACACCGATTGCTCTTGTCAGTACCCCTAATGGTGAGACCATCACTCCTTTGCTTCATAGTAAGCCATTTTTATGATCTCCAGCCTTTGATTTGAATCACCAATGTTCATGTAGTTGTGTCCAAGGCTCCAAGCTACTGGACTGGTATTTTTTATGATGTGGAGCTACATGATTGTATAAATAACCTCGCAAAATCGAAGCTGCTGCTCGGTGAGTAGTACAAAGAAAGCTATTTATCTTTTGTTTTAGTTTTGGCTTGGGTAAAAGGGGGTTATTCGTGATTTATAGTGTTGTACAAAGGTCATCAGATTCAGAGAGATGTATTCTAACATTGTCAAAGAGTCACTATTTATATAATCATTGGTAATTTATCTCTATGTAGTTTGATTCAATTTGTAAATGCATATTTATGATTTTGCGAATGTGTTAATCTCTTATGGGAGACAGTGTGGTCCTATGCTGATGGGGTAGTGAGAATATGAGATTGCCTGACTATACCAAACTGTTGATTGTTGTCATTCTCTAAATGCTACTGACTTCTACCTGCTATTTCTATGCAGGGATTCCGAAAGGTCAATCCAGATCGGTGGGAGTTTGCAAATCAAGCCTTTTTAGCTGGCAAGAAACATTTGCTGAAGGACATCAATAGGCGGCGTGCTTCCAAGCATCAGATTGAATCAAAACCGAAAGTGACTGATACGGAACTGATGAGATTTTTCTTTAAATAGTCTAATTTTGCATGATAGAACAAGTAATGGTTGTCGGAGTGTAACAGCCCAAAAATGTCTAAATGCAAAAATATAGGATTTTTAAAACTTTTTATGTAATAGCTAGTGTTGCTCTTCTTTATTGCATTTTTGAGAGTTACTCGAGTGCATTCTCTCTTTTGCTATCATGATTTTATCTATTATCGCGTAAGAGTTCCTTAAAGCGAATATCATAATTTTAGCAAATCTAAAATTCTGTTGCTCTGCCTTTCCCCAACTCTTGCTAGCCTTTTTCTTTCCTCCTACTTTTCCTTTGGCTAAGTGCTAGTTAGTCGGGTTCGGGTCTGACTTGACCAGCTTCCGCATGTCCCCTGTGCCCTTCTTTTCCAGTCGAGTCGGCTCTCATGCCATCGTTTCCCCCTCTATTGTTCCACCGACCAGCTACTGGCCGAACTCGGTGCAGCCAGACCCCTGGACTGTAGACATGGGACAACTATCTCCCTCGGTCTTCGGTCAAGTGTCGTGTATGACTAGGTTGGTGTGTTAGCCAATTTCAGCCACTCGCCCATTACTCCTCGCCGCTCAACCTGTCACACCATCTGCACTGTGCTGCCAACCTGGTCAAATCGCCACCACTCCACCTTGTCGGGCCGTGCTGATTGCATCGCCGCCCCACTACTGATATATATAGAAACCCAGAGCCCCTTCATTGCTTTCCTCGCCACACCATTGCTAGCTCCACCTCCTCTCTCTCACAGCGAGCGAGGGCTCCAGGTTCGGCTGTGCGCCACCACATCGCCGCCTTCGCCGCCGACACCCAGTGGAACCGCCATTGATATCGCTTTAGCGGTCGAGTCAACCCTGCCGGCGTGGAGTCTCCCCAAGACGTTTCCACAGGAACATCTGCTTGCCTCTCTAGAGCTATCTTGAAGGCTGAAGAGTGTTCTCCTTCCTCAGGCCACCATGGTGGTGGCGTGGAGATTCTCTCGTTGTCACGGTCTATAGGCGCCGGACCAGCTTCGGCTAAACTTGTCCCCTCAGCTCCGTACCGGTACGTCCCTAGTGGCCCAGTTGCTCCTCGTTTGAGCTGCCCTGTTCTTTCTCTAGTTCTTCCTCTGGTTCTTTCGCTGGTATGTTCGACCACGTCGAAGCAGTCAAATCTTCTACAGACCACGTAGTCGAAAACTCTTTCGACTACGCCCAGCTGAGTCTCCTATGACCACGTAGTCGAAACTCATTCAACTACGTGTAGCCGAACCTTTCACGACCACGTAGTCGGACCTCTTTCGACTACTCCCAACCGAATCTCCTACAACCATGTAGTCAGAAATCCTTCAACTACGCCCAGTAGAATCTCCTACGACCATGTAGTCAAAGCCTCCTCGACTACGTAATCGTACCTTCTCTGAATGCAGGCAGTCGTACCTCCTCTGACTGCACCCAGTCGTATTCCTTACTACTCGTAGTCGTATCCCCTCTGACTATGGGTAGTCGAACCCTTGTTTGATTACATGTAGTCGTAACTCCTTCAATTACTTCTAGTCGTACCTCCTACGACTACATCCAGTCGTACTTCCGACTACATGTAGTCGTGTCACCTTCAACTACAAATAGTCGTATCCCCTCCAACATGAAATAGTCGTATTCTTTTGGTACCCTTCCTACGACCACATTAAGCAGTTGTATCCTTCCTACGACCACATTGAGCCATCGTAGCCTTCTTACGACCACATCGAGGAGACACATCCTTCTCTGGACATAGTAGTCCCCTTCCAGACTAGTTGATCGTACCCCTTTTTCGACTACACGTAGTCGTACCTCTTCGACTACACATAGTCGACCCTCTTTCCAATCAGGTAGTCGAATTTTCCTCGACTACGTAAGGTAAACCTTCTTCGACTACATATAGTCGTGCCTACCACGACTACACCAGTCGTATCACTTACGACTACACCCAGTCGTAACTCCGACTATTCCTAGTCGTACCTCTCTTTCGACTACACCTGGTCGAACCATCTTCTGACCACTTGATTGTGTAGTCTTCACATGTAGTCAAACCTCCGTCGATTGCACATGTCGAACCTCCTTCGACTGTAGGTAGTCGAACCTCCTTTGACTACACCTAGTCGAACTTCCTCCAGACGCGTAACAACTACGAGTACTACGGCGCTATGAGTACTGTAGCATTCGTGAGCATTCTAGCCCTATGAGTATTGTAGCACCTTCGAGTACGTACGAGTACTGTAGCGTCTACGAGTACTATAACGCTATGAGTATTGTAGCGTCTATGAGTACTATAACGCTACGACTACGCAGCCCGCTATGACCACGACCACACTGTTTCGACCACTTTGTTCGATCACTATGTTTTGACCATTGTGTTTCGACCACCCAGTTTTGACCACTTTGTTCGACCACTTTGTTCGACCACCCAGTTTCGACCACTGTGTTTCGATCGCTGTGTCTCGACCGCTTTGTCTCGACCACTTTGTCTTGACCGCTGTGTCTCGACCGCTTTGTCTCGACCACTTTGTCTCGAGCACTATGTCTCTACCACTTAGTTTCGAACACCTTGTCTCGAGCACTATGTTTCGACCACTTTGTTCGATCACTGTGTTTTCGACTATTGTGTTTCGACCGCTCAGTATCAACCACTGAGTCTCGACCACTAAGTTTTTACCACTCAATTCGACCGCTCATTTGACCACTTAGTTGGACCACTGAGTTCCGACCATTGAGTCCTGACCACACAATTACGCCCACTATAGTGCTACGACCACTCTCGCACCACGAGTACTGTAGCGCTACGACCACACAGACTGCTACGACCACGGTAGCTTCTATGGCACTGCTCCTACGACCACTGTAGTCCTACGACCAATGTAGTTACTATGACCACTGTAGCTTATACGACCACTACAGCTTCATGACCACTGTAGCATCTACGATCACTACAGTGTCTATGACCATTGTATCTTCTACGATTAGCTCCTAGTCATGAGCCTTTCTACGACCACCATTTGGTCGTAAGTTCTGCTGCGATCAGTCCCTAGTCGTAAGCCTTTCTACGACCACCACCTGGTCGTAGGTTCTTCTGCGATCAGTTCCTAGTCGTAAATCTTTCTATGACCACCACCTGGTCGTAAGTTCTTCTATAATCAATTCCTAGTCGTAAGCGTTTGTACGACTATCCCCTGATCATAATACCTACGATCAGTCTATGATCGTAAGTTCCTTTACGATCAGTCCCTGGTCATAAGACTCTCTACGACCATCCTTTGGTTGTAATTCCTTGTACGATCAATCCCTAGTCGATTAGGTTTATAGACGTGTAGGCCTGGTCGATCAGGGAATCCTCCACACCATATTGAAGGATATGGCCTGGTCATTTTTCGAGTTGTTGTTAGATATGTTTGCGCTCATTTGGAGTGTTTCGTGTATTTGCCTGTATTTGGACTTATTGAATTTCATTTGGTTATTTTCAGTCGCTCTTGGGTTTTATCGTAGTCTGCGTAGTTAGACTCTAACGCTGTGGTGGGACTATAATCCCAAGAAGATCAAGATGGCTATTGAAAAGGATGATTATCAGCACGTTGAGCGAGATTATTACTAGGATATCGAGAAGGGCGAATATCAGAGTATATAGCTTTATCAGAATGTCGAGCAAGGCGAGTCAACACTTTGATCATATTGTACCTACTCTTTGCAAATTATGTTGCTTTAAATTATGAAATTGCATTGCTATGATTTATGCAAATATATTTGGTCTAGTCATAGCTAATACCTTAATAATAATTGTGTATAAACTTTCAATCCTTGAACTTGGATACTATCCTTTGTCACCCTAGACTTAATGGATTACATACTAGTTCATAAGTTTGTATCTAAGTGTCATACTTAGCCTTGCTTAGATACATTGTCATCCGGGTATTACATTGCTTGACAACACTCATTCAAAACATAAAAACTGAATTTGGGCAGTCGAGGCTAGGAGCCTAGCTAGTATGTTGGACTAAATGGTTATTTTCAAAACAAATAAAACCTGAAAAATTGTTTTCGACTTGGGCAGCTTGAAATAGTGGTGAGTGTCGGGGGCACGAGAGGATGTTGGTATGTGGATGGATGTACCGTTCGAGTCAATTAAGGACCGAATCCTGTTATGACCTCTCATGTAAAACAGTGCAACCACAAGTCGGTAACACCTACAACCTAGCTAACTAATTTGTTCGCCTCGTCGTGGCTTCTATGTTGGTTGATGCAGGTGGATAGCCGGGGGAGAACGAAGCCACAGAACCGCACGGCGCTAAAGGGAGACATCCCGACGACAAGTCGGTGCCACTCAATGGTATAGGAGGATGGACCTCCATTAGTACATTTCAACAAGAACTCAGTTTATAAAACCTGTTGTTTAAAATGCTAAGTCTCATGATGTTTACTACTTAATCTAATTCAAACATAGCTTTGGGCAAATAAAAAAACTCTGAAACTTCCTTGACCAGCCTTGCATCTATGATAAATGCATTGTGTGTTGGCTCGCGAGCACAGTTGTGTACTCATGCTCGCTATTTACATTCTTTTAGCTATTAAGCATAAAAGAAGGCTACCGGGACAGCTATGAGCACTGTTGACCCAAGGACTGTTCACACTAAGTATTGTTCACTATGAGAACTGTTCATGTCGAGTACTGTTCACAACGAGGACTGTTCACCCCGAGTACTACTCGACCCTCCCCCCTCAGCGCAGCATGGTGGCATCTGGTCATAGACATCGACCAGTGTGCACCACACTACACGACTACGACCTCCAACCAATACCTGGTCGTAGGCCTGCCTTGGGGGTAATTATGGGTGCTGATCAAGACTAAAGACCAAGAAGGCCAAGAGCTAGGTCGCGAGCCCACAGTCGATTGCCGGAGGGCATATCGTGTGGGTTCCACGTGTTATGCCCTGAATCTTCTTCTACTGTTGTTTCTTGAAAGAATTTGGCCTAACTGGCCCTTCTGCAAGTCAAAAGCCGTAAAATATATTTATGTTTGTCTAGTATTATGCAAATAGCTTACATTTTCGTGATATGTGTTTGAACCAATGATGTAACTGTGTGTGCTACCTACTGATCTAGGGAAAAGCACGACCATACACAAGAGATTCCAAGTTTCAAATTTGGGGTCCGACACGGAGTATCTTGTGAACATGATAGCACAAGTAATAGTTGTCGACCTTTTGTGATCGAAGCAAATGTTGGGTCTATCTGTCTATCTACTAGTGTATCATCCTATCGAATGAAACTTGGCCCAGAAGAGCCCTGTCTGTCTGTCTGTCTGTCTTAGTTGTCTATATAATGTACACGCACACGTTGAAATGGTTTGATCCTTAATATCCATTGGGTCATGCGGGGCACTACAGCTGCGCCAAATGGGTCGACCTTTGCCATGCAATCGATCTCTGGTCATTATGGGTCAGGGTCGATTCGAACCGCCCCGCCCCACTCCCACCGCTATTCGGCTGTATATTCTTTCAGCACAAAGGAGGCAACTCATCATCGCACGAGGCAGGGAGCAATGAATGCCCCCAGTTGCCAAGGCTTTAAAACCACCAGCTGGTATGAAGCTGAAGTGCCCACCTGCTGTGGTCGCTGTGCGGGCAGCCCTTGCGCGCACCACTCTTGTGAAGTCTCTCCGCTCCCAGCCCCTGCCCGCAAAGATGGTAGCCATCGCATTGCTCGGAATGGCAGAAAACATCCCTCTTGGGGTATGGCGTGAGCACTCCAAGAAACTCTCCCCTCAGTGGTTCACTCACAGCTGTCCATGCCGCTGTTCCATTCATCGCAATGCTGAGGAAGTCTGTTGTCATGCCCAAGAGGCCAAGACTGCAATGGCATTCACCGTAGCAGCCTCCGTTGTCGGCCAGACTATCGGAATGAGGACCCAGCCCATTCGTCTGAGGGCTTTGGCTTCAGAGAACTCCGCTGATTCTACAGCAAACGCTGCCATGTATCCAAACAAGAACGGCAGTTGCAGCGACACTGAGGGCAAGGCGTGGGATCCTCTTGCGATGAAGATGGCAGGCTCAGCTTCTGGCGGTGCTCCTGCACCAACACCAAGCATGTGCTTCTGATTATGCGCTGCGTCAAATTCGTGACTACCAACCTCTGGCGAGATGATACCGGAACTATTTTATCTTGTGATGTAATTGCTTTGCTTGTCCCTGAAAAGCATACATCTATTTGTGGGGGTGAGGCAAGTGGAATAAGAGTGTTGTAATATTGTTGTCCTGTTGTTATGGTTGTCAGTGTTGAAAATTGATCTATAAGAGTGAGACTTATTTTCTATAATTTCAAAGTATTTACGGTTTAGTACCATATTGCTAAGACAATGTAGAGGTGATTAACATATAAGGTGGAGTCCTTGTCACTCCTTCAAACATGTGACATATGGATAAGAGTGGTACGAGGAGGGCTTTGGCTAAACACACAAACGTATGCACGCACGCGCGCATGTTCGCATATTTTCGCATGAAAAATCGTGTGACTTGTGACTTGAGACGCGCGGCCATGCCGTGACGTGGTGCGTCACTTGGCAGACCAAGTCCACCTTATTTTTGTTGAACCATGCATCTCTCTCTCTCTATGTTTGAATGGGATTCAAATATTTGAATTTGAGGCTTTATTGGGTGATGATGGCAGGCAGTTACCAGTGGGTAAATGGCTGGTTAAGTGTGTCAGTTACCAGTCTGCATTTCTATATATATGACTGGAGACGTCCAGAGCATAGCGCGTAGAACTATAGCCTCCATTCCTTCTTTGTTCCTTCTGAAAACCTGTGTTGTTGTATTGCGCCGTCTGAACCTCGCCGACTCTTCTTCTCGGCGTGCACCGTGAAGAAGGGGAGCGGTATCTCCGAGCCGTTGCTGTCATGAAGACCTGCACGGGGCGATAATAAGGTTTCTGGGCAGCGCATCTGCGCGACCGCTTGCTGCACTACAACATCTACGTTTCTGCACTGCATCGAGTCTGCGCTGCTTCATGTTCTTCATCAAACCTATATGTAAGTCTATCGTGTGATTGATTGACTTGTTTACATCCTGTTTTTCATATATTGCGAAGTACAATGAGTTGCCTGCTGTCAGTACTGTTTTATGCATCATTAGTCTTTTGCAATATTTATCTTCTAATAAAATCTGGAATTAAAATATTGCCCTCATTTTCAACGGTTAGTTCATGCATCTTTAATATGGTGCTGCTGGATTGCTATTTAACAATCATATTGTGTTTAACCTTGCCAACTTCCACACCGGTGGCTGGGGCAAGGTCTTATACCACTATAGATCAAAGATGTATACATCGGAGTAACACTTCAACTTCAAGCAATTACTTCCATTATATTTCTATGTGATGGTAGCCAATGCCAGATAACATTGTGAACGTGCTCGCTGCAATACACACTGGTTGCGTGCGTCGATGGCAAGCACTACACTGGGAGATAACATAGAAAGGAAGTCGGGGGAAAGCAGCACAGCACTATCAACCAAGGTTTCGTTACCAGTATTTTTTTTTTGACGGCGGATCGGTAAGGCCAGTTTGGTCAAAAATCAGAAAATTTCAGTCAATTTCGGCTGAAATTTTTGTTTTTTTCTCGGATTTTAAATTTTTCAAAAAATCAAATTCGAACAAAATTCAGGCAAATTTGATTTTTTTTTTGGGACAAAATTCGTCCAAACCGATTTGCTATCTACAATGTTGAACAGCACATCATGTTATCAGATGGGAAAAGAGTGTATGTTCTTACTTTCGCCAAGTTACAGCAATCAATCAAGCTAAGATCGATTTGCGTGAGCAAAAGTTAACTTGTCCGGTTCATCTCAACAAAAAAAATGTTAACTTGTCCGGTTATATAAAGCACCGAATGCGTTTCGCCGAAGCAAGGAATGAGTACCGCTTTCCCGTCGTTTTGGTTTGGTGTAATGCAAGTCAATGATTCTCTGCCAAGTGGGTCTGTGCCCCACATTAATCTAAAAAATCAGGGTTTGTTCCTTCACAAGTTACAGTGATTTGGTAAACCCTTTGTAACTTACTACACTTTTGCATTTGTTATCTCTGTATTGAAAATAACTTCTAGTGGCCTAGTGGGGTACCCTTAACTTGAGCATGGAGATGGCTTTTAGTTTATTGAAGAATAATAGAAGATTGTATGCGCAAAATTTACAAATAGGGTTGGTATATGCCTTCTAGGCAACATATGCTGTGCAATTACTCTTTCCAGTGCACTTAAGTAGTCAACTTTTGGTTTTGGCACCAAATCAACATGAAAAATTTCGAAAAAATTGTTGATATATAAGATTATCGCTGGCCTAATTGGTTCAAGTGACTATACAGTAACGGTGGGATTAGCCCGACGTTGGAATATTAGATGAGTGGACATCATATAACCCAATCAAGGACAGAAATATAGGTGGTAATATAACCGGCTGGCCATACCAGTACAAAAATATCGGTCCAAAAAGTATTATTTTTCAATTTTGAATTTGAATAGATGAATAGTAACTATGGGCGGTAACCAACCTAGAACTGGTCAAGCCGAGCAGTAACCAACCGAAAACCGGCAAAATTCAAATTTGGAGTTTGAATTTGATAATTGGAACCATGTGGTAGAAAGCCGGTTACCGGTAGTAACTAGCTAGTAACCAGTACCGGCTAGGATCCGGTATTTTTTTTATGTAACCGGTTTTTCAATCCATTTACCCAATAGAATAAGGGGGTTGGTTATTTATGTAACATCCCAATTTTTTGGCTTTCAAAATACTTTTTGAGTAGTTTAGCCCTTTAGAAAATTTCACCAAATTTTATTTGAATTTTAAAGGCTTAAATGGAAATTTTAGAAGATAAAATGTTTAACGTAAATAATCCAAACAACAATTAATTCTGAAACTAATTTATTTGAGTTCCTTCTCGTTGGAAATATTTTATAGTTTTTTTTGGAATTTTTCCAAGTTCATTTGCTATTTTTCTTGGCATTTTCTATTTTCTGGTATTTTCTTAAAAGGAAAAACCTATTTTAAATGCTGCAAGGCCAGTGGGCCGAAATCCATTTCCTCGGCGCATTCCTACGTGTGCCCGCAGCCCAGCCCAGCTTTGCGCCCACGTCGCGCTTGCCCTCGCCACATGTCCCCGCACTCGCCCGCTATCGCTACCGGCGGGACCCGCCAGTCGGGCCATCTTCGTCTCCGCGTCGGACTCTGTCCAATGCATGAGCTAGACTCCGCCGTCGTGTCGAACACGGACACTCCCCACCGCCCGGTCGCAACTTGCTATAAAAGCCCACGACATTCGCATCACCAGCATCGCCAAAACCCTACCGCCAGTTCCCCAAGACCCGGAGCCCTATGTCGCCGCCGTTGCGCCAAATTCATCGCTCGAGCCCTAGCACCGCTATCATCGTGTTTCTCTAATTCCGTCGCCATCGGCGAGCTCCCGCCGCCGTTGTCTACCCCATCAGAACAACCTCGTTATGTTCTACCTCGTGTGTGGTGACCCTCTTCGCTGGAGAAGACCCGTAGTAGCCTAGCACCATCAAGCTACGTTGCGGCTCTCCTTCATCATCACCGCTATCATTTGGTCATTGTCAACAGCCATTAGTCCTCGTTCGATGCATGTTTGCATCGCCTAGACCACAGGACCCCAGTGTGCGCATCAAAGTCCTCGCTGGAGCCTTCCTTCGCCGTCACGCCGTTCACCCAAGCCACCGTTGTCGCCATCGTCGCTGTCGACCACCTTGTCGACCAATCTAGTTCCATCTGAGCCGTCGGATGTGATCGTTGAGGCATGGTGATGTCATAGGTGCACTCCACTAGTCGCCAGTCACCGTCGTTCGTCATCGCTGTCGCAAGCCCACAGCCACCATCGATGTCGCCATGTCAGCCATCGACGTGGCCGCCACCTCAATGCCACGTGTGCACCACATCAACCCCATCGCTGAGTCAGCTACCACCAGTGCCTGCGCCCAGATCCAAACTGACGTTCACTTGGTCCATAGTGAACCAAGCCACTAACAACCCCACATGTGAGAACCTCAGTCTATAGACCTAGTCCACCGTAGCCCGTGAACCCACCCCGTGAACCCGGTCCATAGACCGTGGATCAATCTGTCAGTGCACATTTAATTTTCATGAATTATTTTTATTGCCAGAAATTACTTTTCCAGTGGATCCCACTTGTCAGTTTTCTCTTTCCTTTTCTTTTTCCCCTAAATTTCTCAGCCAATAAACTTCCAAGAGCTCGTTCTGCTTCATACGAACTTGGATTGAGCCATTTAAAGTTTCTAAATTAATCTATAATCGAGATGTACCTTCTAGTGTTTTTATTATAATTTTTGGAGTTTGTTTTGCCTCTGTTTGGTATTTATTTGTGTTTCTTCTCTCTCGTTGCGTTAGACGTCGATACTTCGGGAGCGTTCAAGGAAGGGAGATTTGCTGAAGATCAAGACCAAGGCCAAGAGCAAGAGTTGTACCAAGGCAAGTTGTGCTTTGATCATATTGCACCTAGTTTTTAAAAAAAATGATTCCAACTATTGCATTGCTAATTCAATTATCAAAAGCTTTATTTATTTTGGGATTAGTTATGCAACCAACTTGATTATACCCACCTAGTGAATTGTATTGCCCTGGTCATTTGTCACCTTAGCTTGGTTAAATTACTACTTGGTATTATCATAGCACCAACATGGGTTGGTTAGACACGATTAGTATGCTTAGCCTTGCAGCGGGTCATTGATATCATTTTGAAAGATTAATCTCATACTTGACTAACTGATTATGACATATTTTTGTAAAAAGTTGTGTGTTGTATGTTGTTACTTGTTGATGGCATGTGTTGCACTTAATCAACAGGGTGGGGAAAAAATTTAGACTAAGGTGAGTGGAAAGGCTTTTGTGATACAGTGGGCTTTGTGCTTGGGAAATGTAAATCTTTGTGACTTAGTGTAGTTTGATAGTCTCGCCTTAGTCAATTAAGAACTTAACTTTGTGTGTCATTGAACTGAGTCATATCGTACTATCACAAGCCTGGTATGGGACAGGCCTAGCTTGGTAAGTTATGGAGTCTCTACATTGACTACTCAGGTAGTAGGTTAAGCTCGGTGCTAGGGTAGAGGTGTGGACATTTTCTTAGTGATGGGTCATATCTATGGGCGGTACACTGTCTCCAAGTCCAATAGTGTGCGTCGGGCCAACGAGCTGAGTGCAGTTTGGTGCCGGTTGTATGTACATCGGGAGGATCAATTGTTGAGATAAAGTTTTTGAAAGGTTTTGTTATGATCGGTGTTGGCCGCACTGGTTATATCTTATCGGTAAAGTTGTACAACCTCTGCAGAGTATTAATAACCTATTCAAATAGTCGCGTCTTTGGTCATGGGCATGCTCAGTGATTTACCCAAAGTGTAGATTTTATAAAAACAAAGTGGAAGGGAAGTTATGTGAAAGAATTGATTTAAGCTTTGTAAAATTTGTGAAAACTTTTGTTACTTATTATTATTACTATTTTAACTTATGCTTTCAATCTATTAATCATATTCAATTTCAACTATTGCTTTTGGCAAAATAACTATAGAAGCTATTTCCTTTGAAATAAGCCATCATCTATAATTACATTATATGGTACAACTTGCTGGGTACTAGATGTGCTCACTCTTGCTATAATTATCATTTAGAGGAAGGATTGGAGGAGTCAACTTGTGCTTTGGAGGAGATGTTCTTCGACGAGGTTTATCGTTAGGTCCTATTCCCAGTCGGTTGCCTGTGGCAAGTGATGGGTTCCGCTAAAGTTGCTTTTCGTTCTGCTGCTCCTATTTCTCTTTATTTGCCTAAGCCATATGTGGCTGAATAAATGTAAACTCGACCATAAAGGTCAAAATCCTTATTTGCTTATCGAATCTAGTCATTTATTCCTTTTAATCGCTTGTATAGAATGATATTCATAGATTTTGCCACTGTGTGCACTAGCGTGATTCTGAATTAGTGCAGTATACACAAAGGGTCCAGATTTGCATATTCGGGTCTAGAGAATTTACCTAACCTTTAGTTTGCAATCTAGGATATACCATCCTTCCCAATGTAATTGATTATTTACCCTCTTCTAGATGGAATGCTTGAGAATATACCACTATGGACGATTTTACCCCTCACCTTCTTCCTCCCAGTCCTCTCTTCATGTCCTCTATCCTCGTCTCTTTAGTAGATGTGCTCATTGGCTCACCGCATGGGAAGAAGAGGAGAGCGTAGTGGCCATGGCACCGGAGGAATGTGGCGGCGCACGGGAGGCCAAGGTCAGGAAGAGGCTGGGGAAGAGATGGGACGTGGCAACGCTAGTCGGGGATGGGTGGTGGCGCACGTGGAAGAAGAGACGTCGGGGCTAGCAGGGGAGGCCGCGGTCCGGAAAACAAGAGACCGAGGAAGAGATGGTTCATGGTGGTGCCAGTCAGGGAGGAACGACGACACATGTGCAAGGAGAGGTAACAATACCAGTCGGGGAGGCTGAGGTCAGGGAAGAAGAGACCGAGAAGAGACGGGATGCAGCAATGCTAGTCGGGGAGGGGTGGTAGCGCACGTGGAATGGGAGGCGATGGCAGCATGGAGAAAAAGGAGCAGAGATAGGCGAGCAGTGATGGTTGCCATAGCCGGTGAGGTTAGGGAGAAGATGAGGATTCCGGAGGAAGAAGGGGGAGGTGTAATATGGTCAATTCAATCCTAACAGTGGCTTATCATCAAGGATCTCATCTATAGAGGGGTAAATAATCAATTATGTTGGACCCCGAGCTTTGAATACCTGAAGCCCTCATGTGTGTACCATACTAGTTCTATGATCAGTAGATAGTACACACATTCACAACATTGGTATTCACATCCATACATTCATTCATACAAAATAGAGCAAATTATGGTGCATAACTTAGCGATTACATTGTTTACAATACAAGGGTCGATCGGCCAAATAAAAGCGAGTATCACTAGAGTAGCAAAAGTGTTCGCAAAAGCAAAATGCAATAAGAGTTCAAAATTTCCAGCGGCATGCCCACCCAATCCCACAGGCAACTGACAAGAGACAGGTCCTAGAAAGACCCGTCACCGAACCCACCAGATCTGGATGCAAAGAAGGTGTCATCCTCCGTAGGCTCATCCTCTATCTCTGAACAACAATTTAAGCAAGATTGAGCACATTGTGTACTCAGTAAGACTTGTAGTGTATCACAAAACTTATATAAATATAAGGCTATCAAAGAGTGAGGCTCTATGCTACAAGTTATTTTCAGCATCAAACAAGTTTTATTTGCAATAACCACATGTAGTAAGTTGCAACGATATTGTAAAGAGTAGTTAATTAGATATAAGGATAACTACTAAGTAATTGAATAAATAACAACTCGTAACCCTCCTCGGCTGCGAGCAATATTTTGTTTTCAGCCATAGACATGGCACTCAACTCAAATAACAACAATCACATCATTCCATCATTTTCCAACGAAACTGTTTTTATGAAAACCAAGACTATACCCTATGGACCGCACAAAGCATGCTCATGACCGCGAGCACGGCTATTTAGATATATTTACAGTCTACAGAGGGGTACAACTTTACCCACAGCATACGAATTCTCTAGTTTGTTTGGCATCCGTCGATACCACCGCTCACTACATTCGGTAAGCAGTCTAGAGCATGTGTCGAAGCCGTTACATCATCTAGTCCTATCCTTACACTAGCCTAGTGAATGATCGCCCTCACTCCCCCCGGGCTCATCCCCATCAAGTGAGGCATGCACCGTTGTGTCGGCAAGCTTTATGCCCAACACCGTGGTGAAGGGAGCCCCTTCGAGCAATCACACATGCTCGCACTACTACGGCCTACCAATGTGCAAGGCTAGTTTTCAATGACTTAATTAGTTAAGGCTGTCCCATACCGGCACATATGATTGTACGCTTAGGCTTTTGATTGGGAGTGCCGGCCTTCGGTCCTTAATTGACATGGGCGACGATCTTCCCCTATGTCGGGACCCAAAAATACGATTTAGGAACCCGCTGTGTATTCCGAACTAGTCCCAGATCAGTAGCTAGATCATACAGGAAACAGTGATGAAATACCATCCATTTATTTGATTTAACTGAAAAGATCTCAAATTAACAAATAGTAATAATAACTGGACCTTATGGTCAACGTTTACTTAACTTGCCATGCAGGTCTAAAGAAACAAATAAACTCTTGTAGCATAACAAAAATCTTGAAATAGCCAATCAACATGCCCACAGGCAATCGAGTGGAGAACGCTTCCTAATCCGCAAGACCTTCATGATACTCCTGGGTGAAGAACTCTTGAGCAGCTTAATATTCTTCAACTGATCAACAATGGCATAAGTCGTGAGTACATAAAGCACTCAACAAGTTGTGGGGAAATATATGAAAATAGTATTCATGCAAGGGTTCAACAAAGGTTAGCTGTATGTTTCTTTTGCATAAAGGAACATTGACGACAAATACAATAAATAGATTGAAATGCGTAATTGAAAAGCATAATAAATAAGTAAACAATTTCTTTAAAACAACCGGTGAACTACCCATCCACTTGCCAAGATGAACCACCAAGTGAATTACCCATTCACCAAACAAACATTATGTTCATCAAGCGAACTTCTCATTGACACTCCGACACATTTTTGAAGAAACTCTATCTCTCGTGTGAAATCCCCAAGTATGTCCATAACCATAGACACGTCTATTCGAATAGTTCTATACTCTGTAGAGGTTGTACAACTTAACCCACATGACACGACTTCTCTAATTTGTTTGGCATCCGTCGATACCACTGCTAACTGCCTTAGGTAAGTAGTCTAGAGTACACGCCAAGGCCTTTACAAAGTCCTATTTTGACGCTGAATGTCTTTCCGACAAGACAGGGCCCCCCTCTTACACCAAACACAACCTAAACAGAACCAAATCAAAATATCACTAATTAATTAGCCAGGTCCCACCCATACAAGACATGTGGTTGTACAGTTAAGGCCCAGTTCAATGGCGCACAAGATTAAGTCCTTGACAAGTTACTCAGGCGATCTTTCCACAAACCAAAGTGTGCTAACCCACACCCTCAATCCACCATCCACTCGCCCGAGCGAAAACCATTTTGTTTAACTAAAACCAATGACATACCCTGTCATGGTACACAAATTTTAACAGCAGTGGCTAACCACCACGATTCTATATATCATTAAGTCAAGATTAATCATTATGGCACACGTGATAATGAACCCATCGTAACTAAGCTGAACTAAGCATCAGTACGATACCCATGTTGGTGATAAAAATATGTCCAAATATAATTATCCAAGCTAGGGTGACAATGGATATATGGCATTCAAATAAGCAATGAAGGCATAATGACAATAGGTGATAGCTAATCCCAAAGCAATTTGTATAAAGATAGTATGCAGTTGTATAAAATAATATACTTTTGAAATCATAGGTTCAATATGATCAAAAGACCACGACTTACCTTGGAATAAATCTTGGGATTGATCTTGATCTTGGTGTACTCCTCCATGCTCAAAACTTCATGAAAAAATAAGCAAATAAAACAAATAAATACAAAACAAAGATAAAACAAACTCCAAAAAATAAATAAAAATCTCAAATAAATAGATCTCGAATTTAGATGAATTTATAATTTTCAATGGACTCAATCGTAGTTCGGATACAAAACATATGGCTTTAGGAAGATTAAAATCACATAAAATACTGAAAATCACGACGAGGCGGTCCCGACGGAGAAGATGACGTGGCCCGAGGAGAACTGACGATGAAGATCTCCGAGGAAGAATCTTGCGGCAGTGGCTCTGTGCTTCAGTGAAATTCAACACAAAGAAGACAAAACCGAGGTTAGAGCTTTAAGGTTTCGGAAGAGATGAACAAGGCGAAGGATATGATGCGGATGGGAGGCTTTATATAGCACTGGAGGAGAAGAGCTAGAGATAGAACCAGCGGCGGTGTGGGCTTAAAACGGACTCAAGGAGTCCTGTGTCAAGACGGAGAACAAGCTGACGTGGCGACCTGACATGCGGGTCCCACACAACAGTGAGGCGAGAGGGAGCAGCGCGGGCACGATCGGACCGAGCAAAGGCCATGTGTGCGTTCGGACCAAGCGAACGGGCATGCAGGCTGAGCGGCCACGTGCGCGAACAGAAGAAATGGGCTGAGATTTGGGTTTCGGCCCAAAAGACTTTTTTGAGATTTTAATAGCTTTTCTTTTTAGAAAATACTAAAAATCCACATATCAATTAGAAAATAGCAAATGAACTCGGAAAAATTCTAGAAAATATATTCAAGCACATAGAATCCAAATAAAATAATTTTGACAATAGTTGATGTTGATGTTATTCATATTAAATTATTTTTTATCATGAAAATCTAGATTAAGCTTTAACTTTAATAGGCAAAATTCAAAAGGTTATTTTTATTTTTAAAACTTCAAAATAGACCAAATTTTAGGATATTACAAACCAACCAACCCCCCCCCCCCGACTAAAGAATAGTTTCAAACCAACCTTACTCACTCCTCCACAAGCTTTTCTTACAAGTGAAACAAAGCTGCAACTGACGCAGATCTAACTTAAAGACTTACCAGAGGTGACATTCTGAACTGGTTGAACTTCTTCTGCAATGACATGATTCAGCCTGCCTTTTGTTGAAGTTGACAGAATCTGGACAGCTTGATTTGGAGTCTGAGTCAGTTTTGGCCCAGAGGTCCGGCATGAATTCAAAACAGTTTTTGAATTTCCAAAAATCTGGCCGAGTGTTTACCGAAATTTTGTACTGAGCAAACAGAGTTCAAAATTTACGAAATTTTTTGTGAGGGCTCCCGACCCAGTATAGTTGCTTATGTAAATTGTTGATGATTTTAAAGGTTTTGTGATTTTCCCAAAAATTCTTAGAAGTTGTTGTTTGTATTAACTTTGTTATTTGTCTTATGCAAATAGTTCAAAAATCATGCATAAATGGAAATTTTTGGATGTTACAGACTAGATTGGGAATGAGGGTATATCCTAGACTACCAACTAAATGGAGGGTAAATAATCAATTCCCCTTTACAATAAAACACATAATGTCCATTTCTGCGTTACATGCTCGATTCGACCGTTCGAATGCACAAGAGTACGTAATTATCCAGAGTACTTCGGGTTGTTTATAATTCGTAGCCACAGTTTGGCGTTATTCTTTTCTCTAGCCATCACAGACAAATGCCTACTCAACTGAATTGCCCACTACAAAGTAACTAAAATATTACATAGTTTTCATGAAAATCCACTCTTTTAAGCTACATTTCGCCTGATGACGCTAAGTACATAGCATTTCTTCAGAGGTGCGTACGAACTCTCTTCACATGCTACTATCGTTTTGCACGAAAGGAGGCTTGTGACCACCATGGCATGAAAACTAGAAGCAGTCTCTTCCATGAAGTCGAACTCAACATAAAACATTGAAGGGTTGCACGCAAAATTACAAACTCCCTTCACATGATAGGTACGTACAATGGACTTGCAGCTGAAGGAAAACGGAGAAAAGACGGCACCATGGCAGAAGGCATGGAACCTAGCTAGGCTCAATTGGGCATGCATCTGTCCAGTCTCTTGTTCTTGAGCTGCTCATCATTTGTATTTTTCTTGATGCAAAGAGATAAATTAATCCAACACCTAGTGACAAGTCGTCTACTTGTTGTCTTTCCCCATGTCGAGGAGGAATCTAGCTCTCAGCTGGTTCACAACCTCTCCCCACGTGTGTGCATACGTGTGGACTCATGCACGCTGTGGTGAGGAAAGTGTTGGTGTATCTGTATGGTTTTGGCATATGTGCATTCATGTATGTGTTACATTCTTTCCTTCTGATAAAAGTAGTGCAGGAAAATATAGCTTGCGAGCTCAACCATGCAACCTTTCTCTCGTCGTCCGGCATTCTTTAATTTATCATGATACCATCTTCTTTATATCAACTTTTATGTGACACATTCTTGATTTCACTTTCATGATGACATTATCTTTAATTGCTTCTGTACCGCGTAATACTGATTAATTTTCCGTTTTTCTTCTCGCTCTATATATCAAAAGCTAGCCAGTATACATAGTGATTATTTTTAAAGAACTCTTCCAGAGCGTGTATCGATATATTTTATCACAATCTCAGATGTTTTAACATTTGCAAATTCCTGGTTACGTACATTTCTGGTGCTTCATCAACGAAATTGTCTAAGAATTGACTTTGGTTTGTATATGTTGCACACTATTGTTGTCCTCGAATATTTCTGATTTATGTTTCCCCATTTTTGTGCTGTCTTTTCTTTTCTAGCTAGCAAGACAAGTTTGTTGCTGCGTTTTCTAATTGAATCATTGCTGCCGCCTGCCTGGAGGGTACAAACTATCCATTTCTGATGAAGTGCTAATATACATCACCAAAAAAATATAATCATTCTCAATGACATTGTATGTTCTCATCAAAATAAGGTTAAGTTCACGTGACATTGTTGTCACAAAAATACTTGTTTGCTGTGTGCCAAAGTGCTTCACTGATGGTGGTGAAAGTAAACATTTTTCGGGATTTTTTGTTTTTGCCACTAAGGAATGCCCTATTCTTCATTTTGTTGTCATTCCGTCAAAGTTGTATATATTCATTTTGCCATTTTTGCCTTATTCTGTTAAGGTTAACATCTCAAGGTAAAATGACAACACTATCATTCCCCTCTCACACACACACATCTTTGTCACCTGCTTGACTTCAAACTCCGGCAACATCGCAACTCCACGGAACCTTATGGCAGCAGCGCACCTCCGCTAGGGCAGACTGTGGCAGTGCACTCTCTGACTGTAGAGACCACGTGGATTTGGTCTAATAGAACTAAAGATGAAGACAACGTTTTGAGAAGCGCATGAGTGAGAAACTCGTTTGTGTGGGCTTAGCTGGTGCCCATTAGGGTTTCTCTTTTAGCTCCTAACCTCCACTATATAAGGGTTGGAGCAGGATTGCAACAACCAAGCCTTGAAACCCTAATTTGGAAAAATTGGGGAAAGTGGAAAGAAGGGGGCTATGTTTTCAAAGATGTATTGAGATGAGAGCAATTGTGTGTATGTTGCTCTAGTGGTTTTGTCCTTTCAAGGGAGTGGTTGTAAACATTTATCTTTAAGTAGAAATCAAATATCTAAATCTATCTAAGTCTCACTACTACAAAAAATGCTAATACTAGACGTCTCATCACAGACGGTTTTTAAAAACCATCAGTGTTAATAGTAATCACATACGGTTTTTCAAAACCATCAGTATTAATAGTAATCACAGACGGTTTTACTAGCGCAACCGTCTCTCGTACTGGATACGCTAAGAACCGTCTATAATGGGCTAATATCATAGACGGCTCGTGTCACGAACCGTCCATGATAAGTATCTCATTACAGACAGTTTGTATTAAAAACCATCTGTGATAAGCTAATATCACACATGGTTCATATTGAAAACCGTCTGTGATTTTACCATGACTTGAATGCCTAAAATCATAGTAAAATCATAGAGTTAGTGATTTCAAGTTATGGTAAAATCGGAGAGTTAGGTATGAACCGTCTACGATATTAGCTCATCACAGATGTTTGTATTAAAAAACCGTCTGTGATAACCCGCCCACCAATCCGAGCTCCAGCCATGTCATCAATCCACGGCATCTTCCCCACGATCCCCATCTCGCTCGTTCATTCCCTCAATATCGAACAGCAGGCACCACCCTCATAACATCCCTCCGCCTCCCCACCCTCCCACCCCTTCTTCTTCCTCCCCCTCCCCACCCTCCCGTCTCATCCCCGCCTCTTCTCCCCTACCGTCGACCATCCTGGAGGCACTGCGGCGAGCTCCCGTCCCAGCCTCTCATCCCTTCCCATGGCGCTGTAGTGATCTCGGCATGGAGGCTGGTCTCCACTCCCCAAGCCCACATGCCTCAGTCATGTCTCTATCCAGGGCTGACCTCGCCGCATCTAGATCGACGCCCCTAAGACCCTGGTGAGCTCATTCCTCTCATTAATCTCTCCATTCCCCTTTCTCCTTGGTTTGATTTCTTTGCTACTGTTCCTAGGGTATGGAACGTGTTCCCTTGCCGTGCTTCTGGTCTTCCCGTCAGCCTCTAAGCAGAGGAGAGGTGGTGGTTCGGGTGGAGTCAGGGAGGCCGGCGATTGGGGAGCTGACGTTGCAGAACGCAATGCACACCATGTCAGTGGCATTCAGGCTGCCGCCAGTGGTGAGGGGGGCACTTCGTGGTGCGGCCGCACATTTTTTTGTCCTGCATGTGTCCTTCACAGATGGTTAGTAGCAAAAACCATCTGTGATAGTCGACCATCCTAGGCAGTTTTTGCTATGAACTGTTTATGATAATTGACTATCACAGACAGTTCTTAGTTACGAACCGTCTGTGATAAGGGTTATCATAGACGGTTGAAAAACTATGTATGATAACATCAGGTTATTACTGACCCATAAAGATTGATGGTTCAAGAAACCGTCTGTGATGATGTTTCCAAATCGTCTGTGATGACATTTTTTTGTAGTATTGATCTTCCTCACATATGCTCAAGTGTTAATTTTGTGATTAGGATTGGTTTTTGGTGTATCTTTCTTCTCTCTTGATCTTACTTGGTACCTAGGATGTGTAAGTAATGGCAATACCTCTTGGACACCAGTTCCCATCCGTCTTGGCACTTTCTATTACAAGTTCTTGAATTTGTCCATTTTTGGTACAAAAAGGGTGATTTTTTGGATTTTGGTCTTGAGGGCTTTCGGCTTGATCCTTGTTATGATTGAGGATGTTAGGATGTGTGTGAAATCATCCTTAGCCATCTTGGTTTAATTCCTCACACGAGATCCTCTCAATCATAGTTTTTTGTATTTGGCCTTCTTTTGGTGCAACTTGTCTTCAAACCGAAAAAGATCAAAGCTTCGGATCTCTTCATGGATTAAGTTCACAATATCTTAAGCAAGGTGTATGAAAAGTTTCAAGTAATTTGGAGTTGTCGATTGAAAGTTACATCGATTCTTGGATTTGAAATCGTACTGATTTTCATCTCTATCCTGAGGAGAGATCAGACCGCTAGTTGGATGTTAGACTACTCGGGCAAGTTTTTGTTCATTTTGTTTGGCTTTTCTTGGAGATTTCATTGTTAAGGTTTAGTTGATCCTCATAGCTCTGCATAGCTATTGGAGTGAAAGAACCATGATTACTTAAGTCAATTGATTTTGAAAAGACCATTGTTTGTGAAGTGCCTATTCAACCCCCTCTTTGTCACCTCCTTGGTCCAACACTGACACACCACTAACAAAGCTTAAGATGATGGTGGATTAGAAGGGAGGAGCCAATGCTAAGCTCCACCTTTAGTTGTCAAATCTCCATCACCATCATACCAATCAGATATCCACCATTATGTATCACAACAAGCTCTGTCCCCTGTGGTGATGTGGATCTAGCCAAGCTCCATTGTCCATTTTGTCGTGTTGAACTCCACAGTTGATTTGGATACACCCGAACTGGATAGGCGAGGCCTTTGGTCTTCGATCAATGATTTTTTGGTCTAAATGGCACTGTTGACGTCGTTATTAACAAAATTGGCCGTCCACGCACCGTAATGCCAAAAATGCACAACGGACATGCCGGCAGTTAATACACGTCCAAATCCATGCCCCTGTGTTTGGATGCAATCTCCACCGTCCCCCGTGCCCAGACGGCCCTCGTGCCGCCACGTCATTGTTGTAGCGCCTCCAGCACCTGGACTCCTCTCGTCCAATCATCTGAAGACCAGATTCCCTCCCCGCCCACCATGTATCAAGTCTAGTCCCCTAGGGGCCGGACCTAGTGTGTCCGTACCCTTGTGGGATGGATTTAATCCTAATCCAAACCTGGGCCCCCTATCCCCACGATCCTTTCCCCTGTCCCATCCATCAATTCCATCACCTCGCTGCCTCCGTCCACATGCATGCATAATCACATTGCACAGCACGCGGGATTCTCTCCCATTGCTTCACGCTCGGCGCGAAATGCCTTCGCGTGGCTATAAAACTGGCGGCGTGCTCGCTCTCACTCCCATTTTTGAATTCATTCTCGTTTTCACGCTCGTTGCTGCGAACACAGAGAACTGAACTATATTTTTTTTTGGATTACGCTGTGGATTAAAGAGTGTTTAGAGCCGTGCTTAGGACAGTACAAGTATAGTGAGGTTGACATCAAGGGAAGGTAAATGTTTTTCCTTTGCATTAGTTGTAATTATTTCAGTCATAGTTAATTTGTGGTAATTTATCAGTCGTAAATAATTAGACTAATTAATTTAGACGCAGTTAATTTACTCATAGATTATAAGTGGTAATTAAGTAATCATAATTAAATACATGTGGTTAATTAGTCATAATTAATTAGTCATAAGTAATCAGTGGTAATTAAGTATTAATTAATTAGTCACAATTAATAAATCATAATTAATTTATTCATAGTTTATTAGTGGTAATTAAGTGGTCATAATTATGTAGCCATATTTAATTTATTGATAAGTAATGACTCGTAGTTAATTAGTGGTAATTAATTGCTTGTAATTAATTATGATTAATTAATGGCACACAATTAATTTGTGGTAATTAAATAGGTGTAATGAATTGCTCATAATTAATTTATTGCTAATTAATTATTCAATTTAATTACTCATATTTAATTTAGTCATAGTTAATATGTCATAATTTTTTCTATCATAGTTAATTTGTGGCAAATAAATTAGTCCAAGTTACTTTAGTCCTTTTTAATTAGTGGTAATTAATGAAATAATCCTATTCAAATAGTTGTGTATAGTAAATTAATTAAAATATAGATTACGTAGTTCGTTTTGTTTGTTATATTGCATACCGTAAATCGGGTTGTTGTGACTTTTGGTAATTTCGAATATGCAAGAGTTGCTAGTGTTTTATGGTGACGGTCTCGTACGGGGCGGACCCGATAGGTTGGACCTGTCGAGATGCCAGTACAAGGTGGTCTGGGCGGAGGGGCTCGATGCGATGAATATTCACGAGCTTAGGAGCTGCATCCGGAGGGAGTTCGACACGGAGGCAAGGACTAAGAAACTTATCATCGAGAGGATCACCTGCATGAATAGGGGAGGGCAGTGCATATGAGAGCTAGTCAAGATGAATGGAGGCGTAGCATAGGGCCAGTACATGCAGAACATGCAGATTGCTTCCCAACCCGAGGCAGTGATATACGGGAAGCCGATGGTGTACATGAATTTCGTGCGTAGGGCACTGGGAAACCTTGATGATGCTGGTGCCACGGGAAGCGGGCAACCACAGGTGGAGCTCTAAGATGGTAGCACAGAATGTGCTATTTTGGAGGAAGTCTACGAGAGAAGACTCACGTATAATTTTGTGCAAAATAAGGAAGCGAGACTATGGTGGTTGGCCCGCATTGAATACCACAAGTATCTATCGGACCAGCCTCTTGAGTTGGAGTCCGACAAGGACGCCGACCTAGGCTCAGATGGTAGTGAGGAGGACGCACCATAGGGTGGTGGTCCGACCGGCGGAATTGTATCATCGATGGTGCCTTACATGGCATCCAGACTTGATGATATCATAGTGTGGTCGCTCGTACTGCCACAAGAAGAAGGGTCCTAGTGAGGGTTTGATGCTAACACCTTTTTAGTTAGGCAGCACTTCCCTAACAAGACATACGTTGTGGACAGTAACCCTGCATTGCGGTCTATGATAAGGCATATGTTGGGCCGGCCTCCCACAATCGTCCGCTTGACATTTGCGAGGAACCACCAACTATCTATATTTTCATTCTCTACGATGGCAAATGCAACAAGAAGAAGCTAGTCATTTGCATCGGCCGCCACCGCAGTGAGAATGATGTCCCTATACCTCCCGGTGAAAAAAAATGTCATCCATTATGAGCACTAGACAGCAGATTTTGAAGCCCTCTATGGCCTTGAAGAATGCCCATAACACATGGTCCAATGTGTAGTAGTTAGGGCCTCCATCATGATCCTCTCTTTCCATCTTGTTTATGTATGTGCCGGGGTTTGCTTCGACAATCTGGTAAAGCATCATTGGCACAAGGTTGTATGCCCCATATATGAACTCGATCACCTTCTACTTGGCTCATCAAACCTTAATGTAGGTGATTGGATAACCAATCAGATTGACAACTTTGGACAACAGCATCTTGGGGGAGACGAACACATCCTCCATAACTAGTTGACCGATGAGGCTTGCCACATATGCAGAAGTCATATTTTGATGTTGCTATAGCTACCCACTTAGCTTGGAAGTGTGGTTGATCACCGCCGTGACCGTGAAGACTGTGCCATATCCCTTTGCCTTGTGAGCGCCGAGCTTGCTAGGGTAGCTTTCCACTACACTTTATTGTGTAATGGGTTGGGTTGCACCGGTGCACTTGGTACAGATGGTTGATGGACACAACGCACCATGTTATAGCTTGTTGTTGGACCACCTTTCCTGGGAAGTGTTGTCCAACTAACAGGGTGTCGGTGTCAAACCCTCATTGGGACCCGTCTTCCTTTGGTAGTATAAGTGACCGCACTACAAGATCATCCAGTCTAGATAACACGTAAGGAACCTCCATAGACACAATTCCGCTGACCGGACCATGACCCCTGCACCCTGTGGTGTGTCCTCCTCAGTACCATCCGAGCTTTGGTCGGCGTCCTCAGCGGACTCTGACTCGGCCAGTTGGTTTGACAGAAACTCGTGGTAGTCAATGCGGGCTGACCACCATTGTTCTGCCCCCTCATTTTGTACAAAATTCTCTCCGAGTCTTCCTTCATAGTCTTCCTCCAAAACAGCACATTTCATGCTCCGGTCTTTACGCATCACCTGTGCTTCCCAGCTCCCACTAGCATCAACATCATCAAGGTTTGCTGGCACCATGTGCACGAAATTCACGTACACCATCCGTCTCTCGTATATCATCGCCTCAGGCTTCGCAACAATCTGCATGTATTGTCCCCATGCAACACTACCATTAACTCTGGGTAACTCCCATACTTCCTGTCCTTCCCTTCGTGTAGGTGATCGCCTTCATGACAAGCTTATTTGTTGTTGTTTCCATGTTGAACTCCGTCTGAATGCAGCTCCTCAGCTCATGAATATTCATTGCATTCATACCCTCCACCCATACCACCATGAGCTGGCATCTTGACATGTCCAACCAACCCGGTCCGCCCCGTACGAGACCATCGCCATAAAAACAAGTAAGTGTTGCATGCTGCACACATTATCTAAAGCCACAACAACCAAATGCATCTGTTACAAGCAATTCACTATTCTTTACTGTATACAATCAAATAAACATGTTACACTATTTAGTCTACATTTCCCTACCTCCCCAAAATAAATACACTTCGGTAATCCTTATGTACAAATTTAACCTAATCAGTACATAATAAAAAATATAAAACTTCTGCAAAACAAACTAGTAATCCTTACTACAAAATTATTACGACTAATTAATTTCGAATAATTAACTATAACTAATTAATTATGACTAGTTATTTATGATTAAATTAATTACGAATAATTAATTATGACTAATTAATTACGACTAATCAACTACAACCGATTTACTATTACTAATTATTATGAATAAATAACCATGAATAATTAACTTGAAATAATTTATTACGACTCATTAACTATAACTAAATTAATTATGACTAAATAAATACCACTAATTAATCCTGACTATTTTGACTATTTAATTTGAACTACTTAATTACGACTAATTAACTACAATCCATTAATAACGACTAATTAATTGCAAATAATTAATTATGACTAATTAATTACGACTACTTAACTACAAATAATTAATTATGAAAAAAAATTAATTACAACTTACTAAATATAACTAATTATGTTGCCTAATCAGTGCCTATTTAACAATTTGTCATAATCCTTATTAGTTTGTACTAATAAATTAACATTTTGGAAAAGATAATTTAACACTAATTACACAATTAATAAACATAATGCATGCCAGAAAAATTATCTCTTCTAGAAGATCTTCGCTTGATGTCGAATTTTCTCTACTAATACAACCTCTATATACTGCTCTAAATACTCTCAAATTAGTAGTGAAATTGGAACTAATTTCGGCCGATCGCGCTACCTCTCGCTTGCTCTATATCCTCTCTGTGTCTATGCGCCGAGCGAAATGAGAAGCATGGAGGATGAGAGCGATGCACAAGTTTTATAGCTGCAGGAAAGCACTGGGCCGACCACGAAGCAACACGAGCGCTCCTAATTTTTCCGCATGCGAGGGACAGTGGGAATGGGGGGGGTGGCAATGCGACAGACAATGGGATTGCTCGGGAATCCCAGGCCACGGGCACACGGATGCATAGACGAGGTTTGTCCGGGCCACCGGCGCATGGACGAGGTGTGTCCGGGCCCCTAGTGCTTGAACGAGGCACGTCTGGTCGCTAGGCGTACGAACGCAGACACATATCGTCTGTCGGCGAGTCCGTGGTGTTGTTTTCGGCTTTGATGTCTGGAGGGGACTACCTTTGCTATTTGTGGGTACATTCAAGGAGCTCACAAACTTAACGAAACAGCACTGCACAGGTTGATCTCATATCTTTTGCCTCTTTGACAGGCTGAAGATTCATACATATCATAATTAAATGCCCCAGTTAGCAGTTGGCATCAATGCAAAGCAACGCATTCATGTAGACTAACAACTAGCCTCCTACTACTAATTAACCCCAGCCACGAAACGGATGTCCCCATGGAATGGAAGCATCGAGCAGCACGCAAGTTATATCCATCCATGCCGAAAGGAAAAGAACAACCCATGCATGCAGCATCTCCATCTCCATTAGAAACATGATATTCTGATCTTGATGGGTAGCATGCACTGGTGCAGCTTCATAGTATACCCACATGTACATGTTGGCCCAGATCATACCACTATTGGCCCAGATATTCACGTATACGAACCCGTGAACACAACTCACATGAGCAACCTTTTTTGGTGCTCAATTGCAATCTGTCTAGTCAAAGCTTTTCTATTTTCTCTATTCTATATTCTCTCATTAAACACATCTGATTACACATTCTTTTAAAGGCTACATAATCAATTTACTAACTAAGCTAAAAACTAAACATAGAAAGCCAAACAAAAAAAAACAAACTAATTTAATGTGATATTGATTGTATTAGGATTCTAACACTCTATTACTTAACAAGTCAAGATTTATTTTCAACAACGTGTGAGAGACACGTGTGAGGGACACGTGGCTCGCTCCCATTGGCTGAAAACCCCTATTTAGCACACTCCCTTAACCCCTTAACTCGGCGATCTCTCACGTCCTCTCCTAACTTTCTCTCGCCATGGCCGGCTTCTCCTACCACAACGCCGGCACGGTAGTAGTACTGCTGCTGCCGGCATTGCTGCAGATGGTGGTGGCCGGCGACCCGCCGTTCTCGTGCGGGCCGTCGTCTCCCACGCAGGGGCTCGCGTTCTGCGACGCGTCCTTGCCGGTGGCGCAGCGGGCGGCGGACCTGGTGGCGCGGCTGACGCCGGCTGAGAAGGTGGCGCAGCTAGGGGACCAGGCAGCCGGGGTGCCCCGGCTGGGCGTGCCCGCGTACAAGTGGTGGTCGGAGGCGTTGCACGGGCTGGCCACCTCCGGGCGCGGCCTCCACTTCGACGGCGCCGTCCGCGGCGCCACCAGCTTCCCGCAGGTCCTCCTAACCGCCGCCGCCTTCGACGACGACCTCTGGTTCCGCATCGGCCAGGTACACACGTACAATGACCGCGTAGGATACACTGACAGTAATGGCGTGCGGCCGTTTCATTATGGAATGCTGCGTTGGATCACTAGCTTTCTCGGGCCGGCGGTTAGTTGGTTGGATCGGAGACCCATGCATCATGCATGCGTGCATCCATGCCAGGCATCATGCATGCGTGAACCTTTCAGCTTCTCTCTCCTTCACCGGGTTGTTTTTCTGATCCGTGATTTGGGAACAGACAAGCTAGATCTAAATCTAGCGCAATTTTCTCTTATTTTCATGATCGAAAATGTCTTTATGTGCGAAAAAAGAATCTTTACGGGCGTGCTTTCTAATTCATGAAATTTGAAGATTTGTTATGGACAGTGGTGGAGCCACAACATATACCAACTGATAAAACTTTAGTGCTAATGGACTTCTCATAACTCTTAGATATACTGTGTTTTTTTTTTGGAAAAAAGTTAAATATTCATATGGGGGACTATCTATCTATACATGGCTTGCTCCGCCAGTGGCTCCTGGTCACCCCACATTGTTTATAGGGTCCATCTATATAAGATTTGACTGTTTTATTAGTTCAAAATAGACAAATTTTAGTTCATTTATAACTTCATTATACATAAATTATTTATGTAATTTTTGTTCGTGGTCACTGTAATTATTCTTGAAAGTCTTAATAACTCATATTTCCATCACATAATTCAAAATCTAACATATATACTTTGAGAGATTGAGCAAAAACAAAGACAAAAAAAATAAAATTCTATACCAACAAAATACGGCAACGTGGTGAACCCATTATGTTTTGAAAAAAAAAATCATAATAAATTCAGACCCAATTCATTAGATGAGAAGAAGTGCAAATCTCAAAATATATCGAATGGATGAAAATTCGATTGTTTTGACAAAAGAGAACACTCGAATGTTGTTTAGCAAAACCGTGCTTCTATGCTTTTAGTTACACCTCTCTTTTTCCAGCCAAAACCATAGATACTAGCATAGAACAAGTTGCTGTGTACAGTTGCACTTGGGGCACCTAGCTAGAAGAATGCTAGTAAAGGGACGGCCAGCACGTGAATACATGTGATTAGCGCCAACCACGAGCAGCAGAATGTTTTTCGTGTCGGGACGTCACATGTGACCGATCGAGATAGATCGATGTGAGTAGATCCGGCTTTTTAATTGTACCGAACCTTTTGTTGCTTGTTCTCCGTGCATATGCGATATGCGCTTGCTCGTGCTGCTAGTGCAAGTGGCTTGTTTCTGGCACCATTAACGAAGGAAGGGTTTGATATATGATCGATTTAATTAGTTCTACCCATGTAGCACTGATATTGACTTGCGAGACGTCAGGTTCGATTTCCGCTAACTTATAAATATTTTGGTGGAGGATTTTATATATGATCGATTTTTCTCATATAATAAATTATCTCTTAGTACTGCCTTTCTCTCAAAGAAAGTAATGATATATTATCTAACTAATTTTGACACTTGGATCCCAAATTAAGTGACAAATTGAATATTCCAAATATGTAAATGTTTGGGAAAATTAAGCAGGCAAAAGTATCAAAAGTAGGGAATTACAAAAAAAAAAAAAAAAAAAAAAAAAAAAAGAGGTTGAATGGGACTTAATAAAAACATCAAGTTGAAACATAAAAATTCCACAAAAATAAATAACTAATTTAGAAGTTTAAAATCCAAAAAGAATAAAATAATTGGATAGGAAGCTACATTCTCTTTATATTCTATCAAACTAAACTGTCACGCTCTTAGGTTTTTTGGATTTATCTTCAAAATTTATAATTTTTTTACTAAATACACAAACTATATAAGTTTATTTCATTTTAGGGACTAAATGGGACGATCTGGATAGGACTGAACCAAAGTAAATTTTCAGTCCCGTCTAATGGTTATGCTGCTTATGAAAATTGCTTCGAAGGAGTTCAGTATAACAAATAGTAAAACTGAGACACATAATGACATTTTCCGTTTATAATCAAGTGATCTCCGGGACTACATAATCAATAACTTAAGCCCCACATGCTTGTCATATTGACACCTTTAGCATTTCACAAAAGTTTCTTTTAAATTCATCAATTAATTTCGTTGATCAGGTGGAGGCGTGGAGCCTAAAATAAACAGCAATCCACACTTTACTTTGCAAAAGGTCTCACCATGTGGTCACCAAGCGTGTGTTGCAATGCAAGCATGTCTTATTACCTGCATCTCCTTTGTTTGTTCACTCTAGATCACGGTTCAAAATTTTGGCTGCGGTGAAAATCGGTTCTATCGGTCCATGGTAAATTTTGAAACCGGTTTCAATTTGTATGAATTTTATTAAATATAGAAATTTTTATGCCAAAAATTATTTTCAAAATTTTTGGCCAATACTTTCAGCGATTTTTGGCCTATTTTTTTAAAAAAATCAAATTTCAATTTAAAAATTTCAGCAAAAATTCACCAAAATTTTCCGATTTTGGGCCAAACCAGCCCTACCGGACCGTCCTGGCCAGTAAAATTTTGATACCGGTTTTCAAAAACTCTGCTCTAGATTGCCTGCCGTGTGTGTGATTGACATGACGCATGTGTATTATGCAGGCGATCGGCACGGAGGCTAGGGCGCTGTACAACCTCGGGCAGGCGGAGGGGCTCACCATCTGGTCCCCCAACGTGAACGTCTTCAGGGACCCGCGGTGGGGCCGCGGCCAGGAGACCCCCGGCGAGGACCCCACCACGGCGAGCAAGTACGCCGCCGCCTTCGTCAAGGGCTTGCAGGGGAACTCGACGGCGCTCCTCCAGACCTCCGCGTGCTGCAAGCACGCCACCGCGTACGACCTCGAGGACTGGAACGGGGTCGCACGGTACAGCTTCAACGCAAAGGTGAGTGTGACAACACGAGCTGTTTGGGTTCATGACAAAAGCTTTCTACATCTTCCTCGTGTCTCATTGAAGCACTTACCAAAGTCAACACTTGATCTTGAAGACGCCTTAGCTCGTTTTTGTTCGGTATGGTTCACTCTCGTAACCTCGACCGGACGTAATTTTTCAGGTAACGGCTCAGGATCTGGAGGACACGTACAACCCACCGTTCAAGAGCTGCGTGGTGGAGGGGAAGGCGACCTGCGTCATGTGTGCATACACCGAAATCAACGGCGTCCCCGCCTGCGCCAACTCCGACCTCCTCACCGAAACGGTCAGGGGAGACTGGGGTCTAGACGGGTACGTGAGAGTGTTCGATTTACTTCGATTTGTCCAGCTAGAGCCTAGAGGCAAGTTTTGAGTCACATGCTGTCCTTACTGTGAGCGCTGATGCGTCCAAGTCTTTTTTGGGTTGTTTCTTGTTTGCCTGATGTGTGTTGTGTGCTGCAGGTACATCGCTGCCGACTGTGACGCAGTGGCCATCATGCATGATGCGCAGCGTTATGCTCAGGCACCAGAGGACGCAGTTGCAGTCTCCCTCAAGGCTGGTAAGCATGTATTAACCTCTCACCCCTTCCTAGCTGTGTGTGCGAGATACTAGCTGCTTGGCTTTTTCCTACATAGATACAAGACAAAATCACAGTGCTTAATTAGTGCTTAATAATTTACATGAACAGGGCGTAATTATTCAGTAAAAGCACGTCTTAGATTGATGTACTTTCGGATCCGAAGCCGTCTATTATACATGGCTAATTCAGTAATCTAGATAGTTTATTGGATTCAGACGATTTACTACTGGTTCACCTATTTTAATTTCTTTGCATTGGCCAGGACTGGACATGGACTGCGGCACCTACACGCAGCAGCACGCCGCGGCCGCGATCCAGCAGGGGAAGATCACGGAGGAGGACGTCAACAAGGCCCTCAAGAACCTCTTCGCCATCCGGATGCGGCTCGGCCACTTCGACGGCGACCCCAGGAGCAACATGTACGGCAGCCTCGGTGCGGCCGACATCTGCGCGACGGAGCACAGGAACCTCGCCCTCGAGGCCGCGCAGGACGGCATCGTCCTGCTCAAAAACGACGCCGGCATCCTTCCGCTGGACCGGTCCGCGGTCACGTCCGCCGCCGTGATCGGGCCTAACGCCAACGACGGCCTGGCCCTCATCGGCAACTACTTCGGCCCACCGTGCGAGTCCACGACGCCGCTCAGGGGGATCCAGGGGTACGTCAAGGACGCGAGGTTCCTCGCCGGGTGCAACTCGGCGGCCTGCGACGTGGCCGCGACGGACCAGGCGGCCGCGCTGGCGGGCTCGTCGGACTACGTGTTCCTCTTCATGGGACTGAGCCAGCACCAGGAGAGCGAAGGGCGCGACAGGACGAGCCTGCTGCTCCCCGGGAAGCAGCAGAGCCTCATCACCGCCGTCGCCGACGCGGCGAAACGGCCGGTGATCCTTGTGCTCCTCACAGGCGGCCCGGTGGACGTAACGTTCGCGCAGACCAACCCGAAGATCGGCGCCATCCTGTGGGCCGGATACCCCGGCCAGGCCGGCGGGCTCGCCATCGCTAGGGTGCTCTTCGGCGACCACAACCCCGGCGGTAGGCTGCCGGTGACGTGGTACCCGGAGGAGTTCACGAAGGTGCCCATGACGGACATGCGGATGCGCGCCGACCCGGCCACCGGCTACCCCGGCCGGAGCTACCGCTTCTACCAGGGCAAGACAGTCTACAAGTTCGGATACGGCCTCAGCTACTCCAACTACTCTAGCCGGCTAGTCTCATCTGCCACCGGTAGGCCGGCACCCAGCACGAACCTACTCGCCAGCCTGACCGCAACGTCAACCGCAGACGGCAGCGCGAGCTACCACGTCAAAGAGATCGGTGGCGAGGGGTGTGAGCAGCTCAAGTTCCCGGCCGTCGTCGAGGTGCAGAACCACGGCCCCATGGTCGGCAAGCACTCGGTGCTCATGTACCTCCGGTGGCCCACCGCGAAGGGCGGCCGGCCGGCGAGCCAGCTGATCGGGTTCAAGAGCCAGCATCTCAAGGCAGGGGAGAAGGCCAACGTCAAGTTTGACATCAACCCATGTGAGCACTTCAGCAGGGTGAGGGATGATGGCAAGAAGGTGATAGACAGAGGGTCCCATTTCCTCATGGTTAACAAACAAGAGTTGGAGATTAGATTCTAGGGTTGAGGTTTTAGATAGCGGGAGGAAGTACAAGTGGTGGACACGGTGCAATTCTTTCTTGTATAATTTATTGCAAGAATTATGATTCAGTTGCCTTTGAAACTGAGGTTTCTAGGCTAGAAGATATGTGTTTACTGCCTCTTCAAATATATCTAGTTTTCTTCCCACAAAGAAATGTCTTCCAATATATTCGATATGGACAATGCCAGGAACATGTAGATTTCATTTAAGATGATAGATTTCATCACTTCACAACCACCAGCAAAACTTCTTTTCAATAAGACTGTATGCACCACAACAACAGATAAGCACTTTAGTTGATATTTCAGTTTGCTTCACACAGAGCTACTCTGGGACGGTCCAGGAATATCAACAACAATTTTTGGCGCTCCTCTGCCGCACAGCAAGTCCAACTGTTCACGGCCGGCTTACGCAATCCATTGAAAACAGACGTGGAGCTCCAGAACCCATCCAACTTGCAAACTTGGACCTTGAGCACTGTTGTAAACAATAATATTTTGGACAGTAAGATCAAGAAAAATGAAGAATTTGAAAAAACATGTGTTTCGATATCAAATTGGGAAGGTACTCAATAAGGTGTTCAATGTTTTCTGGATACTTTCTGCTATGGATCACTGTACGATAAATTTAACGGTGTCACAATTTCATAATTATTATTTGATTTTCCGTACGAAACAATTATTATTGTGTTACTACCTGAATTTGTCGACAAGAACGGACGCAAGAAATATGAATGCGAAGGGGAGTGGGCAAGGAGCCGCACACCTGCACCTCGGCGGTGCCGTGATGTCAGCGCGCCGGAGCACAGGGTGCGGAATACATGGGAAAATCCCTTGATAATTCTTGCTTCACCTCAATCATTATTTCGCTGGCTATTAAGTAGCCACCCTTAACATTCAATCTCTAACCTTATCTCTTATTTAATTGACTAACCAATCTCTAATTCAAATAACTAATCTTATCTTTAATCTAAAAAAGATATAATGAGAAGATAAGAAACTTAGAGATAGCCTATTCGGTTGGTGCCGAATTGGATGGAGCTGGATGGAGCTGTGGTGTGCGCTGGTTGGGGCTGATCCTACCGGTGGCGTCTCTAGTAATAGCGTCCCCACATGACATCACTCCCGCCCTCCACAAATAGCTCGTCCTCGAGCTGTACTGTAGGGTAGCAGTTTTTCAAGTCGGAAGAAACGTCTTCCCAAGAAGTGTCCGTACTAGACTACCCTAACCATTGAACCAAGACTTGCCAGACGCAACGGCACAGTCGTGCTTTAATAACCTTCTCAAGCATCGGGATGACCTAGCCATGTAGGATGTGTGGTAGGGTTGGCTGGGACATTGGAGGCTCGCCGATGAGCTGTTTAAGCAAGCCAACATGGAAGACATCATGGTAGTGTAGAATCCAACCCACACCCAATCCAAACCAAAACAACAACTTGCATTATCCCAAACCAACCCAATCCACTAATCATCCATGAGGACCCCAACCCAACCCACCCCACATAATACTTCAACTCAAACCAAACCAAACCAATTCCCTAGTATGGGTTCAACCCATTTTCCCAACCCATTTCAACCCATGTCCAACCAACCTCACACAACCTGTCACTAAGCTTGGAAGGCATTCACCTTACGTAAGTGCACAGGAGGTGAATAGGAGTCATTCACATTCCGTTCCGCCTGCTGCCAATTCTCTCTCCGCCTACAGCCAATTCTCCCTCCCGAGTCCCGATCGCCGTTGCCGGAGCCGTGGCCGTGCGCGTGCTTCCAATCCCGACCACTCATCTCCTTCTTCAACGGTTGATTAATTTAGCCATTTATTAATCATAATATCAAGGACTAGATGATGATGCCCCATTACAACCGGACCGGCAGGGGAACACGCTCAGGGTCAGACATGGACTAGCTGGGGACACACCCAGCATGCACAACACACCAACCATAAGCACACCAAAGAAAGCCAGCTATCTATCTTAGCATTCCATTCCATTATTCGGAAAGGATTTTGCTCAGCTATACACACAGGTTAACGTTAGATTACAACTCAAAATACTTTGCACAGCTAACATTATCACCACAAACACATGCTAAATTCGTTCTTCAAAAACAAGAGGAAATCCCTTCCTGTGCGGATGTGCTGGCACAAGTATTTTCACAAGCTTGTACTACCTACTTGGTGGTAATCATACATGGTACATGGGACTCGTATCCTCTGGTGGAAGCATGATAAAGCAGACGGTGACGACGAACCAACAAACATCGTCGCCTTTCACCAAGTACTGATTCAAGAAGGGCCTCTTCCTCCTCATGCATGATCAGGATACAGGAACAACCGAGTTCCATGGAGCAACACACCAACGGTAAATCACAGAATCTTATCGATAATATCCACCTGAGACAGTAGGAGCTGAATCTTATCAATAATATCCACCTGTGTGGATGTGCAGCTTCTTTTTTCAGGGGGTTTAAAAGCATTCGGCTGGGAGTTTCTAAACAAGTTGAAGAACAACCAACATACCTTGACTGCAACGAACAAAAGAGGATCAACCGGTGTATAAATCATATAATGTGCACCGTCCTGCAAATATCATGCCCACGCTAAGTGTCAGCAATCACAAGCATGCTAACGGAATATTTAGCAATTCATTAATTTGTGAAGCCGAGTCAGTTATATATAGTAGCAGCACAGTGAATATGTTAATTATGCCGAAGCCTTTGTTTTAGTTTTTTTAAGCCTTTGTTCTAAAAAGTATGTTAATTATTCTGGGAAGCTATGTAAATAACAGTAACAGCAACTACCTAGTTTACACAAATTGGATTCTCTGATTACAGCCACGCAAAAGAAGAAGATAAGTAAAGAAATCAGTTTGCTCACCAAGTTGAAGCAGCAAATCTCTACACCTTCCCAAGGTACCCCATCGCTACCATCATCAGAATCTGCAGTATTTATATGAGAAATCAAAGAGGACCTACATAAACAGATAATAGTAAACTGATCATAGAAGATATACATCGCATATGTACTTGTCCGATTCCATGGTGACACGGGTGAAGGTGACGAACTGTGGTGCGATGCCCAGGCTCGTGAGCTGCAGGCAAATCAGAGGCCATATCAGTCAAGCCCTTGGGGATCGGATCGGATCTGAAAGATCTTCTTGGAGAGGAGAGAGATAGTGTGTTACCGTGAGGGCCTCACGCATGGCGATGGGGGTGTTGGCCGCCACCATCGCGACGGACGGCGGTGGCTCGCGGGAAGGAGGAAGCGGAGGGAGGGGGAGAGATGGAGGAGGGAGGAATCGACGGCAATGAAGAAATCGAGGAAGGCTGGGGCGAGGCGACGAACAAGAACAGAAGGTGAATCTATCTCTCCACCCAGGCACCCAATCCAACCCATCCAGCAAACCCACGGGTTGAACCCATTTGAACCCAAAATTTTGGAACACACACCAACCCAACCCAACCCATTTTTACTTCCAACTCAATCCAACCCAACCCATTAGCTACCTCAACCCATTTCTACCCATCCAAAGCCAACCCAAATTAAAACCCAAACCTTTTAACCCGTTTTCACCCCAGCCCATTAGCAGGCTTAATCATGGATGCGAGCCTGCGGCGGTAATGCTAAACGGTAGGTCACCAAATCGATACGAGCCATGATCTTGTACGGCCCGTAGAATCTTGGCGCCAATTTGTTGCGGTTGCCACTTATGAGGGACGAGGACAGCCTGTGCTGCAGCCGCAACCAAACCCAGTCGCCAACGGAGAAAACTACCTCGCGATGCTTGTCATCATAGTAGTGCTTGACGTGCTATTGGGCTTGAAGGAGCCAACCGCGAACCTCCTGGAGAAACTCATTTCGATTGACCAACTAATGGTCGACAGACGCCACCCGTGTGGTGCCCTGATCATAAGTGTGGATGGACGGGGGTGGGCGACCGTAGTCTACCTTGAACGGTGTGTCATGCAGAGCGGAGTGGTAGGAAGTATTGTAGCAGAATTCCGCCCATGCAAGCCATTGCACCCATTGCCGTGGTCGATCGCCGGTCATTCATCAGAGATACATCTCGATGACCACCTCGGATTGTCCGTCAGACTGCAAGTGGAAGGCGGTGCTCATGTGAAGGCGCACCCTTGAGAGACGGAAGAGCTCCTTCCAAACATGGCTAGTGAAGATAGGGTCGCGATCGGAGACGACGGTGGCCAGTAGTCTATGAAGACGGACGATGTCGGTGAAGAAAGTCCATGCCACGGAAGTCGCAGTATAGGGGTGTGCCAAGGGAATAAAATGGGCATACTTTGAGAAACGGTCGACGACTATGAGTATGACCGTCTTGCCGTTGACGCGAGGAAGCCCTTCGATGAAATCCATTGCGATGTCCTCCTAGACTTGCGTTGGAACAGGCAAGGGTTGGGCGAGGCCGACCGGATGCAAACTTGTCGTCTTTTTGCGTTGACATATGGTGCGGTCACGAACAAAGTCCTTAACAGCCCGACGCATGGCTGGCATATAGCAGTCACCGCGGACGCGGTGCAAGGTCTTCTGGATCCCTTCGTGGCCAACGTCATGAGTTGCTGCAATGATGGTCGGCAATGAAGGGGGGATGGCTGGACGAACACCTTGTGGTTGTACGTGATAGTCCATCGATCAAGGCCCATAACCAACCAAATCCGCATTCTCAACGGTTTCGCGGCACAGGTCGTCGAAGATGTGGAATTATGCACCCGTGATGGCCAACAAAACACCTATATCAGCATCCCGTCGTGAGAGAGCTTCCGCGATAGTGTTCAGCTTTCCCACCAAGAATTCCACCTCTAAGTCATAGCCCAAGAGCTTCCTAACCCAGCGGTATTGAGGAATAGTGGAGAGACGCTGGTCCAGCAGGTATTTGAGGCTGCAATGGTCGGTGTGGACGACGAACGAACGCCCTCATAGGTAAGGGCGCCAATCACGAACGGCATAGACAAGCCCAATGAGCTCACGCTCGTTGGCTACCATCTTGGTGTGATGGGCTTGCTGAAGAAGGCCAATGGGCCGCCACCTTGATGCAAGACGTCCCCAAAGTTGAAGCCTGAAGCGTCGCACTCGACGATGAAGGCGACCGTGAAGTCGAGCAATTGCAGGACCAGTGCTGTGGTGAACACCGTCTTAAGGGTGTTGAAGAGTTGGTCGGCGGCCTCGTTCCACGCAAACCCCTTTTTTTAGTAGAGCAGTAAGCGGAGAAGCAATGGCGCTGAAATTTTTGATGAATTTGAGGTAGAAGCTAGCTAGCCCTAGGAACCCACGCAAGGCACGTACGATGCATGGTTTGGGCCAATCCATCACGGCTTGAATCTTGTCGCTATCCATGGCCACGCCCGTCGCGAAAACGACATGCCCGAGATGGGCCACTAAAGCTACGCCGAACAAGCACTTGGAGCGCTTGAGGACGAGGTGATGCTGTCAGATGAGTTGGAAGACAACGCAAACATGGCGAAGGTGCTCCACCCATGATCCACTATAAATCAACATGTCGCCAAAGAAAACCAAAACAAAACACCAAAGGACGGGCAGCAGAACTGCATTCATGAGGGCTTGAAACGTTGCTGAGGCGTTGGTCAGGCCAAACGGCATGACCATGAACTCAAACAGCCCCTCAAGCGAACGGAACGCTGTCTTCTTGATGTCGGGTTCGTGCATCCGAACATTGTGATAGCCCGAACGCAAATCCAGCTTAGTGAAGAAACAAACTCCCTTGAGTTCGTCCAGCAGTTCGTCAACCACAGGGATGGGGAATTTGTCCTTCACTGTCTTGTTGTTAAGGGCACGATAGTCGACGCAAAATCACCACGTGTCGTCGTGCTTCTTCACGAGAAGAACAGGCGACGAGTATTATGATGTACTACACCTAATGAGACCTTGGCGCAGCATGTCTACGCACTAACGCTCCAATTCATCTTTCTGTGTGGCGGGGTAGCGATAGGACCGGACCACCACTAGTGGTATTCCCAGTAGGAGATGAATCCGATTGCGATCTCGTGGAGGCGGTAGGAGGTCGGCCTAGAGACCCTACGCAGTGCATGTGTGCGTGCCGGCTATGGTGAGTTTTCCTGCCGAGGCTTGCCATGTGACGCAGTGGTCGGTCCGGCACAAGGAGATGGTGAGCCGATCAAAATCCTAGAGGATGGGTCCGAGTGCATGAAGCCATTGCACACCAAGAACCATATTGAACTCGCCGAGAGCAATCCCGTAGTAGTCCAAACGAAAAATTTCCTAAGCGATCTGTACCTCCATGTTGTGGCATACGCCCGCGCTTGTTAGGCTGTCGCCGTTGGCCACAGTGACGCTCACGCCCGCGCGGTGCTGCAGCTGCAACCCCGCCCGCTGTACGGCTTCGTTAGTGATGAACTTGTGAGTTGAACCAGAATCAACCAATGCTACCAGCTTATGGTCTCCAATGTGCACCTCCAATTGCATGGTTTTGCCGACGTTAATGTCAGTTAAGGTGTGCAAAGAGATTTTCGGTTCATCTTCCTCCGCTTCAGACTCGTGGCCGCCGCCATCCTCCAGAAAGTGTAGGACCAATCGGAAGAATCGCTTGCACTGGTGGTTGCGGAAGAATTTTTCGTTGCAGTTGAAGCAAAGGCCCTTGGCCTTTCGGTCTTCCATCTTCTCCGGTGTCAGATACTAGAAGCGATGGGTCTTGGGGGGCCGGCCACAGTGTTAGGCACCAACGCCGGTGTCGGCTCCCTAACCATCCGCGCCATGATCTTGGCGCGGGTCAGCCGCTGGGGCTGCAGCGTCTCGGCCATCAAGTTCACCTGTTGCCTTTGCTCGAACACACGTGCCAAGCTCATGGATGTCTCCAAGGTGGAGGGGTTCTGAAGCTCGACGTTAGTACGCAGCGGGTTGAGGAGGCCTACGGTGAACAACTGGGTTTGTTGCCGTTCGGTAGCGGCCTCACAACAGCAGATGAGCGCGAGGAATTGCTCTTGGTAAACCTCCATCGTGTTGGTTCTTCGTAGTTGTGCGAGCTCGCCAAAGGGGTTGTTTCGAATGGGGGACCGAAACGTAGATTGACGTGATCGACGAAGCGCGGCCATGTTGGAACGTCGTGGTCTCGCTCGAGCCAAAAATACCACTCTTGGGCTCTTCCCACTAGATGGTACGACGCAAGCCATACCTTTTCCTCCATCGTGCGCTGCCCCCGGAAGAATTGCTCACAACGATTTAGCCAGGGCAGTGGGTCTTCCTTCCTGTTGAAGGTCGGGGAACTCTAGGTGGTGGAACCGTGGTGGCCGATAATCGTCTCCTCGCTTCGTGGTGGGTTAGCTTCTTGGTGCCTGACCCGCTAGCTCCTTCTAGCCAAGAGATGGCCAAGTTGTGCGCGGCCGTCTGATTCTTGAGATTGCCAATGTTGCCTCATGGCCGGCAATTGCTCGAGTTGAGCATTGATTTGCTTCAAGTGCTTGGCGATCTCATCGAGTGTAACTGTCGGCCATCGGGAGCGTGACAGTTGGCTCTGATACCAAATTATCACGGCCCAAATTTGTCGACAAAAACGAGCGCAAAAAATATGAATGCGAAGGGAGTGGACGAGGAACCGCACGCCTGCGTCTTGATGGTGCCATGATGTCAGCGTGCCAGAGCATAGGGTGCAGAATAGATGGGAAAATAATTCTTGCTTCATCTAGATCACTATCCGGCTCGCTATTAAGTAGCCGCCCCTAACATTCAATCTCTAACCTTATCTCTTATTTAATTGACTAACCAATCTCTAATTCAAATAAGTAATCTTATATTTAATCTAAACAAGATATCTGATCTTGAACTAATGAATAGATAAGGAACTTAGAGATAGCCTATTTGGTAGCTGCCGAATTGGATGGAGCTGTGGCATGCGCCGGTTGGGGCTGATCCTGCCGGCGACATCTTTGGTAATAGTGTCCCCACATGACATATTGTATTGGCTTCATTCACTTGCCATCATCAAGTATAGCCTAACCTGGTCACTGAGATGATAAATTATGAAAAGGACAAAAGAGCAAAGTCGACATTAAATATATTGGGCAGAGAAATGTGGCTGTTAGTCAGATGATAAAGGAAGGAGCTGGTATGCATTAGGGTGTTGGTTAAAGTACAAGACTCTTGGCCCACTCACCTCAACTACATCAAAGTAATAGGAGAAATGGTGATGAGAAACTGTTATCCTTGTTGGTGCATATCACTTCATATCAAAGGAACCAAGATTCTTCGCAATCACAAAAAAGAGTAAATTCAATCGCAGCCATGGATGCATTTTTTTTCATTTGTCCTCAGAAATTTTCTTCCAACATCTTTCATGTAATAAAAGTAACAAAAGTATATTCTACCACATAAAGTTAACACTCAATAAGGAAGAATGAAAGTTCACATCAACTCAATAGTAAATAGTTTTTGAACACTTTAGAATTCCCTTGCAATGTGAATTCGTGATACATATCTCAGTTAACACCTAGATCAACACAGGGTTACAAACATATGCAAGTAGCTCACCAGACATTATTCTAACTTCATCAGACACCATTGTAACCTTTAGGGTGTCATTCAGATATGCACAATTAACTTCTACCTTCCAACAGTGCATTACAAAATACTATAGTTCAGATTTTGGGTAATAGATCTCAAAGTCTCAACAAATGTTCCTACATCTTCAAAAAGTCCTTTTCATCAATAATCATCATAAACTGAGGCCTTATTTTATCAAACAAGCACACACTGTAGTGAACTAGAGATAGTATAATGTATTTAAACAACTCACAAGAAATATATTAACAATTTACTCCTGTAAATTCCACAAGCAAACAATAATGATCTATCATGAACCTATATGTTGGAAGAAGAAAAAAACTAGCACCTCACAAACAAGGCTTCTGTAATGAATTTGTATAATTGTATAGTTGTACAATCAATGTTCACGAAGGCGCTAGGCGCTAGTCGGGAGGTGGACCGGTGCCTAGCGCCTAGGGCGCCTAGGCACCACCTAGCCGACTTAGGAGTGAGGCGTGAAGGGAGTGCGGCACGGAGGGAGGGTGACGCAGAGGCGAGAGGGGAGCAGAGCAAGAGGCGAGGGGAGAGCGAGGTGCAGAGGCGAGGAGGGAGGCCAACTCAGGAGGAGGCGAGGGGTGGTCGAGGGGAAGGAGGTGGCAGCGAGGGGGAAGGCGGTGGTCAAGTAATCTCAGCCATTCGATCGAGACCCCACCCCGTCCATATTGCGACACGTGTCCCCCAAAACCCTACAAGCCAACCTCCTCCTGACCCTTCCTACGCACGCTGCCTTCTTTCTCCTCTTCATCGCTTCTTCCTCCTCCTTCAGATTCGGATGCAGAGCCACTGCCATCACCTCCACCTTCTCCAGCTTCCACCATGCGTCTCCACCACCGCCCTACCCCCTCCCGGCAACCTACCACCTGCCGCAGCCGCAGGTGTCGACATCAGAGCCGCGGCTGCCACCGGCCACTTCCACCACCAGCGGAGGAGGTCGAATCGAGAGACAGGAGGCCAAATCCAGCAGCGAGAAGGTCGATTCGGCATCTGCGGAGGTCAATTCAACGCCAGTGAGTCAGAATCGACGGTTGTGACGGCGGCGACAACACAGTTGCGCGGCCGGAAAAAAAAACCCTAGCCTCACGCTGCCTTGCTTTTATACCCCCTCCTCTCTTTCTGTTATGCCACCTTCGACCGCATCCCCTGCCTCGGCGGCAAAGGCGGCAGCCGCGAGCCGCCCACCGCCGCCGCGCCTTGGACCGCCCCGGCCACCAAGGAGCGCCTAGGAACGCCTAGGCGGGCGGCCGCCTAGGCACCCGACTAGGGCCCAAGTCGCGGCGGCGGCCAACCGGCGCCGATCGCCGCCGCGCCTAGGTGGCCGCCAAGAGCGATTTTGTGAACACTGTGTACAATATGATAGGGTATGTCCAAACAACATCATATCAATGAACTTAACACAAAAGAACAATTTCATGCCCTGAATCCATCTTCATGTGATGGGCATTGAAGAAAAAAATGGCCGCTGGAACCAAGGTAATATCAAAATTGTCAATGTAAACTCGCACGTCCTCAGAATCCATGTCGACCAATGCTATTGTGGCAAACTTGGATATGTCCCAAGAAGACTTAGCAAGCTGTTAAAAAAGGATGAACAGGGTGAGGTAAAAAACTGTCACAAAGAAGCCATAAACTTCCATATACAAAACATGATGTGAATGGATAGCTTGATACTAAGAAATTTACACACACTATCCTACCGAACAAATGAGGTGTCAGGCGCTAGGTGTTAGGCAAACATTTAAGGAGGGATGTGCACTACTCTCTTTTCCTTTATTTTCCTTAGCTTCTAATGTGTTTTATCTTGTGCAGCTATGAGACATGTATATGAACCTTGTAGGTCCACTAGGTTTTGTAGATGCTAATTTAGAATATAATAACTCTAGTAACCTCAGCAATATGGCGTAACGTTAATTTGTACGGTTTACCAAATACCTATGAACCCTACTCAAAGAACAAAAATGCATTTCAAACAACCAACCCAACTGGGGTTCTTCTAAGTGATAGTGATATACTGATCATTTGCGCAACTAGATGAATCCACCGATTAGTGATGAAGATAACAGAGGCACACACGAAACTACTGAAGGAAGACCGCGCCAAAAATAAAGGGGAAACTATGAAAGAAGCGCAAGCATACTCAAGAACTTAGGGAGGGTGAACCGACTGCTGTCAGAAACTGCTCCTGTGGATTGGACGAGACTAACATACCAATCCAAGAAACCCGGAACCGCCTTCCTCACTACACGAATAGACGATCCAATCTAACCCAATCGCATCACATCGGCATGGAATGAAGAGAATCCCCAAACCGACTCCTCCTCATCGAGTAAGTTGGTGAACTGCAGCAGGGGGAGACTCGTGGGAGAAGAAAAGGAGAAGGGAAAAGCGGGGTGGTGGATGATGGGCTGCGGACTTGCGATGTCGTCGAGGTGGAGGCAGGCGGCGTCGGCGGCGCGGCCGAGGCGGAGGACGAAGACCTTGTCGAGGATGTCACAGACGGCGGCGTCCACCTCCCGCTTCCGCCGCAGAGTCGGCAGCACCACCGACCCCATCGCTCCCCGTCTCACTCGCTCGATTCCGCCTGCTTCCTTCCTTCAACAACCAAGATTCTCCCCTCCCGTGTCAGCTCTCCGCCGTGCGCGCCGTCGACTTGCAGCGGCCGGGGAAAGGAAATTAGGCCCTTTGGGTCGTATAACGGTATAGTATAAGGGCCCATTTGGTTGGATGGGCCGTTGGATGCAAGGTGTGGAAAGTTTGGGCCAGGCCTACAGGCTGCAAAAGAAAAAAAATGTCCTTTAGCCTGGCCTAGTGGAGATGTGATTCCAGTAGGCAGGCCCATTCAATTACGTATTAATGAGTGAGAGAATAGGGTACCAGCGTGTAGCGTCAGCGTCTCTTTTTCCTGTCACATATCATTTTTGTTGACATGAAATAGAGAGATTAGTTGTCTCTGGGTGAGAGACGATGCGTAAACCCATGAAATAAGGATATAGGTAGTACAAAACACTATTATATGAGTTATTGTCTGTAACAAATATGTTTTAAGGAATAAGTCTATTACTCTATTTCACCTCCCTCCACACACACCTCCAACTTTGGAGATGAGCCTAATCTACTCTTTAAATTTTAAAACCATCTAAATAGCCCCTTAAACTATGCAAAAATGGTATAAATAACCCTTGAGGTGGTTTTGTCACTACTAGAGCGGTTTTGCCACCGTGATGGATGACATAGATGACATTGTGGCATTACCACGTTGGTTTTGCCACCGTGGTGGATTACGTGGCTAACAGTGTGTGGTAATGATTGGCAACCATGTTATCTACTATAGCTACAAACCCACCATTGAAATCATCTTAGTGGGTTATTTAGACGGTTTTATAGTTCGGGAAGTAGATTAGGCGCACACCCAAATTTCAGATGGTAACTTAGACTTATTCCTTTTTTTAATGTAAGAATTAAGAGATTATGGGGTCACATGGAGACAGCTTAAGAGACAACATATTGTAGAAGTTATATTTAAGTCTTGTCTCTAGATGGCATGGAGATGTATAAAGGCAGACATAGGTAATTTTAGATTTCTTTAATTTCTTCTGTTTTGTTTCCTAGATCAATTCATTCTAGTTTTGTTCTTCTTCGGTGAGTTCCTAGACGGATTTTCTTTACCCATATGAGCTTTATCGGACCAACTCACTTAGACGACTATGGCGACGCCTAGGTCGGAATTTAACACTGGACCGAGTTAGGTATAAATAAATCCTCTCTGGTTTTCTTTCGACGAACAACACTACTAGAAAGGCGATGGTCGTACACATCAATTAATATCATTAACATTCTACTTCTCATTGTAGTGATTGTTCATAATCATGAAACTGTTGCAAGATAAGAGTCTACAACAAGGAAGATAAATGCCCTGTTTGGCACAGCTCCAGATTCTAGCTTCTCTTCTGGATCTTATGAAGCAGTACCAAACACCTAGCTTCTCAAAACCACCTGATTCTAATTCTCGCGAGAAGCTGTCTCAAAAATGAACTAGCAAGGAGAAGCAGCATTCCCGTAGATTCTCGTGAGAACCCAACCATGCCAAACGGAAATACCCTTTGAAGTTCCTAGTATTTACCCGCAAATGCCATCGAACTACCCCGGTTCATCCCCTCGAGCGAACCGGTTCGTTCGCATTCCCCTCGTGTCGTCTTCTCCAGCTGCTCTCTGGTGACGGGCGATTTCCACGTGCGCTGCCTCCTGCCCCTGGTGCGCCGCCTCCTACACCTGGTGCGCCGCCTTTGACCCCCTTGTGCACCACCGCCGGTCCTCCACTGCGCCGTCGATGTCCCCGGAGTGCGCCGCCGCCTTCCCCGAAAACCCTAGAGGTCGCTGCTTCCCGCTTCTTCGCGCCGCTGCTTCCGAGCACCACCGGCCGGATCCTGTGAAGGTAATGTCATCATCCGGCCGTCCCCCTTGCCCTCCCTACTCCTCCCTTAGTCTCCTTGTCTGAGGTGTAGCATGAAGAAAAGGAATGCATATGCGAGTGCTTCTATGAATTTGTGATTGAAGGATGCTCTTCTGTGATTGCTGATTTGTTTGGATGAATTTGTGATTGAAGGATGCTAAATCATGCTTCTGTGGTTGATGATTTATTCGGATGAATTTGTGATTTTTTTTCAAGCTTCTCTGATTGATGGTGCTTCTGTGACAAATGAGCAAAGATTTTTTTCCATGCTTCTGTGATTGATGATGCTTCTGTGACAAATGAGCAAAGATTTTTTTTCATGCTTATGTGATTGATCATGCTTCTGTGACAAATGAGCTACAACCGTCCAAAGCCCTATAGTACAATATGCCATATCCCTGTATAAACTTTGTCTCAAGCTATGAATTTATTTATCAGATATCTGTGAATTGATTGGTACAAATGAGCTACAACCGTATTTTTCTCAAGCTGTGAATTCATTGTTACAAATATCTTGCTCTTAATGAATTCATTATGTCATATCCCTGTATATGCTCACAAACTAGATTTTGGGAAGATGGCTGGATTGGTAACCTTGATTTGAGCATTGCGACGTTTACTGAAATTGTAATGTGAGCTCCTCAGACAAGCCCTCTATAAACTTCTCCTGCTTGGCCTCATTAGTGGCCACCTCAGCAGGAGCGTACCTCACCAAATGGTTGAACTCATTGAGGTACTCAGTCACAGATTTACTCCCCTGTTTGAGCGCAAGGAACTCCTTCTTCTTCAGCTTCATAAGACCGGCGGGGACATGAGCCCGACGGAAAGCAGTGTGAAACTCCTCCCATGTGACCACATGGCCAGTAGGCTGCATAGCGAGGAAGTTCTCCCACCACGAGAGTGCTGCACCCTCAAGCTGGTGGGATGCAAACAGTCTTCTCCTGCTCCTGGCACTGAGCGATGTTGAGCTTTCGCTCAACCAGACGCAGCCAATCATTTGCATCAAGTGGGTCCTCAGACCGGGAGAAAGTCAGCGGCTGCGTACGGAGGAACTCCGCGAGTCCCCCATGAGACTGGTGCCCACCACCTCCAGGTCCCGAAGCACCCGCGGGAATGGAGGTATTCCTCGCGATGACCTCCAGAATCCGTGTCTGATCCATACGATTCCGCTCGATCTGAGCGAGAACCTCAGCCATGGTCGGAGGAGGGGGAAGCTCCTGATCCGAACCAGCTGGCTGATTCCGACCACTACGGGTTCCACCAGCCATCCTGTTCCACCAAGTAAGTTAGTAACAATTTTATAACAGAAAACATAGAAAGCAAGCATACACTCTACAAAATAAACTCTAACAGTTCATAACAACAAGGCAAGGTTGCAATTCATAAAATCAACTCCCTAATATGACCAACTCGTATGGAAGAACGAGCAATCAGTTTTATCTCTACTACTTAAAAATACGAGTTGGTGACGGTCCGTCTTCTTTCGTACGACGTGAGCCATTAGATCCATTCTTCTTCGTGCGACGTGAGCCGTTAGATTTGATGCAGATGTCCTTTCTCGATTTCTCCCACTCCTGCAGTCCCAAAAACCTCCTCTCCACTCCCCCGCATCACAACTGCCCAACCCACACTCCCACACCCCCATTCTCTCCCCTACACCCTCTTTCTCCCCTACGCTACTACGGCGTCTGCCCGCCTCCATCCCCTCACCGACCGGGCCACCCCCGTCCTCTCGCCGCATTGCTCCAGCGGCGGCGGCGGAGGCGAGTTGGGATGGCTGAAGACACAGAGAAAGAGGAAGCTGCGGTCGCGGGCGACGAGCAACCTCCAGCCCTGTCGAATAGCGCTAGGAAGAAGCAGCAGAAGCACGAGCGGCTGGCGGCGGGGAAGGAGCGTCGGCGCGCCTACGTGGAGAGGCGGAGGCGCGAGAGGGAGGAGGCGCTGGCCGCGGCACCGTCGGAGGAGCGCGATCGAGATGGTGGCGGCGCGCGGAAGGCGCGACGCAGCGGATGGGGCGGCTTCGCGGAGGAGCGCGCGCGCGCTACCGAGCGGCTCCAACGCGCGACCGAGGGCGCCGAGCAGAAGGTGGTGCTCGACCTCGAGTTTGGCGACCTCATGCGGCCCAACGAGATCCACAGCCTCCCGATGCTGCCCTGCCCCGCCACGCCGGATCCTGTCCCGCCACATATTTGTCTGTGTATTGGTGTGACTTGGTGTGGATAGGCTGGATCTTGGTCTAATTTGGCCGGCTGATCTACTGTCTTGGTGTGATCCACTGACGTCCCCTCTCACGGCATAGGCTCGCCCGGGCGGATCGCCGCGCCACGCGGCGGCGTACTCGACGACGAGGACTTGGGCGAGGTGGCGACCTGCGCCGGAGGAGAGGTGAAGAAGCCCAAGATGACGGCCGCCGAGGCAACGCTTTGATCGACGCAATGGCACATCGCACAACGCCGATGTTATCAGCGAGAACGCCTAGCTTTGGTACCGATGCTGTTTATGTTCACTCTTATTTACAAGTCTACAAACTATTTGGCCGATAGTACATAATTTCTAGGATTTAATTATGTACTAGATTGTTTTCGTATCTTGGGTATTTTTCGGGCATTGAAGTTTGCACCATCGCTATTTACGGATGGGTGTAGGCGGTATGGTTTTGAGTCACCCCGAATGCACTCCTTGATGTTTCAGATGATGCTTGACTTCATGGAGGAAGAGGATAAAGCATTTCTTCATTTTGAGCAATTCTGGCAAACCAATATACTCTAGGTGATATCACTTATGCAAGATGAATTCATTATAAGAGTTGATCAAGAATGGTGCATTTTCTCAAGCAAAACTATAAGATTGTGCATTTTCTTCATCTTGTTAAACATTCAGGTATGGAGATGAGCACAAGCTAGCTGGGTTTTCTGCTACATTGCAAACGATCATTTCCTTCGTTGAGAACAGGTGTGCGACGATACATTTCCACTTTTGGTGATAACAATGATTAGAATTTTTGTGGCTCGACTTTTTCTCTCTGTTGGCTGTGTTGAATTGTTCCCTTTGGTGACCTTTTTTTTTCGTTTTCATCCAGTGACGACCATATCAAATTTGTGAGGGCTGGAAAACATCAAGTCAGGTGGCCTTAGTTGCCCAAAATTTACTCCTTTATCTCATTTCAGAAGGAAGGATAAATGCTTTCTTCCGTTGAGGCTTGAATAACTTAGTACGACTAACCTGGACATATTATGTGCACACCTTTCTAGCTACTAACTATAATCTACTAAGTTGATATAGCACTGTCTTTTAGATAGTTTTCCTCGTCAAGGGTCCAATATATTTGGTTTGTATAAGCTGCACCGAAGAGTCATACGAAGGACTTAGGGGACAACTAGAGCTCATGTATGGTCAGGTGCACCCACTGCCGCATTCATCTTATTATAATTAAATTTGATGGGCTTTGTGCAAACTTATTCCTCCATTCTTATCCTGATTTCTCTGTCTGAAAACATGAATTCACAGATGTTGCTTATTTTGACAAAGTTGGTCAACAGATGCTTTGAGAAGAATCCCAAATTTGATATGGCACCACTGCTTGGTGGCATGGATGCAGTTTTCCTATCTCTTTTACATGCATTCATTGGTCGGTTTTTTCTTTGCTTGTAATTCATCTTATGTATTTTTTAATTTTAAAGCTAAATTGAAACATCAATTGAACCGTTCTACAGAATCTGCTACATTTCTTCATGCATACACATTCCTTCCCTTGCCCAATCAACAAGGCAAAGGCGGGCATCGTTATTGCTTGATTCAGAGTTTTATTTGCACTATTGATGTGTGAGCACAAGGTTTGTCCAAATAGTACGATACAAATTTTATATGACCTTTTGAGCCATACTGTATTGAATCCTACTTATCTGCTTAGATGTAACACTGTTCTTATTATAGTTAGTTTTTGGGCACACTTGAGGTGCCACTTGAACCTTCTAGAGGTTCATACAGTGGTATACCTCGCCTTTTTTGACTGTCTGTGAATTATCTATCTTTCACCTGATCCATGCCAAAATGCCATATTTTTGGAAAGTTCTATATAAGGCTTGCCACTTGAATTGCTATGGTATCACATATCTCTGATCTCTCCAATAGAGTTAACAACTTTTGTGCTCTGTAACTTGACAAACGGATCCATTATAGATTGATCCTTGCTCACTATCGTTAGTTGCTATGTGCTGCTAGCATCCCATCATGAAGCACACTGAGCTAGAGAGACCTCCTAGAACTTTATCGATGCCAAATGTACCATTTATGATTGCAAGTCTTTAGAGATGCTTAACCTAAAGCTGTTTTGTTCATGTTTCTAATATATCATTCTTGGTTAATTTTTAGGTTATTAGTCTTGTGGGAGCACAAAAGGCAACTTTGCATCCTGATGATATCCTACTACTTGCAAATTTCATATTATCCTCTGAATCTTTTAGGTAATCATGACATACTATCTCAAATGGAATCTTGACACGAGCCACTGTTCTAACAATTAATGTCTGTTTAATGCAAGACTTCGGAGTCTATTTCACCCATATGCTTGCCAAGACATGATCAATGCAACTAATATAAATATTGCACCTTGAAAGAAAGTCAAAATCAGAAGGGAAAGGGTATCTACATGATTTCAGTCATTTACTCACAAGGTTTCAAGGTTGTAACAGGAACACTTTAGAGATTTAAGATTCTTTTATTTTGGACATATTAAGATGATCTGAATAATCCTCCATTTATTTTGAACACTTTAGACACTACACATTGGTCAACAATGAATGCCTTGATGTCAACAACATATGAGGCGACTAAAGTCATTATATTAGTTTTGGACTTTTTTTCTGCTTTAAGACAATTGGATGGATCATTTGATCTCTGGTTCTAACCTTTATCTTTCCTTTTGCGATCTTTTACAAGGGGAATATATATCCAAGAACTCGAAACATATCTCCACAGGTATGTATTGAATGAATTGAGATTTGGATTTTTAGTGTTCGAGCTAAGAATGTTTTTAGCTTTCGATCAAGTTGTTTCTTGTTTTTCAAAAGTTTCTTTTGTCTATTAGTTATTTTAAGTTGTTAATTGTCACCAAAAAAGTTGTTAATATCCTACCAGATTTCACATTGTGTTGGTCTTCCGTTAATAAATTCTTGTGGAAGACAAATATACCTTTGAAAATTAAGGTGTTTCTTTGGCTAATAATCAAAAGAAGCATTTTGACAAAAGAAAAAAAAACTTAAGAAAAGTGGGTGGAAAGGTCCTACCCAATGCCAGTTTTGTGGTGCTGAAGTAAACATGGATCATCTATTCTTGTTGTGCCCAGTAGCTAAATTCATTTGGAATGTTGTGAAATGTGTTTTTGGTTTTACAAACAAACCTGGAAGCATGCGTGGAACTTCTATTCTCTAATTGGCTAACAGAGTTTGATAGTAAAACAAGGAAGCTAATAGCTCAACTCTACAGTGCTCATCTATTTTTTTTCTGAAGCCACAGAGGATGCAATCCATGATTCTTGGCTTTTGACTTATACGATCTGCTCATATCTCTAACAAAGTCATTTTCAGTGTACATACATGATAGGCTATGTAGATATTTATTGACCATATTTGTTCCTAGGTGATGTCAAACAATGGTTTACTTTATAACTTGCTAAGCTAGAGTAGAGACTTGGATCTTTGTTGGGCGTTAGTAGTTTTCCATGGTGGGGAGGATTATCCCAACTAGCTCTCCCAAGAGGTTTGACACCTAGATAGCAACGGACGGGGTGGTGATGGAGATGGTGGCCGCCTACTGCAGTCGCTTCTACGTCGACAAGCCGGAGCTCATCTCCCGCCGCATCGAGGCCATCGGCTACCAGGTCGGCCACCAGCTCTCCAAGAGGTAAAGATAGAATCTCTCTTACTCATCTCTCTTTCTTGGATCTGTTACTGTGTGCCTAATTCGTTATGCGAGCTCCCAGATTCGAGAATTTAATTCCCGATCCATCATGCGAGCGATCCTTCATATGGTTACTGTCGATGCGGTTAAATCTTGAAATGTTACTTTTAGTAGTATGGATTTGGTGCCAAGATCGAGCCTTGACCTCATCGCCCAACAGTTCTTTTTTTGGGAATCTTTCGTGGAATGAAATTTCCAACTTATTGTCGTTGCACTTACATTTGCAGTAGCACTAGCATAAAACGTCCTCATTCAAGTAGGCGGGTTGCCATCGAATTACAATGGTTACATAATAGTCTGAAGAACATGCATAAAAATGTCGACAAGAGTAGATGGTGAGTTGCAATCTTTTGAGTAACTGTATGTACCCACCGCAATTTTAAAACCATTTGATGCTCGCATAATACGATGTCTTCTTGAATATGAACTTGCTGGCTTAAACTATTTGGCTAAATTGTCTCCCATTTTGCAACTAAATATATAGTAGCTTTCTTTTTTGTTCCCTTGCAGGGTCTTTTGCCAGGCTAGCATGTCATGGTACCTGGCCGACAAAATCAAAGCGTTCGATCGAGGCGGCCATGTCACCAAGCTTTGCATTCTCCTTTTGCCTCTGCTTCTCGCAGCGATGGTTGGGGTTTCACGGGTGGATGACTACTGGCATCACTGGCAGGATGTGTTTACTGGTGGAATGCTTGGTAGGCTCCAACTTTTATTAGAGTTACCTTCTCCCTCTTATAATACAGTATTATCTTCTGAAGATCACACTGTCAGACCGACCTGTTGGTATGAATGACTCTGCAGGACTGGTGGTTGCTTCATTTTTGCCACCTGCAGTTTTTCCCACGCTTCCTTGCTTGTTTTTGTCGAGTCTTTTCTTTTAGGTAGATTGTGATGCATTTGTTGTCTTCATGTTGAGAAATGAGAATCATACATTGTCTTTCTGTTGCTTTGAATTACTTTGTTTGACAATTTAACTTATGTAAGTGAAAAATAACAGATATAGCTTATGATTACATTACTTATTGGCAAATACATTATAACTTCTGCTTGAATTTGTTACTTATGAAGATTTATGAAATATGTTTTGATCTGTTTGATGATTGATCGTTGATAGGTTAGCATGTGAAGCATGTAATTTAGGTCAGAATGATTGAACAGAAGAAAAAGGTCATGTGATACTTTGTCATCGATGATAAGCTACATTAGGGAAATCATGTTATCATGTAGATTAAATAAACTCTGTAAAGTGGGATCGATTTGTTTGTTGACAGATAGCTTCTTCTAAATTACTTGCTGGCTAGCAGGGTGCCCACTAATTGCAACGAAATATGATTAACATGGCTATTATTTTTGTTGATCAATTTTTGTGTAGAAGTAAAATAAAGTGTATTTTACCATGTAATCATATTCCGCTATAATGCACAGGCGCTCTACTATCTGTACTAACCTCATCCGTCTAATAATTTTTCTGATTTGCAGGTTCAAACTTCTTTTGTAGTGATACCTGGAATCTTGGATCCTTCAGTTTACGTCCCGGCAAAGTTGAGATGGTTAAGAGTGGCACCGAGAGGTCACCAAATATTTGATTTATACAGTTAGCATGCACTGTGTATGGATGTTAAAAATTATAGCTTCAATGCCATTCTTAGATTCAAATTCTTCTGCTCTGATCTGCAATGTCCTATTTATCTAAAGAAGTTTAATCGAGTTACTTTTCATCAGCACTTATGTTCTAATTAAGAGAGGATTTCGTTTGTTTTATAAATACGTGCATTGTTCTGCATTCTCTCTTTAATGTCAGGAGTAAAACTACTAAACTAAGGCCCTGTTTGGTACAGCTTCTACTCCCAGCTTCTCTATTGATTCTTGTGGAGCCGTACCAAACAACCCGATTCTCAAAACTACCAGATTCTGCTTCTCGCGAGGATCTGTCTCGAAAATGAACTAGCAATGAGAAGCGGCCTTCCCACAGATTCTCACGAGAATCTAACCTTTAGAAACGAAAATACCCCTAGAAGTTTAATGTATTTACCCGCAAATGCCATCGACATAACCCGCTCCCATCGTGAGGCCCCCGACCGTGTTTCCCCTAGCGTCCTCATCTCCTCCTCTCTCGCGACTGGCGATTTCCCGTGCGCCGGCCTCCTCCCCGAGCCCCCCTGCGTCGGCCTCCTCCCCGTGCCCCCCTGCGTCGGCCTCCTCCCAGCGCCCCCTGCGTTCGGCCTCCTCCCCGAGCCCCCCTGTGCCGGCCTCCTCCCGGCGCCCCCTACGTCGGCCTCCTCCCCGAGCCCCCCTACGCCGACCACCTCCCCGACCTCCACCACCACCTCCACCGTCATACGATCTTATCCTCATTAGTTCCATTGTTTGGATCATCTGTTGCCATCAGAAGTTTGCAGATCCAGGTATGCATCTTTTCCTCCGCCCATCTCTCTATACCCTGTGGAATGGAATCGGATTGTTTGTTGGGATTCTCTAGTTGTTTGTCTAATCGAGCCAGTGGTTTTAGTAGAATGGTGAGCATGCCAAGAACTGTGACCTTGGTTCTTGGTTGCGGGGTTGATCGTTCGTTGTGTACCCACCGCCGGAAGCGCATCCAAGTGTGTTGCTCTATCTATCTCCCGTGTTTTTTTCAAAAAGTTGGAATCACATAGCTTTCTCAAGTTAAAAATCTTCTGCTTTTTCTATTCATACTTTTCATGGCCTATTCTAGTTTAGTTGGTGCTACAAACACACCCGAGCATTTTGTTGGGTTGTTAAGTATGGTTTGCATTGGATCGGTTCGCTTTTAGGAATTCTCCAAATGGGCTACAACTTTTGGTTGTAGGCTATTTCTGAAATTGAATTGATTAAACTGAAGTCTGTTTATTCGGTAGGTTTGTTCAGTAATAGTAGAACTACCAGGAAACAGTGAGTCTATAATGTAATTGTGAATCTCGCAAAGTTCCTTTCAGGATTAACCGTAAGTTCTAGCGATGATATAGTGGGAAAGTATTTGCCATGAGCTCCAATGTGGCAATTACACATGTTTCAAGAACCATTTCCTAGTGCAGTGGTAATGATGATCGCCTGTTTATTAACCAAAAACCACAACCGCTAAACAATATTGTATCTGGACAAAAGAAACGAGCGACAAGAATTAGCTTTGTAGTTCTGATAGCTATCCAATTCATTTGGTCGGTTTTTTTTATATTCGTAGCACATAAATTATCCTAAATTAGGATAAACTAAAATAACTGAACCAAATTGCAAAGTTTTATCGATTCGATTCATCATTCATTAGTCGACTTTTTAGCTATGACTTTCTTTTATAAAAGAAAATCAGAGTGTACATTGTCAGGAAGCTAGAAACAATAATATGCTTGCAGTTGACAAGTCTAGCCGCATTGCATTCTTGGATATTTGTGTCCATAGTTATGGTTCTTACGTAATGGCCATCAGATTGTGTTCCATGCAGTATCCCGCTTTGTTCCGAGAAAGAGCAGTTGGCATGTATTCAGCTTTCCCATATGCATTTGGACAGGTAATTTGTCTTAGAGTATATGGATACACAACTATAAAGAATGGAATGCCCTTGAAATCTAACTCATATTTGTGGTGGAACAAAAAGTGCAGTTGAGCACAGCTATTTGTTAACATTGTCAAGTTATTTTGGTCCTGAAATCTAACTCATATTTGTGGTGGAACAAAAAGTGCAGTGGAGGCGTGGAGCCTGGTGCTGGATGCTTGGGCGGCTGGGCCTGGACTGCTACTCTGCTAGTGTCTGGAGGTGAGTGGTGAGATTGTGAGAGCTAAAATGCTGAATAGTTGATCATGTTTAAGTCTGGAATCTGAATCTGGTGGCCTAATGTCTAATGAGTAGAGTAATGACTAATGTAGTAATGTGAATACGTGATGTACTGACGTGTCCTTGTCTTGTCTGATTGTCTCCTTGAACTTGTGGAGTTGTAGTCTGAGAGCTCGCACAATGCCACAATCTTTGTGAAATGTGAACTTGTGATTTGTGAAGCCACAGACAGGAGCGACGAGCAATCGGTGTCGAGCACTAGCATCATCTAATTTCTAGATCCGCCATCGCATCTTGGTTCGGACTACGTATATGGCGTACTAGTCTATTCAATGATTGGATTTGAGTGGATTGCCAAGTTCTTGTGGTACTTGTTCTTCATGTACTTCACATCTCAGTATTTCACATTCTACGGAATGATGGCGGTGGGCTTGACACCAAACGAGAGCATAGCAAACTATCATCTCATCAAAGATTCTACAACGTATGGAACCTCTTCTCAAGAGTTTCAAGAGTTGTAATTGCCATGAGCTCCAATGTGGCAATTACACATGTTTCAAGAGTTGTGATACTTCCTTCTTGTGCACTACTTTGATAGTCATTCATTGAGTTTGTCATGTTGATCATTGAACTTTCTATACATGAGCAGAATAAAGAACTTGATAGAGGTTTTTGGTTCGAACTTGGATGGTTGTCATATCATCAAGTCGTAATCCGCTTGTATGCCCATAGCTCTAGGTGTCTATATATCTTGTTGTTGATGTCAATTTGATAAACAAAATTTAAGAGCCAAATATGTAGATGGCTGATAACGCTGAGTGGAACGACGAGAACACTAAGATAGTGTGTGAATTGTTCATTACAATACTTGTACGTAATATCATTTAATTATCATTTGAACATTTATACGATATGAATGCGATATCTCCAGCATCATCTATCGCAGCGTGAACAGTACAAAATTTGCTTATACACAGTTGTAATCCATCATGAAGTGTAAATGCAATGTAACCTGTCATTGTGTATAGATACAACGTATATACATTCACATGGTCTAAACAAATTTAGGGAAAAAATTCTATAATTTGTGTATAAATACATAGGAGAAAGACACAAATATAATTGAATTATTACAACTAGGGGTAACATAGTCTATTTGCCTCTAATCCTCCCTCATATGGTTTTTGGAGCTAACCTACCAGCCAAACGCTTTCAACAGATAGCTCCAGATTCTCAGAGAAGTGGATTCTCAGAGAATCAGGAGCAGAATCTGAAAAATAAGAATCTGGAGCTCTACCAAACAGGGCCTAAGTACAGTGTCATAGGAGGTTTTTTCCCATCATGTTGTTTAATTCCCTGATGGTGCTGGAAAGAGAGCGCTTTGTGCAGCAAGCAATGCTTGGAGAGATGAATATACAGTGATCATGCTTGGAGGAGTTAATCATCTTAAAATTCTGCATTCATATATCCGATGAAAATGATCAATTTGAAGCTGTAATTTGACTTAAGATAAAGTATAAGGTGAAAAAAAATCAATTTTGAAGTTGTATTCTGACTTAAGATAAAGTACATGTATGCCTCATGGATGCATATATTGGTGGATGTTATGTTCTAGATGTGGGCTGGTAAACCATAATTGACCCTTCGCATGTAGACTCTGTTAGATCTTATATTCGTATAATTATGTGATGTGTGTGCTCTGTTTGTTGTATTTTTAGTTGATGGTTGGAGGCTTGGAGCTCTGTATCATGGTTTGTGTCAACGACGAGACAAAATGTAAAAGACAAAGAAAGCAACCAGATTCTGTGTATTAAGAAGCAAACTTTTTTAGAAAAAGAAAGTAAGCTGGTTATGCATATTACGAAGTGAGCTATTTTATTTGGCATCTACATTTACTGTTTTCAATAAATGTGAAGCTAAATGTTCATCCTTTTTCTGTTGCATAGTCACCATGGTAACGGATCCAAAGGTGTGGCACACGTCAAGCAAGGTGTAGGCACGACGAGAGCCATTAGGGTATGTACAATGCGAGATGTTTATATATGAGTGCTTAAAGAAAGTGAATGTAGCCATGTCATTAAGTACCTATGTAAAAGTCGTTTTCTCTAATACAAGTATCTATTTTGTAGGTGCTTAGATGATTGTATTATCTATTAATTATATATAGTTATATACATAAGCACCTCTTAAGCACCAATGCTTAATCAATCATCGATGCTACAAAATAAGCACCTCATCTATCCTACGTGGCAAAAAAATCAGTTTTTTTTGCTAAACACCTCTCTAAGCACCTGCATTGTACATGCTTTAACGGAGCTTGCCAAGTATAACTTTTCGTTGCAACGCACGGGCACATGACTAGTAGGAAGACAATTTCGGAATACAGCTAGGAAGTAAGGTAAAATCTTTTAAGAAAAAGTTAGACATTTAGCTAACTCATATTACATCTTACCCTTTTATCCCCACAAATTTGGTTATCCTCTCATTTCCAATCCTACATACTAACCACTAGCTGGTTGTTCAGACTTTCTGCTTTAAGTCCCTGGCCGAAGTCTTCAGCTCCAGAAGTTTCAATTTCCCATTGACAGACAGCCAACACTATAGGTTACAACTCTCAGGGTTCTCCCAAACCAATTTAACCGATAAGCAACTACCTTTTGAAAGGAAAGAGAGGAATCCAATTTTAAAACTCAAATGAGAACAAGATGAGAGTAGAAAGCTAAGATAGATGAGGAGTAAAATCTGAGAATCTACTTAAGCTTTCATAAACTATTTGTTACTTCGAAAATAAGCTTTTACAAAATATCCTAAGGACGATCATGCTTGGGTTACTACAGTCAGGATGGCTCTGATACCAACTTTGTGAGGACCCCAGTTTATTTGGCTTGTAATGCTTAACCAACCACCTGGCCCTAGCATCACAAATCAAATAAACCAAGCCTCGAGATATGTATACTTCCCAGAACTGCAGTATACACACCTCTTCACAAAATTATGCACCAACTCCATTCTAGACATAGAATCCAAACATCACGATACTAAATAGTAGACAACAAAGTAGAGTTATTACAACAGAGAGCCGACCGGCCAAATGACAAACAGATGACAAAGTAAACAGCGGAAGCAAAAGTGCCATAAGATGGCTATAAACAAAAGCCAATCAGTGTGCCTTAGCCCACAAGGCAACCAACCGGACCGCCAAGCTAGTCGTCCCAAAACCCGCACATCTCACAGAAGTAAGGCCCTTGGGGCTCACCTGCCTCCTCTGCAACAAAAACATTAAGCAAAGCAAATGAGTACAAAAATTATTTTTGTACTCGCAAGACTGACGTGTGGACTAGCATACCTATGCATACCTACATGCAGGCTTATTTGAGTGGAGGTTGTATGGCTTATTTTAGCACAAAGCAATGTTTATTTGCAATAATGTAATACATTTAAGAGCAAGTTGGCAATTCATTTTTAACGTTGAAATAACAGCGACAGAAATAACAGTAAGTAGATGACAACATCCTGGAAGTGACTAACTCATTAGTCACCACGACCATAGCATGAATTACCCATTCATGCCACCCATGTCAAGTTTTAATTAAAAGGTTGTGGTCTAGTTCTCACGGGGCGTATCCGAGCGTGTCCATAACCTAGGACGAGGCTATTCGAATAGATCAAACCTGCAGGTGTACCAATGTACCCACACTTGCATCGCCTTTTAGCCACAAAAGCACACTTCCGAAGGTATGCTGGCACAGATAAGTCCTACGAGACATTTCCAATATTGTATATTAACTACGAGCCGCTCGTATGGATAGAAATCCATACGCTTACATGGTAAAGCCGAAAAGACAACTACCCACAAAGGGTAAAGCCTTTCGGACAACTACCATGCTCCCAACACCATCCCTCCTGCGACCCCCTGCGACTCGGAGCCAATACACGCCAAAGTACTAAGTCAAGAGAGGTCCCATACCCTCTAGTGTGGTTAGCACGCAAAATGCTCAGAACGGTGGCGCAAGTAACTCGGTCCTTAAATGACTCGGGCACCATTCCAGTCACACCCAAAAGCACACCAACATACCGTTGTGCTCAAGTCCAAATCATTTTATTTTCAGTTTTTAGTTTTCACAATTAAACATAGCATAAATACTGAAACACAAGTTATAATAATTTTGTGTGATCAAGGTTACCGACTAAGTAGATAACCGCCTAATTCTACCGATAACTAAGCATGTCTAAGCAGTTGAATTCGTATCTACTAAGTGACAAGAGATCATCCAACGATCTCTAATTACAGCAAATAACCTAGGCTCAGGTAGTAGAGGAATATCATTTACCTGCAGATTATGCAACTAAAGGGCTCACTAACCATATTTTAACACAAAATAGCAATGCATACATACAAGTTGCAAATAAAATATTAGTTTGAATATAAAGGAATTAACATGGTCAAACTGCTTGCCTGGTTGCTGCTGCTCAATATGTTGCTGAGGCTCACTCTCGATAATACCAGAATCGTCGCAATCTATCGATCGAGCAAGAAGAACAAATAAGAACAAATAACACCGACAAAAGCTAAAATTCAATTTAATCCAATGAGCACAAATTTCACACAGCAGCTAGAGCATGATTTTACAAAATTTTAGAAACAGAGAACATTTTATTTGGAGTTAAAGAGGATTTTCTAGGGATTTTCCAAGTTAGAAATACATAAAAACATCATTAAATTAATTATCAAAATTTTATGAACAGAAACATATTTAAAACTTATTCTGGTAAAAAGTACATTAAAAACTAAAATTAACAAAATTGGTTTCATTCGATTTGGATCAAAATTGAATTAGTTATGAATTTTCTAAGTTCAATTGAATTAATAGTGCAAAAGAAATTCAATTCGGAATTTCTAATAGCACTGAAAACTTTTCCTACCGACACTCAGCCGACCCACGGTCACTGACCGATGGGGCCGAGCGAAAACGCTGACCAGGTCAGCTTTGACCCAGCCGGCGCCAAAGGCGACGTCGAAGGCGTATTTTATGAATACGTCTTCGGCTTACCAAAAACGTAATCCTAACTTAAATGTACAGAGAAATACGTTTCCCTAAAGAGAAAGCGTATTATCAAACTTTACACAAACACTAAATCGGCAACATGGGCCCACATGTCATGGACTCAGAGGATTATAAATGGCTAGATTAAGATTCCTAAACACGCTTAACTCAGGAGGGGTCCACATGACAGTGATATAGTTAAGCGGAGATTAGCACTAAAGAGGGAGGTTAAACCTAACGCTGCTGGCGGCTTACCGACGTTCACGAGGACGGCGGCGTGGCCGCACAGCGGATCTAGCGAACCAGAGGGTCCCTGGGTGAGTGGGTTATACCTTCAGGTTCGCTGAGACCTCGCGAACTCGATGACGGCGACGCAGGCCCACGGAGATGCCGGCGGCGAGCTGGCGGCGAACGGAGGCGGAGAAGAAGCTACGGCTCACGCGGAGAAGACGCTACGGGCTTCGAGAAGACTCCAAGAGGTGCGCCTAGGGATCGCCTCGGCTCCAGGAGCAATACGCCCAAGATAACGTCGCCGAAGGAGGTCCGAGGCGGCCGGAATCGCCGCGGCGGCGAATCACCGTGCTCGGAGAAGAACCGGCCGCACGCCCTCAACGATGCACCAAAGGCGAAAAGGAACCCACCGTAAGTCTCAGTGGAGAAATGCGATCACAAGGGATTAGGTGCTGAGGTTAGAGACTCACCAGAACGCCCTAACGGCTACGGGGCCGAGGCTACCGGAGGCGGAGACGACGAAGTCGCTCTAGGCGATTCACTAGATGCCAAGGACCTGGGCTGGGCAAAATGGAAGCGGCGTTGAGTGTGGATCACGATGGTGAGGTTGCGGGCTCGGGGGCGGCTCCGACACGGCGGCGCTACCTTCGTTTCCTTCTCCGGCCAAAACAAGGAATCGGGCGGAGAAAGCACGAGAATGGGAGCGAGGAGGAATGGGTGAGCTCAGTGGGTAGATGGACTCCCGGCGATCCTCCGGAGGCGGACACGTGTCCACGAAGTGGCAGCGACGAGCTGCGTGGCACGCATGCGCGAACGCCAGCGAGCTCCGGTAGGCAGCGGAGACGGCGAGGACGGACCTGACAAGAGGGGCCCACTCGTCAGCGACGGTGACGAAGCGGCGTGAGCCGGAACCAGGTGTGGTGCGAACAGTTGGTTTGACTCGATCAAGACGACGCTGTCCGCTAGATCCTAAATGGACGGTCGAGATTCGATGGCATAATAGGACAGTCCTAATAGATCAGGCGCACGAGGGCCGTGCGATTTGCATCGGACGGTCGCAAGCGATTGGACTCGGGCGGTGCGGCTAGTTGGTGCGGTCGAGCCGAGCGGCGCGGTCGGACTCGAGTCCGAGCCCGATGAATAGTGATTCCAGATTTTGATTTTTAAAAGGCTAAGAAGATTGGGGAATTTTTAGAGGTAGCTCCGAAGCTCCAAAAATTCCGAAATTTTTATGGTAACTCCTTTGGACAGAGAAAAATCTTGCATAAATTTTCCAGAAATTTGTATGCAATGCATTGTTCCCATGAAAATTCAGAAGCTGCTGCCCTAGGGATTTGACCAGAATTCAAACTGGTTTGACTTGCTCTTTTGAAATAGGAAACAAAATCTAAAAATTGTGAGATTTTGCAGAGAGGTTACAAGGATGGTAAAGAAGATAGGAAAAATACTTCCAGAGGATGATCACAAGTTTTTGCCTATGATTCCTCTTTGGAGTTAAGATTTAAGTTACATGTTCTAATTGATTTCAAAAATTTCAAAAACAACAAAACTAGCAAAAACTCTAGAAATTCAAACATGCTCAAAAAGTTTTAAATTCTTCTCATTTTCACATATTTGAAGTACAAACTTGAGTTCTGGATGTTACATGTAACCTTGAAAGGATAGCAATAACTTGATTGGAGCATTGTGATGTTTACTGAAATTGTAACCTTGTATGGATAGTGCAGTGACTGAATTGTTTCTTATGACATAAACTAGATTTGCGCATTATCTTGTGTACTGAAATTGTAACCTTATAAGGATAGGTGCAGTGACTGAATGAGTGATAATGTGGAAAATCTTAATTCTTCACACTTCCTGACAATTAGACAGTCTCATGAATTCTTAGCTACCTGAGGAGCTTTCTTAACTTATGATGAGAAGCTCATTTTTTTCCTGCCTGAACTTACTATGTTCATACTTGCTAGATGATTACAGCAATCATAACTATCTTCCTTTTCCCCTTAGCAGGACCAAGTGTTAGTTCAATTGTGAAGAGAGCTACAGATTTTGGAAAATTGTTCTGTGGAGCTATAGTGGTTATGTTCATGATTGATCTTCAGAAGTGCAGTTGTACATAATATATTGATACAAAACCATATGCATTATGCTCCTCTTGTATTCTTTCTATTGACCTTAGTCTTACAACATTAAAGGACACTTTCAATTTATATTATTTCTATAATGCTTTGTTAGTAAAGAAATCTTGATCTACTCTCGCTGTTAGTAAAATTTTCCTTCCATGTTGATAATGTGTCCTAGGACATGATATTATTTTGCTTAGTTCTTGGCTTCATGCTTACATGAGCTGCTGCGGTGCATGATCGTATACTGCTGATTTGCCTATAGCCTGACAAGACAAATGAAGATTGGTCAGCTTGTACAATGATTCATGGCCAATCATACCAAGTATTTTGGTATTGTCAGAATTAGCAATTTGATCAAACCTTGACTCTTGATTGCTATAGCCCTGGAGAATGACTTAATCTTGGCTTACTTATGAGTCGTGACGTCTATCGTTGTCAATTTGTCATACCACTAATTACCGTTGGTTACCGGCACACAAAATTCTCCTCATAATGAATGGGTTGCAATTTGCCCAGCTCGATCATTTGTTCATTGGTGTCATACGTGCGTTTGACAGAGGAGTATCTATCGAGCTCTGATTCATCCGTAAGGACAGTATATATACATTAATATGGTCTTAAAAAATTTGGCAAAAAAATTCTATAATTTGTATACAAATACAAAGCAGTAAGATACAAATACAATTAAAGTATTACAACCAGGGGTAGTATGGTCTATTTGCCTCTAATATTCCTTCTTATGGTTTTTGGAGCCAACTTATCAACCAAACACTTTCAACAGACAGCTCCAGATTCTTAGAGAAGTGGATTCTCAGAGAATCAGGAGCAGAATCTGAAAAATGAGAATTTAGAGCTCTACCAAGCAGGCCCAAAGAATCTCGATATGTTCATCAACTCAAGGACTTGATGGCAACATATTGTTCACTAAGAATCTTCAATGTAAAAGTTGGGTAGTCTTGTACTTTACCTAAGTTATTAATATAAATCAGATGATCTTTTTTTTGAAAAAAATATATACTAAGACAAATAAAAAGCTTTGCTAATATTGTTTTCTAACTCCACCTAGTGCATCCTATACTCAACATGCAACCAACCCAAAAACATCACGACTTTGTCGGACGCAAACAACGAAACAAATGCCCACAAGTTTACAACAAACAGGTTGCCAGACCATATTTAAAGCTATAGAATTGTAACCCTATGGCCTTTGATATATCCTTAAAAAAGATGACCTAGAGGTGCAGCAGTAAAATAAGAGGGGGACAGGAAGCACATCCCCTGCAGAGGGCTATAACACTGTGCTATTTACCCAATCCTATCCCTTGGATCAAAATGCAACGGTAGGATAAACGATAAAGTTAACAGTATTCGGATTGAGCTCGTGAATTGTTTTATTGATCCAACTGCCCAAAGTGACAATGGCACCTTGCCTTTAAAACTCAAGGGAAATGCTTTGACCCTTACGTCCGATACAACGTTCCGCCCGTACGCTCATGTACACCGACTACATCATTTATTGCTTAGACCTTAAACCTTTGGCTGTTATAGTTAAAATACACTCTCTCAGCCTATTAATTCACTAAATTAATTACTGGTACTGTTCATGACAAAAATTTCTAGAATGATCTAAGGTCTGAAATTTTTATGACAGGTAGGTTATGACATCCTAAGAACAACAAATTTGAGTTTACTAAATTTGAAGTTATAATGATTTACTTATGATTTTTCTAAGTTGTAAACCTAGCACATAACATTTTCCAGTAATGAAATCATGATCAACACCTATTTCATCCGAAAGTATATTAACAGAGGAATTTAACAAAATTGATTTTGCACAAATTGGAATTATACAGAAAAAGATATGCATTTTACAAGGTTTAATTCATTTCCTGGAATATTCTTAAAATGATTGATATCAAGTTATTAGTGTTTGTAAAACTTTCTGTTACCAAAACTTATCCAAATGAATTTTTAGATTAAATTTTAGTTAAACATGAATTTACCCTAACTGGAATCAACTAAAAAGGAATTAAAACAATTTAGATATGCATTTTCTAAGTTTTTCTTGAATTTCAAGAACATTAAATAATGGCAGAAATGAATTAATAATGCTTATAAAATTTTCTGCTATAAAAACATGGCTAAATGTATTTTTAAATTAAACTATAGTGAAACATGAATTTAATGCAGCTGGAAACATCTAAAAAGGATTTAAAATGAATTAGTTATGAGTTTCTAAAGTCTTAATACATTTTTTAGTTGATAAATAAATGCTTACTGAAATAACCAAACTTATCAGAACTAAAAAGACGTGGACGGCTATGAGCCCTTGATCGGAAATCTAACGGCCCACGCGCGCGACGCGCACGATACCAAAAGGAAGCACACCGTTGGATCTATATCCAACGACCCACATGGATGGAAACATTCGGACAGTGCGAATGCCTCGGCCATCCACAGCCGCAGATCTAAAGATGAGCGGCTCAGAGCGCACTTCCCTTCGGGGAGTCCGAACAGCATACGAATCTCAGTCGTTCATCACGAGATGAACGATCCAGAGTGATTAGGAAACTTGGAGGGTCCGAAAGTCCTAAAGATCTGGGCCGTTGATCACAAGATCGACGGTCCACGCTTACCAAAGCGCTACGTACTCGCCCACGTGAGTTTAAATGCGCCGGGAGGGGTTTAATGAGCGGGTCCACATGTCAGTGGCACAACAAACCAGAATAAGACATATCAATTATCCCTAATGATTAACAATGATTATGCTAATAACTGTGTCTTAACGACAACGGCAGAACGAGAGTTTCGTCCGGCAAAATCCGAGCGAAAAGAGTGGCTTCCCGCCGGCGGCTCCGACCATTGCGGCGCAACCTTAAGACTAAAATGGATTCGCAATAGCCTTACGATCCCGATGGCGGTGACCTTGCTGGCGGCGAAGGTCTAGAACGCCAGCTAGCAGGAAAGTAGCGACGGCGACCAACACGGCTACAAGTGAAAATACACGAAAAGCTCCGCAGCAGTCCAAAGAAGCGTGTGCCAAGCATCTAGGGACTAAATAGAAGCTACCTTAACCGAGAAGGGCTTCAAAGATGGCCGGTGGAGCTTTGACAGAGGAGGAACTCGCTAGAGTTGAAGAAGACGATAAGAAAATAACAACCTGAGCAAAATGAACACCACCGGGTGGTCATAATAGCTACATTATAGCCCATAGAAGCTTCATGAGCAAAATAATTGAGAAATGGAGCACTCACCGAAGCTGAGGAAGAAAAGGGATGGTTTTGGCCGAATTTGAACAAACCCCAAATTTGTCAAATCCTGTGAATGAAACCCAAAATTGAGTGAGGGGAAGTGATTAGGGCATTAAGGAGTTGAAAAGGGTACAAGAGCATTTGAAAAGGACCACTGGAACACCAAAGCCATCAACAGAGCTCCACGGCCATTAACGGCGATTTTGGTGTTTTGGTGGTTTTGAGCTCCACACACAGAGCAAGAGCTGAGGGTGGTGCAAAGGAGTACCAGGAAGGGTTTGGGGACCTTAAATAGCTAAATGATTAGGGTTTGGCCATCAAAACGAGATTCACGGGTGTTAGGTTCATAGGGCTGCCATAGCCCGAAAAAGAAGTGATGGGGTGCAGGAGTAGGGCATGGGTATGGCCGAAAACACCTGCGCCCACGAATTGCCGGCAAAAAGAGGCGTTGACAAGAGAACACGATTTGACAGTGCCATGCCGCTCTCTCTCGCTCCTCTGTTCACGCACGGCGCGAGGTTGAAGATGACCAGAGAAAGGCTAGGACGCTGTGAGCTGTTAGATTTAAAAATGGACGACTCAGATTTCTCGAAGCTCCTGAGGTTTAAATACAACGGAGGAGATTGTGAGCGTTGGATTTTAATCCAATGGCTCAGATCGAACAAAACAATCGGAGGTCCGAACGTATCAAGCGACGTGGACGGTCCGATTTTAATCCAACGGCTAAGGTTCGCCCAAGGTTCCTGAGGTTTGAATCAACAGAGAGAATCGTGAACCCTTGGATCAGAAATGAACGATCACGATTAAATGTGTCATTCGGAGGTACGAACGTTCTCAGATAATCTGGACGGTTGGATCAAGATCTAACGGTTCAAAAGGATCAGCGCATTCGCGGGGTCCGAATGTTCGCGCGAACATGGGCCGAGCGATTAGGAATCAACAGCTGAAATTGGATGCACGCTTTTAAGCCGGACCGGGTGCAGTTAGTTGACTGGACCAAGTCAAGTGGCTCGAGTCCGAGTCTGACTCGCACCCAACGAACAGTGAAATTAGATTTTGGGTTTTAAAATGGAGCAGGGACTTAGAGGATTTATTTGAGATAGCAAAACAACTCCAAAAATTCTGAAATTTTTACTGGAGCTTGCTAACTCAGATATTAACCTTGTGTAAAATTTGCAGAGGTTTTTATTCTGTGAAATTTCCTCTAAAAATTCAGCAAGGCTCTGGTCTAGGGTTTGACTAAAAGTCAAACAGGTTTGACTACCTTCTAAAAATATTCAAACAATTTTTAAAAATTGTGAAATTTTCCAGAGGGGTCACATGCCATCCCTAGAACTTAGGAAAAATATTTCCAAAGGATGATCACAAAATTTGAGAAGAATGTTTTTGGAAGACAAGATTTTGGATCAAAAGACTTGTGACTTTGTATTTCCATAACTTCTTACAACAATTGTTCAAAGCATACAGGGAATACAAGCTGTAAGAAAAGGTTTTAATTTCTACTCATTTTTTACATTTGAAACACAAGTCCAAAATTGGGATGTTACACACACAATGGCTGAAACTCCTGGAGTTGCTAATGCTGTCGATAAAGACCATGCGAAAGTAGCTCCTTCAGTCAGGCAAGCTAGTGGGCTTACTGACGAGGGTGAGGAGCTGGAAGCCCTAGTGCAAAGGATGGATTTCGAAGACCAGGACTACATGGTATTGTCGGAAGATGAAGGTTCCAATGACGAGGATGATGTGGACCAGCAAACGGTTCCATCCGAGTGGAGCACATACAAGTTCGACAACCTCGTCGTCAATGAAGGCTCCCGTGTGCCGTGGGAGTATGACTAGAGCGAGATCAGACTAGGAGCTATGTACAAATGCAAGGAGACCATGCAGGACGCGATCAAATTCTGGGCCTTGTCGGTGCGACGCATATTCACAGTCGTCAAGTCTACCCTAAGATGCTATGACGTGAAGTGCAGCATAGAGAGATGCACTTGGCGAGTGCACGTATTTCAGCCTAAGTGGGACACCTACTGGAAGTGCTCTATAGTGGTCCCTCACTCATGCGTCGTCGCTGAGTCAGTGCAGTCCCATCGGAATATGTCATTAGGCTTCATTGCCCACCTCATGTACAGTGAAATCGTGGATAATCTAGATTTTGAGCAACGATCCATCATTCGGGCCGTTGAGGCAAGATTTTAGTACACAATCAGCTATGCCAAGGCTTGGAGGGCAAAACATAAGACATTGAAATCGAGGTTTAGCATGTTCGAGGATTCCCACCACAACCTCCCCAAGCAACTCCGAGTCATACAAGACAAGAATCCCGGCACTCATGTCGACATTCAAGACGCCACGCATTCGAAGTGGGCCAATAAGAGGGTACTACAGCAAGGATTCTTCGCTTTTGGTCCATACATCAATGCATTCCAACATTACCGTCCAATCTTGTGCATCGATGACACATTCATGACTGGGAGGTACAAGAGCTAGATACTGACTGCAATAGCGACGAATGAGAATAATCAAGTTCTTCCCGTGGAATTCGTTTTCGTTGAAAGCGAGAATACAGATAGCTGGCTGTGGTTCCTGAAGAATGTGAGGATTTCTTCCCGTGGGATAAAGGACGTCGCGGGGCGAACCTCAAGAGGATCACCCATGAGTGCACGCTACGCTACGATAGATGCGTATGCACTTGCAACAAGTCCCTTTTTCTGCATAGGCTCTGCTCCCATGTCATGGCCGTCTGTTCGACGGTGGTGCAGCATCCCGATCAGTATCTCTCTTACTATTTCACAAAGGAGGCAGTGATGCAAACCTGGAGTAGAGAGATATATGGTTACGCCATGGTTGGTCATTTCACTAGCTATCCCACCTAGAAGCAACTAATCTAGGCCGCGGACATTGGTAGGCTCAAGGGAAAGGTTGGCCGGCGACAGGTACGACGCATTAGGAATGATATAGATGAAGCGGAAGTTGAACGTCGTACAAAGAAGTGCTCCATTTGCAGGGAGTCTGGGCACACCTTCAAAAAATACCCCACGAGAAATCCTCGGGACGAAGGAGACATCGGCACTTCGGACGTCGCCACGAGGACCTCATCCGGTGTCCCGACTCGAGGCAGTCTACATAGGAAACGTTGAGGTCGCGACCACAAGAAAGCACGAACACTAGTAATATATTATTGCCAATGTTCAGAATTATCATTTCGATTAAGTCTTATGACGTTTTGCTGCATGTTATGTAATATCAGTGTGTATTAATTCCCAGGCGAATTATAATATCACTTACCTTCCTACTTACGAATCATTGATACCTCAATCGTCCTAACAAAATTCTTCAGAAATTAACCGTACTAGAACAACATATGACGATCACAAAATGTTATTGCGAGTGTAACAGATTTCATACCGTTCAAAATTTATGAAAATAAAAAACAGGCCAAGCAGTTTAGGGTGTAAAGTACCTGTCGTTAGTTCAACTGGCGACGGTCTTTGTCGCCGATTGAAACAGCGATAGTTTTACTGTCGCCATTGAATCAAGCGATAGATAAATGAACCAGTGCGAGGCGATAGAGTCATTTTTGTAATTTTTTGGGGCGACTATTTATTTTTGTAAATATATTTTGAAAATATATTATTTATTTAAAAAAATTATGAATTAATATGGCTACTATCCAAATATTTTTTCTTAGATTTTGGTATTGTTTGAGTTTTAGTATTACCAAAATTTTGATATGGTAACTAGTCGCAAACCAAACGGCCGCTAAACCCTAAAATATGCGCACTCCACCTCTCTGCAGTAGCCGCCGCCCCCGACCTCTCTGTTAGGGCAGGTCGCACGCTCTCGCCCAATTCCAAAACCCAAAACCCCGCCCGGCCGCCGCCGCCATCTCCTCCCAGCTGCCGCTTCCAGCCACACGCCGGGATCCAGCAGTAGCCGTGCTCACGTAGCCGCGTGGTGCCGCCGCGCCCGATTCTCATCTCAAATTCCCAATGCTCATCCTGCAACCAAGAGCAGTAAAACTCCAATCGAAGTAACGAGCTCTCCAAATAGAAACTGATCGGTGGCGACCACACGCGGCAACCTCGGCGGCGTGCTCGGCGACGAAGGCACCGTAAAACGTCTGGCTCGATTCCAAGCTTGACGGTGGCCTTGGCGCGCGCAGGGACCGGTCTCGACGCGCGGCGCCCTAACCCCCCCTCGACACCCTCTGTCCCGCCTCTGCCGCTGACGACGACGGCGAGATGGGTGGGTCGCGCGCGCAGGTGAACAAGCCGCACAAGAGCCGCTTCGCCTCCAAGGCCTCCCGCCACGCGCACAAAATGGGTACCGCATAACCTCTCCCTCTCCTTCCCCTGGCTTCTCGTTCCATCCATCCCTCCTCCCCGCCCTATAGCCCCTCATCTCACTGACGGGCGGGTGTGGTTCGGCAGATAAGGTCAGAAGCGGGAAGTCGGAGGGCAGCCACCTCGCCGCCATCAAGGGTGCCCGCGCCGCGCGCGTCCAGCGGAGCAAGGCGGTGAGATTTCAGCACCATGCACTGTCTATTTTTTCCTTTTTTGTGCTTTAGTTAGTTATGTCCGTGACTGTTTGCTCCGGGTGGATTGTAGGGTTGGCCAATTTTAAGGTTCGAGTGGTTGCTTTTAGTTAATCTGATTGTTCTGTGGTTTGATGAAACAGGAATTGTATTCATATTATTGTTCGCATCGTGCATGGGATTTCTTAGCAATTAGGCTAGGTGGGATGTTGTCTCTTAGGATTAAGTTAGCTTGTGTTGAGCTTACAGTCACTGGGAAGTTGGGGATTGGGGGAATGGTGAAACCGTTCCTGTTTTTTTGGACTATTTTAGAAGCCCAAATTATGTTGTTTAGTGATAAGCTTAATTTTCTTCAGTTGAATCTACAATTTACAGTTTTTGACCAAATTAGATTGCTTCAGTTGTCTGACTAGTTAAAATAATTGAAGTGTGTTTTAACCCTTGTAGGAGTGGTTAAGTTGGATAATGGATATGGTAATTGTTTCGGTTGAACTTAGTTTTCTCTAACAATAAACAATAGGGGAAGCCTGTCCGAGTGCAGTTTTGGTGTCCAGGGGAACCCGCGTCACGCCTAGCGATTTTACGATGATGTAATGTTTGAAAAATTCCCAACAAAATCATGGATGTAGTACACATAAAGTTGTGCAAACCTGCAAAAACTCAACCTGATATTCATCTCTAGTATCAAGAACCAAAAAAGACAACCAGTCAATCGCGCACAGTGCATATGCGTGCTTGTCTTTTTTTGTTTCTTGATACCAGAGATGAATTTGAAATTGATTTTTTGCAGTTTTGCACAACTTTATGTGCACTACATCCATGATTTGTTTTGGAATTTTTCAAACATTGCATCATGGTGAAATCGCTAAGGGTGACGCCGGGTCCCCTAGACACGACCGAATTTTCTTGGGGGTGGGGGGAGGGGTGAGATATTTAGGCTGGGCTGAACTAAACGAGAGATCTAAAACATGTGTTGTAGAATCCTTTCTTCCAATCCAGGAATTGAATACCACTCATTGTTGAAGATGACTTTATTACGTTGTGTGTTGTTTCCAGATGTTCCAGCAGCCAATAATTCAAATCTGCATTCAAATTGATAAGCGAGAAAAATCATGCATGTTTTTCAGTAATGCTCCCAATAAATAAGCTGACGTTCACAGTGAATGCCAATTAATCTCCAACAGTGCTGACTTAAAGTTAAAGGGCATCTGAAAAACATTCTGCAGAGCACACAATTATAGCATTCCAGATAGATTTTAAAAATATATATCATAGGGGCCTCCCCTCCGGTTATTCATAAAAAAAAGAGAGATAAAATTTTCCTGTCTTACATATTCCTTGTGTTTAATCTGTCCTTTAAAAACAGCCTTAAGAATGCTTTGTGCTTAAGTTGGTAGGATGATTGTCAAACCTTGGTTGAGCTTCTAAGTTGGGATGTCTTCTTTTTTCAGTAATTTAGTGTTAAAATGTGGAATCTCAGGTAAAATTGGTCTGGTTCGATGAATCTGTGCATGTTCTCTATTTTTGTTGTTTCCCGCGGACGAATTGATATAGCTTGTTTATGAGATGGTAGATGTTATCATGTTAAAAACTGTTTTAGTATGGGTTGGTGTTTCTTCTGGTTGGTTTGATATACAAAACCAGGTGATGGAATTAAATTTTCTGTGGTTTCAACTTTCAACTTACATGAAGTTCTTTCTCTTTCTTTCTTTCATTCATTTGGTTTCTTGCTAGGTAAAGAGGAAAAGCTTGCAAAATTCCTTTTTACCAGGTTTATATGATTTTGAAGCCTATATGTCTGTTATCAAATTCATTTAATTTGTTATTTGATGCTTTGTTTGCCTTGAATTGTGAATAACAAGGTACAGATGGTGCTCATTACATTTTGGCCTGTATTTTAGTCGATTTGATGTTAAAAGAGTCTGACCATTGCTATCCATACCTGTCATTGTTTTCCTGTTGCTTGAAATGTTTTAGCTTGGATGCAGATCCGTGATCAGAAACGTGCTGCTTTGCTAAAGGAGAAACGATCCTCTATTGGATCTTCAAGTGCACCCCGCATTATTGTTAGTATTTTTTGAGCTTTGCTCTTATTATGCTAGTTGAATTGTCACTTTTGTTGTTTCTTGCAATCACAAAATAGATAAATCCTAAGGGTAATTGTTGATTATTGCAGGTTCTTTTTGGCCTTTCTTCATCGGCAAATCTTAAACTACTTGCGGAAGATCTTTTGACATTTGCAGCTGGAGGGGATGGGAAATCGACATCCTCCACTGTTGCCTCTCCCACTTATAAACTTCGAACCACGGTTAGTTCAGTAGAAATATAGTACAAAAAATGCTGGTACCATAATGGCTTAGTAGCATATATTTCCATCCACTCTACATTATGACTTTTGTTGCATCCCTTTGCTGTGCGTGTCTTGAACTATAACCAGGTTAGACACAGTTCTTAATACCATGTTCTAATTGTTCATTCTCGGCTTATTTATAATATTGTTGTGTTATATTTTTATTTTTCATTTAAATCTACATACTCTACTAAAAAGGATAACATTGTTGTATATTCATATTATTTGTGAAGGTACTGGAAGCACCATATGGTGATCTTACCTCATGCATGGAACTGTCAAAGGTATGCTCTTCAACCTGACTATGTTGCAATTGTGTTTTGTTGAAATTTCTTGTATCTAACCTGGAACTTGCAAATTGTAACTGTCCTACATAGGTTGCTGATTTGTTAGTTTTCGTACTATCAGCGAATTCGTTGTACAATTGTGATTTGAGCAGTCCAATTGATGAGTTTGGATCACAATGTCTATCTGTTTTTCGGGCCATGGGCTTACCTAGTACAGCTGTTTTCATCCGAGTAAGTTCCCGTCTTGAGCACTTACCATTCAAGATGTTGTATTTGAACTTATTACTTATAATTGTCTGCTAATTATCACTTTAATTCATTAACATCATCAGGATCTTCCATCGGACAACAAAATTAGGCAGGAATTGAAGAAAGTAGCCATTTCTTTCCTTTCTCCAGAGCTGCCTGAGGATTGCAAGTTCTATGCAGCTGACACAAATGATGATTTGCATAAGGTTTTCTTTTGAGTAACTTTGTTACATAGTGAAACATTATGAATTTTTCTTTGCTTTACTATTTTATCCTCCTAATGCTCTGTCGTGATTGTGTATAATTAAAATCTTCCAGTTCATGTGGCTTTTCAAGGAGCAGCATCTTTCATCACCACATTGGAGAAACCAGAGACCATATATTATGTCTGAGGAGGTTGTAATGACTTCATACACTTCACATCTCTTTTCTCATAGAGTTTCTAACTGTCTCTTGTCCTAATATGAAAATTTGCCCAAAAGAACTGAACTACATTGAAGTTTCTATCTTGAAAAGTTGACTGTGCAATACTAGTTTTTTACTAATTGGTTCTGTTGAATAAGTAATATGTGGACAATTGTATGGTTCTGTTTGACCTCACTCGATCTAATGTGATGCTGAAACAAGCATCTAAGGTTGAGAATTCCATATTTCAGTTACACTATTAGTCTGAATTACATCAAAGCGAATCTTAGTTTTCTGTAGAGTTGGCAGCAAAACTTCTCATGCATTATCAAATATTATGGTGTAATCAAACTGTAATATCATGCGAGTTTAGTACCTGTGCAATAAAGCAACAAAGTTTCCGCATACTTCTCTCCATTTTTAACTTGACAATGGTTGATGCCAAGGATCTTTGTTTCAGGCCTGCATCAAACTGGACAACAGTACGGGATTGTGCACATTGCTTGTGTCTGGATATTTGCGAGCCCACAATCTTTCAGTCAATCAGCTTGTAGGTGGTCTATGTTTTAATTTTTAGTGAGCTATTTTATCTGTTTCCTTTTCTAATACCTTTTCCACTCAAAAGGTGCATGTGTCAGGTGCTGGTGATTTTGAGTTAGTCCAAATTGATGTCCTCAAGGATCCTTTTCCTATTGGCGAGAGGAAAAACTCTGATGTAATGGATTCAGAAGATAATGGAATTCAGGTTTGTTATAGGATAAATTCACAGCTTTATAAGTTGAATAATACAGTTCCACAAATTATGATATAGAATCATCCAGTGCAAATAATGATATATTGCTTTGCTAGGTACTGAATCAGTGAATTCTCAGATATAAGGTCTCTGTTTTCCATGTTGCATTGCATTTATTTTCATCACACTTTCTTAACTTCTCATTCTTGGGCTGTTTCAGATTGTTGACACCTTTGTTCCAGACCCCTTGAATCAGGAACCCTTACTTGTTGAAAATACCCCAAATCCTCTTGCAGGAGAGCAGGTGACTTTCTTTTCCCATCGTGCTTAATGAGATGTAATATTGACAAGCCATTGTTTTGTGTTCTGTCGTTTACCTTTTGGTGTTGAAAATGGAAATAGAAATGTTCCAACTACTGCCCCGTAGTTCTTATTCTTAGGAACTTGGATTTAGTGCGTAGTTACCATTGGGTGGTACTTTTAATTTTAATCATGCGTTATTGTGAGCTGTTTCTTCTTTGGTTTGATGAATTTCTGTATCTACATAGGATGTACTCTTTGTTCCATGTGCTGTTGCTTCATATATTGTCTTAGGTGAGCTGCAATGTTTGTTTGCTACTAAATAAGTTCTTAAAGCATTGTCTTTTCCTAAAAGTACAACTCATGAGAGTAGAGGAGGGGGGAGAGAGAGAAAGTCCACCTATCCATGAGGTAGCTGGTGTCCGGTCACTGGATCTTGCTGCTTAAGGTGGGTCGCTTGTGTATCTTGCAGCCCATCGCCAGCTCCGCTGTCGCTGCCACTGCCGCTGGTTGAAGCTTGAGGGTGAGACGGAACAGCAGCAGCAGAATCCGTCATGAGAGGGAGAGGGAGAGTGAGGCGAAGTTGAGGTGGCTGCTTGTGCTTGGGAGTTGAGGCACGGGAGGAGGGAAGGTACTTGCGGCTGGAATTAGGGCATAGGAGGAGAGACTGGTGCTTAGATGGGCTATTGGGCTTGGGAGGAATAGTGGCTGAGTGAGATAGTGGCCCATCTCTCTTCTCTTTTTTCTTTCTCTGATATATGTGTTATATTGCAATAATAAATAGCTTTACAATTGGGTCATCTACCCGGATTCATTGGGATCACGTCCCGCGTCCTGAACTAGCGTATGAAGAACACTATCGCCCTTCGACACACGTTTTTAGCCACCCGCGACCCCGTTCCTCGACCTAGTCGACCCAACATCCTGGTGATTATGGTCATGATGCATCACATGTCAAGTCCATGATTACCTCCATCTTTGTTCTTGAGACTGTTGGAAATAGACTTGTTGTATTCCAAGGGGCCCAATAGGCATATATATACAAGTATACAATATTCAGGAAACACCCTAAATTAGGGAAGAATAACACAGCATGTAAAACACCTCCCCTCAAACTCATGGTGGATCAACAACACTGAGTTTGGAGAGGAAAAGGCTGTGCTGAGCTCGTGTCTGGGCCTTCGTGAAGAAGTCAGCTAGCTGAAGTTTCGAAGGCACGTATTGAAGAGCCACGACCTGGGCCTGCACCTGCGATCTCATATAGGAAGCATCAACTCCAATATGCTTGGTCAGTTCATGCTTCACTGGATCTCGCGCAATACTGATCGTACTAGTGCTGTCAGACAAAAGTGGGGTTGGTGTCGTAACAGGAACACCAAAATCCTGAACGAGCCACCGTAACCAAGTAACCTCAGCTGTCAACGACGCTATAGCCCTCAACTCAGCCTCAGCACTCGAGCGGGAAACTGCTGTCTGCTTTTTGGTCTTCCAGGCAATCAGAGAGGATCCAAGGAAAACGTAGTAGGCAGAAAGAGATCGATGATCAGAGTGATCACTAGCCCAAGTCGCATCAGAGTACACCTTGAGCTGCAAAGAGCTGGAGTGAGGAAAGAAAAGGCGACGAAAAATGGTGCCACGAAGATATCGAAGGACAGTCGAAGGTGAACTCCAAGCTCCATGGGAGTATCCACTGTGCGCTGATCAGTGAGACAACCGCGAGCAAGAAGCTCCTGAATATACTTCTCCTGGGAGAGGTAGTAGCCCTCAGGCGTATAAGTGATCTCAATCCCAAGAAAGTAGCGAAGTGGACCCATGTTAGACGTCAAGAACTTATCACTGAGACGCTTCTTCACAAAATCGATGTACTGAGAATCATCACCTGTGATGATCATATCATCAACATACAGAAGAAGAAGAGTCCAACCATGAGGAGAGATGTGAACAAAAAGAGCAGGGTCATGATCACTGACGGTGAAACCGGCCTCAGTGACAACAGAGGAGAAGCGCTCAAACCAAGCTCAAGGAGTCTGCTTGAGCCCGTAGAGAGCGACGGAGACGACACACCATGCCGTCAGGGACAGAATACCTAGGGGGCGGCTGCATGTAGACCTCACATAGCTCGCCATTGAGGAAGGCATTCTTGATGTCCAGTTGAGAAATGGACCACTGGCGAACAGAAGCAACAGCCAGAAGGGTCCGAACAGTGGTCATGTGAGCTACAGGCGCAAAAGTCTCGTCGTAGTCACGACCATGCTCCTGCTGAAAACCACGGGTCACAAGACGAGCCTTGTAGCGCTCAAGAGAGCCATTGGAGCGAGTCTTAATCTTGTAGACCCACTTGCACGTGATCGGAGTAACACGAGCAGGTAGGGGAGCAAGATCCCAAGTCCCAGTGCGCTCAAGGGCAGCAATCTCCTCAGCCATCGCCTGTTGCCACTCCGAATGAGCAACAGCCTGACGGTAAGTCGTAGGCTCAACAAGAGTAGCAGCCGCAAAGCTGTAACGCTCAGGAGGCCTGATAGTACGACGATCACAAGGATCATACCTGGGAGACGAGGTTGGAGTGGGACTGAGCAAGGATGAGGTAGTGAAAGGAGTAGAAGGCTCAACTGGAGTAGTAAGCCGTGGACGGTGAGAGTAGTGTAGCGGAAAAGGGGAGATCTCAACAGGAGAGCTGGTAGGAACCTCCAGAGGAGGTGAGGAAACCCGAGGAGACAGGTGAGATTGTGGCGAAGGAGACTGTGGTGGGGGAGATGGTGGGGACTGAGATGAGGGTGGTGAGACTCGAACTGGAGGAGGCAAAGAATCAGGAAAAGTCAAAAAGGAAAGCGACTCAGTAGAAGCAGAGCTGGTGACAGAGGAACAAGGATAGTAAGGATGAGACTCATCAAAAGTGACGGCCCGAGAGATCCCATTCGTCGAGCAACAAGATCATAGCAACGATAACCCTTATGCTCAGAGCTGTAGCCAAAAAAGACACACTCAACTGACTGAGCAGTTAGCTTGGTGTGCTCACGAGGTGGAAGAAGCACGTAGCAGACACAACCGAAACAACGAAGGTGACTGTACTGAGATGGCGAACCAGTGAGACGCTCAAAAGGGGTGCATCCTTGAGAGCAGTAGAGGGCTGCCGATTAATAAAAAAAGCAGCAGTAGCGACAGCTTTAGCCTAAAAATGAGGTGGGACATGAGCAGTAAGCATGAGAGCACGAGCTGTCTCAAGGAGATGATGGTGCTTGCGCTCAGCAACACCATTATGAGCATGAGCACCAGGACAATAATACTAAGGGAGAGTGCCCTGCTCAGCAAGAAAACGACCAAGTGAAGTGGAGAGATTCACCAGCAGAATCTGCACGAAAAATACGAATGGTCGACTCAAACTGAGTGCGAACCATGGTGGTAAGAAGCTGGCTGCGAGAAGACATAAGATAGAGCCAAGTGTGTCTCGAATAATCATCAATAAAGATCACATAATAGGTATGACCCCCTTTCGAAGTGAAGGGAGCCGGTCCCCAAACATCAGAGCGAATCAAATCGAAAGGACGCTAAGACTTAGAATCACTAGAGGGATAAGGGAGTTGCAGCTGCTTGCCAAGCTTGCAACCCGTACAATGTAAGGTAGTATCACCAGAAACATAACCTAGAACACCACTCCCTACTAGTGACGAAAGATGAGAACCACCAATGTGACCTAACTGATAGTGTCACTGGACAAAAGTGGTGGTGGAAGAAGCAGCGGAAGCTGAGGCGATGGTACTGGTGGAGGCAGTAGAAGGAAGATGCAGCCAGTCGAGTTCCCAAAGACGCTGAGAATCGTGGCGCCTAGGACCAGTCCCAACCAGAACCCCTGTACGACGATCCTGAACACAACAAGAGTCAGAATCAAGAATGATACGACAGCCATGATCAGTGAGCTGACCAGCTGACATAAGCTGCATAGTAAGACTACGAACATGAGATACAGTAGGAACACAAAAAGATGAAGTGGAAAGAGTGCCTTATCCTGCGATAGGAAGAGATGTCCCATCCGTAGTTTGAACTGTGAGAGGAAGATCTATTGGTCTCATAGAAGAAAGATGTGTGGAGTCTGGTGTCATGTGGAAAGAGGCACCGGAATCTAGAATCCAAAGAGATGATATACCTAAAGGAGGAGGTGGTGGCGCAGGACCAGAAGACCTAGCGGCAGAACCCGGTTTAGGAGCAGAAGCAGCAAGGTGTCGAAGCAGTGTGAGCATCTCCTGGTGCGTCTGCTCCAAGGAACTCTGGTGTGAACCGGACTGGGAGGAGGCAGCTCCCCCCCCTCGAAGTGCGGCCACTCCGGCGAGCCTTCTACTTCTGGCGACAGTACTGGACAGTGTGCCAGAACGGTCATAGTAGGCGCAGTGAAGGTCAGGGGAAGTAGCATCAGCGGCCACAGGGGCAGAGGCACCGGTGCTGGGGTGTGAACAGCCAAGACTGAAGAGGGCTGCTGTAGAATCCCTGCCGTGCGAAGACGAGCCTCCTCAGCCCGAACAACAGCGAGAGCCTTCAATATAGAGGGAAGGGGCTGTCTCATCAGCAGCTGGGAGTGAGCCACTTCATACTTCGGACGAAGGCGGGTGAGGAACTCGCGAAGGCGACGAGTCTTCAAGTGAGCCTGCTGACGTACACAGCAGGTGCAAGACCGGCAAACATCCGGTCCCAGAGAGTCAAGTTGACGCCAAACCGCGGCCAACTGCTGGTAGAAGGCATCCATGGTGGCGTCCTGTTGCTGGAGAGACTGCTCCTCTTGAAGAGCGGAAAGGTACAAGGCCTCGCTCTTCTGTCGCAGTGGGCACGAAGACGATCCCACATCTCCTTGGCCGTAGACAACCCAAGCACATCGGACGCGTGCTCGGGCTCAATGCTGGCCACCACAATGGCAGAGGCCTTAGCATCCTCATCGTTCCACACCTTGTAGGCGTGGAGCTGCGTCTGGTACTCCTCGAGTGTGTCCTCAAAGGCGGCAACTGCAGCCTGCTGAACATCCTCAGTAGCATCAGCAGGGAAAACGGGCTCGGTTGGCGGGACGGGGCGGGGTGGGTAAGGTCGCTCACCGGTGAGGTAGACCCACAGGCACTGGCCCCGCAGGTGAATCCTCATGTGCTGAACAAACTCACGGTAGTTGACACTGTTGAAGGTGACCGACGGCCGGGCAGACAAGCATGCCGTCTTCGAGGTCCGAGAGGGCCATCTTGTGTGATGACCGCGGCACTCCGGATTGACGCGACAAGCTGTTGTCTACAGCACTCGGGGTAGCAGCCGGGAAAGGCGAGGACGAAGCCGAGGAGTTGCTGCACTGTGAAGCCAGCCTCCTCACATAGTCCCGGCCACTGCAGCAGGTGCAGAGACGCCCAAGCCTTGTCAGTGGGACCTCCACCCACGATGCAACTCAAGCTCAGGTGCTGAGATGCCCAAGTCGCTACTCAATGAAGCCAAGCCGAGGAGCAGCAGCAGGAAGGCAGCGGCCTCGGCGGTGGAGCCAGCAGGCAGAGGAGGGCGCCGGTCATCTGAGCTCGGGGAGGGCTCCGAGGTAGGGTGGCGCGGCCCGAAACAGAGGCAGCCGCAGAGGGGAGCTTGTGCGCGAGGCGGCGCAAGCTCGGGAGCACCGGAGCCCGGCGGCACGGCCCGAGGAGGCCACTCGGAGGTGCGGAGCGAGTAGAGGAAGTCGCCCGGCGGCGGCGTAGCTGAAGCGACGATAGGTCGGTGGCGCGGGCCCGCAAAGCCAGAGCGAGGAGAGGCGCTGAGGTGCGGGCGGCGGAGGTCGCCGACGGCGGCGTAGCCGGAGTGACGACAGGTCGGCGCGTCGGTGTCAGGAAAGAGCAGCTCGGGGTGTCGGGCACCGTGAGCAGAAGGCGGAGCAACTCGGCGTCGGCAGCTCGGCGGCAGAGAGCTGAGGACGCCGGATCCGGGCGAATCCGAGGCGGAGCAACTCGGGACTGCTCGGGTGACGCCAGAGCCGAGAAGGAGAGAGCTCAGGGCGGCGGATCCAGACGAGTCCAAGACGGAGCAGCCCGGGACAGCTCGGGCGACACCGGATCCGGGCCGGGTGGGTAGGAGAGGGAGTAGGGGAGGAAGAGGCGGCGGTGAAACGAGAGCAGGGGAGGTCCTCACGGAAGAGAGGGAGAGGCGGTGGTGAATCTGGAGTTGGGTAGGAGAGGGGGAAATCCTAACCCTAACCTGTCTGATACCACGTTGGAAATAGACTTGTTGTATTCCAAGGGGCCCAATAGGCATATATATACATGTATACAATGTGCAGGAAACACCCTAAACTAGGGAAGAATAACACAGCATGTAAATACATCTAACAGACACAATTTTGCTCTTTTGAGAATAAGCAAAATTAGAGTACTTCAATGCATCCACATTTGAGAATAAGTGCTAATTTCTAGTATTATCTACATTTGATTAGACTTGGCCGACGGAAGCTGAGATGGAGGAAGCCTATTTAAACAACAAACAGAGAAAACTGGTAAAGAGGAGGCTTCCTCGAGGCACATCAGAATACCAGGTTCACAATACATTTAAATTACCACTGTTTACTTTTGATTCCTCATAATTACTATATTGACAAATAATCCTCAAATTATGTTGCCAGGCTTCTTGGATTGTTGATGATACAGACAATGAAGATGGTGCTTTTGAGAATGATGACCAGGATGGTGCTGGAATGGTAATTGATGAGCAAGATCACTCAGACCATGGAGGTGATTTTTCTGATATAGATGCGGTATCTCACTTTACGGAGAAGTTTGATGAGGAAACTGTTGGGGGTACTGAGATGGCAGTAAGTTCCCTTATTCCTTGTCTTCAATCTGATGATATACTTTTAAATGCACTTGCTTGCAAAGTCAATTTGAGGGAAGATTGCAAGAGTATATCTGCACTTAAGCACTTTTGACTTTTGTGGGTAGTTTGGTCTTTTTCTTATGCTCCTTAATCCTCAATTCCTCATGCTAAAGTAAAATGCACCTAGCAAAATTTCAATGGAGGGAGTATTATATTTGACTTGTTGCTATTGCTTGTCTGTTTGGCCTTTTGAGAAATGAGGTGTGCATGGCCATACTTTGAGCAGTCCCAAAAACTAAAAGAAATATCCTTTGCGCATTTGCAGGATGATGAAAATTTGACAAAAGAGCAGATAGAGGCAGAGATTAATAAAATCAGAGAAGCTAATGCTGAAGATGAAGGTACGTGTTTTCAATTACGTTGAAATGTCTAAATGCCATTTATGAAGCATAAGATATTCTGGGTTGAAAAACCCGGTTCTTGACTTTTTCCTATTGGCTGGTCGCTTTATGTTTCCAGTTGATTCCTAGTACCATCCGTTATGTAACAAATTATAGACTCAATTCCTGCCAAGACTTGCCCAGGAATCCGGTGGGAACCTTTTGAGTTCTAAGTTTTAATTTAGTGATTCTTGGAAATCTGGAAGTAATATTATGAAGTATTATGTTATCGATTACTAAAAATGATGGGATAGGTTAGACTCGGTGAGAACTGGCCATAACTCATAATAACCTGACAAAACTTTGTAATTCCGGGACATCAGAGTTTGAAATCCCTGATACAGAATATTTCGATGTTATTACAAATTCTGAATGGCATATCCTATGCCAATTTGTAATATGGCGAATTCTGTATCAGTGAAGCCTCCCTGGCTCCCTCATTGGACTTCTTACACATGGAGAAATTGGTCAGATGGAAATAAATATATCTTCAGATGATAGATGACAATCTAAAGTTAAATTGATTTTCCTTTTATCACCATATTTATTGGCATCATGTTCATCAATTTTCAAGAAGCGTGGTACCTTTGGATATATTCTTTTGTATAACTATTTCAAAATGAGTCATTCTGAAAATGTTTTGGAATGAACTCTGAGCATGGAACAGCTAAGATCAGGGTTTGTCACACATTAGCTGGGCCGAGGTAGTGGTCCCTTGGACGCGTTATCCCAGGAATGCTATACGGCCTTGTAGGTCAAGCTTGGGCTAAGCTAAGTTTCTAGTGTTACCTGTTCTAGTTAATGACTGTTCGGTGGGCTTTTAGCTCCAGGTTCTTATTTACTAGTGTTTACCTTTACCTTATGTGATTCCCAAAGAACTACATGCAATTCTCATAAAATGTTTCAGAATTTCCTGATGAGGTGGAGACTCCCTTAGATGTTCCCGCAAAAAAACGTTTTGCAAAATACAGAGGGCTAAAGTCATTTAGGACATCATCCTGGGATCCTAAGGTGAGTATGATTTAACTATCACTAGCTACTGCAATTTTAAGACAAACTTATGAATTTCATGTGACATGTGACATGGTTGTTTCTCTCCATTTTGTTTACTGTAGGAATCTTTGCCACCTGAATATGCAAGAATATTTGCATTCGATAAATTTACACGAACTCAAAAGCATGTCCTTGCTAAACTTGCGGAGCTAGATGAAGGAAGCTCAAAGGATTGTGCTTTAATAGGATCATATGTGAGGCTTCACGTGAAAAATGTTCCTACTGATGTTGCCTCCAAACTTTGTCATCCATCAAGAAGATTACCTGTGGTTGTTTCTGGTCTTCTTCAACACGAGTCAAAAATATCAGTTCTTCATTTCAGGTATTCATTTTTTCCTCAACAAATTCACATGCTCCAGTTTTCTGGATGTACGGTATCTCTCTTTAATTGTTTATGTTCGAACAGTGATACTTATTTTACTTCATTGTCCCATTTGATAACTTAGATTCATATTGCTACTGTTGAGTAGCAATAGTTTTCTTTTATACATGTTCTGCATTTTAGTTTGGATTAGTGCCAAGTTGGCAGCCATGAGGACTGCATTTCCTTTTTTTTTTTCTTTCCTGATGGATCATATACCAGTGTGCTTGAATGAATGCTGCCATATTGGAGATGTAAACAGGCTGAAATGCAATCAGTCCAAGCTAATATAGATAATCCAGTAGTTTCAATGCAGATGTTTTGTTAACCACTAGATCTCTACAGTAGCTTCGTGTTGATTGATGTCTTGTGTATATTTCATGTTCAATCATCTTAGTTTTCATGACTGGTGGCCTTGTGCGCTGAAAGTAGTATTGCTATAATGCTATAATGTTATTATGCGGAGCATTCGTTGACATTTGCTTTTTTGTTGGCAGCGTAAAGAAGCATGACTCCTATGAAGCTCCTATCAAATCTAAGGAAACTTTTATTTTCAATGTTGGGTTCCGGCAGTTTACAGCAAGGTAATGGAAGTTCAACCATACTATTGGAAAAGATAGAAAATATATTTTTGTATACTTTGGCTATCACTTTATATCTTTAGAAGCATCTCATTGGTTGTTTTTGGACCTATCCTAGGCCACTGTTTTCATCTGACAACATCAATTGCAATAAGCATAAGATGGAGAGATTTCTACACCATGGACGTTTTTCTGTTGCCTCTGTCTATGCACCAATTTGCTTTCCTCCGATTCCTCTAATTGTTTTGAAGAACATAGATGGGGAGCAACCTGCCATTGCTGCTGTAGGTTCACTGAAAAGTGTGGATCCAGACAGAATTATTCTCAAGAAAATTGTTTTGACTGGGTAAGCTTGGTAGCATTTACTAGGCAAATAGGCCTCAACTTCCATGTTGCCTTCTTTATTTGCTTTTTTCTACGAACATTTTCAAGGGAGTTAATCTTGTTATTGAAAACTAATTTGTTGCAATCCTGCTCACACTCGGATGCTGTTTTATAACATCCAAACGTAGTCATCAAAGAGGGATCTATCAGTTAATGATAACTGCTCGGGTTCTCTAGGGTGGTATTTTCTGTACCAAACTGACTGAGCACCGCCAAGCTGGGGGTTTCTGTCGACAATATGCGCCAGTTTTGACTGGATTTGTTTTCTTGTTCCAACGTATGATAACAATTTAGTATATTATAAGAGAAAATTCAGTACTTGCTCTTTCTGGTCGAGTTTTGAAGACACATACCATACTCCCTTTCTTTGACACTGTTGACGTTTCCAATTTATGAGTGTAAAGTTTTCTTGTTTTGATTCCATGTTATATACTGTCATATTTGACATCCTATGCAGGTATCCTCAGAGAGTCTCAAAACTGAAAGCAATAGTGCGGTACATGTTCCACAATCCTGACGATGTCAGATGGTTCAAGGCAAGTATTTTGTGGTGGATCGATGTATTCTATCTATTCATATTTAATGCCAATAACACCATTATTTTGCAGCCTGTTGAGTTGTGGACAAAACATGGTCGACGTGGCCGAATCAAAGAGACTGTCGGCACTCATGGTATATTTACTAATTCTTTTGACATGCTGTATTCAATTTTAGGTTTTATTATCACCCTAATTAAGGATATGTACCAAGTGATGGATAAGTCTCTGTGTCGGCTTTTTGTGTCGGCTTTTTGCTTTTGTAAAGGACAGCATCCTTGACTGGTTGTTAGCATCTCTAGGACAGCATCTTGACCAGCATCTAGAACAGGTTGTTAGCATATTAGAGGACAGCATTAGAACAGGTTGTTAGCATCTTAGACTAGCATCTTGGTATATGCTTGGCTGAGTAGCAGTCTATAAATATGTATACCCAACCCCTCAGGTTGGCATGGCATTGTGAAGAGAAATAAACCAAGAAAAATTTGCCCCATCTCCAAGTGTTATCCTCTCCATGAGAGTAAGGATCTTGCTATCACCAAGAGCAAGAGTCCAGCGACTAACAAGTGGTATCGAGCTATACTATCCAGTAGCTTTGAGCATCTCCCGCTCATCTCCTTCTCGGCCTCGCATTGCCTCAATGGCAGTGCGCAGCGGCTCCGGCCGCCCACGCCACTCCTCTCGGAGGCGGCAAAGCGGCTCGTCGGCGACCCTCTCTCCACGCAACACCCCTCGATGCGCGCTATGTCGCAGGCGATCTCGGCGCTTCGAGCACGCGACGTCACCGACGGCCGTGGCCGCCAGCTTCGCAGCAGCAGCAGCAGCGAAGCGGCGGCAGAGACGGCCGCACGGCGGAAGGGCGTCGGTAGCGGCGGCGAGCGGAGGTGGAAGCGGCGCGGGCGGCGATGCGCGTCGCGGCAACAGCGGAGGTTGAGGTTACTGCGGCGGCAGAAGCGGCTCCATCTCTGCGGATGACAACGCCGACGCGGACCTTGAGCTGGAGAGGAGGCGGCGAGGCGAAGCGCGCGATGGCGGCCTCGCGCGTCCGCAGCGGCGGCAGCCAGACGGCGCGGACGCGCGGCGGCGCGCTCGGAGGAGGCACGCGCGGCGGCGGCGTGACGGTCGACGGAGAGCGGCCTTCACAGCGACGCGCTCTCTCCTCGGTTCTGCACGTGGTCACCACGAGTACTAGGTCGTCGTCGAGGGCGTCGGCCCGGCGGCGGGTGGCCTACCCTCACCAAGACCAACTACGTCGAGTGGGCTGCGGTGATAAGGGTAAAGCTCGGTGCGGCATATGTGGGATGCGATCCGTGCACGGCGACGCCGACTACAACGGGATCGACGGCGCTGGATGCTCTCATCGCTGCGATCCCCGCCCGAGATGCGCTTCGCTTACCAACAAGCGGTCGCCAAGGAGGCTTGGGACGCCATCGCCGCGGCGCGCGCGGCGGCGGCGCGCGCAAGTCCACACTGCAGGCACTTCGCACGGAGTGGGAGAACCTGGCCTTCAAGCCAGGTGAGGACGTCGATGACTTTGCTCTCCGTCTCAACACTCTATTGCGGCCGTGCGGTTGGCAACGACACCTCTGATGAGAGAGAGCCGTTGAGAAGCTCTTTCGCCGCGTCCCCGAAGTACAAGCGAATAGCTCGCTCGATCCAGTCTCTGCTGGACCTCTCCACGATGTCGATCGAGGAGGCGTTGGGTCGCCTCAAGGTCGTTGACAGCGATGAGCCACAGCGTCTCTCGGGACCCGTCACCATTGGCGGGAAGCTCCTTCTCACTCGGGAGCAGTGGGATGCTTGCCAAGGTGACAGGGAGAAGGGGGAGTCCTCTTCCCGACAGCGCCGCAAGCACGGCAAGCCGCGCAAGGTGCGCAGCGCGCCGTGCCGGGGCGAGGATGTGCCGAGGGTGATGCTCGCAGAGGCGCCTAGGGCGGCGCCGGCAAGCAAAAGCCGGCACGAGACGACTCTTGCCACAACTGCGGCAAGCTTGGTCATTGGGCCAGGGATTGTCGACAGCCACGACGCGGCCAGGCCCACGTCGCGCAGGCGGAGGAGGAGGAGCAGCCGGCTCTGTTCATTGCTCATGCGAGCATCGAACTACCTCCAGCACACCGCCGCGCGGCGGCTCTCTCCACCTTGACGAGCCAAAGCACACGCCTCCTCGGCGGCGGCTCGGCAACAACAAGACCGGTGGTGGTGCCTCGACACCGCGCCACCCACCACATGGCCGGCGGCGGGAGTTCTTCTCGAGCTTGACTCTAGCGTCCGAGGCTCCGTCAAGTTTGGGGCGCCTCGGTGTGGAAATCAAGGGCGTCGGCTCGTCATCTTCACCGCCGTGTCCGGTGAGCACAGTACGCTCACCGCGTCTACTACATCCCGGATCTGCGAACTCCATCATCGGCTTGGGACGGTGGATGAGAACGGCTCGTGTGTCGAGATCGAGCACGGGTGCTGCGGTTTGGGATCTTCGCCACCGCCTTCTTGCCAAGGTAACGAGGCGCGAATCGACTCTACATCCTTCACGCGTGCGGTGGCACAACCCCTCTGTCTCGCCGCTCGTCGGGCGACGAGCGTGGCGATGGCACGAGCGCTTTGGGCACCTTCACCGAGGCCACGGCGGCTCGGTGCCACGGAGATGGTGCGAGGCTGCCGTGCCTTGACCATGTGGGCGGCTCTGCGGCGTTTGCGTGTTGACGGCGAGGCGACTCCCTTTCCCAAAGCGAGTTTAGAGCCAAGGAGAGGCTCGAGCTCGTGCACGAGGACTTGTGTGGCGGTGACACCGCGACACCAGGAGGACGACACTACTTCCTGCTGCTCATCGACGACCTCTCTCGCTATATGTGGGTGATGGTCCTCGGCAGCAAGGAGAGGCTGCGGGCGCCATCGCGCGCGCGCAGTCGCTGCGGGAGCGCGCGGCGCGCAGCTGCGCGTCTTTGCGCGCGAGACACGGCGGCGAATTCGGCGGCGGTGGTCGCGTCATCTTTGCGATGAGGGCATTGGCGCCACTACTCCGCGCCGCATGGCCGCGTGCAGAACGCGCGTCGTCGAGCAGCGCAACGAGACGGTTGTGGGGATGGCTCGGGCCCTCCTCAGCGAGGGAGATGCCGCCGTCTTAGGGAGAGGCGGTGGTGACGGCCGTCTACATCCTCAACCGCTTCGCCTACCAAGGCGCTCGGCAGCGGGGCCGTCACGAGGCTTGACATGGCGCAAGCGGCGGTCTCTCACTTGCGGGTTTCGGCTCCCTCGCGTTCGCCAAGGAGCTTGGCCACATCGGCAAGCTCGACGACGAGCACTCGGGAGTGTTCGCCGGCTACGCGAGGGCTCGAGGCTTCACGCATCCGACCTGTCACACAACGCGTTCGCATCTCGCGTGGCGTTGTGTTCGGCGGCGGCGGGGTGAGACAAGGGGTGGGCGGCGGTTCGACTCCGACTCACTCGGGGACTTCGTTGTCGACTCGTCCTCTTCGAGAGCACGGGAGCTAGCGGCTGCGTCTTCACCGAGCTCGTCCACTCGACACCTTGCTCGCCACCGGCTCCGGCGAGGGCTACGCCCACTCTTCACCACCGCCACTCCACGCTCTCCGCACCGGCCACCACTCTCTCGCACCGGCGCCACACCACCGGATCGGCCCCAACAGCCGGTCCACGGCGGCGGCGCCGACGGTGGAGTTCGCTACTCATTGTCCCACGACGAGGACCGCGTCGACGCTACCACGACGGTGAGCCTCGCGCTACTGTACCATGGACAACATTCTCGGCGAGCCGCCTCCACAGGTCGGCGCGGCGACGACTTCGAGCGAGCTACACTTGGCGTGCGGCGGCGGCGAGCCTCGCTCCTTCGCCGAGCGGAGGAGACGCGGCGTGGCGTGTCGCGATGAAGCGAGAGATGGGCGCCGTCGGCGAACCGGGCGTGGAGCCGGCGATCTTCCCGCCGGCCACCGCGCGATCACCCTTAAGTGGGTGTTCAGCCGGCGCGGGATGAAGCCGGCGCCATCGTCAAGCACAAGGCTCGCTTGGTGGCACGAGGATTCATGCGGCGGAGAGGGTCGACCGACGACCCTTCGCACCGCCGCGCGCATGGAGTCCGTTCGTCTTCTCCTCGCACTTGCGGCCCGGGAGGGTTGGCGCGCCATCACATGGACGCCAAGTCCGCCTTCCTCAACGGCGACTTGAAGGAGGAGGTCTCGTTAAATCGTCCGCCGGATTCGTCATCCCCGGCAGGAGGGCAGGTCCTCGCTGCGCAAGGCCCTCTACGGCTTGCGGCGGGCACCTGAGCCCGAACGCTAACACGGACTCCACCCTTCGCAAATGGGGTTCCAGCAGAGCGCACGCAGGTCGCAGCCTCACCGCGGGCAAGGCGGCAACGCCTGGCGGTGGCGTCGTCGACGACTTGTGATCACCGGCTCCAAGGAGGCCGAGGTCGGCGTTCAAGGCGGAGATGAAGACCGCCTTCCGGATGAAGCGACTTGGGCTCTCTCCTTCTACACGGGATCGAGGTCCACGGGGCGACTCCCATCTCTCCTTCGCTGCACCGCCACGCCAAGCGCATCGTCGAAGGGCGGGCTCACCGATCGCAACCCACCACACTCTATGGAGGAAAGGTCAAGCCGAGTCGTGAGAGTACGGCGGAGGAGGTGGACGCAACGCATCTGGCGCATTATGGGCGACCGCTATCTTATCCACACGCGGCCGGACTTGGCGTTCGCCGTCGGCTCGTCGGCCGGTTCATGCGGCGACCGACGGCGGAACACCGCCAGACCATGAAAAGGATCGCCGCTACGTCGCGGGCACCTCCGACCACGGCTTGCACTACCCAAGGTGCCGGCGCGCGCTTCATCGGCATGCGGCGGCGGCGACCACGCCGCGACATCGACACGAGCAAGAGCACTAGCGGGGCGTTGTTCTTCCTCGGCAAGTGTCCGATTAGTGGCGATCGGTCAGCGGCGGTAGTGGCTTTGTCTAGTCGCGGCGGTACATTGCGACCACTACCGCTTCTACTCGAGCTCGTGGTCGCACGGCCGCTGGCGATCTCCTTGAGAGACGCGGAGGCGGTGGAGCTCGGGGTGGGCGAAGAAGTCCGCCTTGGCCTTGGCGAAGAACCCCGTCTTCCATGAGCGCAGCAAGCACATCCGGTGAGTATCACTTCATCGGTTTGCTGGATGAAGGAGTATCCGCCAACTACATCAACACCCAAGACCACCGCCGACTTCGACCAAGTCTCTTGGGCGGATCAAGTTCCGTGAGTTTCGCACCAGGATCGGGATGGCTCAGATTCCTCACAAGGAGACATACAAGACTTAGGGGGAGAATGATGGATAAGTCTCTGTGTCGGCTTTTTGTGTCGGCTTTCGGCTTTTTGTGTCGGCTTTTTGCTTTTGTAAAGGACAGCATTCTTGACTGGTTGTTAGCATCTCTAGGACAGCATCTTGACCAGCATCTAGGACAGGTTGTTAGCATCTTAGAGGACAGCATCTAGGACAGGTTGTTAGCATCTTAGACTAGCATCTTGGCATATGCTTGGCTGAGTAGCAGCCTATAAATATGTATACCCAACCCCTCAGGTTGGCATGGCATTGTGAAGAGAAATAAACCAAGAAACATTTGCCCTATCTCCAAGTGCTATCCTCTCCATGAGAGTAAGGATCTTGCTATCACCAAGAGCAAGAGTCTAGCGACTAACACCAAGATGTTGTGACTAATGTCAGAACATGTGGTTGTGATACTAGTGATTTCCCCTTTAAGATAGGACTACATCAAGGGTCAGCGTTGAGCCTATACATTTTTGCCCTTGCGATGGACGAGGTCACGCGGGACATACAAGGAGATATCCCTTGGTGTATGCTTTTCGCTGATGATATAGTGTTAGTTGATGAGAGTAGGATAGGTATCGATAGGAAACTGGAGATGTGGAGGAAGACCCTAGAATCGAAGGGCTTTTGATTGAGTAGGACTAAAACTGAGTATATGAAGTGTGATTTCAGCGGTGCTGGGGCAGATGATGGAGATGTTAGGTTGGACGGATAAGTAGTGCCTAGGAAGGACACGTTTCGATATTTGGGATCGATACAGCGAGACGGAGAGATTGATGAAGACGTGAGCCACAGGATTAGAGCGGGGTGGGTAAAATAGCGTCAAGTTTCGGGTGTCTTGTGTGACAAAAGAGTTCCTCAAAAGTTAAAAGGTAAGTTCTATAGGACGGCGATCAGACTTGCTATGCTATATGGAGCAGAATGTTGGGCGACTAAAAGACAACATATGCACAAAATGAATGTAGTAGAGATGAGGATGCTGCGGTGGATATGTGGTCACACAAGGCGAGATCGAATCCGTAATGAGGATATACGGGATAGGGTGGGGGTAACACCAATTGAGGAGAAGCTTGTCCAACACCGCTTGAGATGGTTTGGACATCTCTAACGGAGGTCTTCTGAGGCACTGGTACGTAATGGAATTTTAAGACGTACTGAAAACGTAAGAAGAGACAGAGGTCGACCAAGACTAACGTGGGAGGAAGTAGTTAAAAGAGATTTAAAGGATTGAAATGTAGCTAAAGAATTAGCTTTGGATAGAAGCGTATGGAAGTTAGCGATCCACGTACCGGAACTTTAAGAAGGTTTAGGGGCTGTGTTTTAGGCTCTCGGTTCGGATGGCGGGATGTACAGCTTAAGGTTTTAGCCTCGTAGGTTTTTTTTTTTTTTTTTATTATTATTATTATTATTATATTTTTGTTCTATTTTACTTTACTTTATTTTATTTGCAAGGCTCTCGTCTCTTTGACTTTAAAGAGGTTTCTTTTCTACTCTACCCTAATTTGTTTGGGATCAAAGGCTTTGTTGTTGTTTGACATGCTGTATTCAGTTAGATCCAGGATTTCTGCGCCTGCACTCACTTTGTTCTTCCCATCAGGTGCTATGAAATGCGTATTCAATAGCAGCATTCAGCAGCATGATACTGTGTGCATGAACTTGTACAAACGGGCTTACCCCAAATGGCCAGAACAGCTCTACCAGATATAAGTATACAAATATATACTACGTTTGCATCAACCGCTTAAGTTATGACAAAGTGAAGCTTCTGCGTGGCAGCGGAGTGGTGCCACATGCTACTTGATGCAGCTCAGATAGTCTTATGGCTCTGTTTGGTATGACTCCGCTCCAAGTTTTAGCAACTTCAACTACAACTTCACTTTTGGATCCACTTCTCTAATAAGTTGGAGTAGTATAAGGAAGTGTTTGAATGATCTATGTAAAAAGACGAGAGTAACCTTGGTTTTGTGACTTTATTTTTATCAGATTTTTTACTGTTAACTTGGTATTTGGGCTGATTAACACCAAGATTAACCGTTGGATTAGGCGGATTTGCAAAGCCGTTGGATCAAAACTATCGTTCATCAGCATGAGGTGTACATGAGTTATTGTTCTAACTGATGGATGCATCCGAATGGGTCGACACGATTCGAATAAACTGTATTGTACAGCCCTAGCCGGGTGAGCTGGCCTGGTCAAACTCAAGCCTCCATAACCAGGAAAATTGTCCGTTCCAAAGAGATCCATACAGATGTAATGAAACCATTACCTTTGGAAACTGAGTTAACACCAAGATTAACATCTAATTGCATAAATATAAGCGAGTATCATATGGAAAAGTCTATAAACTCATATATGAAGTTCATAATAAAAGTTCTAATTCGATGAGTATCATAACAAAAATTCATAACAAAGATTAACATGTCTTCGATAGAAAATCAACGAGAGGTCATATTATCTTTGCTAACTTACTTTCATACCATACCAAGTCACCAAGAAGTAGTTATGCCAATAGCAAGCTCATCTCGAAATGTATCCATATACCGATCATTCGATTGTGATGTTGACCTATCCAAAGCATCTTGAGAATTTGCATATTTTCGGTATCTAGAAGGAATGGTAGGGACATAGTTAGAATCTCGGTCGCACCTACGAAAATGCCAATCCAAGCTACCATGCTCACGTATGAAGTTATGGAGCGCCATAGTAGCTGCAACAATCATCTTTTACTTGGTCATTGGATAGCTTGGCATCTTGAGTAAAATTGGCCACTTCATCTTCCATACACCAAGTATCCGCTCAACTATGTTACACATAGAGGAGTGTACCCTGTTGAACTTTTCCTTAGCAGTAGTTGGTTCAATACCTCTGTGGAACTCATAAATATGATACTTTTCACCCTTGTATGGAGCTAGGTACCCCGGTCGATTAGGATAGCCGACATCAACAAGGTAATACTTGCCTGAATCAAAAGTAATATAAAGTTAATAATACTATATGTTCTAAGAAGAAGTAATTTATCCAAGAGTAAAGAGAGTTACCCAATAGAGGATGTGGGAAGACACATCGGTCTACTCTCAATGCATGATATAACACACTAGTATCATGCATAGCCCTTGGTTGTCCAATGGATGCATAAGTGAAACGCATATCGAAGTCCACAACTATCATCACATTCTGAGAGGGATTTTCGGACATTTCAATGTATCTCTCTTGTTGTTCTAGTGGAAGAGTTGCAAGTATATGAGTTCCATCAAGAGCACTTATACAATCCTTAAAATGTGGCCAAGCTCTTCGATCATCTCTAATCCTACTATGGATGGTGGAGAAGTTTGAATCCTTTGGTATCATGTTGTCACGGGGGACTATTCACATGCGTGAACAGTGCGCAGGGTACTGTAGCGCTGTGCACTGTTCATGCGGGCCCGCGGGTGCGTTAGTGGTTGGAAATAGAGATAAAAATTGTTAGTTTCCTTGTTAATTGGGTTTACTTCCTTAGAGATATATTCCATCTATTAGAGATAAATTTCCTTAGACATAGAGATTGTTTCTTAGAGGTCAAGTCGAGTCGTCCCTATAAAAGGGATAGCATGTATCCATTATCAAGGAGGAAAGAAAGATGAATTAATCTAGTCTCCCTCCCAAGGTTCTATCATCCCACTCTATAGTCTAATCTCTCATCCCACCAAGCCGACGCCGTCCGGCCTTCTTCCTGACGGTGTTTACCCTGTTACGAACTAAGGTTCATGACAATTTGGTATCAGAGCAGTCGATCTCTTCCCACAACTTCTGCTACCATGGTTATGGCGACAGATCAGACCATCAGACCTGCCGCCGAGTCATTGGCTATGATAAAGGCTAACACCAATAAGATGGCCATGAGTACCAATGACAACGACAAGAAGATGACGATCATCTTCCTCGACATGCATGCTACTTTAGAGAAGATAATCGCGGATCAAAAGGAGAAGAAGGCGCAACAAGAGGCGGCAGCGTTTCCAGCAACGACAGTGACGCTGTCGGAACTTGCCACGCCACTACCGTTTCTTGCCATGGTGTCGCCGAAGCCTGTCGTGGCCCTGCCGAAGTACGTCGTGGCCACTGCGACGCTGCCAGGGTTGCTGTCATGCCTGCCGCAACAACCGGTGAGTTTGCCGCAACCGCGTGTGGAGGCTATGATCTTCAAGGACTTATGTCATCATCGCAACCTCTCGTTAATATGGGGTCTCCTAGGGCTTCAGCCATGGCCGTCACCATAGTTCAAGGACGAGCTGTCGCGAAAGGAGGGGGGGGGGGGTAATGTCACGGGGGACTATTCACGTGCGTGAACAGTGCGTAGGGTACTGTAGCGTCGTGCACTGTTCATGCGGGCCCGCGGGTGCGTTAGTGGTTGGAAATAGAGATAAGAATTGTTAGTTTCCTTGTTAGTTGGGTTTACTTCCTTAGAGATATATTCTATCTATTAGAGATAAGTTTCCTTAGACATAGAGATTGTTTCTTAAGGGTCAAGTCGAGTCATCCCTATAAAAGGAATATCATGTATCCATTATCAAGGAGGCAAGAAAGATGAATTAATCTAGTATCCCTCCTAAGGTTCTATCATCCCAGTCTATAGTCTAATCTCTCATCCCACCAAGCCGACGCCGTCCGGCCTTTTTCCTGGCGGTGTTTACCCTGTTATGAACTAAGGTTCATGACACACGTAATCTATAGACATTGCAACCACACATTCTAGCACTTCTTGAAACTTCCTACCAATGGTCTCACCCGAGTGCTTGCACCGGTTTTATGTCTTCTTATTCGATTCACCTCCACCGCATACCTATAAGAAGATTGCAAGTGCCTCTAGTATACTCATATTCTTGGTAGGTTTGAGCTTATACCTACTCACTAACAAGTCATGTAACCTGTAACAGCCCCAAGTTTATAAACAGTACTGAAATGCTTTATGAACAGTAATGAGGTGCTGTTCATAGCATTACTGTTTATTTCTGATTTAGGCGATGTTACAAATTAAAAACCTTCCTTTTTAGCCAAAATCCAAAAGAACCATTTAAAGTCTTAAGGGAAATACAAGATAAAACTTGTATTATGACTGGGAAGTGTTTTCATTAAAGCCTAGATAAATTATTTTGACTCGGAGGAAAATATTTGCTTTAAATAAACACTTTCGGGCTACAATAATTATTTATGTATTTTACAAAGTGATAATGTGATTTTAAAATTTATTTGGGAAATATATCATCCCAGTAGCCTCCAGTAAAAGTTTCATGATTTTACAAATTTATTTGCTATTTTTGAAAGCCCAGTCAAACCTTTTAAGCATTTGAATAGGTTCTGGTCAACTAATCTGGTCTAGACCTAATCCTCAGCACTGTAGCGACTCGAGCCATGCGGTTGGGTCCAACCCAGTGCAACTGATCCGACTCTGTCACGTTCGGGCGCGAGCCCAATCCCCTCGCGCACTGTGAGCTGTCGATCCTCAATCGCACGGGCGGGATCGCGATATCATGCGAGCTGTCCACGTGTGCGCCCTAATTTCCACCGTTGGATCTTAATCGGACGATCAAGGGAGATGTATGCATTCGGACGACTCCGGATCCCCTCACGATCTCCACCGTCCATTCTCGATCCAACCGCGCTTCCTTTTTATTTTGAAGTCAAAGGCGCGCAGCTATCTTGGGCCCTTAGATCCAGATCCTACGGTGCGCCTTTTTGACCGTGGGCTTTTAAAGCCCAAATTTGATGGGCCGTTGGATTTTAATCGTAGGGTCCAGGTCGGTGTATGCATTCGGACCATCCGGATCCCGCGCCGATCCTGACCGTAGAAAGCCCATCTAACGGCGCCGCGTCATCGCATCTAAAGGGGTGACGTGTATTTCTTTTATTTGACCGTTGGATTCCAATCCAACGTCCAGATTTGAAAGTAGATCCCGAGATCCCTTTGGGCTCTGTTTAAATCTCGATCGACCGATTCGGATCGCACGGCCCCTATTTAAAGATACCGATTAAAGTCTTTTAACCTCTCTATTTATCACAACCGTCCATCTCTGATCGAACGGTCGACGATTCTTGGAGCTTTTAAGAGGCGCGCGCGACTGTGGCTGACAAAGGGACCCACATGTCATATGTTGCCCCTCTTCTTCCTTATCTCTGTGCACCGCCATTTCTCTGAGCAGAGGAGAGGATTTATCCAAAGATTATGCAACTAATTTTTGGATGTTTAGTCCTAAATGGACACCTCATCAAATCTAGACTCTTCCACCTTGCCCTGTAGCTCAACATCTATATATAACCCTAACTTTTGAGCTGCTGCCATTGTTGACCACTGGAGCTGTTCATCTGCCATTGCTGTCCAGTGGAGTTTATTGCCCCTCCGAATTGTCCATCCATTCTAAGCACTGGTTTTACCTTGCACTGAGGTTTTAACACCTTTTGTAGGTTAAACCAGAGTTTATTTCTCTGTCAATCAACATCGGTTTTCAGAGTCTTTGGTGTCTTTCCTATCCTGGTAAGCTAAAAACCTTTGTTTGACATCTTGAGCACCTTAAGGGCCTTAGAAACTCATTTGAATCATTCACCTGTATGTCAGTAGCTTCAACTTGCTTTAAACTTCGGTCTTTCATATCATTTTCAAGAAACTAGGGTTTCCCGTGTCAAGATATCATCCTACATAGGTCTAAACTAAACCCTAGTAGCATAATAAGTTAGTCTCTGGCTCTTTCTTATTATCTACTTAATCTTGTAGCAGAGAATCATCTCTGTCCTCTGTTGTCGGTTTAACCGACAACTTTTGAATTTTGGTAGTTTCTGTAATCTGGCCAACTAGGGTTAAACTAGGGTTTGCTTAGGATATTATCCACTCTAAACATCAGACTAAGTTTCAATTTAAAATCTTTTACTTAGTCTATTCATAACTAACCCGAAAACTGCCTCTGTCCTGTTTTCAGTTCTTTTCAAAATCTGAAAACCGAGTCTTTAACCTAAACTCTAGTCTCTGTTATTTGAAAGCAGTAAGTGATAATATGGGTTATTATTTTATTATTGGGGTAGATACAACTTAAGCATACTGTAAGCATGCATTTTCATATGGATCATACAGATTTCTTTCATTCTGTGCTTATTGTCGATTTTGGCATTTATTGGACTTTATTGCTTCTTATAGAATCTGGTTCTTCTGAGGCTTTTGAATCTTTCTCTGAACAACCTGAGCCTGTAACAGAAGTATATTATTACCAAGGCAAGCATCCTCTTTGCACCATGTTGATCCCAAATTTTATACAATAGTTTTTCCAAATCCAGTGACATCTGTGCATGCTACTTTTCTGAAAATACAAATTGTGATCTGTTAGTAGTTAGTTATGACCTAACATGATGGATTACCTCAATTGTTACCATACACTCAACCTTAGCATAGTCTTGTATACTATAATATATTTTGATTTGGCTTAGACATGCGCCTAGAAACTTTAGAGTTTGACAAGAATATCTTGTCAAACATGGGAATCTAAAATGGCTTTCTTACCTTAAACTCTTGGTCCAGCTTACTTATGTCGAAATGAATTTTATATTTAAATTGATCTGGACAAGAGGAAGCTAGTGATGGTGCTTTTGTGCACGAGATTGGGAATTGTGGTGGACTTGTCCGGTTAATTAAGGACCGAACTCGACTATTCAATTCAAGTCCCCACGCACTTCCACATGCGGTGTATGGGCGCTGTTTGGTTAAGTAAAATGTTAAGACTATTGGGTTGGAAACAGAAAGTAAGAATATGTGTATTGACCTTGTATGGCATAGATGCTTTGGTCTTATGATTGCGTTGTATGCCATGTGAGCTTGTATGTCAAGATCGATGTTCTTAGAAGGGTGAGGCGTATATGTGCTCAGTAGCATATACGCACCTTAAAGATGCCGATTGCATCCTAATATGGGTAGTGAGCCTAGTTCGCATTTAATTGTTTGGGTCGGCATTCTTGACGCAACATGTGTGCCCCTGCTGCGGATGCTATCGATCGTTATTTAAGCGAGATCGGTTCACACATGGGGTCCAACTCAATAGTGTTAGCTTGTTGAAAAATACCAAATCTTAGTTTCCCGGCCGGCATACCAAAGGAAGTATGTCATCATTCGGAGGCATCCAAGGCAACGGTGACTAAGTCGTGTGGGTAAAGATGTACACCTGCAGGTATAAAGCGTTCGAATAGCCGTGTCCACGGTCATGGACGATAACTTGAATTGATGTCACCAGTATAGAAGTTTTGATTTACAAATCTGGTTTCGCTTTTGGTTTATCATGAGGATTCATGCACCGCATCTTGCTTACGTTATGTCATTTACTTATCGTTCTAATCCAACTTCGATTTATTAAACCGCCTTATCAAAATTTAGTCTTTGTAGGTTAAGATGTCTGCTTATGCAAAACTTAACCATTTTACCTTCTGTTGTAGCCTTATGCATGTATAAATTCTACTCCTTTGAATAGGCTCTAATAAACACTTTCTTTTATTAGTTTGTGTAAGACTTCTTGAGTACCCTCCGTACTCAAGGTGCTATAACCTAATGTTGCGGTGAGGACGGTTATTTATATGAAGTACCGTTAGCGCCGATCGTGGTGACGCTAACGAGTAGCGCTACTTCTTTCCTCCACGCAATCGCTCATGGGTGGATGGGGCCATTGGTGGATTTTGAACTTTATTTTACTTCATTGTTGAACTTGTTGTAGTGACCAAGTCACTCCATAATGTAGTACTAAAACCGCAAGTTGTAAACTTATGTTTAATTATGTCAATGTATGACTTGTATGTATTTGATGCAATGTTGTTGAAGGATATATATGCAATGGTCGTTGATCCTGGGAACCATTGTGAAATATATATATCCGGGAATCCTGTTTATTGGATTTGTCACTTGTTAAATTTATACCTTTAGCATGATCTTTAATAAAGGGGCAGCACTGTTCCTTAATTAAGAATTGTGCTACAGTATAATTTTAATTAAGTACATTTCCAATAACCGGGTGTCCTCACATAACCGAGGCCGAGGTTGGTGGAAAGTTAGCTGCTAGGGTCGTGGAGAGGTAGCTAGGGTGTACCGCTAGGTGGGGAGGGAGAAAGAAGATGCCGAGGCCGGGCCGTGGAAGATGCACTCGCGGAGGACCAGGCCAAGGAAGAACCGCCGCCAGGGAGGAAGAGCTGTCGTCGGGGAGGAATCGCCCTCGTCCGGGCTATCTCCTAGTTGAGAGAGGGTGAGGGGATGAGAAGGGGCAGTAGTGAAGGGACTGCAAATAGGCGAAGGGATGCGGGGCTCTGAAGGGGTGTGGTTGGGGTGCGTAGGGTAGTTGAGTGACATATTGCGGGTAATTACTATAACATCCCAAGTTTCAGACTTGTGTTTCCAATGTAAGAAAATGTGTAGAAATTAAAAACTTTTCTTACATCTTGTATTTCCTGTATACCTTGAACATTTGTTGCAAGGGAGTTATGGAAATACAAAAATCACAAGTCTTTTGATCAACATTTCAGTCTTCAAAAACATTCTTGGCTAATCTTGTGATCGTCTCCTGGAAATATTTTTTTCCCAAGTTCTTGGGTTGATGTGTGACCCCTCTGAAAAATTTCACAATTTTTAGAAATTATTTCAATATTTTTGGAGGTCAGTCAAACCAAATCAATTTCTGGTCAAACAGAGGACCAACACCTTGTAAATTTTTTGGAGGAAAATGTATAGCACAAAAACCTCTGCAAGATTTACACAAAGTCAAAAACCCAGCCAGCAAGCTCCTGTAAACATTTCATAATTTTTGGAGTAAGTTTGCTACCTCAAATAAATCCCCAAACTTCAGGTCAGTTTAAAACCCAAATTCAGGTCTGAGTCTGACTGGGACTCGAGTCCAACCCAGCCATTTGACTCGGTCAAGTCGAGTCACCAGCGCCGCACTCGGACTCGTGCGCGCGGGTGTTGGGCCGTTGGATTCCCATCCAATGCCCGAGACCTCCCCACTGCTCTAAAAGAACTCTTGAGCACCCGCAGCCGACAGATTCTCATCCAGCGGTCTAGGACCTCCCAAGGACCTCCTGCCGCCTAGGACCTCCTCTGCCTTGGCCAGTCGGGCGTCCAGACCACCCCGAGTGCATCGGGGACGTCCAGACCTCCTCGCCCTCGTTTTTCTTCCTCCGACCTCCACGAGTGCCGTCGTCATGGTTTTTCCACTTTGTGCGTGTGTTAGGGTCATAGCAGTTGGGAGCAGTGGCCTGTCACTTTTTGGTCCTTCCCAACGCCTCTTTCTGCCATGCATTAATTGTGTCAGAGCTTTGCCCTAAAAGAAATCATCCCCTACCTGCCCTTGTCAAATCTAGCAAGTCCATGGCACGGAGTAGGCACCCGAAGGTTGCCTCTGCCCGTGGTCTTGCTCCTTTGGCTACAAAAGACCCTGAGCTCCTCCCTATCTCCTTTAGACTTCCTCTCCCTCCTTCAGGTTTCAAGAACCCTAGGCACCACCATTGTCGGGTTTTGAAGTTCCCCAAGATCACCCGAGCTCCTGTGGTTTAATTGCAACCTTGGCTTGCCCAATTGTTCAATTATCCACCTTGGGCATCTTTTCTAACCAAATCGGTTGGTTTCAGGGGGAGGCATTGTGGGGACCTGTTCTTCGAGGTCGTCCCTACCTTCTTCCTCGTCTCCGGCGAAGTTCCTGGTCACCGGAGCACCTCCTTCGGCTTCCTCCTCTCCTCCGAGCTCCTCCGAACCTCATCTTGGCACTGGTGAGTTCATTCTAGCCTCCTAGAGCTCGAGCACGTGTCAGGTTAGGTCGTAGCGGACCTTTTTCTTGTTTTCGGTTTTGTCAAAAAGTTGTTCATCGCTCCTCTCTGGCTCGCCGGCATTCTGAGCCATCGCCGTCGGCGAGAGTTAGCCTAGTAGGCCCGCGATGTTATTGTGAGCATAGCGGTGCCCTTGGTTCCCGCCGGCGTGGCCTACGTCGCCGGCGGTGAGCTTTTCTTCAGCTCGGGCGTTTTGCCGTGTCGTACTCGGACAGGATCTGTAATCTAATGATTGGCATTAATTTGTCCGAGGTTGCTCATTAATGCTGTCTTGCTGGCAAAATGCGCGTGCCTTCTAAGTCCCCGACCTCCTAGGTGTAATCGTAGCCGTTAAAGATCACCCCAAATTAGATCTGTGCCGTAGAGTGTTTTCTGTGCAAATCCTAAGTCCCAGGACCTCCTAGGGTAGATCTCATCCGTTGAGGACCTCCGTGGGTGAAGTCTTGACCCTAGGATCTTCCTCTGTTAAAACCAAGCGCCAGAACCTCTTTTCCTATAAATCTCAGCCATCAAGATCTCCTCGTGCACATCCTATCCATCCCGGACCTCCTCAGATTAGCTTTTTGGCCGTAGGATCCTTCTCTTTAAAAATCCTAACGCCCGGACCTCCCCTCTTGTTTTGATCCCAGCCGTCTAGGACCACACTGGTTAAATCCTGGCCGCTAGGACCACTCCTGCGCAAAAAGACCTCCCCGTAGTCTTTTTGTAACGACCACCCCTAATGACCACCCTTAGGGTCCTCTTTGTAAAAGACCACCCCTGGTCTTTTATAAAGAAAACCCCGAACCTCCCCCTAGTGTTGATCCTAACCGTTAAGACCTCCCTAGGCCCAATCTTAACCGTTAAGATCACCTTCGTGTCTTTGCAAAAAGACCACCTCGGTCACTTTGCAAAGGCCACCCCAGGACCTCCATCGGGGTCCTCTTTGCAAAAGACCTCCCACTGGTCCTTTGTACGGAGGAGCTAAGGACCTCTTTAGAGCAGATCTGAACCGTTGAAGACCTCCCCGTGGAAATCTCAGCCGTCCAGACCGCTCTCTGTTAAACCTTATCGCTCAAGACCCCCCTTGAGAGATCCTAGCCGTCGGGACCTCCTCGGTGGACTTAAGCCGTAGGACCCCCCTGGAGATCTAGACCGTCAGGACCTCCCCCGAGAAATCCTGACCGTCCAGACCTCCTCTGTTGGATTGAAATTCTAAGACCTCTCCATCAGCTCTGGACCGTTAGATTTAGATCTAACGGGCTGGACCTCCTCAGTAGATCTTAGCCATCACGACCTCCCTCTTTCAGATCTCACCATTTAGACCTCCTCTCTTAGATCTCCACCTCAAGGACCTCCTCGTTAGATCCAAACCATCAAGTCTTGATCTAACGGCTAAGACCTCCTCTAGGCGTGATGAGGTCTTTGAGCAGAGGTGCTCGTGAGGGAGTTAGCGCCTGTGCTCGTGTGCCGTGCGATCTTTGATCAACTGCCCACGACCTCCCCGATTTGAGTCGGTTTTCCAGATTAAGTCCCGAAAGTTTTTATTTGCACTTTATTAATTGTTTTAAACTTCGAAAATGCATATCTTTTTCTCTGTAGCTCCAAATTTAACAAACTAAAGTTCTGTAAATTCATCTGTTAAAGTACTTTAGCATAACCCGTGTTTTAAAGTAGTCTTTAATTATGAGATTAACCATGCCTTAGACTTATAACTTAGAAAAATCATAATAAATTCAATTTAACTCCAAATACAGTAAACTCAATTTTGCTAGCCTTAGAATACTAGTATCTACGTAGCATAAAAATTTCAAGTTCCAGATCTTTCTAGAAATTTATGCTATAAACAGTAACAGATAGGAATTAATCTGGAATTAGTCAGGCTGAGAAGAATTATTTTAGCCATAACTTTTGCATACTAAATCTAAATGAAGAAATTCTTGTTTCTAAAATTGTCTAAAATCATAATCTTGCTGATGTATGAATTTCATGGTATTTCGAGAACTTTTGCTGTTGAGTTTTATTTGGAGTTCTTGTTCTTATTTGATTATCGCCTTTTCGCGTTAGGTTCCGAAGGAATTATTGTTTACGTGAGTGAATCCTCTGCAGCAAGAAAATGATCTACAGCAAGGCAAGCAGTGTAACATCATTTTATCATATTGCTCCTATTACTTTTAAAGTCTAATATCTTGTTTGCAAAACCTTAGTATGCATGCTTCTTCGTGTCAAAGTTAATTTCTTTGTGTCGATTAAGAGGTAGTTAGTCCTACTGCATTGTTGTCCTGAAATTATTCATCCCCTCCACTACCCTAGGTTATTATCCTCACTGGTGAATTAGAGCCCTGGATGATTTATAGTCTTTATTGTCTTTGCGATATGATGCTTAGCAATGCTTAGTTACCGGTAGAATTGGACGGTTATTGACTTAGTCGATAACCTTGATCACACAAACTTATTATAACCTTATGATTTCAGCCTCTGTGCTATGTTTATTTGTGAAAACTAAAAATAAAAACAAAATAATTTCGACTTGGGCACAATGGTAAGATGGTGTGATTCGTAGGTGTGGTGGAATGGTGCCCGAGTCAATTAAGGACCGAACTACTTGTGAGTAGTCATTATCAGAGCATTTTGGTGCGTGCTAACCACACTAGAGGAAATGGGACCTCTCTTGACTTAGTACCTTGGGAGGCATTAATTAATGAGTCATTGTCTGTAGTTTATAGAGAAAAGGATCACAAAGGCGTGACCGGGTGGTTTCTTTCTAGGTCCTCCACCCGACCAGGGTCTTGCAAATGTCCGGCTAGCTTTACCTAAATGGCTAATGACTCCGGCTTTGCTCGACTCCACCACAACGTATGGTCTGGTAGCCCATTTCATTTGGTGCTCTCGAGGGTCAACCCCATACGTGCGACTCTTAATTAACGCATTCTATTGGAAATGTCTCGTAGGATTTAGCCGTGCCTGCATACCAAAGGAAGTATGCTAACCGTGGCTGGTGGAAAGACGATCTGAAGTGTGGGTACATTGGTACACCCCTGCAGGGTTAAAACTATTCAAATAGCCTCGTCCTAGGTTATGGACACGCTTGGGTAAGCTTTTCAAGAGTTAGACTACAACCTTTTTAATTAAAACTTGACATGGGTGGTATGAATGGGTAATTCGTGCTATTGTTGTGATGGCTATTGGGTTAGTCATCTCTAGGTTGTTGTTACATTATTACTTATGGTATCGCTGTTATTTATGCAAGTAAAATTCAGATTGTCAAAATTGCCTTGAACATATTATCTATTGCAAATAAAACTTGCCTTATGCTGAAAATTAACCTTGAGCCTTCTCCTTTGATTAAAGCATGCATATAGTAGTAACTAGGTTTTGTTACCCGTAAGTCTTGCGAGTACATTTTTGTACTCATTTGCTTTGCTTAATTGTTGCAGAGGAAGAGGTTGATCCCCAATGGGATCGGCTTTTGTGAGTTGTGCTACCGTTGGGACGACTAGCTTGGCGGCCCGGTCGGTTGCCCTGTGGTTTTGTGGCTAACTGGTTGGTTTTTGTTTTAGCCATCTTATGACACTTTTGCTTCCGCTGTTAATGATACTTGTTGTTATTTGGCCAGTCGGCCCTTGTTGTAATAACTTTATATTATGTATGTCTTTCGTCAGAATTGTTACATCGTGATGTATGAAATTGATGCATGATTTTGTAACGGGGTGTGTATGCTGCATTTCTGGGAAGCATACATATCTCGAGGCTTGGTTTATTTGTTTTGTGATGCTAGGGTCAATGGAAGGCTAAGCATTACAAGTCAAATAAATCGGTGTCCTCACAATTACCATCAACTCCGAGAGGTATTTTGTTTTATAAGTCCATAGCTCCCCACTTGGAGCAAAGTTACACCTGCTCCTAAAAATTATACTAGAGGCTGCTCCACTCTAGGTTACTTCAACTCCAAATTTTTTGTGAAGTTAGCCTGTTTGGCATAGCTCCACCTACTTTAACTAAGAAACGAAGAGTTGGAGCCATACCAAATAGGGCCTACGTCTAATGTGAAGTGCTAACTCAACTATAATCCCATAACAACAAGCAATGTGTTGTTGGCCATATTGTGCAATTAACATCTATTATAATACAATCCCATGAGACCATCTCGATCCAGGTTGCAGGTTGGGTTATATCTGTTAGGTTCATATCCTACTTTGGTCTTATTATTTCTCTTTATTTGATGAAAGTACCCGTTTATGAATCTAGTGTATAGGCTACTTCTCACATATAACACAGGAATAAAAACTTAGGAATTAGGAAAATAAAGAAATATGCAAGGAATGCAGATGTAAAATATAGGATTGACAACATAGGAAATTTTTAGGAATGACAGTTTAGAACACAGAAATTTTAGGAGTGAATAGTAATCTAATTAGCTTAAGCTAGCCATTATTTGGCCAGGTATACAGTGTTTTTGGAAGGTGACAAATATATTACTTCTTATTAATTTAATTATGTTACCTATCTCTTCACCTACACCCGATTAATTAATCTGTCTACCTACATTTCCTCTCTCCCATTTTATTCTGTTCTGTTCACAAAACCCAACAACCCATATGCTCACTTCCTCTAGCTTCGTGTGATGAGCAACAACACGAAAATTTTCAAAGAGGTCTGAGCTCTTTTTTTGGTTTCCCGTGAATTCGCAGGATTAGAGGCTGTTCCTGTGGAATTGGAAGTATTGATTCCTGTGATCTAAACGCATGAAGAGTGAAAATCCCGTAGGAATCAGATTCCTATGTTTTTCCTCCCCTTTTCCTTCTATCCAAACGGAAAACGGTTCCTTTACGGTTTGGGAAAACACGCCATTAGTGGACATTCCCGTATCAGAGCACGGAGCAACAAACGAGACAATAATGTCTCCTGAGTTTTTCCACGTTAACCTTTAGTAAACTTAGACGTGTTTGGAACAGGTTTGGCTTCGGTTTTTCGCTCGAAAAAGCTGGAAGCCTTTCTAAATACCTAGCTTTTCTCCCCCGCTTTTCCCTGAAGCTGCTTCGCGTTATAACGTGCGGAAGTCGGAAGCCGCTTATGGGGAGCTTCCGTAGCTTCCCGTAGCCTCCATTCCACATTTACCCCTAAAGTTGGGGGTAATTACCTGCTATTTGCCATTCAACGAAACCCCTCTCCTCCCCGCGCCCGCTCCTCCTCCCTCCCCCGATGCCATCTCTTCCCTTCCCCCACGCCCAACTCTCTCTTCTCTCCTTCGGTGCCCATCTCCTCCTCCCGTGCCGCCGCCCTGGTGCGTCCTCCTCCCTCTTCCCCCGCCCAGATCTGGACGCTGCCGCTATCCTCCCTCCCCTGGCGTCCTCCTCCTCAGCACCTCCGCCTCGCCTTAGGCTCCCTCCTTCTCTGCTGGCTCGCGTTGCTGCCGTCCTCCTCCCCCGACACCGACCTCCTCCTCCGCCGAACCGCCGCGGTCCTCCTCCCTCCTCCTATTGCCCCGCCGCTGCTCTCCTCCTCCGAACCCTAGCCGCCGCCGCCTCTGTTTTTCTCCCCTTTTTTCTTTTTTTTTTGTTGTACCATAATTGTTTGTAATAATTATTTATTTTAATAATTATTTATTATAATAATTGTTTTGTAATAATAATTTATTGTATTTATTTATGTAATATTTGCATATTGCGTTAATTGTGGTATATTACGTTAATTATCGTTTAATGCGATCAATTGCGTTAATTGCGGTTGTCGTCATTAAATTCTGGCCAAATGCGTTAATCGTTGTCAATTGCGGTAGTCGTTGTAAACTGTAGTTAATTATCGTTAATTGCGTCAGTTGTCGTTAATTGCGGTAGTTGTCGTCAATTAATTTAGTTGTCGTTAATTATTGTAAATTGTTAATTGTCGTTAAATTTCGTTAATTGCGTTAAACGCTGTTAAACGACATCAAATAAGTCATTACTTGCCTCAGGGATATTTCAAACATTTTCAATCTTAGAAGTTGTCGCCAGCCTACTGAAAGGCCTGACAGCCAAATACAAAACCTCTTCAGCTCAACCGTTCAGCTCTGTAGCTATGCAGCTCCGTAGTCCAGGAGGAAGCGGTTTTTTAGAAAAGCTACAACCGTACCAAACATGCCTTTATTTTTACACAACGAAACGATCCTGATTCCGGAGTGCATTTTCTGAGGAAAAAAAATGCTCCTAGTGTTTTTGGACCTTTCCCGAGTGTTTAAGCAGTTTCCGGACTTCTGAATGTTTCCCGACTGTATTCATCGGAAGGAAATGTTTGAAGTTTGTATTGAATGTCACTTAGTTAATTCTGGTACGAGAAGTTCGAAAATCAATTATGTTTTCTTAGGGCTTGTTTGGGAACTCTAATTCCGGTCGGGATCCCGGCCAATTCCCGGGGATAGAAATCCATAGGGCAAATTTCCATGGGCCAACTAGACCGTCTGTTTGGATGCCTTCGAGACAGGGATTTCCTGCCCCAATCCACGCTGTTTCCACGGGGAAACAATCCTCTGCTCCCCACATCGGGAAAACTCTCCGCGCCCTCGACCGCGACCGACTCCACTCGCGCCCCAACCCGCGGCGCCCTCCCTCCCTCCCCACCCGCGGCCACGTCCATGGCCACGGCCACGCCCGTCTCCCCCACTCTCGCGCAACCTCTCCCCACCCGCACCACCCTCCTCTCCCACCCGAGCCGCCCTGTCCCCCCGCGAGCGCTGCCTTCCTCCCCTCGCCCGTGCCGCCATCGCCCCTACGACGCCCCACCCCTACCGCATCCGTGTCGGATTCCCTTCCTCAGCACACTCCGCCTCCATCTTGCACACGCGCCGCTCCCCTCTTCGTCGAAGCACCGCCATCTAGGGCCTTTTCAGGAGGAGGGATTTGGGTGAGTACAAGAGAGGAGGAAGGTCAGGAGGAGGGAGGGAGATAGAGATACTCCTCTCCTACCACCACCACCTACCAGTGCGCAGCGGGCAGGTCACGCCTCCCCTCCTCATATTCTTGTTTTATCTTGACGTTTTCTTTTTGATCTCATGGATTCCGGCAGTCGGTAGGCGCTTCCGCCAATGGCCCTGTTCTTTGTTTTAGTTTTCTCTCTGTGTGTGATTTGATTTGGATTTTGGAAGAAATTTCCTGGGCCGTGCTGCACCATCTGTCTCTAGATTTGGTTTGGGTGAATTGTTTAGATGTGTAAGCAGATTTGAATCAACTGACGTTCCTCGACTAAATGCAGGGAACTGATTGTGGGGTTGACACATATTTTGGTCTTTGCACATATCCTAGGCGTGAGCTGCGGCATCGCATTGACCTCAAGGTATATAGAGATTCCAAAAGGAGGCATTCAATTATGTTATTTTGTTGTTCGCAGCTTTATGGTTTGCTACTTGTCTGATGTTCTGATTGGCAGGAAGAGAACTGTTGTTACCGGAGACAATGAAGGATATGCCATTGCCTGGGATGCTCAATCAAAAAATAAGTTGTTTGAGGTAATATCTGGTTCTTCTTCCTAAAAAAAGTTATATTGACTGCAGACTGCTTGATCTAAAAGGAAATTGTTGTTTACATGGAATTTGCAGTGCATTCGGGAGCTTATTGAAGAGTAATTACCAGAGCTCTTAAGTAATTGCTACACGGTTTGTTAAGATGTCTTTGTTTGAATTATTATGTCAACAGATTAGATCACATTAATTTTTTCAAAATATAAATATGATGATACGCTATGGAGGTTGTCAGTTTTCTTATGCATCTTTGTAGTTTATGCCATTACAGAGTAATGCATCTTTCTAAATCATGCTATTACACAGAGTGATGCATCTTTCTAATTAAGGCTATTAAACAGAGGTGTCTTTGTGTGCTCGCCAATGTGTAGTTACTCTGAATGCAAGGTGGACAGTTTGGGCATTTCTATGCACTCATTAGGCATATGATATTTTGATATAATTAACATGGACATGATATTGTTAGTTATTTCTCATTACTCAATAAAATCTGTTGGCTTTTGTAGTTGCACTGATTTGTTTGTTATTCTAATCTGACCTGTGAATTTGATCATTTGATCTGCAATGACACCCATTTCTAATCAACCCTGCTTGGACCATCTGGTCCATTCCAGTTTTTATCACTATTGGTTGTTGTCATCCTCGAGACATGATCACAATATCAATTTTGTATGTTTGCACTTTTCAATATGATCCATTTGGTTACTATTGCTTTGAACTGACAACAAATCGGTTGGTGTTTGAATTTGTTAGTTCACTACTTCACTGGTCATCTCTGGCACTGACATGCTGCACCTCTTTTCTTGTATATGTGTTCAAATGTTGTAGTTGGTGTTCTCATTGTCAGCTGCAGTTTATGGATCACCCAAGAACTCACCCTGCATAGAAGAGTTTCCTCTGACTCCAAACAATCGATATGGCAAAACCAAGGTCCAGGCCTGTCAATTTTCTTTGAGTGCGTGAATCTGCTAACGTTCGTGAGTTCTCTAAATTGACTGCAATTTTACAAATGGATTGCAGCTTGTCGTTGAGGATATTTGCCGTGATATCTACCGTACAATTCCTGAATGGAAGATCACTTTACTTAGGTACTTCAATCCGGTTGGGGCTTATCCCAGTGGATACCTTGGTGAGGACCCATGTGGAATTGCCAACAATCTTATGCCCTTTGTTCAGCAAGTAGTTGTTGGCGAGGAGGCCAGCTCTAACAATATTAGGAAATGATTATGCAACAAGGGATGGGACTGGGGTTAATTTTTTTGCCCACGCTATGTTCAATGGCTTGTCGTTTACACCTCTTTTTAATTTGATTAATCCATACTAGTGCTTTTCAGCTGAAATGATGCAGCTAGCATGTATAACATATCATATCAAAACAATATCATGTAAGAGGTTGATCAAATTGTGTATATTCGAAAGTTTTTTAGATAAATATTGAAGAATGTGAACACTTGATTAATTGTGCTATTTTTTTCTGAATTTTACGAATTTTCTGAATTTTTTTCATAGCTGGGATTTTTATCCCTGTCGTTCCCAAACGGCAACAGGGATTTTGTTCCCAGACGGGAAGATTTTCCCTCGGGATTGAGGGGGATTCCATGTGCCCTCAAAATCCTCCACAGGGATTTTGTCCCCTGGTTTTCCTACCCTTTGTTTCCAAACAAGCCCTTAGAGGTAGTTGGACTCACCTGTTGACTCTCAATGATGTCGGTCCAAAGTTTTAAAATGCCCTCATGTCATAATCAACAAGATAAAAAAAAGGTAAGGCTAAGCTTAGTTCATTTTGTTGTATATAGCAAAATGGGCACTCGAATGATCTATAACCGCTTGCCAATATTCATGTTATATTCATTAGTAGTGCTTTTACACACACTTGAAACTCAACGGTGTTTTGGTTAGTAGTGGAGGGCTGCAAATCTGATCATCTATTTGTGTTTAAAAAATTTTCTTGCCACTTTTAGGGGAACATGGAAGCACTTTTCTACATTTAATGTAACAAACATAACCTAGCTTATACCATGTGAGAATTTGTGAAAAAAAAATCCACTATACAATGCAAGATTTAGAGAAATCGACCCCACATGGTTGAAATTCTGGCTTTGTCCTTCCAATTCGAAAGTCCCCAATGATCCGAGGGGGCATTTTTTCAAAAGAAGAGGGAAATAATAAAAAAATAAATTTCAACACACAGAAAAATGTTTACCTTTTGCAGTAAACACAAAATCAAGAGAAATAGTCAACTAACAAGAATCTTAGAAAAGCAAAAGAGGTGACCACAGTTGAGGGCACAAGTCCCATCAAAAGAGAATATCAAACTTCAAATAAGAATAAAGCATTGCTTTTGAAAATCGAGAAACTTTTATGGGGCAAAAATAGAATGGTTAGGCACACTTCAATTAAACTACAAGTTACAAAACTTAACTTCAACCTCAAATACTTCCACTTCACTCTTTCCTTTAACAAAGAAAATAATTTTCTTTGATTTCAACATCACTTTGTCACCTTAAACAAAAAGAACTTTTAAAACCAAAACACATTAATCACTTAAGAACCAATAGAACTTTTCAACACGTCACTTTGCTCAACAAAATTTCAGCTACCGATCACGAACTCCAAAAGATCACGAGTGTAAAACTCAAAACATTTTTTTATTTCATTTAAACGATATCACAAAATACGATCAAATTCTTTTACTTCTAAAAGAATTGACACTATCTTCACAATCCCTAACTCACAGTCATACTAACCTCAAGAACAGTACACTCTTAACAAGAATCGTCATAGTCTACTCTTCCACTATAAAGCTCTTTAAAAACTCACCAAATTGTTCAATACTACTTTGTTATCCTATCCTCAAATTGAGAGTCCACCAAAACTTTATAACATCACTACAACAACTACTTTATCCTAGAGGTGATCTACTACATAAATTAAAAGGTTCTACCAAAACCCTTTCATCAAGAGCATACTATTATCCGATAATTCTACCATCATGTAAACATAAGTCACCTATTAAATCATATCAGTTCAACTCTTAGTGATGCTCAATACTAAACTTTAACACACGATAATTGCACTCCAACGATCGTTGTTATCAACTGGCTTCACCATGAAATCTAGTTGCTACCTATTTCACTTTGCAAATCACATGAATATTTACAAACACATATTCAACTGTTCCTCCTCATATTTAGATTAGGCAAAATCATGCTAAAACTCAAATATCGAAATATTTCATCTATCAAAAGTCTCAACAACACTACAACCAAATTCACCCCATCACTCTATGTAGAACAACTATCCAGAACACCTCCCATAAATTCTAGATCCACCAATATTCAATCTCTTCAATCTTTTATACACAATCCCAACAATTGATCATACTAAGGAATATATAAATCTAGCAAAAATATATAACCACTAAGTATCCACAGAAAAGATAACTCTAAGATTAATATTCACTAAGGCAATAATCTAACACCCTCTTAACTTAACCATCCCAAACAGTTAGATTAATCCATTGAGACCCATTAATCTAATTTATCCAAGAAGTTTACCAAATTCAACTATCTTAATGATCAAACTAGTTCATCAGTGTCCCACACTTCTTAATAACTCCTGGATTCCTAGTAAGTATGGACATACCCTTAATTACAGTTCATTATGTAACTACTCCAAGACAACATCAAATTTATCAACTTCACTTCCAAGGATCTTGATTAAGATAGATTATGCACCACGCTACAGACCCAACTTAATAACTCAACAAGACATCACAAAAGGGTTTTAACACTTTCTTTCAGAAAAAAGAGGCATTAAACTTCCACACTCCAAATACTCTAAAAGAAACTTGTGGAGTCAAAACTTCCACATGATAAAGGACTTACAAAAGATAATTTCTATTATCCAAAATACCAAGCGAATAAAAGAGTCATGAGTCCCAACAAGAAAGGTAGAACCCCCATGAAAAGATTGATCTTGCCAATTTACAACGCTCACAAGCAGCAAAAACAACTCAATAGTTAGGAGAACAAATAATCGCTTTATGGAACCAATTGAAACCTATCAACTAAACTGTAACCACTGACCCAAGAAAAATTCATTGATCACAACTATAACAAGAATAACCAAACGCAACTCAAGAAAAACAACAACCTTCCCAAAGAAACCCATCCTCAACACCTTTAACTAGTTTACCCGAGGTAAACACTTCACTTTTCCCATACCACAAACGGTGGTACAACCTAGCCATGTGTAACATCCCAAATTTTGGTATGTTTTTGAAGTTTTAAAAATAAAAATAACCATTTCTATTTTCTTGTTTAAGTTAAAGCTTAATTTGAATTTTCAGAAATAAAAAAGATTTAATGTGAATAAACTAAACTTCAATTAAATTAAAATATTGTTTTATTTGAGTTCCTGGTGTTCCATAGTACTTTATGGAATTTTCTAGGAATTTTTGGAAGTTAATTTCTATTTATTTGAGCTCAGTTTTAATTATCTCAATTTGTAAAATCAAAAATCAATTAAAATTCCAGATTCCACTCTCGGGTTTAATTTCTTTCTTTGGCCCGACTCCATTTCCAATTCAGCCCAATCCCCTTTCTCTTTTTTCCTTGGCCCACCTCCGCTTCATTCTTGCTGTGGCCTGCCCAATCACATTTCTTTCCTACGCCGAAGCCATCTCCACCTCTTTTTGGCCCGTCTCCTTTGGCCCGCCTCTTTTCTCTTCCACCGTGTGCACCAGCCTTGGCTCAAGCCACCAATCCGCTGCACCGTTGCATTTCCTCCTGTGCCGAAGCACAACCAACTGTAGCCTTGGCCTGCACTTCCTTTGCGCCTTGGTCCCGTCGGCCTATTTTTTTTGTGCGCACGTGAAGGCCCAGCTGAGCCAGCCTTTGTCTCCCTTGGCTGCTTCCGCTGTCAGGTGGCCCCGTGCTGTAGCGCACATGAGCATCGTCTTCAATCGTCCCCGAGATGGACTCTTGAGTCCATGTCCAGCACGCACAGCTGGCTGTGCTTCTCTCGATCTCTTCCATCCCAGCACTATTTAAGAAGCCGACTGTGTCATGATCTCGGCCTGTGCCTCCTCTTCCAAAACCCTAATTTCTCCGCCCGATTCCATCTCAATCGCGCCGCAATCATCGAAGATCCGAGCCGACCGTCGAAAGTCTTGTTCACCGGAATTCTTTGCTGTCCGTAGTTCTTTGCTCAAGACGCCAACGCCGTTGAGTTCGCGACGCGATGTTCAACACCATGCCTCCACTATCTTCGGCCGAAGGTCATTGAATCGCCGGCTTCGTCGCCTCCTCAAAAATCCGGCCGCGCCGCCCATCTTCGATCTAACTCGGTGAGCCCCGTGCCCTTCTATGCGTTTCATCCCGTGTATCCTGTCCTTCTCATCCAATCTTGTCTTTTCTCTCCTTCGTCGAGTTGCTGTCGCCGAACATCTCGTTCACCTCCAGTCAACTCGTCATTGCCGCCGCTCTGGTCATCTTCTAGCTGTCCCAAGATGGTCTTTGCGAACCTTGTGTCGTCGCCACCCCGAGGCTCATCTTCAATCTACCCGGGAGTCCTTGCTTCGCCTTCGTCGCCGCAACCGTGCACTGGTCCGCCGCCAAAGTCGCCACCGATGCCGCCTCATCGCCGAGATTGCTGAATCGCCGCACTCAGAGGATCCTCAAGTCTCTGGCATTCCATTTTTTCCCTTCACCGCACCTTCCTCACCGTGGTCTGCCGTCGTCGTCAAGCTCAAGTCGCCGACCATCTTCTCCATGTCTCTATCGTGTTTGCTTACCCTCTGTGCCACATCAGCAGCACCTCATCCTCCATCTGTGGTGCCACCTCAGCTCCTTAGCCCATGTGGCATCTTTGTCAGCCTGCGTGTCAGCTCCATATGGCACATCCAAACCTCACCCGAGCCAAACATCCTTAAACCTAGTCCGCCATACACCCAGTCAATGCCAGTGAGACCCACTTGTCAAATCCAATTTCTTTATTTTCTTTCGGCTGAAATTTATTGATGACGTCAGCGGATGCAATTAATTGTTTTTCCTTCAGAGAAACAATTCTTTAAATCCTGAAATTCTGATTCTATTATTTCATGTGAATCTTCTGAGAGTCCGTTCTTCTTCGTCCGAACTCCGATTCAGCACATTCAAATTTCTAAATTCAAGCTCTATTTTCCTCAGATTTTTATTTAATTTTTAGAGTTTTTTCTCTCTATTTTTTATTTATTTGGTTGATTTGTTTGTTTGCGAGTAGATGTTGATACTTTGGGAAGTTTTGAGCAAGGAGGAATGCACTAAGATGAAGACCAATCCCAAGATTTATTTCAAGGCAAATCGTGGTTTTTTGATCATATTGAACCTATGATTTCAAAAGTATATTATTTTATACAACTGCATGCTATCTTTACACATTGTTTTGGGATTAGCTATCACCTGTTAACATTATGCCTCCATTGATTATTTGAATGCCATGAATCATTTGTCACCATAGCATGGATAATTTTAGTTGGATATATTTGTATCACCAACATGGGTATCGTATAGATGCTTAGTTCAGCTTAGTTACGATGGGTTCATTATCACATGTGTCATATTGATTAATCTTGATTTAATAAAATATGGAATCGTGGTGGTTAGACGCTGCTGATAAAATTTGTGTACCATGACAGGGTATGTCATTGGTTTTGGTAAAACAAAATGATTTTCGCTCAAGCGAGCGATTGTGGATTGAGGGTGTGGGTTTAACGCGTCGTGAGTTTGTGGTAGACTCGCCTGAGTAACTGGTCAAGGACTTAATCTTGTGTGCCATTGAACTGGGCCTTAATCGTACAACTACATGTCCTGTATGGGTGGGATCTCGCTAACTAATTAGTAATGTTTTGATTTGGTTCTATTTGGGTTGTGTTTGGCGTAAGAGGGGACCAGGTAGGCGAAACTTTAGTAAGCAGAACTGAGTCAAAGAAGAGCTTTGTAAAGGTCTTGTGATAATCTCTCAATCGTACACCTACGAAAGTGTGTGAGCGGATATTATAATTTGATTATCTCTTGTGGGTAAAGCTGTACAATCTCTTCATAGTGTTAAAAACTATTCGAATAGCCGTGTCCGCGGTTATGGTCGTGCTTGGGGATTTCACACGAGAGATAGAGTTTCTTTATAAAATATGTCGAAGTGTGAATGAGAAGTTCACTTAATGAATATAATGTTCGTTTGGTGAATGGGTAATTCACTTGGTGGATTTTGTCGATTGGTGAATGGGAGATTCACTTATTATTGGTTTAGTTGGGAAATAAACGGGAAGTTCACTAGTTGTTTCAAAGAAATTATTTATTTATTTACTATTCTTTTTAATTACACATTTCAATTTAATTGTTGTATTTGTTGTCAATACTGCTTTCTGCAAAAGAGTATATACTAACCTTTGTTCAAGCCTTGCATGAATACTATTTACATACATTTCCCTACGACTTGCTGAGTGCTTTATGTACTCACGACCGTGTGCCATTGTTGTTCAGTTGAAAAATATCAAGCTGCTTAAGAGTTCATTGCTCAGGATTACCATGAAGGCTATGCGAATTAGGATGCGCTCTCCACTCGATTACCTATGGGCATGTTGATTGACCTTTCTAAGTTTTCTGTTCCGCTGCAAGAGTTTATTTATTTCTTTAGCCCTGCGTGGCAAGTTAAGTAAACATTGACTATAAGGTGCAATTATTATTACTATTTGTTATTTTGAGAACTTTTTAGTTAAATCAAATAAATGGATCACTGTTTCCTATGTGAGCTAGCAACTGATCTGGGACAGTTCAGAATACATAGAGGGTTCCTGAATTGTATTTTTGGGTCCTAACACCATGCCCATGGTCACAACCACAATCTCTACCTCTCGACATCAACTACCGACCACAATCAATGACACAAAATAAGTTCAAAGAACCAATATCAACTCATACATCAATAGTACAACATATCGAAAGCGTAAAAGCAATACTCATCCCATACCTATCCTACTGTGCGCTAGTGTGTCAAATTTTAAGTTAATTAATCATTAGCAAATTCTAGTTGATTTTAGTAGTCCTAAAATAAATTTTAGCAATTTTAGGTTACCCAAGTTGTTAATCTATTCACCACGGACCTAAAGTCTGCTATGATACAAACTGTAACACCCCGGCCCAACACTGAGCCCGGAATGCCACCAAACTACCCTAATTACTAATTTTAACAGCCATTAACAATAAATTCCAGCAAGCAATTCAATACTAACACCCATCCACAGGTCACAATAATTTATAAATAACGACATGGCAAGCAAAGATATTTAAACTCTAGATAGCAAAGTAGAATAGAAATCCAAGACTTAAGCAAAAAATCAAACAAACAGAGTCTATCGAATGAATAAACTAGTTCCAATTAATCATCTAGAATAAATCAATGTCTATCATAGTCTAAGAGATTAAACCATCACGCTAAGGTAGAGTTTTCTCACGGCAAGTGATCAAGTAATTGAGTGTGAGCAGTATTCCAATTGCTAACCCTTCCCAAGCGAAGCGTCATCAATGATCACCTAAAAACAACAGTAAAGCAAGGGTGAGTCCACGACTCAGCAAGCACAAAAGTAAGCAATGAACAATGCTTAATCAGCAATACACAATATCATCATCAACATTAATTATTATCTTTTCTTTATTAAAATACTCAATTATTCAATTCTCTTTCTTTATTCACATACACAATCGTCAACCATCTTTCATTCCATGCACCTCTACACTACATGTCCACATGCACTTTTTTTTTGCGTATACCGGTATAGCATGAGTGTTCACCCGTCGATGACACACTCTCAAGCCTGTCTTCCTTATGGATCGGGGACCTCCTCCATTCCTGTTGAGCTGTGATCAACATGATCACCTTTTCATATGCAATGATGTTATGAATGCACAAATATTCATAGTTTCATCAACATTATCATTGTCCAACAAAATCATATCCAATAATAAGGAATAAATAATGACCAGCACATCAATATAATAGTAATAAATGATAAAGTATACAGTGATCAACGAAGGACCACTGTTTATCATGCACTTGCATGTTTACCCTTGTGATGTCGGAGAGTGAAACAACAACAAAGCATACGAGATCACACTCCCTAGACAAACAATCCAAACCATAACTCAAAATCATACATTATAGCACCAATACTTTATTCTAACCGTTCGCGCATGTCTACACCAAACCGACTCGTTTTAACTCAAAACTACCAGGCGCACTATCCGCTGGCCCAGTAGTAAAACGACCCTATCTTACTCATTTTAACTCCAAATTTGTCCATCCAAGACTTTCTGGAATCCTCACGAAACCACCTACATTTTCCTAGTTATGACAAAACTCTGATTCTACCGTTTTCTACTCTGTTTCTTTACCCGAAGACCGTTTCAGATTCTATCAGAACAGACCATTTCAAAATTTTATATTTTTAATTCTAAAACTTGAACATATATGAATAATATAATTTCTGGAAACTACCCAAAAATGCCTACAATACTCAAGTTAACACCAATATTTAATTTTATCAATTTCTACACAAAATCGACCCAACTACATGAAGTCTGCAACTACGTCCAGAATCTGGACAACAGCCTTTCGGAGGCCATATCTTTTTGCTCTCTACTTCAATTTTAACAATCCTGTCGGTGTTTTAGAACCGATCTTACGAAAAGATTGCTTGATTTCGGGGTTCTCCACAATTGATCACGCAGACGAGAGAGACACGGGGATTTTTTATACAGGTTTGGGCCTTCTCAGGTGAGAATAATAACCCTACTCCTGTGTATCTTGTATTGGGTATATGGATTACAATCAGCAGAGGGTCTTACTAACTGTCTTTCCCGAAAAGCCTCTCCTCACTATCTCTAAAAGATACCTATTTATACTATACTGTTGGGGCAGTTGTCGTTCCAGGCTAATTAGGCTCATTATTGCGTAATAATGAGAGTAATTACCGGAGTAGTAACCCCCCACGCTGTTCAACGGTTATCAATCAGAGATAGTGAGAAATTATCTGTAGTTATTTCGGGTATAACTACGTAATTTGACTGATCAGGCACTCACTAGTTAATGGGCCTTCTGACGGGTGGACCCAGCTAATTGTGAGGATGTCGCAGCAAGGCTAATCGTAGCAGAACTTACGATTAGGGGATAGTAGTAGAAAGAGCTTACGACTTGGTACTGGTCGTAGAAAGGCTTACGACCGGACGTAATCGTAGCAGGACTTACGATTACACTATAGTCGTAGAAATACTTACGACTAGGGGGGTGGTTGTAGAAGAGCTTACGACCACCTAACTTACTCCTCCCTTATAACATTAAGGGGTATACCATGTGCCGTCATATTACATGATTATGGAATAATAAAATGAGGATTGTCATATCCTCGTCATCTAGCCCCCCGCTTGAAGTGAAAATAACTTACTTGGTTGAGGGGTCTGAAATGATCTTACGACCTCTAGCGGGTTATAGAAAAGACGCTGGAGGAAAATCTCTCCAACATGTGTTTCTCTCGACCAGTAATATGCTTGGTCGAGGCAATTTGTTGGAAATTTCACGACTACAAAGTAGTCGTAGAAAATCTTTACAACTTTGGAGTAATCGTGACCTTATGATCGGAAGCAAAACTTTTCCGATCGGTATTTCTTTTGACCCGAAGGCCAAGAAGGTAATTTCACTTGAGGTGTGAAAAGAGTCTCGGCACTTTCGAACGGGCAGACCTGTCCGTTGGAGTAATTCCCGAAGCGGTGGGAACCGTTGGGCTTCCACGGTGTTTCATTTCAAACACACGGTTATAAAATGGACGGTGGGGACGGACTTAGGGTTTTTACCTTTCCTCCAGTTCACCCGACTGTTCATTGCTTTCTCGCTTCTTCCGCCGCCGGTGGTACTGTGTGTTTTCTTGGAGCTTTCCCAAACCCGATTCTTCCCACCTTTGAGAGAAAACATGGCTAGGGTTGTCTCTGAGTGGGCTGAGTCGGAAATGGACGACGCGAAGATTGAGGCCCTGGTTGCTGCCGAGAAAATCCCTGAGGGACTACTCGTGAAGTGGATTGCGGCGAATGAGCAGCACTGGCTGTCAGGTAAAGAGGGTCAAATTCCGATTTTCCAGGCGTATTGTGAGTGCGGCCTCCGATTGCCTGCTCATCCCTTCCTCACACTCGTGCTCGAACACTTTGAGGTGGAATTAGTGAACCTTGGTCCTAATTCCATCACAATGTTGAGCGTGTTTGTGTACTTGTGTGAGGCTTACCTGGGGATTTCGGTGGATCTCGAGCTTTTCCAGTACTACTACGGGATGGCTCGACAAGCCGGGATTGCCGGTAATTGTGGTCTGAAGCTCCACGACGGTAAGTCGAAGGAGTATATTCAGATGTTCACCCGGTCATCGTGGCCGGGGTGGAAGAAGAAGTGGTTTTACTGGGAGGTTACCAAGGAAGACGACCTCTCCTTCGTCGGAAGGCCGAGAGGTCCTCTTCACGGATTCGACCCCGCATCTCGACCGGATAGCCCCCTACATTCAAGCCATCAAAGACTTGAAGTCGGAGGGGCTTACCAGCTGGCACGTGGTGAGGGACTTCACACGCGCCGTATCAGCCCTCTGAAGGCACGAGTTCCTCCTATGTGCAGGTACTCAGGAAAATAAGACCCAACCAGGGATTATAAGGACGGTGAGTAGAAAAACTTACTGCTTTGTCCTTGGTTGATCCCGATTTAGTCTTCTAATCGTGTTGTTTATGTGTACAGATCTTCCGCAGGCGGAGGTTGACGCGCGTGTCAGGCTCATCTGCGAGAAGCATCCGGCCAACATTGTGGCTCCTCAAATCCTTGCGGTTTTGACCGCAGAAGAGAAAGAGGAGCGCCTAAAGGTAATCAAATGATTTTGTCTTTAGGCGTTTTGTTGTCGTAAAACGATGTACGACTAACGGGTTTGCCGTAGAAAAACTTATGATTGGATACTGATCGTAGAAAAACTTACGACCGGACATAATCGTAAGAGGACGTACGATTAGACAATGTCGTAGAAATACTTACGACTTTTGAGCTGGTCGTACTAACGACCGGCTAGTGATCGTGTAAGATCTTACGACCACTTTATTTTTTTCAACAGAAAGTTGGCATGGAGAACCGCTAAGACGACGAGGAAGTCGATTTGGTGGTCATCGGGACGACTACGCAAGCGGAGTCAGCGAAGTCCCCTCCAACCAAGAAACGTCGACTGGTAAAAGTCGGCGATAAGGGTGGTTCGAGTTCGGCCCCTTCTGCCCCTTTTGCTAAATTTGCTACAGACTTGGCTGCGGCAAAGAAGAAAGTAGAAGAAGAGGCCCTTGCCCTTAAACGCAAGGTCCCCAAGGTTAAGGTACCCTTCTATTACGACAACAAGTTATTCGCAGTTTCAGCTTCTGATGGCTTCATAAGACAGCTAGAAAAGGAGAACTGGAAGAACTTCATGTCTTTTGTGAAGGAAACCGCTGCTCCAGTAGGATCTGAGGCCGAGGGGAGCAGCGCTCTTAGGGTGGTCGAGGCGATCTTGACCACGGGAAGTCGGGAGGCGACTCTGTTGTCCCGAGTGCATCTCGACCAGTGGTGGTTGAGAAGAAGTCGAAGAAATCTTCCGTCGGTAAGGTTGCTCCCAAGTTTCGAGTTAGGTCCAGCGCACAGAGGTATGTAAAAAACATAAGTGTAAGAACTGCATTTACTCTTTGTTTTTTACGAGTTGATTTACTTCTGCGTTTTGTGATCTTAGCCCGTCGTCTTCGGCCCCCAGGGATACTCCTATGGAGGAGCCCGCTGCCACTTCTTCAGGTGGCGAGGGTGTGACGGCGGCAGTAGCTGAAGGTCCAGCTACTATTCCTGCGGCAGAAGAAGTCGTGGCTGCCAAAGTTGCTACGACCACCGAGGTCGTCGAAGTCGCTACGACCACCCAAGCTATCGTAGAGACTGAGGTGGAGCCGACAGAGGCCGTGAGGGAAACACCGGAGGTTGGTGGTGGTGAGAGTTCTGACCGCCGCACCGGTAAGTAAGTTGTCGAGGATCTTCCTTCCGGCCCTCCAGGTGGAGCTCCCGTGACCGAGTCAGAGGAAGAAGAATATTTTAACTTTTGCTCTGATTTCATTGGCCCCGACTGTATCGTAGGATCTTCGGCCTACCGATCTCGCGATCGAGTTACTCACCCCAGCAGCATTCCCAATTGTGGGGATGTCTTTGACAATGAACGCCTCGAAGGGTCCGTGGAAACGAGTCGAGGAGATGGATGGGCTGAAAGATCCGTCGCGAATAATGTCCATGTTTGCTTGGTCAAACATGAATGTAAGTATTCCTCAATACTCACGTAGGGTTTTATCTCCGTCTCTTATCATTTTTCTCCCTTGTAGAGAGACGTGGAGCAAGTCGCTACGATTTGCGAATGCAATTGGCAACTTGTCAAATTACGACAAGAGAAGGAAGTCCTCTGCGAGCAAGCAGAGAGGTGGTGAGTAACTGATTCTCATAATCGTATCGCAAATCGATTACTTACTCAATACTCGTAGACAATTGTCGTAGAAAAACTTACGACTCAATACTGGTCGTAGAAAGACTTACGACCGGATATAATCGTAGAAAAACTTACGATCATTCGTCTATGTATTCATGTCTTCCCTTAACCTTTCAGGTTTAAGAGTGACGAAAAGACCTTAGCTGATTCACTCGACTTCGAGAAAGCCGAGTCGAAAAAGCTAAGGGATAAAGCCACCGACCTCCTGAAGAAGCTTCAGGAGGCTAACTCTGCAACTCAGCGGTTGCAGGAAAAAATAAACAGTATGTGTGGCTACGACTGCTTTTGATCTTGATCTCCGTCTTCTTAACTTCCCATTCTTTTGCAGAAAAAGAAGTTGAAAATAAGGTCCTTCAGGCCGAGGTGGGGTCTCTCCGGGTTGAGGTCCAGGAGAAGTCCTTAGTTGTCCGCGAGACCTCCCGCATTGCGAAGGAGAAAGATCAAGAAATTGAGAAATTAGGTTCTCAATTGACGGGTAAGTAGAACTTTCCCTGCTACTAAATCATTTTATCTTCCCGTAGAGTCGTTTCATTTAATTAACCCTTACTCCTTCCAGAGCGATTGATTGAAATAAAACGACTCCACGAGGCTTCGACTTGTACCCAAGAGGAGATGAAGTCGATGAAGATAAATCTTCAAGACAACATTTCAATTCTGAACATTGTACTCGATGGGCTCCGTGCCGGGAGGGTCGCCCCTCGCGATGGAACGATGGCCGCTCATACGAGTGCCATTGGGGAACAAGTCGGTACCTTGCAGGAGTTGGTGTCTACTCTGAAGACCAACCAGAATGATTCGACAAGGGAGGCGGTCAAAGGGGCTGTGAGCTTTGTTTTAGCAAAGCTCAAAGCTCGTGACCCTAACCTTGACCCTCATTCTGTCGAAGCCGACTTTGACTGCGCCGAATCTGAAGCTGAACGGCTGATCGAGGAGATGCAGTCGATCGGCGAGAAGGTCGGGGAGGAGATGCAGATAGAGTCTCCTTCATCAGAGTAGTTTGTAATATGAACTCGCAAATACAAGTCCTTTTTTGGTGATGTATAGATAACTGATCCTTTCTTCTTTCTACAAATTATCTCGTATAGTAGTTAGTAACTCGTAAGACAATAATAACAAAGGAAGAAATAGGCAGACCAGATATGAGCGATTCCTCCTTTCTCCTTTTCCCTGCGAGTCATCTCGTAGAGTAGTTAGTAACTCGTAAGATGATAACTTGGAAAAAGTAAGACTAAGAAACGAAGCCATGTTTATAACTTTATCTTAGCCCCTCCTGACTATTTACTTAGTTTATTGAGAATAAACTAAGGAAATAGTAAAGAAAGGGTTTATGAAAACAGAGAGGTTTGTTTGACTTACAGTTCTCGAGTATCGACTATCTTGCACTAGTCGAAAGAGTGGAAACAGATCGACGCTAGGAAGTTCCCTCTAGTGGGCAGGACCACGTGCAGAGAAAAAAGGCTTCGGCTAGGTGATGTTACCATCTCCGGCTAGATTAATCAAATCAATAACAACAACTGAAGTAAAACAAACATCTAGAGAACCTTAAAAATTCATCCGATTGTTTTCGTTGTATCTGATAAAGTTGCCCTGGCAGCAAAAGTAGGAAACAGGACGACGCTAGGAAGTTCCTTCTTGTAGGTAGGACCACGTGCAGAGAGGAGAAGCTTCGACTAGGTGTGTTTCTTCCTTTGGCCAGTTTAAAACCAATCAAGTTAACCGGAAAGCAGTCGAGCGAATTTAAAAAGTGCACTCTTCTTAGATTATTTTCAAAATAAATAAACTAAGGTGACATGAATTTGCCTTATAATTTTCGACCATGTTTGTAAGCCCAAAAAGCTTTGTACTGGTAGCATTTATTAAGAACAAAGCGACACCAGGAAGCTCCTTCTATCGGGCAGGACCACATGGAGAGAGGAGAGACTTCGACTAGATGTGATGTTCTTTCTTTGACCAGTGTAAAGGGGGAACAAGCATATAAAAAATGGTCAAAAATAAAAGCGAAACTAAAAAAAAAGAGACAAAAGATAGGGAGAACCTGATACTTTATTGCCGTAGAGGCTTGTTACACATAAAATTTGCATAACTGGTCAATGTTCCAAGAATTTGAGAGAACATGGCCATCTTCCATTGCAAGTCGTACCGATCCTGGACGCGTAACTTCGACCACAGTGTAAGGACCTTCCCACTTGGGGGAAAGTTTGTTCCGATTAGACTGGGATTGGATAAGCCTCAATACCAAGTCACCTACAGCGAGGCTGCGAGGTTGGACCTTACGATCGTAGTATATGCGCAGGACTTGTTGGTAGATTGCGGAACAGATTAAAGCCTGGCCCCTTTTTTCTTCGAGCAGGCTGATGTCGTCCGCTCGAAGTTGTTCTTGAATGGAGTCGTTAAACTTTTCGACTCGTGCTGACCGGATCTTTAGTTCTAGTGGAAGCATGGCTCCAGCTCCAAAAACTAGACAGAAAGGTGTTTCTCCTGTAGCTCGGCTAGTCGTCGCATTTAATTGCCCATAATATCAAGGTAATTCTTGTACCCAAGCCCCGAGCGCTTGACAAGCTGATCAAGACTCGGTCTTGATTCCCTTTATTATCCGCCATTCGCTTTTCGACCGCCCGTTGCTTTGGGGGTGGGCAACAGAAGCGTAACACAAACAAGTTCCCAACTCGTCGCAAAATTCCTGAAATTTTGCGCTCGTAAATTGTTTGCCATTGTCTGTGATAATTCGACTTGGTACTCAAAATCGAGTGATCACACATCTCATCATGAACCGTTTTGCCGCTTCTGTTGTTATCCCAATCACAGGCTCAGCTTCTATCCATTTTGTGAACGTATCGATGGCCACAAAAAGGAACTCGAAACCTCCTGGAGCTCTGGGTAACGGTTCTAGGATATCAAGACCCCAGGATGCAAAAGGCCAAGACAGAGGAATTGTTTGCAACGCCTGAGCCAGTTGGTGTATTTGTCGGTTATGAAATTGGCATTGTACACACTTTTTAACCCGCTCCCTGGCATCGTAGAGGGCTGTTGGCCAATAAAAACATAGTCGAAAGGCTTTATCGACCAGTGTTCTGTAGGAAGCATGAGTTCCACAGATCCCTCCGTGTGTGTCGTGAAGGAGTTTTAATCCTTCGCTCTGCAGAATACATCGCATGAGCACCCCCTGGGTTCCTCTTTTATAAAGGACACCTTCGACCAAAGTATACAATTTGGCCTTTCGGGATAGTCGATCTGCTTCTAGATCGTCGTTGGGTACGGAACCCGTCTGAAGGTACTTGTAGATGGGTGTCATCCATGTATCTTCGTACTCTAGAGAGGATGTTTCTATAGGAGACGTCTCTAGTTCGTCAACTACAGACGGCTTTTGAAGCTTCTCCAGAAACACCCCTTTCGGTACCAGGGATCGAGAGGAAGCTAGGCGAGCCAGTTGGTTTGCGAGGAAATTATCCTTTCGAGGGATAAATTGTACCTCAAAGCCCCAAAAGTGCTTTTCTAACTTTCGAACTTCTGATAAGTACCGGGACATTGTCGGATTAGAGCACTGGTACTCTTTTTCGACTTGATTTACGACTAGTTGAGAGTCTCCTCTCACGAGTAGTCGTCGAATCAAGAGCGCTTTTGTGGCTGGTATACTAGCTAGCAAACTTTCGTACTCTGCCACGTTATTAGTGGTCCGAAAGTTTAATTGTATGGCATACTTTAAGGTTTCTCCGGTAGGAGATTCTAGGACCACCCTAGCCCCCGAGCCACTTATCGTAAGCGACCCGTCAAAGTACATTTTCCACAGATCATGGGAATAGTACTGGGGATCCTGAACAGGTTCAGGATTTGTCCATTCGGCGACAAAGTCTGCCAAGATCTGGGATTTAATAGTCGTTCGGGACACGAAATGGATGTCGAACGCCCCAAGTTCGACTGACCATTTTGCCATGCGTCTCACTGTTTCTCTATTCTGGAGGATTGCTCCCAAGGGAAGCTCAGACGGCACAGCTAGTTTGTGCGCGTGAAAATAATGCCGCAGTTTCCTCGAAGACATGAGGAGGGCATATAGAAGTTTTTGAACCTGAGGGTAGCGCTCCTTAGGTCCGTGCAAAACCTCACTAACGTAGTAGACTGGTCCTTGTATGTTCTCACGCTCTACGACCAAAGATCGCGCACATCGCTCGTGGCGTGGCAAAAGTAAATTAAGAGCGTCTCTCCTGGTTTCGGGGAAACCATAACAGGAGCACTCGTAAGATACCTCTTGACTTCCTCGAAGGCTAGGTTAGCCTCTTCCGACCACTCGAAGCCCTCATGTTTCCTTAGAAGTTTGAAGAAAGACAGTCCTTTTCCCCCCAGACGTGCTATGAAACGACTTAATGCCGCCATGCATCCTGTGAGTTTCTGGACTTCTTTCTTCGTGGTCGGGGGGCGCATCTGAGTGATGGCTTTTATCTTTTCGGGATTTGCTTCGATTCCTCGTGCAGAGACCAGGAATCCAAGTAATTTTCCTGAAGAGACCCCGAACTCACACTTCTCGGGATTAAGTTTCAAGTGGTGTTTTCTTAGGTTGTCGAAAGTCTCCTATAAGTCTGTGATATGGCTAAGCCGTTTGCTGCTTTTTACGACTAGATCATTAACGTAGGCTTCTAAGTTTCGGCCAAATTGAGGAGCAAAAGCCGTTTGCATCAAACGCTGAAAAGAAGCTCCAGCATTTTTTAAGCCGAATGGCATTTTAACATAGCAAAATTTCCCAAACGGTGTAATAAATGCTGTCTTCTCCTCATCTTCTCGACACATACAAATCTGGTGGTAACCAGAGTATGCATCTAGAAAACTCAACATCTCACATCCTGCAGTAGAGTCAACCAGCTGATCGATACGAGGTAAAGGGAAATCATCTTTTGGACAAGCTTTATCAAGATCAGTAAAGTCTACGCACATACGCCATTTACCGTTAGACATTCTAACCATTACAGGGTTGGCCAACCACTCTGGGTGGTTGACTTCTCTTATGAAGCTTGTTTTAAGCAACTTGTCCAATTCTGACCTAATAGCATCTCGTCGATCAGGGGCAAATCTCCGTAACTTTTGTTTTACGGGTAGTTTATCAGGCCGTAAAGCTAGCCTGTGCTCGATCACTTACCTAGGGATTCCGGGCATGTCGGATGCTTGCCACGCGAAGACATCAGCTTTGCCTGGAGGAACAACAACGGGGCGGTCGAAAGAGCGAATGGCCAGATAATGAAGGGAATCAAGACCCGAGTCTTCGATCAGCTTGTCAAGCGCTCGGGGGCTTGGGTACAAGAATTACCTTCAGTATTATGGGCAATTCGTATGACAGCTAGCCGAGCTACAGGAGAAACACCTTTCTTTCTAGTTTTTGGAGCCGAAGCCATGCTTCCACTAGAACTAAAGATCCGGTCAGCACGAGTCGAAAATTTTAACGACTCCATTCAAGAACAACTTCGAGCGGACGACATCAACCTGCTCAAAGAAAAAAGGGACCAGGCTTTAATCCGTTTCGCAATCTACCAACAAGCCCTGCGCAGATACTATGATCGTAAGGTCCAACCTCGCAGCCTTGCTGTAGGTGACTTGGTATTGAGGCTTATCCAATCCCAGTCTAATCGGAACAAACTTTCCCCCAAGTGGGAAGGTCCTTACACTGTGGTCGAAGTTACGCGTCCAGGATCGGTACGACTTGCATTGGAAGATGGTCGTGTTCTCTCAAATTCTTGGAACATTGACCAGTTACGCAAATTTTATGTTCTAAGATAAAGTTATAAATATGGCTTCGTTTCTTAGTCTTACCTTTTCCAAGTTATCATCTTACGAGTTACTAACTACTCTACGAGATGATTCGCATGGAAAAGGAAGGAGAAAGGAGGAATCGCTCATATCTGGTCTGCTTATTTCTTCCATTGTTATTATTGCCTTACGAGTTACTAACTAAACTACGAGATAATTTGAAGAAAGAAGAAAGGATCTGTTATCTGTACATCACCAAAAAAGGACCTGTATTTGCGAGTTCATATTACAAACTACTCTGATGGAGGAGACTCTATCTGCATCTCCTCCGCGACCTTCTCGCCGATCAACTGCATCTCCTCGATCAGCCGTTCTGCTTCAGATTCGGCGCAGTCAAAGTCGGCTTCGATAGAATGAGGGTCAAGGTTAGGGTCACGAGCTTTGAGCTTTGCTAAAACCAAGCTCACAACCCCTTTGACCGTCTCCCTTATCGAATCATTCTGGTTGGTCTTCAGAGTAGACACCAACTCTTGCAAGGTACCGACTTGTTCCCCAATGGCACTCGTATGAGCGGCCATCGTTCCATCGCGAGGGGCGACCCTCCCGGCACGGAGCCCATCGAGTACAATGTTCAGAAGTGAAATGTTGTCTTGAAGATTTATCTTCATCGACTTCATCTCCTCCTGGGTACAAGTCGAAGCCTCGTGGAGTCGTTTTATTTCAATCAATCGCTCTAGAAGGAGTAAGGGTTAATTAAATGAAACGACTCTACGGGAAGATAAAATGATTTAGTAGCAGGGAAAGTTCTACTTACCCGTCAATTGAGAACCTAATTTCTCAATTTCTTGATCTTTCTCCTTCGCAATGCGGGAGGTCTCGCGGACAACTAAGGACTTCTCCTGGACCTCAACCCGGAGAGACCCCACCTCGGCCTGAAGGGCCTTATTTTTGACTTCTTTTTCTGCAAAAGAATGGGAAGTTAAGAAGACGGAGATCAAGATCAAAAGCAGTCGTAGCCACACGTACTGTTTATTTTTTCCTGCAACCGCTGAGTTGCAGAGTTAGCCTCCTGAAGCTTCTTCAGGAGGTCGGCGGCTCCATCCCTTAGCTTTTTCGACTCAGCTTTCTCGAAGTCGAGTGAATCAGCTAAGGTCTTTTCGTCACTCTTAAACCTGAAAGGTTAAGGGAAGACATGAATACATAGACAAATGATCTTAAGTTTTTCTACGATTATATCCGGTCGTGGAAGGTTGACATCCTGTATGGTTGTAGGGGTGGTCGGATCATCAATCGGCTCACATCTTTCAGTGGCCTCATTGATCCTCAACCTGACCGACTACACATCAAAGATGATTTATGGTATACTGTAATACCCCAAATCTAGTTTGGTGAGAATAATTAAAATAGGGAGAAGGACCAATTAGAAAATAGAATTAGCAGCAGCTAGAGGGGGGTTTTTCTGTAAAGGTTGGACAACCTGGGCCGGGGCCTCAAGCCCACTAGCATTCAGCCCATTGGTGGGGGTGGTGGCCGGCCATAGGGGGGGGGCAAACCCTAGGGCGCCTCCTCCCCTCCCCTAGGCCGCCACTCCTCTCCCTCCCTGCGCCTCCTCCCCTCTGGCCAGCACCTTGCTGCACCCCCTCCTCATGGTGTTCCTCCCTGCTGCTGCCCAAAACCGGCACCACTTCCCGGCTGCTGCCCAAAGCCGGCGCTCCCTTCCTGCTGCTATCAGGAGATCAAGAGGAAGAAGAAGGTTGGGGGTAGAAGACCATCTTCATGGGGAGAGATCGTACGCGGGTGCTCTTCGTGCCTAGCAATCGGTTCTTCAAGGGTAACCTCGTTTTCCCCTCGTTTAGATGTTTTAGCGCTTAATTGTTCTATGTCGGTAGTTCTGTCTCCTCAGGACATATCGCGTTAGAGGGACGTTTTGATGTAGTTAAGTGCGGATTCAGTCTAGGGCATCTCCTAGAAAGTTATAGAGGACGTCAATAGCTTTCAATGAAGTGCTAGATCGTATTTTTTGGACCTCTGTAGCAAAAGTTGTGAAATTATTAGTGCGACTGTTCCGCGAATCTGTCAGTATTTTGACAGGTTTTAGTAATATGACTTGTGCGATCAATTAAATGGAGAATTAGAGGATCTCAGTATAACGCAAGTTGTAGATAATTGTTGTAGCTTTCAGGGAAGCACAAGAACGCAAAATTTGGACAAACGAGCTGAACGTTATGATAGTTTTAGTGTTCTGTCCATAGAACCTGACGTGAAATTCATGTTTTGTAAATCAACTTAAAAAGGATATTAGATGGCCGAATCAGGGAGGCTCACTAACTAGGTTTAGTTGGGGAATTTGATAAACTTTCAATGAAGACCAAGAACACCTAATTTGGACACCAGTACTAAAAGATATGAATTTTAGAACATGAGGGCACAGATCAACATTTATGGAAATTGGAGTCGGGGTCGCGTTGCAAGCTACTGCTAGTGTGTGTTCGCTTTTATAGTTCTTGTGGTACATTAATGTTGTCTTAGTATATGTTCTTAAATGAATTAGGTGGGGGCCATGTTTGTGTGTTTTCGATACATGATAGCGTAGCAAGATTGCTAGCATGATGATTGTTTCAAGAATGGTGGTTGTGCCAAGTATGACTATGCTCTATTATGGTATGATGTTGTCGTCTTTTGGTAAATTGATGATGAATAAAAGATGAGTATGTGCATATTGAGATCATGTTGAGGCTTGGTCACGTGGTTACCAAGTATGCTTTCCTTTGAGATCCCCGTCATGAATGTGACGGGCTTGAGGTCCTCACACCTGTGGAGTGTGGGCTTGAGGTCCCCGTTACTTGCGGAGTAATGGGCAATTGGTCTCTGTGCTTGCGAGCACATGCATGGGTATGCAACGACGGTTGCATACTTTGCATTACCGGTAAAATGCAAAAAGAGATAAAGAGAAAGGATCCTTGAGCATTGCATTTGCATGTGAGATGTTTTATTGATGCGTTTCTGGCTATGGATGCTGATGTTATAACTTTTGTGGAATGCCTTTATTTTGTACTTGCTGAGTCTATGGGCTCACCCTTGCTTTTATTGTTGTTTTAGGTACCCGATCCAAGAACGGCATGCATGGGAGGGAGTAGATTGATAGTCACACACACACCACCATGAACCAAATAAAGTTGAATAAACTTCAGACCATGCTTTAATAAATGAGCGAGTTGCTTAAAGGTTTTGTTAGGTTTATGTCTCATGCAAAGGGTTTAGTGTAATAATGATGAGCAGTGGTACTTCTTACTTCTTTGGTTTTGCTAGTTGCTTAGCATGTTTTAATTATATGTTGATGTCTCTGGACGTTGGTTTAGTTATTTAAGAATTATCTGTATGTTGGGAACCCCCGTGTAGTTAAGTTTACAAGGGAGAAACTGCCGAAATTTACTAAAATTGCCTTGGTTTAGAATTATTTAAGGTTAGTTCAGTAGCATTCTAGGCCCATATCGGCTGGGGTGTTACAGTTGGTATCAGAGCGGGCTGTAGGTCCGTGGTTACTAGATTAATTAAAAATTTGCGAATTGCTAACCAACTTAAAAGTTTGACACACTGGTGCACAGTAGGTGGGGTTGGGTTATTGCATTGCATCTACGTTTCCGTTATATCACATTGATGATTGTTGATATGAATATTGTAAGATTGCTTATTAACTGATTATATGATTGTTATGTGTGAGAATAATAGATGTTGAGAGGTTGAGATTGTTGGAAATGTGCCCTAGAGGCAATCATAGAGATGATTATATTTCATTATGTTCATAACATTTGATAATATGTTGTTCCTTGAATGAATCATCAGTTATATAGATCAATGAGTATGTGACTTGTTGGTGAAACTCTTTATGTTATATGTTGTCGTTCTAAAAGTATCCCTGGTCGAATGTCACTGGTCGGAACACCAGTGACTCTACGACCAGTACATGTATTGATTGATGACTATGTTTCACCGGTCATGGATATAGAGATATCGAATCAATAATGTGGACACATGTTAGAGAACATAGTGTTGGATAAGACCCATCTTGAGACACTATTGAGATTGTTATGATTCTATGTGTCGTTAGTTGGTCTCAAGCAATGATGATGTTTAATCCTTAGACCTGAGATCAACATGGTTTCCTACATGTGTAATAGCACTCTTAGGGGTTGCCAAACGCTACTCCGTAACTGGGTAGTTATAAAGGTAGCTTTCGGGTATGCTATGAAACATGCGGAGGAATGTGACTGGTCGAATATGGGATTTGCCCCTTTTAACATAACAGGAGAGATGTCTCTGGGCCCCTCGTTGTGGTCGAATAAAGAAAGTGCATGGCCATGCCACTAGTGGTCGAAGTGTCGACCACATGAAGTTATTCGACACTTGATCGAGAAAGTATTGAACAGTCCATGGATGACATATTATCTCACCTGGAGTTCAACCAGATGTCGTGAGGCAAAGGAAGAATACACAAGCATGTCGTTCAGTTGCCGTGGTCGTAGACTGGTCGAAGTCGTATGGAGATGCGACCCAGTCGAAGACTACTCGAACATAATCACCAACTGGTCGTAAGGAGTTGCAAACTGGTCGTAGTTAGATACTAACTGGTCGTAAGGAGTTATGAACTGGTTGTAACTGATTATGAACTGGTCGTGACTAAGTACGAGCTGGTCGTAAGTGATAAGGACCTGGTCGTAGATCATATTGGTCGTAAGGAGTTGCAAACTGGTCGTAGTTAGATACTAACTGGTCGTAAGGAGTTATGAATCGTTGTAATCGACATGAATCTGTCGTGACTAAGTACGAGCTGGTCGTAAGTGATAAGGACCTGGTCGTAGATCATATTGCATTAAGGTTCGTCCGATTTATTCTGTGTGTGCTCGGGAATCCGTTATGTGCGGCTAGGCATGGCTGATGACTCGTGATCGGGAAGAGTTTCCCAGTCACAACCGATTACACACGAACCTATAGGGTCACACACTTAAAGGGCTAGGATTTGATTTGGATGGTGATCCGAATTCTTATAGGCCACGAGTTCCTATTGGGCATCCTGTTCGGACCCATTATGGATGCCTATATATAGAGGAGCGGTGGCATGGGGTATGATTGATCAATCTTTCCGGAAGAAATTCCGAAACCCTAATAGCCACGCTCTCCTCAACCACGCCGCCGGCGCTAGCACTCCTGCGCGTGGTGTCCCTACCCCGTACGTGTGGATACCTTGGAGGTGCCGCTGCGGCATCGGCACTAGGACGATCCGCGACTCACGACGTTCATCGGAGTAGGAGGAGAAGGTGCGGCAAGTACGACTACGACTGCTTCAACTCGCTACATCGACTCTACTTCCGCTACGAGTCGGCGCGTCTAGTGGTAATCTCGTGATCTATTACTAGCGGAGGTTCCTTGGTTGCGCGGTAAAATTTTTGTTTGTGCTATCGTAGCCTTCCCGCGATCCTTTAGAGATTGTGGTTGTGGCCCTAGGCTTTACCAGGTTACATCACTGTTCGTAGTAAGGGATTAGTGAAGTGGTTACCTCGGATATCTTAGTATCGGCATGATAGTGAGTATCTTAGAGAAGTTGTTCCCTTCTTTGAATTTGAATTTGGTCAACTCTTGTCTAGTTGTGGTTGATGAATTTCTTTTGGATTGTTAGTCCATTGCGGTTGATGAGTTGCTTTGAGAAAGGTTGATGTGTTTCCATTGGCTTAATTTTCCCTTAAACCAGTTATTGCTTTCCCAACTGTTGAGTTAAACTTGCGGCTAGTGAACTTGGTTAATTGCCAAGATTGAATTTTGTATTGGAGTTTTATCTTCTTATTGGAAAACATAACTCATTTATTTCGTTGGATGATTTGGATAATGCAAATTTCCTTTTTGCAAGCCCTTTTGTATGTGGAAGATTGACTCAACGTATCTCTCTTGGGTATGTTGCGTGTTGAAGATTAATGGATCACTTTTATGAAAGAGGTTGTTAAACCCTTTAGCGATGTTTTTGTCATGGTTAAGTGAGAGATTTTAATTAGAGCAATTAATGGTTATGATATGGGTTATCAAGTTGGGTCTGTAGTGTGGTGTATAGTCGATCTTTACAATATCTTTGGAAGTAAATGTGATTAAATTGCTGTTGTCATAGAATAATTACATGATGAACTTGTTTAATGGTATGACCATTTATATTGGGAATCCAGGATTTATTAAGAGGTGTGGTATATTGATTATTTGGTCTGATCATTAAGACTGTGGAACTCGGTGGATTTAATGGATAATTTGGAGCAGTGTGTCTCAATGTATTAGTCTACCCATTAGTGATGATTATGTTAGGGATGTGTTTGAACGATGCCTTAGAGGATATCAATGTGGAAAGTTTCATAAACGGGCTACTTGATGATCTTACATAATTGCTAGATTGAAACATGTATATCGTATTGGATGAATGTTGAGGTAGCATCTTGTGAAACCCTATTTTACCGGAGATGATGGTATTAAATGTTTAATTTTATTTTGCACAAAAACTCTGAGCATAAAGTGGAATGTTGGCTCGGTGTTTATAGATGGTTGTGTGACTACAAACAGAAGTAGGTTGTGCGACTACAAACAGAAGTAGGACCTTATTTGCATACGTGATAAATACAATTGTCAATTGTTAGTGATAGTTAGAATGGGTAAGAGTAATACTAATGGTTGAGTGGATGAATGAATAAGTGGTCTCTGAGAGAGTTTCTTGCAAAAAAAAAAATAAGTATTATTATTTGATAGTATGATCTGGTTAGAAGAGGTTTGTTTCAACCTTGTGGCTTGTGTTTCTTTTGGGTATGTTTATGATGAGATAAGAGGCTATGATGAGTCTCGCTAAGAGTGTATTATGTCATTGTTATGGCGATGGTCAGTAATGGATTATGATCATAATATTGAATGTTTTTTGTAAAGGAATTGGATTGCTCGCCTGATATTGATTAAATGAAAATGTTTCTAGTTTCGCGTTTGTGATCTTTCGGACCTCAGGTTGATGTGGTAGCTGAAATTGTTTTGAGCAAAGTGAAGTGTTGAGTGGTTTTATTAGTTCCTAGGTGATTTATGTGTTATGGTCTACAAATCCCTTTTTTGTTAGAGATGGTATGGTGATGCTGTAACCAATGAAGTCATTTTCTTTGTTAAAAGAAAGAGTGAAGTAGAAGTATTTGAGATTGAAGTCAAGTTTTGTAACTTGCAGGTTATTGAAGTTTGTCTAAAAACTGTTGTTCTTGCCCATAAGAGTTTTCCCGAATTTCCATAGCAATGTTTTATTCTCGTTTGAGGTTTGTTATTCCCTGCTTGTGGGACATGTGCCCTTAACTGTGATCTCATCTTTTATTTTCCAAGATCATTGTTATTTAATTGTTTCTCTTGATCTTGTAACGACTGTAAGTGGTAACGTTTTCCTTTGTGCTGAAAATTTACTTCTATTTGCCTCTTCTTCTAAGAAAGGGTTAACTGAACTGTATTGAAAAGTCTCTTCGGATGTGATTTGGCAACTAGATAGTGGTGGTCTAGTAGATGGTTTGGTGAACCTTTATGTGTCAGGTTGTCTGAGGGGCATTGAGTAATAAATCGATTTATTAGAATAATCCTTGCAGAGGATTTGATTTAAAAAGAATGCTTATCTTTGGAGCTAACAGGTTTTGTTGCCGCAACTAGTAGGACCTATAGCGAGATGTGGTCCAAGATTTTGTGTTCATTTTGACAGAACATTAGAATGAGCAAGTGTGGAAATCTTGATCAGTTTTTTAGAGTATCGTATTTGGGTACTCGGTAAGATTGTGTAGAAGAAGTATGATAGTGTAGTTCAAGGAGAGTAGTAGTGTAGAGAAATCTAATAGTTGTGTTAATTAATGAGATAGCAGGGATTGTTGAGTTATTGTCAAGTATGACTCGGCCTCAGTGAGTAACCCTATGGGAGTTATATTATCTCTAAGGGTAACTTGATCAAGAATATATTTATTTATTGACGTTAGTGATTGAGTATGTTTGAATCTCGGTCAATCAGTTAGGGTATTGTGACAATATGGGTTCATTGTGGTTGAGTAGCGGCATTTGATTGGTGTGGGTTAGAGAAAGTCTAAGATGGATGGAACAAATCGCCTTGGGCGGTTACTTGACTAGTGAGGAATGTTGGTATTAAGGACTGAGGTTATTGTTGAGCTGTGTGAAATTTTAGTCATCAGACCTGAGGGTTACCTATCAAATTTACCAGAAGCTCATTGTAGGAGTCTTAGAGATTAAATTTGGGCTTGCATTTTTATGCTAGCACCTTGGTTTCCCATGATTAGGTTCTAAGAGTTATGGTGATCTTTGATAGAATCCTTTGAATGTAGTAAATGAGTGTGTATGCGGTGAATTTCAAGTTGATTATCCTTACAAGATTGAGGTGACGTGATTGTGGCTGAAATCTATATTGAGGTGTATTGGGAATCAATTGTCAAAGTAATTCTTTTGGTAGAGAAGTTGATCAGAGTATGCTATGGTGGATTGAAAGAGTCTCACTACATAGGTGTGGATTTTGTGTTCAGTATGAACATAGCTTTGAGGTTGCCAAATTAAAAGAAATGAATTAGTGTGTTATGCGATGGTTTGGGACTTCATGATTTAAGAGGAAGTTGAATTCTTAACAGAAAGTTTGAGAAAAAGGTGGTATTCTCGGTTAATGAAAAGTACTGTTGGTTTTTAATTGAGCTTTGTACCTATGACAGATGCCAATTAGAGGGCCGAATCAGGGAGGCTCACCAACTAGGTTTAGTTGGGGGAATTTGATAAACTTTCAATGAAGTCCAAGAACACATAATTTGGACCTTTGTACGAAAAGATATGAATTTTAGAACATGACTGTTTACAGAGGGCACAGATCAGCATCCGGTGTGATCGGGCCTTCAAAGGACTAATCCGGCGTGTGGAAAAATCCTTCACTACGTGCCAGGATGTTATACCCTTGACACTAAGAAGCTTGATATCTTCGGCCCATCTCTTTATCTTTCCCTCCTTCTCAGTGGAGGAGCGCCACCTCGGATTCTCGACCGCCTTCTTACCAGAATAATAAAGGCTGTCTTTCTTCGTGACCGTCATATAGAACCAGCTCTTCTTCCATGATGACCACGAAGATTTTGAATACATAAATATGTACTCATCGGCTTTTCCGTCATGGAGGTGCAAGGTGCATTCTCCAGGCGTTCCTATCGTCTTCCCAGACTGTCATTCTGTAGTAGTACTTGAACAGATCCAGATATGTAGGAATCCCCAAGTACGCTTCGCAGAGATAAATACAAATGCTGAGATTGGCAATAGCGTTGGGAGCAAGATTTACCAATTCGACTTCATAATTCTCCAAAACTTTGGGAAGGAAGGGGTGGATTGGCAATCTAAATCGACATTCAATATATGCAAGGAAAACCGGAATTTCTCCATCTTCATTACTCGGGGAATGTTCTCCAGCCGCTGATCTCCAAGAAATCGGACTCTTGTTGGGAAGCATCCTGATCTTCTCCAAGCTCTCTAGCTTCTTCTCGCTCAAGTCGAAAACCGACCAGTTAGTGATTTGGTCCGACATGGTTAAGTTTCTCTTGGATGAGGAAAGAAAAGGAGGTTAGAGGCAGCTTTTTACTCGGGAGATGAAGAGAGAAAGTAGGAAGTAAAAGAACCCTAAGTCTACAAAGAGGTTTTTATAAGCTTCAGAATTTCTAACTCCAATCGGGAGTTGCCCAAAAAGTCCAACGGACAAAAAACTTTTGTCCAACGGACACAAAAACTCTTCGATTCTCAAAGCAAGTTCTCAACTTTAAAGTGAATATAAACCGCTTCAAATGTCGTTGCATTTAATGAGCGTCAGCCCGATATGACTTCATCGGAAGAAAGACGTTCACACGACCTATTCATTTAAAGTTCGGGGGCTAGCTGACGAAGATTAAAACCTCTATGTATTATTTTTAATACATAACAGACCATATGTCTTCGTGGTCGTAACCCCTGAGGTGCACGACCTCACTGGTCGTAGAGATTCCAGAGGTTACATAATGGGTACCCTGGTCGGACGAAGGCCTGTGTCAAGCTCCTGACCAGGAGAACTGCATGTAAAAGGTATGAAATGATATTTGGAACTGATTCCAGGTATATTCTCTACCGTGTGATGAATGGTACACGTGCATATTCCATACCACACGATGTTTCTTATCCTAAAACACTGATGAATAACCACCATGCGGTTGTGTCTCTCACAAACATACAACCGCCGAACGGTTGAATCTCAATCAACCGTCATTTAACTCCGATCAGTCGCGACACTTCACATCTGTGAGGACCCCGGGATATTGGAAATGTACCTAATTAAAATTATACTATAGCATAATTCTTAATTAAGGAACGGTTCTGCCCCTTTATTAAAGATCATGCTAGAAGTATAAATTTAACAAGTAACAAATCCAATATTCAGGATTCCCGGATATATGTCTTACAATGGTTCCCAGGATCAGTGACCATTGCACATATATCCTTAAACAACATTGCATCATACACATACAAGTCATACATTTACATAATTAAACATAAGTTTACAATTCAGTTTAGTACTACAATATCAAGTGACTCAGTAACAGAGTCTGACAGCGGAAGCAAAAGAGTAAACGACAAAACCACCAATGGCCCCATCACCCGCAGGCTATTGCGTGGAGATTAGAAATAGCTTCACTCGTTAGCATCACCCTGATTGGCGCTAACAGGCATCTCAAATCAATAACCATCTTCACCTGCAACAAGAGGTTATAGCACCTTGAGTACGTAAGGTACTCAGCAAGACTTACACAAACTAATAAAAGAAAGTGTTTGTTAGAGTCTATACAAAGGATTAAGATTTGTACATGCATAAGGTTACAACAGGAAGGTATAATGGCGCAAATTTGGCATAAAGCAATACATATTAATCTACAATTGCTAAGTTTTGACAAAGCAGTTTAATAAATCAAATTGGACTAAAACAGTAAGTAAATGAAATGTAAATATAAACAGTACATTGCATGAATTCCCTCATGCTGAACCCGAACCCAAAACAAAAGTTTAAATCAAAGTTCTATACAGGTGACATCAACTCAAGTTATCGTCCATGACCGTGGACACGGCTATTCGAATAGTTTTAACCCTGCAGGGGTGTACATCTTTACCCACACGACTTAGTTAGCCCGTAAACCTCCGGAATAATAGCACACAACCTTTGGTATGCCAGCCGGGTAAACTAAGATTTGGTATTTTTCAACAAGTTGACACTATTGAGTTGGATAACCCATGTGTGACTGATCCCGCTTAAACACCGACTGATAGCATCTGCTCAACTGGGGCACACATGTTGTGCCGGACATGCCGACCCAATCAATCAAATGCAAACTCGTGTTAGCTACACATATTACATCGCAATCGGAGCCTTTCAGGTACGTACATGTGATAGAACGCATATACGCCCTCACCCTTCTAAGAACATCTGATACTGATATAAAAATTCACATGGCATACGACACGGCCTGAAGACTTAAGCATCTATGCCCATATGAGATCAATACACATGTCCTTACTCCCCTGTTTCCAACTCAATAGCTTTAACCCTTTACTTAACCAAACAACGCCCATACACCGCGTGTGGAAGTACGTTGGGACTTGAATTGAATAGTCAGAGTTCAGTCCTTAATTGATCCAGATAAGTCCACCATAATTCCCAATCTTGTGCACGAAGGCACCACCACTAGCATCCTCTTGTCTGGATCAAACGAAATTTAAACTCAGTTCTGATTTAAATAGACTGAACAAAGGGTTAAAACGACTGAAATTCATTTGTTGCTCCCATGTTTGACAAGATAGTCTTGCCAAACCCTAACGTTCTATAGACTGCATGGCTAAGCAAATTTCTGAAATTAAATATCGTAGTATACATCACTACTCTAAGTTTTGAGTGTATGGTCAGATTTAAGGTAAGCCACAATGTTACGTCATAACTACCTACTGACAGATCAAAATTACTTTTCAGAAAATTAGTATGCAACAGTTATCACTGTATTTGGAAGACCTATAGTATAAAACTTTGGGATCAACATAATGCAGAGAGGATGCTTGCCTTGGTACACCTCTTGTGCAGGTTCTTGTTGCTCAGAAATGGATTCAAACACTTCAGAAGAATCATATTCTAAAAGAAACAATAAAATCTAATAAATACAAGAACTGACAGCAAGTAAAAGATAAAGAGAAAATGTATGATCAATATGGTAATGCATGGTTAACAACATGCTTAGGCTATATCTACCCCAATAAAGATAATAACCCATATTACTACATATTGCCTTTAAATGACAGAAAATAGGGTTTAGGTTAAAGTTACAGTTTTTAGATTTTGAAAAGAATTGGAAACAGGGCAGATTACAGATTTTGGTTTAAGTGAAAGTGTACTGTTCATAAAGCATATTATTACTGTTCCTTAATTCTGGGGCTGTTACAACATCAGGCGTCTTCTCCAGAAGTAACTGCCACCTCTTTAAGGGCTATTTAAAGATGGAGCATGGACGGAGCAAAGGATACAGGCATCAGACTGAAGCATAGACCTTAGATTCGTGTTTTAAGTCTGGCATTGTAAGATAACAAGTAGTGCTCTCAGTGTAAACAGGAGTAGTTCATCATCTAGTTAGGAGGCATCCCCTGTAATCCCCAGTTCATACTAATAAAGGAGGAGTCCCATTATTACTCTAGATTTCCCACGTCATTTTCTCCTTTTCTTTTCGTAAGATCGACGTCTTGATCGTCGACAGTTGGCGCCGTCCGTGGGGAACGCGGCGTGGAATCTTGGAAGAATTACTTTGCTCATCAAATCTTTGTCCATTGCCCGTTTGTAATCGATCATGCGGTTATGGCGGGAAGTTGGGACGAAGAAAACTGGTTCGACCTGGCGGACTACTCCAACCTCGACATGGATGCATGCATGCGCGCCATGGAGGAAAATGGAGTCTCTTCATCATCCTCCTCCTCCGCCGGTTCGCCCATCGCAGATATCAGCGAGGTCGACCGGATGGATGAGGATACACCGCTACGATCAGTGGCGGTTTCACAGGAAGTGCTTTCGACCAGTTCGGAACACCCAAAAGCCTCAGCAAGCCCAGACTTTTCGACCGGCAAAAAAGGTGACGAAAATTCAACACCGCAACTCGAGGTTCAATATACCCTTGATGCGATCATGGTTGACAGGTACTCACCGACGGCTTCTAGCAATTCCAGGAGCCAACCGACACCTGGTGATGGTGTCAATGAAACCCCCACTGGTCATAAACCAAGTGGGGATGATAAGGCTCAGCATACGATCGGCAATTCGCCGGATCAGGTTGAGACCCTTACAAAAACCTCAGGAAGTGCTAATCACCAACTACTCTCCGTCGTGGAAGCTTCCTGCAGAAGCTCTGAAAGGCTATCCATCGATTATGACGGAAGCTCATCGGAGGATCACTGTTGGAAGCACGAGGTCAATGAAATCGGAGATACAGATCAAAATGTCGTGTACGTTCCTCCATACGTTGCCTCGCCACCACAAAATAATGGAGATGGTACGAGCGGTCAAACACCAAATGCCGGAGGTAACAGAACTGGTGGACGTCCATCAGTTAATTCGCCTGATCCTGCCCCAGCCAATGTAAGGGACCAGGCAAGACCGATCAGGAGGTCGGGGGATTCAGGCCATCAGACACCTTCTTCTGGCAGAAACCCTTTGAGACCTTCGGTAACAATACAAAACCTGCAGCGAGTTAGAGATATGTTAAATACTTCTGACCCTGCTTTGGCAGAGACTCCAAGTTTTGTCCAACTTGTAGGTCAAGTATCAGAAATTATCCAACAGACTATGCAGCGCACAGAAGCATATCGGGAACGAAGGCACTCGCAAAGTCAGACCATGACTTCATCCTAGTATTCTTCCCGAAGCAGGGGCCAGCATGGTCGTGTTGAAGACCAGCTGATACCAAGACCACCTCGACGATTCCGACCAACAAGTCATGAGGGGAGAAGACTTTTCCAGGAATCTTCACCCTCACTTCGTCGAGAGTACCAATCGCTTGGACCTGGTGATCTTCGACATCATATAAACTAGGCAAGCGGTCGGAGGCATTCTAGTAACGTGCACGACCGAATCGGAACACCGGAGCACCGACAATCTAATCTTAGAAATCGGTCTCCGCCACGAAACTATCACAGGCTGTCGAGCCTTCTCCGCGGGGCTCCAGGCTGTGCGTTAAATGACGGTTGATTGAGAGTCATCCGGAATCATTATCATCCGGGCAAAGCCAATGTGGTGGCAGATGCCCTGAGTAGAAAGGCATATTGCAACAACATCTTGGTATAGAAGAATCAGCCAGAGTTGTATGAAGAACTGAAACACTTGAACTTAGAGATTGTCAACCAAGGTTGTGTGAACGCTTTGGAAGTTCAACCAACTCTTCAGAGTCAGATCAGAGCAAAGTAGTTAGAAGATGAAGACATCAAAGAAATAAAAAGGAATATGAGAAGAGGCAAAGCCCCAGGTTTTTCTGAGGATGAGCAAGGAACAGTGTGATTTGGAGGCCACATCTGTGTACCCAATCAACAGGAGATAAAAGAATCGATTATGAAAGAAGCTCATGAATCGCCATACTCCATTCATCCTGGAAGTACCAAGATGTATCAGGACCTAAAGGAAAAATATTGGTGGGTCAGCATGAAGCGCAAAATTGCTGAATTCATCGCTCGTTGTGATGTTTGCCAGCGAGTCAAGGCAGAGCATCAAAGACCCGCTGGTCTGTTGCAATGTGAGACCCCGGTTTATTTAGCTTGTAATACTTAGCATTCCCTTGGCCCTAGCATCACAAACAAAATACACTGTGCCTCGATGGACATGTGCTTCCCAGAATTGCAGCACACATCCATTTTTACAAAAGCATGCATCAATTCCATACATCACATAATAACAAGTCTAGCAAAAGACATACATAATATAGAGTTATTACAAAAGAGCCGACTAGCCAAATGACACAAAGAAGCAAAGTGACAGCGGAAGCAAAAGCGCCATAAGATGGCTATAAACAAAAGTTAATCGGTTAGCCATAACCCACAAGGCAACCGACCGGGCCGCCAAGCTAGTCGCACGATCCACAGCAAAACTCACAGAAGTAGGTCCCTTGGGGATCCACTTCCTCTTCTGCACACAACAAACAATGCAGGTGAGTACAATAATGTACTCGCAAGACTTACGAGTAACAGGCCTATACATAGCTACATGAAAGCTGTAACAAAGGAGATGGTTATATGGTTAATTGGACGCGTATAGCAATTTTCATTTGCAATAATGTAATAGATTGAAGGCAATTTGTAAAATCTGTTTTTAAGCATTGAAATAACAGCGAGTAATAATAAATAACAAGTAACTACCTAGAGGTGGCTTGTAATACCCTGAACGTCGTTTCGGCTTCGGATTTAAATTAATCGCGGAGTCACCGGTTATTCAGTAAATCGTGGGAAAATGAAATTAAAATGTAAGTTAGCATTAAATTGGGAAAAACAAAGAGATTTAATTTATTAAAAAATAGTCTAGGGAGGGCGGGCTTGACACCTTGGGCCAGGAGGGCCCAAGGGGTGGCCGCACCCCCTCCCCCTTTGCCCTAGCTGCCACTCCCTTTTTTTAATTCCCCTTGGCTGCACCTCCTCCCTTTTCCCCCTCCCGGCCGCCACTTTCCAGCCCCTCCCTCCCCATGGTGCGCCCCTTGTGCAAGAAGAAAAAGGAGAAGAGGAAGGAGAAGAGGAAGGAGAGGAAGAGAAGGAAGGAGAAGAGAGGAAGAGGAGAAGAAAAAGATGGTGATCCCCAAGGTTAGGTAATTTTTTCCCCATCCCAAATCCCCTGATTTCTGCTGTAATTAGGGTTCATAGCATGGGATTTGATGGGGATTAGCATTTAGGTTCTCCAATTAGAGAGTTCCTGCTGATTGCAGTAGATCAATTCGCGCAGCGCAGTTGTTTCTTGCGGTTTAGACCCATGAAGCGATTTTTCCTGCAGTTTGTCCCAAAAGGAAAAACGTAGAGGACGACGATGCGCATCTACTGTAGTTTTTTCAGATTTGTTGGCCGCGTAATTTAGTCATACCAAGATCTGAAATCTCGCTGTCCATCGGGGTTGCAGACAGACAGCACCACTGCTCGGATGGGAATTAGGATAGTATATGAATTCTATATTTTTGGCCACCATTGAGAAAGTTGTAGGAATTTAGTAAGCTAGTTCTGTATAAAAATAAAATTTTTAGAGCCATACTCTTTTGTTGGGAAGCTTTTAAACTGACTGTCTCCGATGATGAGCAGAGGAGGATCTCTGTTTTGAGCATTTAGTTACCCCATGCTAAGAACAAAATAAAAATATATGATCTACATGAAAAGTATAGGTATTTAAGTGAGGAATCCAGATATATATCTTTTGCTGTGATTAGTTTTATACTTTTAAAGATATGAAAATGTTAAGCAGCGCCGCTGCAGTGGGATTAGTGTAGAACCGTTACGGGGGAAAGGTCGTTGTGGGATTTCGGGGCTTAGCGACACCTTTGCTTCTTAAGAATCATTTTGAGTGTTGTTGTATGGTTCCGAGGTGTACTTTTGAACAAGTGGTTTTGCTCCTGATCATACGTGATTGCGTCGCTTCGCCGGTAGAGGCAAGTAAATGTAGCGGTTGTGCTACGGTTTAACTCCTTATTCTTACTACTTGCAATATACATGTTTTTCATAACTTGAAGTTATATGCCATGGTTGCATGTTTTATGGATGAGGTCTTGGTAGCAAATTAATATTCATTTTTGCCATGCGTTGGAAGAGTTGTTGGTAGTCATGTGGTAATTTGCTTAATGAGCCAAATGCGGAATATGAAAATAAACTCAAGGTGGACATATTGATAATTCCTTGTGGTTATATTCATGATGATCATGTTGTGGTCTATGTGGTAGAGTTCCCTTTAGATCGATTGATTTTGATCTTGGTGAATCGGGTGTGGGTTATGTGGTAATGGTCTTATAACACAATGGTATTGTGCTTAATGAGACACATGTGGATTATGAGAAAATATTCATGATGAGTATGTTGTTGACCTTCGTGGTTAAATTCTTGTGGTTTATGATTATCATATCATTCATGACATATCATGACATTTGCATTGTGGATGTCGTAAACATAGCCGCGATCGTGCAGGTACAACATCGCATTGCCGTAGCACGATGCATACTTTTACCTTGTTGGGTAAAGGTGCAGTGGAGCATAGCATACATATGCATTACATTGTGGAAAGATCATTTGCATACTTATGCAAGATATTGTGGTGAAGTTATATTACAAACAACTGCAACTTTATAGTTGTAATGTGGAATTGGCTCATGAGAGTCACTTGTGGTGTGAGGAAAGTGGCTATGGTCGTGGATTGGGGTTCATCCCTTGTGGTATGGTAGTGGTTGTGATTGTGGCATGAGATTCTACTCTCTTGTGGTAATTGTTGATAGCAGTTGTGGATGCGAGAAATAGTAAAGTTATGAGGTAAAACTTGTTAATGCTTTATTATCATTGGTAGTGGTAGTGGTGAATAATATGAAGAAGTTAATCAAGATTCATTTGCTAATATTTTACTATTGATGCTAGTAAATATGGTTGAGGCTATAATTGTGATCATTATGGGAAATGGATATTGATGCTTAATACCTTTGTAGTTTAATTAACTTGTAATGAATGTGTATGCACATTATGGATGTGGACATGTGGATACTGTAATGATGTTGTATATTTGTTTGTAGTCTGAATAGCCTGTTAAACAGTTTGCTTGCTGAGATTTTTATCTCACCCTTGTTTTTTTCCCCTACAGGTGATTGTTGAGCATTCATGGGTTGGGTAGAGCGGCACCACAATAATGCACTTGGTTCATCAACTCATGCTGTAATAAAGTCGATGAAATTCTAGTCAAATGCTTAGCTATTCGTGGGTGAATATTTTATTTAATAATGATGGACTTGTGATCTATTTCTTTGATTAATCTGCTAGAGGTTGTTTTAATTATTGAACTTGTTACCGTTATCTTTGTTCCCTTAGTTGTTTATGCTTCCGCTTAATGCTTCATGTCTAGAAATTGTTGCCAGAATAAATTATCTTGAAATTTCTAGCTAGCTGAGTGGTTTAGTAGCATTCCAGGGTAATGTGGGTCCTGGGGTGTTACATGGCTAACCCAATAGCCACCACAACAAAGCATGAATCCCCGATTCGTACCACCCATCAAATTTTAATTAAAAGGTTGTACTCTAATTCTCACAGGGTGTATCCGAGCGTGTCCATAACCTAGGACGTGGCTATTCGAATAGTTTTAAAACCCTACGGGGGTGTACCAATATACCCACACTTCATACCGCCTTTTTGCCACTAGATGAAGCACACTTCCGAAGGTATGCTGGCACAGCTAAGTCTTACGAGACGTTTCAAACATTGGGAATCAACTACGAGCCGCTCGTATGGATAGGAACCCATACGCTTACATTGTAAAGCCGAAAAGACAACTACCCACTCGGGGTAAAGCTTTTTGGACAACTACAATGCTCCCAACACATAAACCACCTCATTTTACCACAACACAACACACACACGCCCTCCTGCGACTCAGAGCTAACACACGCCAAAGTACTAAGTTAAGAGAGGTCCCATTTCCCTCTAGTGTGGTTAGCACGTAAAATACTCAGTACGGTGACGCAAGTAATTCGGTCCTTGTTGACTCGGACACCATTCCAGTCACACCCAAAAAACACACCAACATACCATTGTGCCTAAGTCTAAATCATTTTGTTTTCATTTTTAGATTTCACAATTAAACACAGCACCAAGGCTGAAATCATAAAGTCATAATAAGTGTGTGTGATCAAGGTTATCGACTAAGTCGATAACCGCCCATTTCTACCGGTAGCTAAGCAGGACTAAGCAAATTAACTCGCAAACTACTAAGTGACAAGGGCTCATCCAACGACCCCTAAATCACATCAAGATAGTCCTAGACTCAGTAGTAGAGGACAAATATTTGCCTACAGATCATGCATCTAATAGGTCAACTAATCGAAAATAGTTTAAAACAAGATAGCAATGCATACGTAGAATTTGCAAACAACATATTAGAATTTGAAAATAATAGGAGCAATATGATCAAATGATGCTACATATGCTTGCCTTGCTGGGGGTGCTCTTGCTGCAAAGGATCAGATTCAAGATCAACGATTTCTTCGGAACCTAACGCAAAAACGCGATAAAACCAATAAGAACGAAGAACACCGAAAGAAACTCAAAATCCAAAGTCATCCAAATCCCATGAAATTCATACAGCTGCAAGGGCATGATTTTAAGTGAATTTAGCAACAAGAATCAAGTTATTTGGACTAAACATGAAAAAGTTATAGCCTAACCAATTTTTCTCAGCTTGAAAAATCCTAATTAAATTAATTTCAGTTACTGTTCATGGCACAAATTTCCAGAAAGACCTAGAACTTAAAATTTTTATGGTAGGTAGATCATGGCATTCTAAGAACAACAAAACTGAGTTTACTCAATTTGGAGTTAAAACGAAATACTTATGATTTTCCTAAGTTGTAAAACTAGAACATATCATTTTTCAGAGATACATGCATGAACAAAACCTATCCCATATTAAAGTATACTAACAGAGGGATTTTACAAGCTTGAGTTTGCCTAGTTTGGAGTTATACAGAAAAAGTTATGCATTTTACAAGTTTTGATTGAATTTCAGGAATATTAAATAATGGCAGAAACAAGTTAATAATGTCTACAAGACTTTCTGGCCTAGAACAATGTCTAAATATATTTTTAGATTAAACTTTAGTTAAATAGGAAGTTAACCCAACTGGGATCATCTAAAAAGGAATTAAAAAGAATTAGTTGAGTTTTCAAAGTTTTAATACCATTTCTAGTTGACAAATAAAGGCTTACAGGAAAACAATCAAACTTAATTGAAAGGAAAAGACGTGGACGCACATGGCCGCAGATTTGGAATCCAACGGCCCACGCGCACAGCCGAACGAGCGCGCACCGCGCCGCCCGCAACCCACCGTTGGATTAGATCCAACGGTCCACATCGGTTGGGACATTCGGACTTCCCGAATGTCTCCCCAAATCTGGGCCACAGATCTTGAGATGAACGGCCTAGATCAAGGTTGCATTCGGAGGTCTGAATGCACCCAAGATCTGAGACACAGATCTAAAACAGACGGCCCACGAGGATCAGGACGCATAGAGTTCTAACACGCCGAGGAGGTCTGGCCCGTTGGATCTAGATCTAACGGTCTAGAGCAGAGGGGAGGTCCTGAAGCTAAGGATCTAATCGGAGGAGGTCTGGGACGGCCAAGATCTACCAGAGGAGGTCCTGGACGGCCTAGATCTAGATTGGGGAGGTCCTGGCGGCTGAGATCTCACAGGGGAGGTCCGCAAAGACAAGGCCTTAGCAGAGGGAGGTCTTAACGGCTCAGATCTCCTCTAGGAGGTCCTGAACGGTCAAGATCTGCCCGGGGAGGTCCTAAAGGCTTAGATCTCCGCAAAGAGGAGGTCCTGAGGTTTTCTTTGCAAAAGGCCAAGGGGTGGTCTTTTGCGCGTGGGGGTGATCCTAACGGCTAAGATCAAGGCAGGGAGGTCCTAAACGGCTAGGATCTAACCAGAAGGAGGTCCTGGCACTAAGGTTTTTACAGAAAGAGATCTACAGTTCATATCTAACCTCCAAGATGTCTCAACGGCTAGGATGACACCGAGGAGGTCCAGGGACTTGTCAATTTTCCGACACAGTACATAACTTCGCGATTTGCTCGCCGACTTGCCGCCGTCGACCACAGCCATGACGGCGCGAATTAAATATACCAACAAGTGTGCAATACTATTGCAAACCTATTGAGGGTACTCTCGACGGCGGAGCTGGCCTAAAACGCCGGCGAGACGGAGAGGGGCGGAGGAGCACCTACGGGCAAAAACGAAAACAGCGAAAAGCTTCGCCGCGACCTAATCTAACAGGTGCTGGAGCACTAAGGAGTTATTGTGAACTTACCAGGGCACAGAGGAGGTCCGAGGGAGCTCAGAGAAGACCTGGCGGCGAAGACCGACGCCGGAGATGAGGAAGATAACGTGGAAAAAAGCTCCTGAGCAAAGAGAAGCATAAAAGATGGTAAGGATAGCTTCGCGATGACCTGGAGGTGGCCCAGGAGGAACCAATTGAGCTGAGAAGGCCCTTACCGGAGATGGGGACGAAGGAGCTCTATACGGCCGCGAAGATCCCAAAACTCCAAATTAGGCTGTTCCAGAGAATACAACCCAAATCGAGTTAGGGAAAAGACTTGCGACGACAAGAGGTCCAAAAAGGGAGTGAATAATGGGCAAAAGAACCACTGGAGCTCCGACAGCGGCGAAGAGCTCCAAAGTCCCAAAAATTGCGGAACAACGGTCTCGGTGGTTTGCGCTCAACAAGAAATGGGAAACTTAGAGGTGCTGTAAAGGAACTCAAAGAGGGGTTTGGGGATCTATATATAGCTGGAGAACTAGGGTTTGGCAAAAACGGGGTTATCGGGTGAGCTCAATGGTGAGCTCGGCTCACCGCACTACCATGGACCAAAAAGGAATGATGGGGCGAGAGAAAAGCATGACCAAGGTCGAAAGCACCGGCGCGCACTAAATGCCCCGACCAGAGAGACGTTGACGAGGGTGCTTGAAGTGACCAGGCCATGCCGCTCACTGTTACAGCGCACGGCGCGAGGAGGAAGATGGGCAGAAAAGGCCAGGGAGCTCGTGAGCACTAGGATCAGAAATGGATGGCTAGGATCGCTCAAGAGCTCCTAAGGTTTAAAAGGGTAGGGGAGGTCGTGGGCGTTAGATAGAGATCTAACGGTGCAGAAACAGGGCGGCTCTCGGGAGGTCCGAAGGTTTTCAAGAATGTGGGCCGCCCGATGGAGATCCAAGGGTGGACACGCACGTGGTCTGAAGTCGAGCCCGAGTGCGGCTTTAGGACTTGGCTCGACCGAGTCAAATGACTTGGGCTCGGGTTTGACTCGAGCCCAAGTCTGACTCAGACCAGGGTCTGAATTTAGGGTTTTTAAATTGAGCTGGATTTGGGGAATTAGTTGGGGTAGCAAAACAACTCCAAAAATTCTAAAATTTTTACAGGAGCTTGCTAACTTAGATATCGACCTTGTGTAAAATTTTAGAAGTTTTTATGTAGTGCATTTTTCTCTAAAAATTCTGCAAGGTGCTGAGCTAGGGTTTGACTGAAAGTCAAATAGGTTTGACTGACCTCCAAATATATTCAAACAATTTCTAAAAATTGTGAAATTTTTCAGAGGGGTCACACACCAACCCTACGACTTAGGAAAATATTTCCAAGGGATGATCACAAGGTTCGATAAGAAAGGTTTTTTTTAAAAGGCATGGTTTAGGTCAAAATGACTTGTGGCTTTGTATTTCCATAATTCTTTTACAAGAATGTTTCAGACCATACAGGAAATACAAGATGTAAGATTTTTTTTTAATTTCTACACATTTTCTTACATTTGAAACACAAGCCAAAAACTTGGGATGTTACATGCAACCATTACCAATTCACGAGTGGAAGTGGGAAGAAGTTGGTATGGATTTTATCACCGGACTCCTTAGGACTCAATCAGGATATGACTCCATCTGGGTGATAATTGACTGGTTGACTAAATTAGCTCACTTTATTACAGTCAAGACCACCTACCAGAGCAGCAAGTTAGCAGAATTGTACATGGCCAAGATCGTCTGTCTACACGGAGTACCCAAGAAGATCGTATCCGACAGAGGTTCCCAGTTGACTTCTTGGTTTTGGAAGAGCCTGCATGAAGCCTTGGGAACCAGACTCAACTTCAGTACATCCTATCATCCCTAGAAGGATGGCCAGACGGAACGCACCAACCAAGTTCTTGAAGATATGCTTCGAGCTTGTGCCTTAGATTATGGAAAAAGTTGGGACAAGAACGTACCATATGCAAAATTCTCATACAACAATAGCTACCAAGCCAGTCTGCAGATGGCTCCATTCGAAGCTTTATATGGTAGAAAATGCCAAACTCCGCTCCTTTGGGATCAGGTGGGAGAACATCAGCTCTTTGGACCTGAGTTGATTAAAGAAGCTGAAAGTAAGGTGAAAGCTATAAAGGAACGCCTGAAAGTGGTTCAATCCCAACAAAAGAGTTATGCTAATAACCGTCAGAGGGAATTAAACTTTGAGGTAGGATATTTTGTCTATCTTAGAGTTACTCCACTCAGGCGAGTAAGAAGATTCTAGACAAAAGGAAAACTCGCACCCAGATATATCGGGCCATACAAGATCTTGGCAAGGCATGGAGAAGTAGCGTATCAATTGGAGCTACCAGCAGCCTTGTCAGCAGTGCATAATGTCTTCCACGTGTCACAGTTAAAGAAATGCCTTCGAGTGTCCGAAAACCACACCCTCCTGGAGAGCTGTGATCTTCAAGAGGACCACACTTATGTGGAGCGACCAATTAAAATTCTGGATGTCGCGAAACACATTACCAGGAGCAGAATCATCAGATCATACAAGGTGCAGTGGAGTCACCACCCAGAAAGTGAAACCACATGGGAGAAAGAAGAAGACCTTAAGACCAACTATCCCGACCTTTTTGCTAACCAAGTCTGAATCTCGGGGTCGAGATTCCCTTTAAGGGGGCTAGGTTTGTAACAGCCCAAATTTCAAATTTCAGTTGAAAATAAAATTTAATTATTTTTGTGGAATTTTCTGAAATTTTTAAAAGCTTTTACTTAATTAATTTAAAGCTAAACAAATTTATTTGAAAAATCTGTTACCAAATAATAGTTGAAAATATTTTACTTAAATCCAAAATGCCTAAGAGAATTTCTGTGTATTTTCTCATAATTTTTGGACTTAATCTACTATTTTCTAAAGCTTATTTGATTTAACTGAATTTAATTAATTAGAAAATCAAAAGAAAATCTTAAACAATCAATGGGCCGAAACCATAGCTGGCCCAATTCTCTTTTCCGCACGCGCACAGCCCGCTCCGCCGCGCGCTCGTTTTCAACCGTTGGATTCAAATCCAACGGCCAGCGTTCATCTCACGTTATTAACTTCAGTGAGCGATAGCCGTCAGATCTAAATCTAATGGCTCGTGTGCATTAGTGACTTTACTATTCACTCACACCGCTTCAACCTATCGCGATCGTTGGATTAAAATCCAACGGCTGCGCGCCAACCGTTACTTATCCATTCGCTCTCGCCCATGTGCACCGTCCGATCAAAATCTAACGAACCCGCGTCATCGTCTCGCTTTCCATCTTCAACCACGCGACCTTCCTTTTCTCGCCCACGCATCCGCCACTGCCGCAATTTGAAAAGCTTCCATACTGGTTCGAATCCGGCTACATATCCCTAATCATCGTGCACATTTAAGTCCTTGATCCTCTCCGCCTCCGACACGGCCATCACTTTCCATCTCCGGCCCCAAATCTCCGTAATTCCACCGGTGACATCGTACGTACCTTCTTGTGATACACGCCGCCTCGGTCACGCCCGCGCCCTATAAATAGGGGCGTCGGGGGCGTCTCCCTCACCGCATCTCAGCGCCGCCAACCACCACTCCCCTCCTGGTCTCTAGCGCCTAATTTTCGAAGTTTCTCGCCGTTGGCCGAAAAAGCTTCAACCGACGACTCCACCACCGTCAGGCCCACTCCGGTCCAGTCGTCCACACCTACGGCACCACCGCATCATCGCGAAGCCGGAGCGACCATCCACTTCGTCGGAGGACCCCGAGATCGCCTACTTCATCGACGACCGAACCTCGCTGCCGCTCTTTAGCTCGTCGCCGGGGACTCCTTCATGCCTCTCCACCGCAAGGTAGCGCCCTAGATTCAGTGTCACATCAGCTTCACATTGAGCACCTCCATTCGGCTCGCTGTGGCGTGAAACGCCAGCAAGCCCGAGCCCGTAGCACCGCCGATCACCGGACCTACGTGGCATGCCCACGTAGGCGCCATGTCAGCGCCACCTCGGCGCCAAAACCCACATGGTGCCACGTCAAATCCCGCGCAGCACCCCCACTCACCCCGCGTTCACTGTTGTGTGGACCGCGTCCACCGTGAGCGTTGACTATCTCGTGGACCGAGTCCATTGACTGCAGGCCCACATGTCAGTCACTGTATTGTTTTTTCGTAGGAAAATAAATCGGTTGAAATTTAGTTTTCCCAACCGATGACGTCAGCCTTGCGCAGTAAATGGATTTTCTTTTAGAAAAATAATTCGGGAAATTCATTTAAATTGCAGATTTAGGGTTTAAACTTCAAAAATTCATATCTTTTGCATCTGAACTCCAAATTGGGTGATTCAAGTTGCAAAATTTGTAAAAAATTATAATCTAGCTAACTATACCAAAATATTTCAATTTGCAGTTAATTTGAGTTGTATTTTTGAATTTATTTGAATTCGAATTGAATTTGTCGTTTTTTCGCGTATAGACTTCGAAACCCTAGGTCAAACCCTGGTTGGGTCTGAGTCGGGCTCGAACCCAAACCCCTTCTCTTGGTTGCACCCAACCCTATCAACGCTTGGCTCAGTCTGTTCAAGCGCGCGTGCGACGTGGGCCATTGGATCCCCATCAAACGGCCCTGGTTCGTTGAAACATTCGGGCCTCCGATCGCACCTTCGATTTCTAGCCATTGGATCCCGATCCAGCCGCTGTGGGTGCATACCCCTTCGCACTGGTCACCATTTAAATCTGGCTTGAGCCAATTGGTTGAGCCCGATCAACTAACTGCACCGGGTTCACTTTAAAACGCGCATTCAATCTCAGCCGTTGGATTTAAATCGCACGACCCTCGTTCGCGTGAACGTTCGGACCTCACGATCGCACCAACTCGTTTGGGCCGTTAGATCAAGATCTGACTTTCCAGATGAATTGGGCCGATCGGGTCACCCGGTTGTCTCATTCAATCGTGATCGTCCGTGTTAGATCCAACGCTTACGACCTTTCCCAGTGTTTTAAACCTCAGGAGCCTCGGGCAATCTAAACCGTTATTTCTCAATCCAACGGCTCACGATCACCCTAATGTTTTCTAGTCTTCTTCTTCCTCGCGCCGTGCGTTCGACAGTGAGCAGTGACCTAGTATTTTCCAACGTTCCGTCCTCGTCTCTCCGGTCGGGGGCAATTATTGACTCTCAGTGCTCTGCCCACGATCGTGCTCCTCACCTGCCCATCATTCCTGTCGGTCCTTGGCTGTACCTTGAGCTGAGCTCGTTGAAGCTCACCGCGAGGGCCCCCTTTTTCCTTGTGCCGTGTTCGTTAGCTTCAAAAAGCCTCCGAGCTCCTCCTTTGAACCTCTCCCACTCCCCCAGCTCACTTCCTGTGTGTTGAGCTCAAAAACCAATGTAATTCCCAAATCGCCATTGTTGACCCGTGGAGCTCTGTTGGTGGCCTTGGTGCTCCAGTGGTTCATCTTCAATTGTTCTTGTGCCCTTTTGAACTCCTTAATACCCTAATCATTTTCCCTCACTCAATTTTGGGTTTCATTCTTAGGGTTTGTCAAATTTGGGGTTTGTTCAAATTCGGCCGAGATCACCCCTTTTCTTCTTCAGCTCCGGTGAGTGCTTCATTTCTCAATTATTTCGCTCATGAAGCTTCTATAAGCTATATTGAAGCTATTTTGACCACCAGTGGTGTTCAATTTGGCTCAGATTTCTGTTTTCACCTCGTCTTCTTCAACTCCGGTGGACCTCTACGCTGTCAAAGCTGCTCCGGCCATCTTCGATGCTCATCTTGCTTTAGGTAGCTTCTTATTAGTCCTTAGATGCTGTGGCACCCGCTTCTTTGGACTGCTGCGGAGCTTTTGAGCTATTTTCATTTTCGGCCTTAAAGTCACCGTGCCCTTTTTTTTCGGCTAGCCGGCGTTGTAGGCCGTTGCCGCTGGCGAGGTCATCACCATCGGGTCCGCAAGGTTATTGCGAACCCATTTTAGCCTTTAGGTCGCGCCGCCGTGGCCGGAGTTGCCGGCGGCAAGCCTCCTTTTGCTCTCGGGTTTTTGCTGGACGAAGTCATCACTGGGAGTTGTCGTTAAGACATCTTTAATTGCTAATCATCACTAATCATTAGTATTGCAATTAATCGCTATACTAATTGGTCCCTTGCGTCACTTACATGTGGGCCCGCACCATTAAAACCCTCTCAGTGCACTTAAACCTCACGTGCATGGGAACATAGCACTGTGTAGATCTTAGACCGTCGATTTCAAGATCTGCGGCCCTGATCTTCTAGGACTTTTGGGTCCCCAAACATCCCAAATCGCGTGAGCCATCCACCTCTAGATCTGTGGCTCAGATCGAGGGGCCGTTCGGACCACCCAAGCTCACAATCGTGCGGGCTGTCCATCTCGCGATGAGCGGCTGGGATTGAGTGGGTCGTTCGGGTCACCCGGAGTGCGTCACGCTCTGAGCCCTCCATCTTGAGATCTACGGCTGTGGTTGATTGTGGCGTTCGCGTCGCCCGAACGGCCCAGTCCTCGTAGGCCGTTGGATTTAGATCCAACGGTGAGCTCCTTTTGATCGCGCGCATGCGCTATTCTCCCTGCGCGTGGGCCGTTAGATTTCGCATCAAGGGCCCACGTTTGTCCACGTCGTTTTATTTCTGATAAGGTTGATTATATTTCTGTAAGCCTTTATTTATCAACTGAAAATCGTGTTAAACTTTGAAAAGTCATAACTAATTCGTTTTAAATCCTTTTTAGATGATTCCAACTGGAATAAATTCATGTTTAACTAAAGTTTAATATAAAAATGCTTTTAGACTTTGTTCTGTGCCAGAAAACTTTGTAAATAATATTAACTTGATTTCAGCCATTTTAGGATATTCCAAAAATTGAAGTAAACTTTGTAAAATGCATATATTTTTCTGTATAACTCCAAAATGTGCAAACTCAATCTTGTTAAATTTCTTTGTTAGCAAACTTTAATATGAAATAGGTTTTGATCATGATTTCTTTTCTGTAAAGTAACTTGTGCTAGGTTTACAGCTTAGAAAAATCATAAGTAAATTTTTATAACTCCAAACTTGGTAAACTCAACTTTGCTGACCTTAGGATGTCATAACCTGCTTACCATAAAAATTTCAGACTTTAGATCATTCCAGAAATTTATGCCATGAACAGTACAAGTAATTAATTTAGTTGAATTAACTGGCTGAGAGAAATGGTTTTAGCCATAACTTCTTCATGCTTAGTCCAAATAGAGTAATTCTTGTTCCTAAATTTGTCCAAAATCAATCCCTTACTGCTGTATAAATTTCATGGGATTTTGATATCTTTTGCTGTTGAATTTTATTTGGTGTTCTTCGTTCTTATTGGTTTTATCACCTTTTCGCGTTAGGTTCCGAAGATAATATTGATCTTGAATCTGATCCACAATAGCCAGACTCTGCCCTCCAGCAAGGCAAGCAGATGTAGCATCATTTGATCTTGTTGTTCCTATTATTTTGAAATTGTAATATGTTGTTTGCAAATTCTATGTATGCATTGCTATCTTGTTTTAAACTATTGTCGATTAGTTGACCTAATAGATGCATTATCAGTAGGCAAATGTTTATCCTCTACTACTGAGCCTAGGGTTAATTGCTGTGATTTTGGGTTCGTTGGATGGACCCTTGTCACTTAGTAGTACGAGTTGAAATGTTTAGTCATGCTTTAGCTATCGGTAGAAATGGGCGGTTATCGACTTGTCGATAACCTTGATCACACAAACTTATTATGATCTCTATGCTTTAGCTTTGTGCTATGTTCAAATTGTGAAAACTAAAAATGAAAACAAAACAATTTGAACTTGGGCACAATGGTAAGATGGTGTGATTTTTGGGTGTGACTGGAATGGTGCCCGGGTCAACAAGGACCGAACATCTTGTTACAGTAAACCAAGCATTCTTGCATGCTAATCACACTAGAGGGTATGAGACCTCTCTTGACTACGTACTTTGGCGTGGGTTGGCTACGAGTCGCAGAAGGGCGTGTGTGTGTTGTGTTGTGGTAAAATGAGACAGTTTATGTGTGGGAGCATTGTAGTTGCCCGAAAAGCTTTACCCCGAGGGGTAGTTGTCTTTTCGGCTTTACAATGTAAGCGTATGGAATTCTATCCATATGAGCGACTCGTAGTTGATTCACAATATTGGAAATGTCTCGTAGGACTTAGCCGTGCCGGCATACCTTTGGAAGTGTGCTAATCTTGTGGCTTAAAGGCGGTCTAAAGTGTGGGTACATTGGTACACCCCCGCAGGGTCAAAACTATTCGAATAGCCTCGTCCTAGGTTATGGACACGCTTGGGGAAGTCTTTCAAGAGTTAGACTACAACATTTTAATTAAAACTTGATGGGTGGTATGAATCAGGGATTCATGTGGTGGCTGTTGGGTTAGTCACCTCTAGGTGGTTACTTGTATCTATTGTTACTCACAGCTATTTCAATGATTAAAACTGATTTGATAAATTGCCTTCAACCTATTATGTTATTGCAAATGAAACTTGCTTTATGCGTCCAAATAACCATATAACCATTTCCTTTGAATTCAGCTCACATGTAGCTATGTATAGGTTTGTTACTCGTAAGTCTTGCGAGTACATTATTGTACTCATCTGCATTGCTTGTTGTGTGCAGAGGAAGAAGGTGAGCCCGAAGGGCCTCACTTTTGTGAGTTGTGCTGTGGCAGTGTGTGGGGCAACTAGCTGGGCGGCTTGGTCGGTTGCCTTGGGGTTATGTGGCTAACTGGTCGTATTTTGGTTTAAGCCATCTTATGGCACCTTTTGCTTCCGCTGTTATTTAATACTCATGTCATTTGGCCGGTCGGCTGTCTTGTAATAACTTTATATTATGTATGCCGTTTGTTATTGCTATAATACGATGTATGGAAATGATGCGTGCTTTTGTAAAAGATGTATGTGTGCTGCATTCCTGGGAAGCACATGTCCATCGAGGCACAGGGTATTTTGTTTGTGATGCTAGAGCCAATGGAAGGCTAAGTGTTACAAGCTTAATAAACCGGGGTCTCACAGGTCAGTTGGTGGAGGCGGCGGTCTAGAGGTTCTAGGAAGAAAGAGGGGGAAGCATGGGCATGGCCTTGGTCCAAGGAGTGCATAGGTGCTGTCGGATTAGCCAGAGGTGGTCCAAGGTGATGCCTCCACGACAACGGGAGGCATGAAACGAGCAACGACGGGGGCGGCGATCCACAGCAAGTAATCCAATGAATTGAGTGAGGTTTAAGGATTAGGAAGGTCTGGAACGCGCAGTGACATGGTTCACATGAAGAAATACGCAGCGAGGATGAAGATCGATTGTTGGGAGCAAATTCATCCTAAGAGGAGGAACCGCAAAATACAAGCAATTCGCTGCAAGAAACAAGAAATTTGTTGAGGGCTATTGTTCACCATACTTAGGAAAATAATGTGAAGCGATTAGAAGTTGCAAAGACTCATTGGATCGACGAATGTGTGATTTGGGTGAAGCGACTGACGTTCGGGAAAACTAGAATTTTGATGTCGTTGGAGCTCCGAAGGTTCTGGGATTTTGGGGGTGAGCAAAAGGGTAGGAGGGGTGTCAATGGTCTAATTTATAGCCCCTCTAATTCTTTGAATCGCTGGGAATGTAATGAAGCATAGGCGATAGCATTCGCGGCTTTGGTTTTGGAAATTGTCAAAAACGGAAAAGCACTGATGAAGCTGTGGTAATAGGGGCTTTGATTGCACCGGGGTAATGGTGCGGTGATGACGGGGTCAAAATGCTTCAGACATATTTGATTTTGGTGATTCAAGTGAAGAGAACGGGAAAGAAATGTACTACTGAAGTTTTTCGGATAGCAACAGCCACACGCGCGTGCGTACAGAGCTTAAAGAAAGGTAGGAGAGAGAAAATGCAAGAAAAAGAAAAAGAAAAGAAAACCCAAAATAAAATAAATCCAAAAAATTCAAGAAAATTTCACAAAAAACATTGGAACATGATTAGATTAAATAAAATAATTTTGAATTTAATGCTTATTTTAATCATTTAAAATATTTTTCATTTTCTAAAATTTCAAATTAAGCTTTTAATTAGTTCATTAAAATGCAAATGATTCATTTTATTTTTAAAGCTTCAAAAAGGCTCTGAAAAATAAAATAAAATAAATTTTATTTAATTGGAGTTTGATTTAATCACATTAAAATATTTTTATTTCTGAAATTTCAAATTAAGCTTTAACAATTCAGGAAAAATCAAATGGTGATTTTTATTTTGAAAATTTCAAAAAGACTCCAAAAATTGGGATGTTACAAAATCACTCGCACTTAGAGAAGCTGGTCAGAACCACTTCCCCGTGGGCGGTATTTTAGATGGATACAACAAAGATGAAGGCTTTGGTTGCCGCCGAGAAGATCTCGAACAAAGAGTACGTGAAGTGGGGCGAGGCTGCTGGGCTGCATTGGCCCTCGGGTGAGAAAGACACCATTCCTGTATTTGAAGCGTACTGTGAATGTGGCTTTCGATTGCACACTCATCCTTTTCTTACACTCGTACTCGTACACTTTGGGGTGGAATTGGTGAATCTTGTTCCCAATTCCATCACAATGTTGAGCGTGTTCGTATACTTATGTGAGGCCTACCTTGGGATTCTAGTAGACTTGGAGCTCTTCTAGTACTACTACGGGATGAGCAGACAAGCTGGAATCACGGGCAGTGGCGATCTGAAGCTCCACGACCGAAAGTCGAAGGAGTACATTTAGATGTACACCCGGTCATCATGGCCGGGATGGAAGAAGAGATGGTTATACTAGACAACAACCCATGACGACTGCCTCATCTTCATCGGGAAAGCTGTTGAGAAGAACTCCTCTTGGGATTCAGTTCCGAGCAAGCTCGACCAGATCGCTTCCTTTATTCAAGCCATAAAACACTTGAGAGAAGAGGAGCTTACCGATTGGCATGTGGTGCGAGATTTTATCATGCGCTGCATCAGCACTTTGAAGAAACAAGTACGTCCCATGTGGAGGTACTCGGGTCCTAAGGATCCAACTAGGGACTTCGAGGAAGGTAAATAATCTTTCAACTCAACTCTTTTTTTTATATATTAATTTCGAGCTTGAATGTTGAGTTGTTTCTTTATCATTATAGATCTCTCACAAAAAGAGATCGATACCTGGGTCAAACTCGTTTGTGAAAAAGCCCCGGCACTTACGTCGACCAGGGTCCCTCGAATCTTAGTGGTCGTGTCCGTAAAAGAAAGAGAAGAACACCTAAAGGTAATCAAGAGTTGATTTCTTATTTAGAATTTTGTGGTCGTAGATTTTGACCATTGAATAACGTTCTTTTTCTGTTTACCTCAGAAAGTAGGCATGGCAGATCATCGAGACGACGGTGATGTCGAATCGAAGATTGTCGAAATAGGGTCGAAGAAAGACAAAGTTCCTCCGGCCAAAAGGCGCTGTCTTGTGAGGGCTGTCGATAAGATAGTTGAAAGCTCAAGCTTGGCTCCTCCTTTGACCAGCCCCATCAAGATATTCTTTGCAAATGTGATCACTGTAGAGAAAAGGGGACTGGACGAATTGCATGCTACCAAAGCCCCCAAGACCACGGTACCATTCTACCATGACAACAAGGCTTTTTTAGTTTCTGCCTCTCATGGCTTTGTCAAGCAAATAGAAAAAGAGAACTGGAAGAGTTTTGTGTCTTTTGTGAAGGATACTGCTGCATCTGCAGAGCCCATGGTCGAGGTAGGTGTTGCCCCTAAGGTGATTGAAACATGTGCTGACCACCAAGAGGGGCAGGAAGCTTTGGGAGCTTTGGCTCTTGTTCAAGACCTACGACCAGACGTGATCGTAGAGGTCCCTCAACAAGATCTTTGACTAGACGTGGTCAAGGATGCCCCGACCTCTCAATCTCATGGCACCGAAAGCCCCCCAAGGGCTGAAAGTATCGTGGGGATTGAGGCGGTCGTTGAGAAGAAGAGAAAGAGGCCTTTCTTAGGGAAGGTCTTTTCTGGATTCACAATAAAAGCCAGAAAACTAAGGTTCGTCCAATTTGAGCAAGAAATCGATAAATCACCAAAACAGTTTAAAAACAGCACGAACTAAACGCAAAACTTCAAGTCACAAAGCCAACTGACAAAATTTAGAGACTTAGCAGACTTACAACACATTTTACCCTTATGTTCCCACAAGTTTTAGTTAGATTAATCCCTCATGGTTCTCCCAAAACTAATCCCACCGGATAAGTAACTATCTTTTGAAAGGGAAGAGAGAAACCAAGTTTCAAAACTCAAATTAGAGTAAGGTGAGAGTAGAAAGCTAAGATAGGTAAGGAGTAAAATGAGAATCTGCCTAGGTTTTCATAAACCTTTTTATAATTTGAAAATAAGCTTTTCTAAAATATCCTAAGGACGACTATGCTTGGGTTACTACGGCCAGAATGGCTCTGATACCAACTTTGTGAGGACCCCAATTTATCTGGCTTGTAATGCTTAACCAACCACCTGGTCCTAGCATCACAAACCAAATAAACTGAGTCTCGAGATATGTATACTTCCCAGAAAGCAGTATACATACCTCACAACAAAATTATGCATCAACTCCATCCTAAACATAGAGTCCAAACATTACACTACTAAACAGAAAGTAACAACAGTAAAATTATTACAGACAAAGGCCGACCGGCCAAAAGATACACAAATAACAGAAGAACGACAGCGGAAGCAAAAGTGCCATAAGATGGCTATAAACAAAGCCAATCAGTGTGCCTTCAACCCACAAGGCATCTGACCGGACCGCCAAGCCTAGTCGTCGACCACGAAACGGCAGCAAAACTCACAGAAGTGAGGCCCTTGGGGCTCACCTTCTTCCTCTGCAACAAAAACATTAAGCAAAGCACCTGAGTACAAAGATTGTCTTTGTACCCGCAAGACCGACGTGTGAACTAGCGCACTGCTCATATGCTACATGCAGCTTATTTGGTGGAGGCCATATGTTTCATTTGCACAAAGCCGATTTGTTTGCAATAATGTAATACTGATTCAAAGCAAATTTGCAATTCATTTTTAATGTTGAAATAACAAAGAAAGGTAATAATAACAAAAGAGTAAAGATAAACAACCTAGAAGTGACTATCCCAAAAGTCACCACAACAATAGCACGAATCCCGCATTCGTACTCACCCGCAAGTTTTAGTTAAAGGTTGTAGTCTAACTCTTGAAAAGCTTACCCAAGCGTGTCCATCACCTAGGACGAGGCTATTCGAATAGTTTTAACCTCGCAGGTGTACCACTGCACCCACACTTGCATCGCCTTTAAGCAAAGCACACTACCGAAGGTATGCTGCACACACTAAGTCCTACGAGACTTTTTCCAATATTGTGTATTAACTATGAGCCGCTCGTATGGATAGAAATCCATACGCTGACATGGTAAAGCCGAAAAGACAACTACCTTTGCGGGGTAAAGCTTTTCGGACAACTACCATGCTCCCAACACCATCCCTCCTGCGACCTCCTGCGACCCGGAGCCAATACACGCCAAAGTACTAGGTCAAGAGAGGTCCCATACCCTCTAGTGTGGTTAGCATGCCGAAATGCCTGGATAACAGGTACTCACAAGATGTTCGGTCCTTAATTGACTCGGGCACCATTCCGGTCACACCCAACAGATCACACCAACATACCGTTGTGCCCAAGTCTAAATCATTTTGTTTTTCATTTTTAGTTTTCACAATTAAACATAGCAAGAATGCTGAAACATAAAGTTATATTAATTTTTGTGTGATCAAGGTTACCGACTAAAGTCGATAACCGCCCAGTTCTACCGATAGCTAAGCATGTCTAAGCAAATTGACCCGGATCTACTAAGTCACAAGAGATCATCCAGCGATCTCTAATCACAGCAATTACCTAGGCTCAGGTAGTAAAGATCAATGTTTTGTCCACAGGATATGCAGCTACGGATTTAACTAATCAATTTAACACAAATTAAGCAATGCATACATACGGCTGAAACAAAATATTAGACTTTAAAATACTGGGATTATCATGATCAAACCGCTTGCACGGCCGTTGCTCGTAATGCTCAACTCGCTTGCGGAGGATCGCTCGTGGTTACCGCAAATGTCGGCCTAACGATTGAACAAATAACGTAATAAGAACGAATAACATCGACAAAACTCAAACATTCAATAACAACAAAACATACCAAAACTCTCAGCAGCCTAAGCATGATATAACAAAATTTTAGAAACAGAGAATAATTCATTTTAAGTTATTATGAATTTCCCATGAATTTTCTAAGCTAAAAACACATCAAAGCACTTAGTTAATTACTTAACAAATTTTCATGAACAGAAATAGTATCTAAAATCTATCCTGATAATTAGTGCACTAAAAATGAAAATTTACAGAATTGGATTTACTGGATTTGGACAATTATTGAAAAAGATATGAATTTTCTAATTTTGGAAAATGCATAATACATCATTTTAATCATTTAACAGATTTTTGCTAACAGAGACAAGATTGAAACTAATTTTAGTAAATAATACATTTAAAATGAAAATTATCAGCACTGGTTTCATGCGATTTGGAGATAAATTGAATTAGTTATGCATTTTCTAAGTTTAATTGAATTAACAGTGCAACAGAAAAGCATTTCAGAAATCAATAAAGCATTAAAACCTTTTTACACCCACAGCTGGCTAGCCCTAGACGCTGACAGATGGGCCCGGCGAAAGCTGACCAGGACAGCCCAGCCTGCCGAAGGCGACGTCGAAGGCGTATTCAAGGAATACGTCTTCGGCTTTAACAAAACGCATTCCTAACACATATACCCAGCAGAAATACGCTTCTCGACAGAGAAAACGTATTAACGAAACTACACAACCCCTAACTGACATTCCGGGCCCACATGACAGAGACTCAAGGTGAAATATAACGGTTGGATTAGACGATTTCTAAACGTGATTAACCAAGAGGGCCCACAAGTCAGAGACTCAAATTAGACATGATTAGCGCTAAACTTAATCATCACCGGTGGCTCACCGGCAAGACGGAACGCAGCGCGCGGCGCACATCTGATCTTGCGAACCAGGAGGTCATAGGGCGAGTGAATGATACCTTCAGGTTCGCAAAGACCTTGCGAACACGATGGCGGTGACGCGGAGTCCGATGGTCACCGGAGTTGAGCTCGCGACGACCGGAGGCGGAGAAGAAGACACGGCTCCCGTGGAGAAGACGCTACGGGCGATAAGAAGCTTCGGGAAGGTACGCACCAGCTTCGCCTTGACTCCAGGAAGGATAAGCCCACAACCACGACGACGATAGAGCTCCGAGGTGGCCGGAAACGCCGCGCGCGAAATACCGTGCTCGTAGAAGAACCGCCGCACACCTCCACGATGCACCAAAGACGTAAACGAGCCTCCGTTAGACTCGGTGGAGGATTGCGATCACGAGGACCAAGTGACGGGCTAGAGACTCACCAGATCGCAAACGAGCTCACGGAGCGAGAGCGGAGGCGAGACGACGATACCACCCCGGTGATTCACCGGGCGCCAAGGACCTGGTGGGCAAAATGGAGGCGACGCTGCGTGGATCACGGTGGTGCGGTCGCGGCTCAAGGGCGGCGCTAACACGGCGGCGCTGCTCGGGTTCCTCTCGGCGAAACCAAGAAATGGGCGGAGAAGGCACGAGAATGGGGTAGAGAAGAAATGAATGAGCTCGGTGGGTAGATGAGACCCCGACGATGCTTCGGAGACGGACACGCGGGCAATAGGTGGCAGCGACGAGGTACGTGGCGAGCATGCGCGCGCGGCCGCGAGCTCCGGTGAGACGCGGAGAAGAGGAGGGCGATGCTGACAGGTGGGGTCCACTCGTCAGCGAAAGAAGCAAAGCGGCGCGAGCCAGAGACTGGTGCGGCGCGACGAGCTAGTCGGACTCGATGAAGAATATGCTGACCGTTGGATCTGAGATGGACGGTCGAGATTGATGTATGCATTCGGACAGGTCGTTTGCATACGCGAACGTGGATCGTTTGATCTGCATCGGACGGTCAGGATTGGGCGGTGCAGCTAAGTGGCGTGACTGAGCCAAGAGGTGCGGGTCGGACTCGAGTCTGAGTTGGGTCCGAGCCAGAGGAACAGTGATTCCAGATTTGAATTAGAAAGACAGAGAAGGTTTGAGGAATTTTTAGAGGTAGCTCCTGAGCTCCAAAAATTTCGAAATTTTTATGGGAGCTTACTGGAACAGAGGACAACCTTGTGTAATTTTTCCAGGAGTTTTATGCAATAGATTTCTCCCAATAAAATTCACAAGCTGCTGTCCAGAGGTTTGACCAGATTTCTAAACTGGTTTGACTTGGGCATTTGAAATAGCAATTAAAATCTAAAAATTGTGAAATTTTTCAGAGAGGTAGCTAGGATGGTCAAGATGATAGGAAAAATATTTTCAGAGGATGATCACAAGTTTAAGGTCAAGAATTTGTTGACAACAATTTCCATTCACAAGAATAAATTCTAAAAATGGAAATTGCTAGGGGAAAAATGTAGAAAACTTTCAAATGGTTTCGTGAGGCATCAAAAGTTTTTATTTCTCCTCATAATTTACATTTGAAATACAAACCCTAACTTAGGGATGTTACAATATAACAGTAGAGGTGGTCGAGGGATTGACCACTATCTCTGTGCTGGAGGAGGGCACTGCCGTTGAAGCTACTACGACCGTCAAAGCGGTCGTAGGGGTAGAAGCGAAGACGGTGGAAGATCCAATCGGTGCGATGATCGAGCCAGTTATTGACGATACCAATAACCGGACAAGGGATTTGGTCTTTCGATCACTGGAAGCTCCCAATCAAGACAGTGGAGGAACCTTCGACCACTGTGTTAGGAAGGAAGTCGTAGAAGACGTTCCTCCTGGTTCTCAAGGAGGAGTTGCTGGCGCAACCAACGAAGACGAAGAGGAGTTCTTCAACTTCTTCTCTGAGTTCTTTTGGCCCAGCCACCGTCGTGGGGTCCTCTTCATTCATATCTCGCGATTGAGTTCCACACCCTAAGGACATTCCTAATAGGGGAAATATTTTTGATGACGAATGTCTTCAAGAAATATGGTGGGACAAGGTCAAAGACGTCGATGAACTGAAGGACTCCCAGAGGGTGCACACCAGTTTTGCTCAATCAACCATCAATGTAAGTATTCGATGCCAAACAATTACATATTTTGGTTTTTCTTCTTGCATCTCACTATCCTTCTTCATTCAAAGAGCTTTAGAACAAGTTGTCACTATTGGTGAATACCACAGACAACTTGAGTTGCTAAGGCAGCAAAAAGCCGAACTCTGCGAGCAGGCAGAGAGACGGTAAGCAACTGTCATATGTAGTGTTTTGTGTTTCGACCACTTGTCCAGTGCTCATGTCAACTTTAACCTCTATAGGTTTACTATGAAAAATTCCTTGGCTGATTCACTCAACTATGAAAAAGTCGAGACGCAGAAGTTAAGGGAAGAAAAGCAAGATCTGCTGAAGAAGCTTTAGGAGGCACATTCTGTGACCCAAGAGTTGTAGAATGAGATAAACAGTAAGTTCTAAACTTAAGGCTACTTATGATAATGACCTTCTTTTCTTTTTCTAAATCTTGTTTTTTTTTTGAAAAAGAGGTCGAAATGGGTAAGCTCGAAACTGAGGCCAAATCAAAGGCCTTGGTTGTCAACGAGCTATCCTGTATCGCCAAAGAAGAAGATCAGAAGATAAAGTCATGGGAAGAGCAGTCCACGAAGAAAGATGCCTCCCACGACATCAAAGTCAAGAAACTTGACTCTCGACTAGCAGGTATGTAATTCTTTACCTACGACCAGTTTTATTTACTAGTCGTTAAGAAATATGCTACCGACTGGCCGTACTTTATTTGTAGAGCAAGCAGTCGAAATAAAGCGACTCCATGAAGCTTCGACTTGTAGTTAGGAGGAGATGAAGTCAATGAAGATCAACCTTCAACATAACGGTTACCGACATGACTAGTGGGAAGACAACTATTAATGCATCTGGCAACTTACGACAGTTGGTTAAACGACGCGACGGTTCAAGACTCTCCTGGTGAACATGCGTGAAGATTAGAGGCACCTTTAGCAGTATTAACTGCCACCCCTTCAACAGCTATAAAGGGGGTACCCCCATGTACTTGTAATAACAAGTTCATCGATAGGCATCAACTACAATCACGATCATTCTGTAACATCTTTTGTATTCTTATACAAAACTCAGTGTATCCAAGACAATAAATGGTCTTCATTTTTGATAACATCCTCATATTATTTCCTGAACAAGCTCGATAGGGAACCTTGTGTTCCAATCATCGACAAGGTGTTTAGATACTCCTAGCAAATATAGTTGATATAAAAGTAGCATGCAACTTGATATGTAAAACAAAGTAATTTAGCAAAACAAAGGTTCAACATGATCAAAGGTTACAACTTGCCTTGCCCACACATTATTGTTGCTAGATCTTGCTCCTCAAACCCTTTGTTCGCTCCCCGAGGATCAATGCCTATCGAGACAGAAAGCATGAAAGACAAATAAATACTAAATAGGGGCTCAAATAAACTCCAAATAAAATAAAAAACTATATAGGGAGAAATGTCTCAATTTTAGATGAATTTGGAAAAAAAGAATGGACTAAATCGGAGCTCGTATGAAGGAGAACGGGCTTCCAGAAGTATGAATGAGAGAAAGTTGAGAAAATAACGGAGGAGAGAGAAAATAAGTATCTAGCCAGGTCGGCGATACGAATTTTTGGATTTTTTTAAATAAAATAAAAAGTCTAGCAGAGACTAATAGGTGGGACCACTGTCTATGAACGGGGTCGACAAAGCTGAGCTGGTCCACGGTGGACCAGGTTCATGGAGGTTAGAGACTGACATGTGGGATCCACACGACTGTGGAACGCGGCTAGCCCGACAGGCGGGGCCTACTAGCAAAGAGAGAGTAGGAGGGCTCGACAACGGTGACTAGGGTGGTATCGGTGCACTCCAGCGAGCTGACAACGATGATGGAAGGCAACTCGGCTACGGGCTTGGAGCATGGGATCTAGGAGAGGAGATCACGATGAACTTGTCTGGTGGACGCGAAGGTGGTGTCCTTGTTGGACACGGCGGTGCAAACAGAGATAGAGACGGAGACTGGGTGGAAGAGATGAATATGGTGCTAACAGGCGGGTCTCACTGGTCTGTGGCAGAACTGAGGTGGCTTGCGGGCCTGGCCAGGCTAGTGCACGGGTGAGGCTAGTTGGGCTGGGAAAAAAGGTGTGCCGTGGAAGATATGGGCCTTGGGCCCTCTAAGACCCGGAATTAACATCCCAGATCCTCTGTGCATAACTGAACTAGTCCCATGATCAGTGGCTAGCTCACACAGTAAACAAATGTGATAGCACAACCATAAACGCAAAAAATTATTGATAAATAACAGAGTTTCTTACAAGGTAGGCTTACGAGCCAACAATAAAGAAACATAGTGGAAGACGAAGAAGAAGTAGTAGAATCCAGCAATCTGCCACAGGCAATCGATTGGGGTAGCGGCCTAGTCGTCGAGGTCCACACCGGTAGCAAAGTCCTTCTCCTCTGAAATTTGTTTGCATAAAGCAAGTATGAGCACAACTACCGTGCTCGCAAGTTACACCCGTCAAATAACAGAATGACATGCATACATGGATGTAACAAAGGATGGTTTATAGGGTTAGTTGTGCAAAAACAACATTTGACAATAAATACGATACTAAGTTCAAAAGCTCAAGTTTTTATAATATCTAAAATTGATTTTGAATTAATAAAGAGAGTGTAGGCACCAACCTAACACCAACGTAAACACGAGCACCAACCCGGAGCTTCAACCCATAACTTTTCTCATGGACACCCATCCATGTCAAAACTGTTTTACAAAAATATTTTGAAATCAAAACCAAAATCTAACTTTGAGTGGCTTTGCCAAGCATGTCCATGACTGCGGACACGGCTATTCGAATAGATTACACTCTGTAGAGGTTGTACAACTTTACCCACAAGAGATAATCAACTTTTAATGTCCGTCTGACACACTTATGAAGGTGTGCGACTAAGTCATCATCAGGAGGCTTTTACAATGCGCCATTCCACCACAGTCCCCCCTCGCTAAGGTTTCACCCCCTTTGGACTACCCGTCCGCAGGGTTCAGGCCCCCTCTTGCGCCAGGTGGAACTAACAAAGGTCATGAAAGACTACCCACCGCATCAATAGGAACGATCATGATAGAACTTTGCAAATTAATCAGCCAGGTCCTGCCCATACAATACATATGGTAGTACGATGTGGCTTAGTAATATGCTGCTCGAAGACCGGTCCTTAACTGACCCGGGCGACAACCAACAGAACCCTAGGCCTCAACCTACCTAGTTGAGCCCGTGTATAAACCTGCACCCACCAGACAACCAATTCGCCCAAGTCCAAACCATCATTTAATTTTATTTCATTTTTCAAAGAATTGGTAAAACTCCCATGACACACCAATGGTAAGGGTACAAATTAAACAATAGTTGATTTTTTGGCTGAAATTCTCCAAATGAAACATGTTTGGTCTATAAGCATGGCTAAGCAAAATATTTTCCAAATGATCCTAGTCCATACTATTGTATCAACTAGGTTTTATCTAGGGTGACAATATGCTCGCTTCAATTATCAAAATTGGCTATACAAAGGATTTTAGGCATAACTATAAATTTAAAACAGGAATTTAAATTACTGAATATAAATAAGCATGCAGTAATAATTTTAAAATAGAATTTAAATAATTTGAAATAATGGGATTGATATGATCAAGGGTATAACTTGCCTTGCTTGATGAGGTGATGTTGTTTTCCTAAACAGGTCACCTAGTACTGAGGTGATGTTGTTTTCCTTAACAGGTCACCTAGTACTCACAAGTACTTTCTCTAGGTAGTCCAAGTGTACAATCACGATGATCATACAGTCAAAATCAATCATCTTATGTGCTCTTCAAACGGTGTTGAAATATGACTTTCCGAAGTCGTCGAAATCTATACGCGAAATAAGCTAAATTCAAACTAAATTCAAATAGCAACACAAATGAACTGGAGGGAGGAATTTAGCCCAAAATAATTTCTGAGATTTTTAATTAGTTTTTAATTTTAACAAATTCAAGAAATTAAAATTTGCCACCAAAAATAGAAAATAGGCTCAGAAAAAAAATCATGCAAATTGCAATAAAATAGAGCTGGAATAAATTCTTGTTTGGAATATTCATATTAAATTTTTTAATATATGAAAATTAAAATTAAGCTTTAATTATTTCCAGAAAAACCCAAAAAGGTTATTTAACAATTTAAAAATTCCAAAAATGCAAATTTTGGGATGTTAGAACTTGGTGTGCCAACACTGTTGTAGTAAGTTAATACATGATTTTGAGCAAAAGGCACGGGCAGTCGTACAGAACATGTACCGTGCCAGCTGATGCTATTCTTATAAACTTGAAATGGATGGTGAGTGTGGTGAGGTATCTATAGCCTCCAGGGGTTGGTCGGCCAAGCTAATAGATGGTGAGTGTGAGTGGAAGATGAAAGGTGGAAGAATATCACGAGCCTAGGTTCAGATAATCTAGGAATAGAGGGTTCGAGCAAGAGTTGATACTTCTACCCATAAGCTAATTTAATCTAACTATAACTATTTGCCAATAGTTGAGTGAGATCTCTCACCAAAGATTAAAGTGCCTTTTCCCAACCATGCACACTCAGATATCATGAGCCGCAACCATCTACCAGTACATAAACACACTTGCTTCTCTATCTAATGCAAAAATGAGCAATGAATAGGATGTCAAACATAAGCTAGTTGTCGGTGGTACATTAATCTCTATGCACTAGTGTTGTCACCACTATCTAATGCAAAAATGTATGGATCTTTCTAACTCATGCGCTAGCTATATTCATGCCCATTGACTAGCATGCAAGCTTCCACTAGATCGATCTAATCACCATGATCAAAACAACTAGCTAACACGATCTTCAATGTTGAAATAGATCAAAAGAAAGCATGTTGCATGAACCAGATAATTGCAAGATAGAAATAGAAGAAGCAACTAAAAGTAGACTAATCAACCATGAAAGATAATTAGAGAGTGATTATACAATGACTATGTGAGACCCCGGTTTATTTGGCTTGTAATGCTTAGCCTTCCATTGACCCTAGCATCAGAAATCAAATAAACCAAGCCTCGAGATATGTATACTCCCCAGAACTGCAGTATACACACCTCTTCACAAAATCATGCATCAATTCCATTCTAGACATAGAATCCAAAGCAACACGTTACCAGACAGTAGACATACAAAGTAGAGTTATTACAAAGAGGGCCGACCGGCCAAATAACATACAACAAGTAGGTAGACAGCGGAAGCAAAAGTGCCATAAGATGGCGATAAACAAAAGCCAATTAGTGTGCCTTTAAACCCACAAGGCAACCAACCGGACCGCCAAGCTAGTCGTCAAACCCGAAGTACATCTCACTGAAGTAAAGCCCTTGGGGCTCACCTTCTTCCTCTACAACAAATAACATTAAGCAAAGCAAATGAGTACAATAATGTACTCGCAAGACTGACGTGTGGACTAGCAGACCTATACATATGCTACATGCAAGCTTATTTGAGTGGAGGCAGTATGGCTCATTTTTAGCATAAAGCAATCTTTATTTGCAATAATGTAATAGATTGAAGGCAATTTGTAAAATTTTGCTTTTAAGTGTTGAAATAATAACGAGATACAATAAGTAGCAAAAGTAACCACCTAGAGATGACCAACCCAATTGCCACCACAACATAGCACGAATCCCTGATTCGTACCACCCATCAAGTTTTAATTAAAAGGTTGTAGTCTAACTCTCGAAAGACCTCCCCAAGCGTGTCCATAACCTAGGACGAGGCTATTCGAATAGATCAAAATCCTGCAGGGGTGTACCAATATACCCACACTTTAGACCGCCTTTCCACCAGCCACGGTTAGCATACTTCCTTTGGTATGCAGGCACGACTAAGTCTAAGAAGACATTTCCAATATTGTGTATCAACTACGAGCCGCTCGTATGGCCAGAAAACCATACGCTTACATTGTAAAGCCGAAAGTCAACTACCCTATAGGGGTAAAGCTTTCGGACAACTACAATACTCCACACATAAACCCCCTCATTTTACCACAACACAACACACACACGCCCACCTGCGACTCGTAGCCAACACACGCCAAAGTACTAAGTCAAGAGAGGTCCCATACCCTCTAGTATGGTTAGCATGCAAGAATGCTTGGTTTAGTGTAACAAGATGTTCGGTCCTTGCTGACTCGGGCACCATTCCAGTCACTCCAAAATCACACCAACATACCAATATGCCCAAGTCCAAATCATTTTGTTTTCATTTTTAGTTTTTGCAATTAAATGTAGCAAAATGCTGAATCATAAAGTTGTAATAATTTGTGTGATCAAGGTTATCGACTAAGCCGACAACCGCCCATTTCTACCGGTAGCTAAGCATGACTAAGCATTTTAACTCGTAAACTACTAAGTGATAAGAGTTCATCCAACGAACTCTAAATCACAGCAAGATAATCCTAGGCTCAGTAGTAGAGATTGAAACATTTGTCTACAGATAATGCATCTAATAGGTCAACTAATTGACAATAGTTTGAAACAAGATAGCGATGCATATGTAGAATTTGCAAACAACATATTAGATTTTGAAAATAAAGGGATTAACATGATCAAACTACTTGCCTGGTTGCTGGAGATGCTCAACCTGTTGCAGAGGATCACTCTCGATAATACCGGAATTGTCGCAATCTATCGATCGAGCAAAAGGACAAATAAGAACGAATAACACCGACAATAACCAAAAATTCAATTTCATCTATCATGCACAAAATTCATACAGCAGGTAGAGAATGATTTTATAAAAATTTAGAAGCATAAATAATTTTATTTGGAGTTAAGAAGATTTTTCTAGGAATTTTCCAAGTTAAAATTACATAAAAACACCATTAAATTAATTATCAAAATTTTATGAACAGAGACATACTTAAACTTATTCTGGTAAAAAGTACATTAAAAATGGAAATTAACAAAATTGGTTTCATTCGATTTGGAGCAAAATTGAGTTAGTTATGGATTTTCTAAGTTAATTGAATTAACAGTACAAAAGTAATTCAATTCGGAAATTCTAAAAGCATTAATTCCTTTTTCTACCGGTGCTCAGCTGACCCACGGCTACTGACCGGTGGGACCGAGCGGAAGCGTTGACCGGGTCAGCTTCGACCCAGCCCGGTCGAAGGCGACGTCGAAGGCGCATTATACGAATACGTCTTCGATTTACCCCAAGCGTACTTTACAAAGTGCGCAATTACTTAACCGGCCGCGAGGACCCACATGTCAACGACTCAGAGGTTTTTAAAATGGCTAGATTTAGATTTCTAAACATGTTTAAGTCAGGGGGGTCCACAAGTCAGTGACACAGTTTAAAAGAAGATTAGTACTAATGAGAGCTTATACCCTAACGCTGTCGGCGGCTCGTCGGAGGTCCCGTGCGCGAGGGCGGCGGCGAGGAGAGTGATCCGGCGAAGGAGAGGCGCTCTGGGCTCGGGAGTGGTTCCTCCAGGTGCATGGCAACCTCAGGAGTACGATGGTGACGATGCAGAGTCCGATGGTCGCCGGAGTCGAGCTTGCGACGGCCGGAGGCGGAGATGATGAAGAGGTTCTCGAGGACGAGGGGCTACGGGCGTCGAGAAGCTTCGGGAAGGAGCGTCTAGAGATCGCCTTGGCTCCAAGAACACAACGCCCAAGACCTTGACGTCTAAGGAGGACTACGGCGGCCGGAATTGAAGCGGCGGCGATTCACCGAGATCGGAGAAGAAGGAGCCGTATGCCCTCAACATTGCTCCAAACAGCAAAATTACACCATAGTTCAGTTCCATAGGTCATTGCGATCCTAAAGGATCAAGCGCTGAGAAGAATGGCTCACCGGAACACCTTAACGGCTACGAAGCCGAGACTGCCGGAGGCGGAGACGAAGATGTTGCCCCCAACGACTCCGTGGATGAAACGAGCTCGGACTGGGAAAAATGGACGCAGCGTGAAGAGAGAAACGCAGCGGCGGGGTCGTGGGTGCTCGAGCGGCAGTGAGGTGGTGGCGCTGCCCTCGGCTTCTTCTCCGGCCAAAACCAAGAAATGGGCGGAGAAAGCAAAGGAGGGGAAGAGGGAGAAAATGGGTTGTCCCCGGAGCTTTATGGGAACCCGGCGACGCTTCGGAGGTGGACACGCGTGCACGAGATGTCGCCGACGAGGTGCGTGGCACGAATGCACGATCGCCAGCGAGCTCCGGTTAGGCAGCGGAGACGACGAGGACGAACCTGACAAGTGGGGCTCGCCTGTCAGCGGTAGTGAGAAAGATGGCGCAGTGAAGTGGTTGAGTCAGAGTCTGACTCGGGCTCGGGCGAGGTACAGTTAGTTGGTTCGACTCAATCAAGAAGACGCCGTCCGTTAGATTCTGTTTGGACGGTTGAGATCCAATGGTGCGTTTGGACAGTCCGATCAGTCCGGGGGCGTGCGGGCCGTGCGATTTGCATCGGACGGTGGTTAGCGATTGGACTCGGGCGGTGCAGTTAGGCGGTGCGGTCGAGTCGAGTGATGTGGTCGGACTCGAGTCGGAGTTGGGTTCGAGTCTAATGAATAGTGAAAAGGTTGACTGAGATTATAATTAGTTTCCCAACTTTGACCAGGGCCTTAAAAATAGAAATAAAATTCCTAAATTTTTTAAATTAATCAGAGGTGTTCCTGGGACACCCTAGTGTTCATAAAAATTATGAAACTCACTTTTAATATTATAATTTGTATAATATAAATTCAAACTTAGTCTAGGTCATAAAATGGTATTTGAATTTTCTAAGGATTATAACTAGTTCCCAAAATTTTGGAAAAATTATATATATTCAGGATAAATATTATAAGATTTGAATAAATTATTTCCAGAAGATGATCACAAGTTTTTGTCTCTGTTTTCTTTTTGGAGTTATGATTTGAGTTGTAATTGATTTCAAAATTTTCAAAAACAAATAATCAAGCAAAAGCTCCGGGAAATCAAAACATGTTCAAAAGTTTTAAATTCTTCTCATTTTCACACATTTGAAATACAAACCCGAGCTTCGGATGTTACAGACTAGAACATACATGATTGACTTACAAGTCGAAGTCGTAGCTCCCAAACCTCAGCTACTAATTAGAATCATCTCTAATTAGAGCCTAATTAGAACCCTTGTAATCAGAGAGGCCAATTAGAACCATAACTAGAGAGGTCAATTAGGGCCCTCTAATCTAATTAGCTAGTCTAATTAGAGCCTTCCCTAATCTCTAGACTAATCCTACTACAAGAAAACATGACTCCGTGAGTTGAGAACTCGATGATTGGATGTCAATCTGATGGCATGGAGTGCACCCTTGGGGTCCTATTTAAAGGCCAAGGTACTAGAGGGTCGTGGCTTGGACATGGTAGAGTTAGAAACAACCAGTTTGGAAAGTTTGAATCCGAAATCTTCTTCGTATTTGAGTCAGTTTGTACCTTCCTTCCGTGCAGCGAATCTTCTGGAGGCCATATATCAGTCATCCAAACTCCAAATTAGGTGATTGTTTCTTTTACATTTAGGTAATGAAGAGATATTCAACTTGCTAGTTGTGGAGACTTTCTGAAAACATCATCTTCATTGTCAAATCTTCTTTGGAAGTTGACTTTGTTACAGACTCTGATGCTCTGTGCAACCTACCTTGCGGGGCCCATATCTCCCTTGTTAGAATTGGACTACTTGAAGAGATCTACAACTCTATAGTTATGAGTTTTTCCATTTGAAGCTATTTCGGTTGCCGAAATCGCGTTGCAAGATGAGAGACATATTTTGTCCTATTTGTTGGCATGGCAAATATGGAATCTCCAAAATTCCTTATCTCTTCTGTTTTCCTTTCTTCAAGAATTGTGTGGAAGCATCTAGAAGAAATAGAATAAGTTTCCCTACTCAGTTATGGGTCCAGCCAATGATTTATGATGTGAAATTGGCATGCACATAGCAATCCTCCACGTCGTTATGTCGTCGACCGTCGAAGGGTCGGTGTTTCCGTCATAACTTTTCCATCTAAACTCCTAATAGGGCAAATAATATATGCATTTTGATAATCTAAATGAAAGCATAATCTTGATAGCCTCCAAATTGGGTTTGGAGTTTTCTTGGTTAGTCAAAGCTCGTGGAAAGGATCTTTGAAACCCATCGATTTGCCGGTTCAGGAGCGAACTTCTCCAAATGAGTGATTTGGCATGAAAAGTACCTGAAAAGTTATATTTTCTGGTAATACATACATTTGCACGTACTATCGAATATAAATGATTGTCAGCACAACACGTAGCACTAAGGAAGTATAAAAACAGGAAATGATGTTGTGGGAGAGTATGAAATACATGTAGAAACAATGTCAATAGAAGTGTTAACTTTGATTTACTTAGAACGAATCAATTTCATGATAAGTACATGAATTTACATGGAGATCAACTGATGCATGGTGCCCGATCTTCTTGATGTAGGATCAAGGATAACTCACGTGACCTGACAATCCGTAGCTACACACCCACTACCAGATGCAATGGACTTGCAACTCTTTGAATTCGCTCAACCACACTCTTGATGATAAATCCACGAGACCACCAAGTGGATGGTATCGAAACCTCAATTCCCATAGGAAAAGTAAGAACGATCTTTGGTAGAAGCAACACTCAATTCCCCTCAAGAGTTGGTTGTGCTAAACAACTTCGAAGAACAAGCTTGTAAATGTGGTATAAAAAAAAGGCACCATACATGGGCTTCTATTGCCCCTAGGGTCGGCCACAACGGCCCAAACCAACCCCAACTCATTCCAACATTGTTTTGGACTCAAACTCAAACAAAAAGGAAACCCTGATTTTACAACCATCACATTGTTTCGGACATGGCGGTGAACACACTATGAGTCTAACACTGAGAGTGCATCCTTTTCGTTGGTCTTAAAGCTAGCTTTCCAACAATAACAAGAACAACCAATTAGACTCCGTTACTTTTTAATGTAGATTGTGCTGGATAGGCTGAACCAAATCGAAATTGAATCCAATCCTTCTTATCTTCAATTTCCTTATTTGAAACAACTTGAATCCATGAAAGACACATAAAAGTAACCCCTTTAAACCTTTGGAAAGTCTTAAGATAGTAGGAGATCACCCATAGGTACCCCACAATTCACATACTCCCCTCGTTTAGAAATCCTCGCATGACACCTAGACAGTCGATGCAACCTCCAATCAACTTGCCATAACTTTTGGTACAAAGCACCAAATCAAATGTCATTTGATCTATTGGAAAGTACACTTTATAAGATTTCCATATATAGGTATTGTGCACACTTGAAACTTCTAAGTTGCTGTAGATATTATTGTGAACTTCATGGACATAACTATGTCATCTTTGGTTCCTCTCATGCGCCCATACTTCCCACGTCTCCCATAGGCCACATGCTATGTTTATGATCATGAAAAGACACCGAGAAGCATCATGTTCTTGATCTTCCCATGAACCTTCTCCTTTGAACCTAACAACAAGCAATGGCCCACTATTACGTAGTATAAAACTCTCATTAAAATTAAAAGGAAATTCATTAAGGAGCAAATTCACCTGTTCATTAATTTTCTCGTGCTCTTCAGCTCTTTTAGTGATCTCATGTTGTTCTAGGGTACTTGATGGATTGAAAATTCTATATGAAATAACATAACTAAGGATGTCTACATCATCCTTGCCTTCTTCGAGAAAACATGTCATCGACTCTTGATAACATGAACGCATACTGAATAAAGTGAACAACGTATATGCTTGTTATACATATGAATCAATTATTGTGTCATTCTCGTTGTCTTGCACAATGCATTTAGCACAAGAGCAGCCGTAGGATACATATATATATATACATATATATATATACATATATATATATACATATATATATATACGTATCTAGTGCAAACGGACTATTTAGGGCTAACATGCTAACGTTGCCGTGGGCCGTCGGATCTGGCTCGTGTGGCTAGGATGGAGGCGGGTGGAAAGCCACCAAATCACTTATGCCATTTTTCGGATAACCCCCCGAGGTCCTTTTCTTCTCGCGAAAACCCCCACCTGCTAACACCCCCTACCCCTTCATCTTCTCCCGATCGCAAGCGCCCCTGGCCTCCCGCGCCTCCTCGCCGCCCCCTCCAATCTGCCTCCACCCCCGGGCAGCCGCCTCCTCCTCCTGCCCCCTTTCACCACCTCCTCCTCCCCTTCTCTACGTGCTGCTGCAATGCCGCCTCCTCGCCACGCACGGACGTCCACGAGCCGGCGGATGACCCATCGCCTTCCCTAACCGGGAGAGGTTGAACCGGCGCCGCTGCCGCCGTTCCAATTCGCCGCCTTCCCCGTCCACCAATTCTGGCCGACCTCCGCCATTCAGATGGAAGGTAAGCGTCCGCTCCTGTATTGACTGATGATTGATGTTAGACTAAAACTTGTTGTTTAAAGCTTGATGTTTGATGACTGACTGATGTTTGATGTTAGACTAAAACTTGTTGTTTAGGTTTGAAATTGGATCGCATTACAGAAGGCGATTAAGAAGTCCGTCGGTTTCAGATTTCAGTTTACTGTCTATTTTCGTTTTGGATACTGTAGGTTGTCTAGTTGCTGTCCAATTTTGAGTTTTCGATTCAATGCAGAAACGGAGACATCAAACCGAAGTCGTGTCTTATTTCTAATCCATTTTGATGTTCGTTAGAACAGGATATCTTAATGATCATAGCGATTGAAGACAAACATATCAGGTTTCACTTTGGCACTTTGTTAAAACCATGTCAGAGAACCAACCAAACATGCCTTAAGGTCTAAATTTTATGAATCTTGAGTCTTGACCATATGCAAATAAATGAGAAATGATACAAATAGAGATAGCATACGATAGGTCTGTCTTAGTTTGGCTTTCAATGTTTAGCACAAGATAAGTCTGCTTTAGTTTGAGGTCTTACTAGAGTGCTTTCTACCTCTGTGATGCATCCTACTGATTCAATGAAAGTACATCCGCGTGCTTCCTTTTATCCTCTTAGTTCAAACTAGTGAGTGTTCTCCAATAGGTCCACTTGACATTCATTAGAACTGCATATCTTAATCACCAAAGTGATTAAAGCCAAACATATTAGGTTCCACTTTATTAAAATCACCTGCTTCTTGCTTTGTGTGTTTGGCACAATATCGCAGGCATGGAATCTGTGGCCAATGAGAGCATAGCATTGGCTTTGCCAAGACAAGAAAGCCTCGATGCACACTCTGTTGCTCAAATTAGTTCACCTCCCCAACAATTTATTCATTTTGGTACCCCAAAAAAGAGCGGAAGCACCCCATTTGTAGTAAGTATCGTGTTGTGGGCATGTCTTTGATTCTATCGGTCGTTTCATCATGCTTGACACTTAATCATTTGCATTGCAGGGTTCTTCTTATACACCTTATGTTGACCCAACTATCAAGCCATTTGAAGGGATGGTTTTTGATGACTTGGACGCTGCTGAGGAATTCTACAAGACGTATGCACATTTAGCTGGGTTTGGAGTTCGTATTGGCCCGCAAACGGTTATCAATGGTGTTACGAGATGGAAGCGATGGATGTGTGCAAGAGAAGGCTTCCGGTCTGATCAAGGTAAAGACAATGTGGAGTTAAAGAAAAGGAAATATGTCTGGAAGTTAACTAGGTGTGGCTGTGAGGCAATTTTAGTTGTAAAATGCACTTGCGACAATAAGTTTAGGGTGGAGACATTGGTTGAGTCACATACACATGAATTGGTATCACCTAGCAAACAACAGTTGATAAGGTCTAATAGGAAAGTAAATGAGAAGGCCAAGCGTGCATTAATCACATGTTATCAAGGAGGCATTGGCACAAGCGGGGCATATAGATATCTCCGTATTAGTGAGGGTGGATTTGAGAATGTAGGATGCATGTGGAGAGACTTGCAGAATTATCATAAAGAGCTGAGAAGCTGTATTAAGTCATCGGATGCTCAGATGTTTGTTGACAACCTTTGTAGGAAGAATGATATAAATCCTTCATTTTACTTTGATTATGTTGTTGATGACAAGGGTAGGTTGGTACATGCATTTTTGGGCGGATAGTACATGTCGGAAGAATTATGTCCATTTTGGAGATCTAGTCTCATTTGATTCTACATATAACACCAATAATTATAACATGATCTTCACACCATTCACTGGAGTAAATCACCATAAGGCATGTGTCTTGCTTGGTATGTATCACCATAGCCGCAATTGCCCTTTGAGGACGACAGCAAATTGAGCAAGGTATGTGAATTGAATTGTTCTCAGAATTTGTCAATTTATTTTGTTACAAACTATGTTGATTGTTTCATTTGTCGCATCATTGTCGGGAATCAAAGGAGTTGGTTTGCAAGGATGCAGTAGGGATGCCACATCGTCTCCAAATGAAATCAATTTATGAGTCTATCTATAATTTCGGGAACCTAATGTGGTGTGTAATAAAACAGTGGATGTTACTAGTAAGAGTGTTTATGGTCTGCGTGGTTGTTATGGTATTAGCTATTATGTTGGGAACCTAATGTCATCACAACTATGCTTGAGTCTTGATGTTAATAGCACATTTAATGCTTGAGTTCAAACCTTGCAAAAGTTCTGTTCATAGTCTTTGTTGAGTTTCACTTGGCAGCCATGCTGGAGATGCATGCTGCATGCCTATCTGCATGCTGCATCCCTTTGGCAAGAGAAATCATTAAGTTGAAACCATCATTTTGTTGAGCTGTGTTGGAAAATTTTCATCTTAAGAAGTTCATTTGCAGACCTGACCACATTTTTTGGATATGGTGCTCTCATGTTTCTGGGCATAACTGATTCCAGGAAATGTAGCAGTAAATGTTAATGATCTCTATCATCCAAATTAAATGTTAATACTTTGAGGACAACAATTTTAGGACCACAATTTATCCATTAGGTGATGGATGTGAATACTAAACCAATCACCTTGACTGGTTAATCAGGCATAGAATCTCAACTTGAAAGGAGGAAGCTAAACCAGTGGATTGATCCTCCCATGAACACACAAGCTTGAGGTGATAGATCAACTAGTACAGCTGGTGGCAAAGATGGTGACAGAGGACTCCCATAAAAACAATTTAATCCATCAGGTGATCAGTAAATGTAGCACTTCATTTTCATTCATACAAAGCCATTACACAAATTTTACAAGCCATGCACACTTATAACATCCATTGTCATTTACACAATACAAAGCCCTCCTCACTGAAATACATCCATTGTCAAAGCAATTACACAAATTTTACAAGACGTACACACATAAGCTTCGGAGGAGCTCGCCGAGTGCCAAGGCTCCTGAAGTCCTCTCTGAAATACATCCATTGTCATTTACACAATGCATTCACAGTTACATACATCGATTGTAATTTACACAGTGAATTCACAGTTACACAAATTCAGTTTGGCTAAGGGACCGAAGGTGGCGCAGACCTTGGCGTGGAGGTGGTGGCAGAACCGAAGTTGGCGCGGCGGCGGAGGTCGGGGAGGGCGGCCGGGGCAGAGGTGGTGGAGGAGGGCTGCGGCGGCTGGTCCTCGATGCAAGTGGCAGCCACAACCGGGAGGGGGAAGGAGGGCGGCGGTAGGGGCCAGGGAGGGTGGCAGCGGCTGGTCCTCGACACAGGTGGCGGCCGCAGCCGGGAGGGGGAAGGAGGGCGGCGGCAGGGACCAGGGAGGGCGGCCGCGGCTGGTCCTCGACGCAGGTGGTGGCCGTAGCCGGGAGGGGGAAGGAGGGCGGTGGTGGTAGGGGCCAGGGAGGGCGGTGGCGGCTGGTCCTCGACACAGGTGGCAGCCGCAACCGGGAGGGGGAAGGAGGGCGGCGGCGCTAGGGGCCAGGGAGGGCGGCGCCAGGGGCCAGGGAGGAGGGCGAAGGCCTTGATGGGGATTTCTGATTTGGGGCAAGCAAGGCAGGGGGTAGGGGGTGTTAGCAGGCGGGGGTTTTCGCGAGAAGAAAAGGACCTCGGGGGGTTATCCGAAAAATGGCATAAGTGATTTGGTGGCTTTCCACCCGCCTCCATCCTAGCCACATGAGCCAGATCCAACGGCCCACGACAATGTTAGCATGTTAGCACTGAATAGTCCGTTTGCACTAGATACATTCCCTATATATATATATATATATATATATATATATATATATATATATATATATAATGGCAACACTCGTTTCATTCACATCATTCTCTGTCCCCTGAGAAAAAGTTTTCCTTGACTTTTCTAAGCTTGTATGCAAATGAATGAACGGTCCCAAATCATTTTTTAAATTTGTATAGTTGTTTCATATGATCATATTTCACCTTTTCAATATCAAATTCATGTAATGTGTGTGAGAAAAATATAAGCGGCTTCCATGCTTCAACTGTGCTACTCTAATTATTTAAACATGTGAAAAATGCAAAAATTGCACAAGTAGGCATAATATCTTTCTCTAAACAGCAATTACTATCATTCACACTCAATTCAAGGTGATAAAAAAAAACATTTGATTTCACACCCATGATATGAAGTCTCAATTCAGCAAGTTTATCACATGTGATGCATATCTGAAAAACATAAAACTTGTTTTCTACACCATAATCTCCAATTAAATTGAATTTGTAAGTGTAGGTGTAGGTACTAACTAGTGATTTTAAACATGCAATTTGAGAAACTCTCTCTATCACATTAGATAGCTTTGCAGGTTCATCAAACATGATATAGCACAAACAACGTTGGGAGATATTCTAGTGAGATCTTCCTTGTGAGTAATCAATTTCACATTATGTAAATTAAGTTCGTTAAGTTCAGAACATGGAATCATTAATGGAACACAAGAGTTCTCACTTTTACTCACTTTTCTTGATGAACGACCAATTCAGCACCAATATTGTTACCTTTATTGACCACCTCAGTTGATGTAGGTGATGTAGGTATCGCATCTTCATGATGTAACCACGAGACAACAACAATTCTACCTACACCCAAGGCTATCCCCTCATCTTTCTTCTCAAATGGTGTGGGTTGTGTAGCGTTTAGCTCCTTATCTCCTTGGTCAACGTACACAATGTGAGAAACAACATTAGAAGTAGAGAGTAAGTCGTTAGTTTCAAAATAACATCACATTTGCTATCATCTTGAGTCACTCGCGCAGAGCACCACTCTGCGATGCCTGTTGCCACCTCAGCACCGTGGTCGGCGGCCACCGCCAAGACTGTCTCGACAGTCTTTTTTCTAAAGAAACAAACAGGAAAGCTGCCTATTATATTAATAAAGAAGACAGAACAGTACAAAAATGCCTAACGCGGGATGTAGGGCTCGATTACAGGTAATTATTTGCTCTACCCGCCTCAACAGTCAGTCGTTTATTGCGTGGTTGCGATGCCTGTGAGTCGTGAGAGAGGGAGGGACGCTTGGGCTTCGCTCATGAGGAGAAGGTGGGTTGCTTCCCGTTTGAATGTGTTACAATCCCACATGGATGAGCACATTAGAACACAACTCGGTAACTTAGTACCAAATCCAACACAAGATTGTGAGTATGTGAGGATACAAATTGGAGGATCAGAATCGAGACGGGAAAGAACAATCCAGACTAAAAGAAAGAAGAAGCTGGAGACTGGGAATCAGAGGAGCAAAGGTTGGGGAAAGGCAGCAACCGGAGGAAGAAGATAGAGCCGTGGCTAATCTGAAAATACATCTCGATGCCCCTTGGTGTCCCTGTCGCTTGCCCCTTTGTACTCCCGATTCCCTTCTCGCCTCTTGGGCCCACGGCCCACAAACAGAAACCCAAGCCGGTCCATGACATTCCTCCCTCCTTGAATTTTGGCTTGTCCCCAAGCCGACACCATGAAGTCGGAAGATGCACCAAACCACCAGGGTCCCATGTCATCTGAAATTTCCATGCACCCAAATAGCCAGCTTGAGCCTTCAGCTTGTAAGCACATAGGAGACTGCACTTGCCCAAGGTGAATGTTAGTAAACCTCCATGCTTCTGCTGCACAATTGACTTGATAAAAGTATTGTACACGACAACATCAAGCTCGGCTTCATCATATATGAATGCACTTTGAGAAGCAGCGTTGTTAGCAAGAAGGGGAGCATCAACATAGTTTTCAACAAGGTAATCAAGTAGAGCACCAGTTGCACTTTGGCCACCTTCAGTGAGCCAAAACTCAGGTACCATCGTAGACCAAAATGGCCCCCAGACATCAAGCATAAATAATTTGTTCTTTAAGACAACCATGTGGGATGTAGATGTCCCACAAACCAAGACCATGCGGTGGCATATTGCTTCTTCATCGGACAAGTCAACTTTAGATTCTGTATCTAGCACACTTTCCATGACTCCAACACCACCAGTATGAGCATCAATAAGCGAAGTTCCAACAGGATTCCCAGGAAGCAAGGTTAACTCCTTTGCAGTAGTAGGCATCAAACCGAAACCTAGAGGATGACTAGGAAATGCAACACCGTGTCCTATTTTTGCACGATTTCCTTCAACAAGGTCTCCCAAGACTATTTCTTCCCAAAATACTTCATCCAATCCACATGCTTCCATATCACGTGAATCCGATTCCTTCCACTGTTCCATGTGTCCATGTCCAAGATATGTCCATTTGCAAATAGTTGTGCACAAGCTACGGGTGTCATCACCAGTCGCCCTATATGCTAACCAGTCATTAAGGTCCATCCACCAGCATACCATAGACCAAGACTCTTGCAGATTTTCCTTTACCCATAAAAGCATTGGAGCTTGCATTTCTGCGGAGACACCACCACCATAGTATTGTAATACTGGCGAATTCTGAGCATTAATTCGATCAGCCTGGTCAACTACCCTATGGTCCATCCACACGATGATGTTCCTTCTTGCATCACCATTCCAAGAAAATGAAACAGGGGAAACATTAGCATCAACAGCAACAAGCGAGCAAGTAGCAGCGAAGCCAAGGCCGACGACATCCTCAGGGGCAACATTTGCCAGTGAGCGTGTAGCTTTTATAGCAGCCCACACTGCATGCCAGATATCCATTGACGATTGCTCAATGTAGTCTTTCTCTTTCCGTATCTATATAGGACTGCTCGCCGACCCCAGCAGCTTGCCCTTATCATCAAAGAGGCCCTCCACAAGCTGGGAATTTTCTTTCCTCATCTTCAAAATTAGCTCCCTGGCCTTCTCCAGATGGCCATGCTTCATATATAACTTGAGCAGGTCATTACAGCAAAACACATCAGGTAGGCCATATTTGGAGGGGGCTCTAAAAGTATTTTCTGCAGAAGCTATGTCTTCCTTTACAACATGGCACCGGAGAAAAGCAGTGAAAGAAAATTGTGTTGGCTTCACATTTCTCAACCTCCTAGAATCCAAAACTTCCAACACTCTATCATAATTTTCAACATTCAAGTGAACTTGAGCCATTGCCACATAAGTTTGCTCGTCGCTCAGAAGGCCCGCCTTTCTCAATTTCCTCAAATGTGTGTTGTGCATCCTCATAAAGCCCAAGCACATCCAGTGACACTAGAGTTTTTAGAACCTCACCAGTGAATTGCAGGGCTGTGTATCTGTTGTCAATACCCGAAGTTCCTATACCAAATTTGCTCACAACAACTTCTTCCTCTTCAGTGTATGGTATCATCTCAGAGAAAGGCTAGCCGCCTTCAGTATTTCTCAACTCGCGGTAACATAACTCAGAGAGTATTGTCCTCAACTGCACCCAAACAATAAGATTTCTCCTCGAGTGAATGCACAGTCCACTCAGTGAATAAGGCTCATACTTTTCCTTATCGATGAATTGTGCCACCAAATACATCTGCTCCTTGATTTTTTCTCCCAGTGACTCCATCTTCTCATTGAGCATTTTGGTATCCTGACATGCGTACTGAACCATTAAATCTGCAGCTCCACTACTTATAATTCTCCATACCATAGGTGGTAGCCATGGTGGTTGCAGTGCATGTAGGAAACTTGCATCTCTCAGGCGTCGCCACAACTGGTGTGAATCCATAGCACCATTGAACATCATATCCTTGCAGCACCTATTAATCAGAAGGGGACATTCTCCAACAAGGACAAAGCGATAATCGACTCTGCACACTGCATTTTCATTTGCTCCCACCATTTTCACAAGATTCTACTCAAGTACATGCACTGCCACTCCTTGATTCAATTCATCCACCATTCTATAGCTTGCATATTCAATATCTTGATTGGAATACTTGCCTCCTGGCGCATAAGTTAGTGCATCAACGCAGTCAATACTCGCCGAATCCAGTGGCGCTCCACTCCAGTAGCATTTGAGGGATGGCAAATGTAACATCCCAAAGTGCTGTTACCAAAATAAAATAAATAAAAGTTATTATTTTATTGGATTTTCTGAAATTTGATAGAGTTTCATTGCTTTATCTGTTTTTTTTTGAAATTTTAAAAGTCAAAAGTAAAATTCATTTGAAGTTATTGAAGTTTTATTTGGTTTGATCTGAAAAATAAAAATTTAATCAATTTCTAGTATTTTTTTGATATTTTAAAAGCTTTTTCCTAAATATCTTAAAGCCAAAACAATTTATTTTGCAAAATTAATAGCCAATTATAAGTTGGAAATATTTTAATTAAGTTCAAAATAACTCTAGCAATTTATGAGAATTGTTCTAGAATTTTTAGATGTTATTTGGTATTTTCTAAAGCTATTTTTGAATTTCTAAAATTAAATCAATTAATAAATCAATTCAAAACCCTAAAACCCTAGTGGGCCGAATCTCCCGGCCCATATATCTCTCTCTCCCGCACGACCCGCTCCCCCCGGCCTTCTCCCCTCCCCCTCTCAGCCACTGTTGGATTAAAATCCAACGGCCATCATCGCCCCACGCCACCCCAATTCTCTGCACCCTTGGATTTCCATCCAATGGTCCCCGCGCCATCTTCTCCCTCGTTATCTTCCTCCTCCAGCCCCAAGCACCCACCGCCATTAGCGCCGCGTTGAGCTTCGTCTTCGCCATGATTCCCTCCCCTTTTCTTCGCGCAATCCCGCGCATTAAAACCCCCTGTATCTTGCCGCCCCTCCTCCCGACCACTTTCCCCTCCCTCGCGGCCGCAATCACCAGAACCACTCCATCGCCACCGAGATCTCCGCGCGCCCGACCTCCTCACTCAGCCCCGCCTGCACCCCTATAAGTAGCGCCCCGGGTGCGCCTTGAAGCCCTCATCCCAGCGCCCCAAACCCCCAGGCCTCTCCTCTCCTCAATCGCCGTGAAATTGAAGCTTTCCGGTGAGCCCCGAGGATTGAATCTTCGTCTTCTCCGGCGCCGTCAAGGGTTCCCCAGTCACCCTAACCTCACCATCGACACCACCACGACCTCGCGAACCCGGTGCGCGCCTCGCTTCCACCGGAGCCGCGCCGGAACGCCACCGCCGCCTCAAGCCCGACTCCGCCGCCGCTAAAACCTTCGTCGTCGGCCAATAAACCTCGCCGCTGGGAATCTGAGGTGAGCACCAAGTTCAGTGGAGTCTCCGCATCATTTTGGTGTCCTCACCGACCGTCGCCATGGTGCCCAGCACCGGCGACCCTAGGGCCGAGCGCTTGCCGGCCTTGTGCCCCGTGGCAGTGCGACCTCAGCGCCACGTAAGCGCCACATCGCCAAAATCGCCTGCGTGGCTGCCCAGTCACCTGCCGCGTGGCAAGGTCCACCCCCCCTCAGCCTCAAACATCCGTGGACTTGGTCCACATGAGCCGTGAGATCGACATGTGGGTCCCACATGTCGAAAATTCTTTTAATTCATTTAAATTCCGAAAATCAGTCGCTCACGTCAACCTTGCGCAATAAAGGCATTTTCCTTCAAAAAAATAAATCAGAAAAATCAAGAAAATCCTTTTTAGGGTTTTAATTAGGTTCAAATCTTCCAAAGCCAATATATTTTGCATCCGAACTCCGATTTGGGTGATTCAAATTTCTACATTTGTCTAAATTCAAGATCTAGCCAAATAAACCAAAATTATTTAATTTGGAATTCATTTGAATTGTTATTTGAATTTGGCTTATTTCACGATTAGATTTCGACGACTTCGGAGAGCCGGATTTCGACACCGTTTGAGAGCATCGATTAAACAAGGAAGGCAAGTTATACCCTTGATCATATTGATCCCATTATTTTAAATTATTTATATTCTGTTTTAAATTATTACTACATGCTTATTTATATAAGTAATTTAAATTCCTACTTTAAATATATAGTTATGCCTAAACTCCTTTGTATAGCCAATTTTGATAATTAAAGCAAACATATTGTCACCATAGGAAAAACCTGGTTGATACGATAGTATGAACTAGAACATTTTGAGAAAAATCAGGCTTAGCCATGCTTATAGACCAAACATGTTTATTTTGGGGAATTTCAGCCAGAAATCAATTGTTGTTTAAATTGTATCCATGGCATCGATATGTTATGGAAGTTTATGCCTTTGAAAAATAAAATAAATGAAAATGGTTTGGACTTAAGCATAATGGATGTTCGGTGGGTGCAAGTTTATGCACGGGCTCAATCGGGTATGGTTGAGGCCCATGGGTTTTGTTGGAAAGTTGCCCAAGTCAGTTAAGGACTGGTCTTCGAGTGTATGATGCTAAGCCATACCGTACCACCACATGTCCTCAGTGTGGGGAGTAGGACCTGGCTAATTAATCTGCATTGTTCCACCGTGGTCGTTCCCTACAGATGCAATGGGTAGCCATGTTACGACTTATGTTAGTCCCACCTAGCGCAAGTGGGGGCCCGAACCCTCCTTTGTAATCAACTCTGTTGTTTATTAATAAAATTATGATATGAATTTGTTACCATATTTTACTGTGTGAACTAGCGACTGATCATGGGACTAGTTCAGAAATGCACAGAGGATCTGGGATGTTAATCCCGGGTTCTGACAGCAAAAGTGTTGGCTGCTGTTCGACGCTGCCCGCATGGCTCTATCTTGCTCGGGAGGTGGCTAGGGTGACTTCAGCTGCAAGCCCCTGATGCAGGTCACCGACACTACGTTGATGAGGTTAGTGACGCCAATGTCACCAGCAACCAGTCGAGGGCATTCCTTCAAGTAGTTGGTGGACGCCACAGTACCGATGCTGGCGGCTGTGATGTGGTGGTCGGTGTTGACGACATGCACTTCGCATTCCATCGGACACTCAGTGGACTTCATGAGGACGGCGTTGGCGATAAAGGTGTTGCCGATCTCAAGGGTGGCGATGGTCGAGGACAAAGTTGGCGGGACAGCCGTAGCGTGGACAGATGTCCACACGCCGATGCTGCTATTGGGACAAACCGTCGAATACCCGGTGTTCATCAGTGTGTCTTGTTTGATGGTGGAGAACGGCTTCGGCGAGGGGGTCGACGAGTGCTCCGTGGGCGCTGGAGCGACTGTGGGCACTCCCGTCTCAGGCTTGGACTTGGCCACAACTTGAAGGTCGCCTGCATTGGTGTCGGGGCCCGACGTCGAGCACTTGGTGGGCGACTCGAGGGTGAGGGCGGCTTCTGCACGTGGAGTAGCTGCCACCACGGCGTGGTCCATCGCAGTGACAAGGGTGGCTGTTGGTGTGGGCACGGGCGGTGGCAAGGTCTAAAGGGGTGCTCCTAGCGGCTGGACGATGGCCTTAAAGCCGACCACAAGCTCGTCCATGCTTACAACCAGGTCTTCCATGCCCGCTGTCCGCTTCTTCACTTCTGCGATTAATTTGTTCAGCATCGCTCATGGCCACCTCGGAGCTCGGAACCAACATGATCGAATGCTCTGATACCATATTGTTACAATCCCACATGGATGAGCACATTAAAACACAACTCGGTAGCTTTAGTACCAAATCCAACACAAGATTGTGAGTATATGAGGATACAAATTGGAGCATCAGAATCGAGACGGGAAAGAACAATCTGGACTAAAAGAAAGAAGAAGCTGGAGACTGGGAATCAGAGGAGCAAAGGTTGGGGAAAGGCAGCAACCGGAGGAAGAAGATAGAGCTATGGCTAATCTGAAAATACATCTTGATGCCCTTTGGTGTCCCTGTCGCTTGCCCCTTTGTACCCCGACTCCCTTCTCGCCTCCTGGGCCCACAGCCCACAAACGGAAGCACAAGCCGGTCCATGGCAGAATGTTGGGCCGTGCGCGTGAATTGAAGATCAGGCCACGTTGTTGATTTAAGCCAGAAAGAAAGTTAATCAAATATTTTTGAAACTTGTTTTCTAAACTATCTTTGAGGAAGCAGATTGGTATAAACAATGTACCTTGTGTGCGTTGCCAGGAGACATTCTGGAAGCATGACGGCACCATTGTCGGTTGTGGACCTAAAAGTGTGTTGAGACAAAAGATTGTCATATACGTGATGACAATTGCTCCACCAAAAAGCCATCCTATCAATTATAAATGTACCTAAATCGTTGGACAGAGAATTTGTGCGTTTCCCCTGTTGACTAAGTACTCATGTATAAAATTACTTTTTATTGAGAACATCTTAGGGTTGTTTAGATCACCATTATAAGCAAAACAAGACTTAACTATGCTGCCTTAGAGACTAACCACCTTAAACTGTGTTTTGTGTTGGATTAGGATAAAATCATAATATCAAAACATGTTTCCCCAAAACTCACAATTAATTATCGGTTTTATGAAAAACCACTTCTACTTGTTATGGGTTTTTAACCAAACAGCTTTTTCACTAAATTTCTCACCGACTAACAACTTAAAATTCGAATTATTAAAAAAACATCTAAAACATGTTTACATAAAGTCGATTAACGAAACACATCGTCCAAACAACCACTTAGTTTGACTACCAAATGAGTACGTACCTGAAATATATGCTTAGGATTAATCTCGGAACCGGAGCCAAAACCGCTAGCACGTAGCAGAGCGTATCTGATAAGCTGGCCGGTTAATTTCCCGGCGTAAAAAGCTGATCGCAGTTGTATCCGCACCGTGAGTTAGAAGCGGATTATCCTCTTTTGCGGATTGCTATACAGAATTTTAGCATAAAATACTTGAACATTGGTCTTTATTCTGAGTCATATGATCCGCGTATTAGCATTTCCCAGATAAAATTATATTTTTAAATTAATTGGTAAAGACAACCGGTAATGCAACTCAGCATAATACACCAACGCAAACTTACCAAAGTAAACAAATTGAAATTTTCAATTAAATAACCATTTAGTAGATATAATTTATTAAAATGACCATCCACACAAAGAGAGAGAGAGTTAAATATATGCCTTTTGTCCTATTTATCTATATATGTCCCACAAACAACCGCATTTGTTCCTAAAATTTACAGGTGTGAATGTATAGTGTGCCCTATAACGCTGAATTTTTTTTTCCAGGAATTTTGGGATCTTCCCAGTGTTCCAACCCTATAAATCAAGTCTTACATCATGCGCCCACTATGATATCAGCCAATAAGAACACGCCATAAACTCTAGATTATATATATAGATCCTACTAGATAAGAGGTTTATGGCGACCAGAGCACAGTCCACACGACCTACACATACATACAGGTTTGCTCACCAAGCCCTTAAACTATTCACTAGACCCTATTGCAAAGGCCGGTGCTCCTTGCCTATTGGTCCTTCGCTTGAGTTTCTAATGACTTAATGAGATATAAGTATTTGTTTGCATTGGACACGAGAGGCTTATCTTGGACTCTCTCTGCAACGTGACATCCATGTGCTGACGTGGGAGAGCACAGGCAAGGGTGATGAACCCAAGCAAAGTTCACAAAGTACCAAAGCGAGAACTTAAAAGAGTGGAAGAAATTAAGGTCAGTCAAACCACTTGCGAGAAGAAAAATACTATCGAAAGTACCATGACAAATGAAGCCAGTTACTGTCAAGTTGGGCTCAGCTCCAACATCTCAATCATTGTTTTAAATGATTGTATCAACATGGGAGAGGAAATAAAGTTCAGAGTACTACGGCTCATATGGCTCTTACACCTAATGTAAACACCCCACTTCATTGCACCACTTAAGTATGTTCTCAAATGGTTTGTGTAGTGCCACGACAGAACCGTGCATGATCAACACAAGACACGGTGCCCCACACTGGTTTCGTCGACGTGTTCAACCATGAGGCGAGAGTTTTTAGACTGGGATAGATTTTCTCTTTTATTATCTAAAAATGAGGTGAGAGCTTTGCTTTGCTCCATCTGTGACAGAGAATGTACATCTAACCACGCAAAGATGCATGTGTCCCACTGTGGAAACAAAAAAATAGGAAGGGTAGGGTACATGAAATATGGTGAAGACACGAGATCGTGTACTTTTAACAATTAATTTGCGTGCTTGTGCTTTGAATTTCACCGTGTCAATATCTATTACTTATTTATATATGTATAATTGCCATTTGAGCATTGTTGTTCTAGTTTGGTCACAGAAATCCAAGTACTCAGGTACCTAATTCTAGTAAAATTCAATAGTTAGGTGATGTCAGTTAAGTTAAAAGTAGGTATAGTATAATTAATTGCATAGAGAAAAAGGAAAAAAATGACGTACCCACAAAAAATGTTAGGGCATATAATCAGACTACTGCAGGAGTATTTTGATTAAATTAAAACATAAATTCAATGACTTAGGTATCCATTATGCAAATACAGAGATCAAAATTACTGAATAATTTTCAAACAGTCTATCAAAGGCTGTAGGGTGAGCCATAGAAAATCATGGATATGTGACCCTCACGTTTATCATAATGTGCTCTTTTAAAGGTACAAATCATACCATGGTGAACATATTTTTTTTTAAAAAAATAAGATCCTATTACGGGGGTTGTGAAGAATCAAATACGACGATTGTATATATATGTGATCGGAGGTAGTACAAGTTGTTCCATCTAACTAAAAACTGCCAACAATAAACCATCGGCAGAATAGCGCTATCGTGCGCGTGTGTATATAAGTAGCGCTATTCAGCACTTACGCGCTGAATAGCTATTCTAGGTGTGGATAGCTGCCTGGGCCGCACGGTACGTGGCCTGGCAGCCCACGCTTCCCCGCGCTACGCACGCTGCTCCCGCACCTGCACCTCCCGTTCGAGATCGGCAGTAAAATCCTCACGCGGGCATAAAAAAAAGGTAGTAAACATGGCTTGTTCGCCCCATGCTTCTCCCGTGTTGTGCGTGCTGCACCCGCTACCGTCCCTCCCGAAAGAGATCGATAGTAAAACCCTCACGTGGACATAAAAATGGCAATAAACATGCCTCGTTCACCTCCACGCTTCCCCAGCGCTACGCGCGCTGCACCCGCTCCCACCCCTCCCGCTGGAGATCGGTAGTAAAACCTGCGCACGGTGATGGTAAAACTGATCGTGTGGTGACGGTAAAAACCTAACAACACACAAATAGCGGTGAAGATTTGTCAGTAATATGATCGCGCATCGCCCCTGTGTCATTTAAAAAAAAGGTTTTACTACCGTTTCGATGAGGAAGAGAGGACTGTAATCGTCGGAATGTTAGTTTTACTGAGGAAAATGACGTCGCGTTGTTGATCCATTAAATATTATCATTTACCATAAATGATACCTATTATTACATTGAAAGGCATGTTAGGTTACTGCTGTAAACTGCTTGAGAATTATGTTTTTTGATAGTTACTGTGAGTTTGATAACATTTTACTGATGTTGGAAAACAACATTATGCAGGTTCTCCAAGTAATCATATGTTTTACTGTCAAAGTAACACACATTATTAAAAGGTCGCGTGTCAGATGCTATGCGTATGGAGAAAAAATACTACATGTTACGGGTTGTTGGGAAAAATCTTACCGGCTCTATCGATGTTGCCAGTGTTCTACTGATCACCATCCCAGAATTCCAGGTACTTCATTACGAAGAAGGCGCAATCGTTCTCTAGTACCTGCTTCAGCGTCCCCATGGTGTGCACCCTCCAGTTCACGACGGTCAGGAATTTCCCACTGGTCATGGTCCACAAGGCTACGCACAGGCGAGCGATGATCCTCTTCCTCTCTGGATCATGGTGGTCTGTTACTTTTGTTCCCTTCAGCTTGTAGTCGTTGGAGTCTAGCACTTCCACATGCTTCTGTGCTATGTTGAAGAAGTAAACGAACCAGTGCTAGTTGTGTAAAACTGGGAGAAAGAGCTGCAAAGTGGATAAAAACCCCATAAAAAATATGTAACTTACTATAATGAAAATGTGTAATTTACTAGATCATGAATGTTATTTACTGCCAGTTACAAAAGAATTTACTATAATGAAAATATGTATTTACTGTCTTTTTATGCATGCCCTTCTGGCAATCATATGATTTACTGTACAAGTAGCACATATTACTGTTAGTTATAAGAGAATTTATTTATTAGCTTTACATGCATGATGTCTACCGCCGCCATGTGCTCCTTCAGCATGCTCACGGCCTGTTCACTGTTGTATTGCTCGTTTTTAATGTACTCCTCTACATTTAGCAGTTTTTGTCGATGGGCAAAACATAGAATTTTAAAACTTATCGATTGAGATGATAAGATTATTGCTAGGCGAGTACTCATTTATAGTGAAAAATAAAAATCTTTGCTAAAAAAACAACTTATTGATAGTTCGATCGGGAGGAACACCTTGTACCCATTGCTTTGAGGCCTTAGGTCGGCGTCGTCTTGGTGCAAACACTCAATGAACTGAGAGATGAACATGTCTTCAGTCATCTGTCCGTCTTTGAATGACTCCGCCATGTCTTTTCCTATCGCCGCTATGAGTCCATCAGTGGATTGTAGCAGAGCAATGCTACAGTAAAAAAGCCATCCATTATAGCAGTAAAACATAAGTGTATTCTCGGTAAAAAAAAACAAATGGGCGTAATAAATAAACATCGGTGGATCCAGTAAACTCTCTAATGTAAGAGCAGTAAAAAACGTTCACGTATCGATAAAAGTGTGGCGATATTCTCCTTCCTTTTGAGGCTCTCATCGTTGCATATGAGCTCTCTCACCTCCTTGGCCGTGGCCATGGGAACTTCTAGCGGCCTTTTGTACGGTTTGAATGGCGACACCAGCTTGCTGAGAGCTTTTGTTAGCCTCTTCCCAGTGTCCCTCTGGGCTAATGAGGGAACTATCTTCCCTACAATTGTCTTCTCCACAAGCGCCCCCTTTTTGGTCATCACTGTGCCCATCATCTTTGTCGACCTGGGATCGACGAGTTTTATTTTGAGCTTTGGCTTGGCGACGGTGGCCTACGGAGAAAGGACTCGTGTCTCTTATCTTACTACTCATGTTAATTGTCTTTACTAAAAAACTCATGATAAATTACTGCAATGAACACTGTACCTTTGCCATTTTGCGTCTACCCGACGGGGCTTTACGTGCATCGGTAGGCGCCTTCACTGCCTCCTTTGCTGGGAGAGGCCCCTCTTGGGCCTCTGTTGCGGCCTCTTTCACTTGTTCCTGCTGTGGGAAATGATCGATGTTTTTACTGTCATGTGTTCACGAAATTACTGTATATGACGTTGCAAAATACTACCATTGGTAGTAGTATGTACCTCTGGCACACTGTTGCTAGCCACTTGCGCCTCCTTGACTTTGCTCGTGGCGACAGGGCCCCCCTATCCCTCCTTTACTGGTTGAGGTCCCTCTAGGGCTACGGTTTCGATCTCCTTTACTAGCACCTGCAAAAAAATGGATCGCATTACTATCAAAAGTAAGTACAATTACTTCTGTCCTCCTCATGTTTTACTATGTTGTTATCTCCGTGTGTCCCTTTACTGTCAGGGGCTCTAACGGAACATCGATGATCCCTCGTTTACTGTCTCGTGCGATAAAAAAGAAGTAGATATAAATTACTGTAAGAATGACCAACCTTACTTGACCATACGTATGAGTTTTACTACATTCAGTACTTTGGTTTGCTCCGAGATAGTGGGTAGTAACTCGTGGCTCACCACAACCACCGGTTCGATTGGGGCATGTGTAGTGTATGCGGTGGGGTGTATTCCCGAGATCGTGTCAACTGTGATCGAGTCTATTATGTTGTCGATGCTTGACTCGACGTCACTACATCTCACCTAGCCTACACGAGAATAATACACTTAATTAGTAAATTACTATGTGTTACTTTAATGATTACTATGTTGAAGAAACACAATTACTGCATGCGCATTGCTCGCTCTGTTACGTTCGCTTTGTCAGTTTACTGTGTATGTTGTTGTTTACTATGTATGATGTATCTATTTACTGCTCATGTTATAATGTTTTATTGTGATACGGTGCATACCTTAAGGTTCGTCACCCTCCCCTGTTCTTGAGTTGGATGGAACAGCGGCGACGCTGGAACATAGACAAATCCTCCTAGATGCACCACGGGGGTGGAGGGTGGTGAAGCTGGTGCCAGCGCTGTTGCAGCCGGGATGGTGGGCTCAAGTGTCCTCCTCACCTGGCCTACGCGAGAACAGACATGCTTAATTAGTAAATTACTATGTGCTGCTTTAATGATTACTATATTGTGAACACAAAATTACTGCATGCACCTTACTCACTCTCTTGTATTCGCTTTGTACTTTTATTGTGTTTCCTGTTGTTTATTATGTGTAATGGGTCTATTTACTATATATATTACGATGTTTTATTGTGATGTGGTGCATACCTTGAGATCCGTCGCCCTCTACCTCTTCTTGGGTCGGATGGAACAACGACAACGCTAGGACGTAGACGAAATCTCCAGGATGCACTAGGGCAGGCGACAATGCTGGTGCCGGCGCCGTTGTGACCGGGGTGGCGGGCTCAACCGGCGTTTGGGTTGCAGGTGATTCTATACACGCTAGGGTGGGGGCTGCCGTCTGCAAAGCTAGAGCGAACGACGATGCTGCTGCCTGGACGACATTATCGGCTGGTGTGGGGGGCTACCATCACCTCGACCGATGCAGCTGCAGATGGTACTACATGTATTGGGGTGGGGGTTGTGCCCACGTGCTCTAACGCCTACGACTTCCTGCCGCTCCTCGCCTTTTTCGCCGTGCCTGCGCGGGGCTCCAATCCGGGCGCAACTGCCTCCCCGAGTAGCTTCTTGATGACGTTGACTACCTTCATTTGAGCTGTCTCAAATTTCTGATGTGCCCTTCATGCTTGTGCTATAGCCTTCTTCGCCTGCCTCATCGCCCTCCTAGCCTCGTCATCGAAATTCTCCAGTGCCTCCATCGCAAGGCGCCGCTTCCCCTTTCCCAACGATCCAATCACATCGCTGAGCAAAGCCGCAGGCTCGGGAAATGCCCCGCGACGGATTGCATGGGTAACTTTGGCAGGTGTGGCTTGTCGTCACCCCGTGCCAGTAACAGTTCCCCTCCCTGCTCCTAAACTGGCGATTCAAACGACATGAGTGAATTAACGTGTTGACACCGTCCGGTTCCTTTGTCCTGTCGACCACAACTATCTTATCGATGAGACTGGCTATGAAGTATGCTGCACATGGAGTCTCGACGGCATCGATGTTGTGGACACACCTCAGGTTGTCAAGGTAGTAGATCTGTCACGTATAAATTTACTACTTGTTAAATATGTAGGGAAACGGGTAGGCTACACTAGCGCAAATTAAAAAATTCTACCCGTAAACCAAGATCACTGCAGTTATAGATCACGGTCTTACCACTAGACGCGCAGGTGCGGAAGTTGATGCAACGGCGTCGGGCGGTGTAGTCATACCAAGTTGATGCAAGATGCGTCGGGCGCAGTAGTCGTACTACTTCCTGCGTCCTCGTCGTGGCGTCCCACGTCTGACTCCTTTCTTGCGGTTCGTCCCAACGCCACGATGCGGCGCCTTCAAAGGTATCCACACGTGCGGGAGGAGCGACGCACGCCGGACTACTAGATCCGCGCGAGCGACTAGGGCGTGGGAGGGTGGTGGCCGGGTTTGGGGATGTCACAAAAACTCAACCTCAACCAACGCGCCCTGCCCTCCTTTATAGACGTCCTTATAATGGGCTTCTACGAATAGAGGCCCATTAGGACTCAATGCCCGATCTAGTCGGATCCAATCCGAATTAGGCTTCACCCTTAAGTGTGTGACCTATGGTTCACATATGTTTAGACATGACGCGAGTACACATACTTGGTCAATAGTTGGTAGCGGCCTCTAGCAAGACGTGCCAACTCCTAAACATACGTAAAGATCATATCGGACGAACCATCACAACGTTATGTACATGCCAATCCCTTTGCCTCACGATATTCGGCCGAGCTCCAAGCTGACCACTCTTTCTTGATCCCGTGATCCGAATCCCTTACTAGGTTAACTCTTAACCTTAAGTAGCATGGCCATGCATTTCGGATCCGATCACTCGAGGCCCAGAGATATCTCTCGGTAGAGAGGGCAAATCCCATCTCGACCGACCATGCCTTGCAAAGATGCTTCATGACAAACCCAAAGCTACCTTTATAACTACCGATTCACGAGTAGCGTTTGATAGCCCCTAAGTAAGTCGATTCACATCTCAAGTACATGCGACAATCTCGTGTCTAAGGACAAGGCGTACACATTGTGTAGAGAGAACCATAAGAATAATTACTATATCTCATGTTGGGTCGGTCCAACCCCATGTTCTAAACATGTGTCCACATTATTGGTTTGACATCTCCATGTCTATGACCTGTGAAACATGGTCATCAACCGATACATGTGCTAATCCATCATTCACGTGTGTCCTCACATGAACTCCGACTAGGGACAACTTTAGAATAACCATACAAGTAAAGAGTTTCACAAACAAGTCACATACTTGTTAATCAACACAAAGGCAATATTCAAGGAACATTTATTAAATCATGGATACAATGAAATATCATCATCAATATGATTGCCTCTAGGGCATATCTCCAACAAAATATGCATATTATTAAAAGTTAGTATTGTTTTTACTGTTTTACTGGCATGTGATGATTCTGTATTTGTTGTGGTCATGGCCTGCTTATTCTACTACTTGTTAGTGTTTGTTTTACTAAAGTTGGAGCATATTGTTACTACATGTGTTAGACTGTGTTTTTGTGTGTGAGAAAGTTACTAGTGTGTGCGATCTGTTTTACTGGGATATAAGCCTGATAATTATTGTGATCCTATTCTACGCATTTTACTACTTAACGATGTGCAAACTACTAAATGCAACGAATAAGTTTACTATGTAACATATAAGCACGAAGGCGACGCATCCGGTGAAAGACTTGGTGGCGCTACCCTTCTTCTTGTTCCAGTTGCGGACGGACTACCAAAGGTTATCGACAACGACCTTGCACCAGTTAATGCCACCGAATTTGTCAAAATCCTTCGTCAGCAGAGCATCCTTCCCAGTTATGTAGATGTTGGTGGTTGGGAAAATGAGCTTGCTGAATATGAGGAGGAAAAAACACCTGATCGTTAGCACGTCTGTGCCTCCAGTTTTTATACATGCGATCAGTGTCGTGTACTTGTTGTTTGAGTTCTGCTATACCCCAAGCAGACGCTTCAGCTCGGCCAGCTCTAATGTCCCTGCAACCTCGTCCACCATTGGCACGTCGCCGCCTCCGTCGCAAGGGATCCCGAGGACATACCTAACGGCGTGAGGCGTGATTAGGATGATCCTTCCACCATTAGGAAGCACAGCATGTCCCTCTTCTCCAAACACTGGAGATTGAACTTCAGCAGACCATTGAACCCCATCCTCTTGACCTCATTATCTTGGTCTATCGTAAGCACGCCAATGGTTGCGACGACGAGGGTAGGAGCGCACATGATGCACGTCGTCCAAGGTCCCTTCCTCCTAACGCGCGGAGCCTGCATTCGCCGTAACATCGATCTTATTGACGACATGCTTACTAATTATTGCATTGATGACTCAGGTTTACTATTGATATGAAAAAATGGATAACATTCTATGGTATTATCGAATTACTGTAAAAAATACGTGCATTTACTGCTATATGTGCACAACTTACCATTGCAATCTTGTGGGCAGTCTCTTCACAAGGCGACTATGTCCTCTGTCGTGGGCACCGCTGCTTTCCTCTTCTTGCTCTGCTATTACTTCTGAAAAACACCCACGCGAGCGTCTGCGACAAATGCTTCCGCTACTCTTGAGGCGATGGGTTCGGGTTGGGAGGGGTCATAGTAAATCTCCATCACCGACTGACTTCCCTCAATGGTGATCTTCCTCACCTTGGAGGGTACTTTGCTGGATGTCCTCATTTACTATCAAAGAGTGGATATAAAAAGCGAAGAAGAAAAACAAAAAAAAGAGGATCCTATGAATTACTTCCTGTGAGGAGTTGTTTTACTTAAAATCTAAAGAGAAAAAACTGTCCCAAAAACTCTCCAAAATAAGGTAGGGAGAAATCACCCAAGTATAGCTAGAAATTATGAAAGTTTTTGGATTAAATTACTGTGCGAAACCCTAGAAAAAGCCACTTCACGAGAGAGGAAGAACTCCAAACTAAAAGAAACGGCTGTATTCCGTAATCTTGCAGCGTGCGGGTTGGTCGGAGGGTGCTGAATACGAAGATCGCCTTTGCTCCTACCGAGAATGCAGGCCGGTGTATCTCGCTGGAGACCTTGCTTTTTTTTGTACCTTTAAGAGTTGAGCACACCGCCGGAAAGAGAAAAATACGATTTGCTGTAGTGCGGGGAAACACCCTCGGACGATGCGGCCCCTATGCACGTAACATACTCGACTTCCGCGTTCATTCAAAAAAAGGAAAAAACGCTAAAGCGGTTATGCGTAGTAAAACACGGGTACTAATTACTTCATCTTAGATTAAAATTACTCCATATAGTTTTTGTAATATCCCACTTAACTAAATAAGTAATTAACAAATTAGAGGAAGTAATCAAGAGCTAATTCTGAAATTTAGAGAATTTGGTGGGAGAAGTGGGCTTTCGGCCCATAGCCTAAAGGGGGATTCAGCCACTTAAAGGGGCCAAAGGGGTAGCAACCCCAAACCCTAGCCTTCTGGTACTGTAGCACCTCCCTGCGACACTGTAGCACCTCCCTGCGACACTGTAGCACCTCTCCCATGCACCATTTTATGTTGCCTTGAGAGTTGCCAGCCAGAAGAAAAGGAGAAGGGGCCAGAAAGGAGAAGAGGAAGAAGGAAGAAATTAAGGGAAGAAAGAAGGAAGAGAGGAAGAAGGAGAGGGGATCGCTGGGTTCTTGTGTCCATCCTTTTGATCTCCAAAAAGTCCAAGAATGAAATTTTTGGATAAACTTTTAGAAAGCTATGACTATTTTAATATTGTTGTCCAGAATTGTATCAGGATTCGGGCAGATGTATTAATCTATAAATTAAAAATAGATAATAAACTAATTAGAGGGTTTGACCAACATGATTATTGTTGCTAATTGCCTGAGGTTTCTAGAGAACCCAAGAATGTAATTTTTGGATAAACAAAATGGAAGATATGCTTTTTGTAAGGTGATTGTTCTGTTTTGGGACAGAACGACATTCAGGGAGGAACGGGGTCAGGAGCGATGCTATTTATTTATTTTGTATTGCTGTATGCCTTGGATTGTCTCCTTAGAATGTTTATTATATGCTTAGGTGGTGGTGTGAATCCAGGGGTAGTGCCCTCTTCTCATCGTCATACATCGTATGGTTGAGGCAAGTACAAATAGTGGGTAGTATATGCGAAAGATGTACATGATTTGTTAATGATTTATGAATATGAATTTTTATTCATGGTCTTGCTGCTGGTTGGTTTATACTCATGTCTATTAAATGTATAGGTTCATTTGCATCTTTACTTTGATCTCATCTTTTGATTTTCCCATGATCGTTGTTATTTGACTATTTATTTTGGTCTCATGCTCACTGCAAGGAGTAACATTTTCCTGGGTGCTGAAATTTGTTTTTGTCTGCCTCTTCCTTGTGAGAAAGGATTAACTGATTCGTTTTACAAGGGTCTTTTATTAGTATATAGTGGCAACTGGTTGGTGGACCATGTGATACTTTGGGAATCAAGTTGTGTGAGATGCATTGAGTGATAAATTAATTTCTTGGAATAACCCTAGGAGAGGATTTGATTTAAATATAAAGTTTGTCTTTGAGGCTAAACTGATTGCATTGTTGCAACTAATAGAACCTATAATGGTTTGTTGTCCCAGGCCTTTCGTTCATTTTTGGTGAAACATTAGAATTATCGAAAGTATGGAAATCTTGATCAATTTATTAGAGTATCGTGATTGGATAATTTTGCAAGGTTGTGTAGGCGATTTATGATGGTGTAATTTAATAGAGTGGGGCTAGCAAAGTAATCTAATTGTTATGTCAATTAATGAGATAACAGGGATTGTTGAGTTAATGTCAGGAATGACTTGGCATTAGTGAGTAACCCTCTAGGAGTTAGAATCTTCATAAAGATAATTTGGTCGATAATATGTTTACATGTTGAAGTAATGATTGAGTATGTTTGGATTGTGAGAATTTCAGTCATCGGATTTGAGGGTTTTTCATAACAGTTACACCGAAATACATTTATAGGAGTCTTAGAGGTGAAAATTGGGTTTGGTGTTCTATGCTAGAACCTTGGTTTCCCAATGACTATGTTTAGAAGCAGTAGAATAAAAATGGATCATGAACATTGTGATGATCATTGATAGAATCCTTTGGGTGTAGTAAATGAGCGTGTGCGTTGAGAATTTCAAGTTGATTATCCTTAAAGGATTAAGATGATGTGATTGTGGGTGAGAATCCTTATCGAGGTGTTGGGAATCATTTTTCAAAATATGGAAGAGTGAACTAGAGTATTTTTTGCGGTCAAGAAGAGTTCCTGTGGATGAATGTGGCTGTTGTTTTCGATTTGAGCATAGTGTTGTGGCTACCAATTTAAGATAAATGAGTTAGTGTGATGATTTGGAATACCATGATTTGAGAGGAAGATTATTCCTAAAAGGAAAAAAATTGAGAGAAGAATGTTTTCTCGGGTAGTGAAATGCTCACTTGATTCTTGTTTGAGCTATGTGTTTATGACAGAGGTCGTTTGCAATTTGAGTTGGCTTTATGTTCACATGTGTGATTCTTTCAGATTCAGAAAAATAGAGGAAATGATTGAATTAGGCTTTCGAGTGATTTCTCCTTTGGTTTATATGGTGTTTATTTGCAAATTGCCCAATTGAAAAGTGGAAAAGTTTTCATGATGAATCTTTTGAATTTGTATTGGAGTCTTTTGGAGGGAAGTTGGTTATGAGTGGGTTGCAATGTGAATCCTTTGTTTTCAGTTGGGTTTTGATTATAAAGAGTTTGTTTAAAACAAGTTCGTTTGTACGTCCCTGGTTAAAGGAGATGCTCCTTAAGTTGGTACGAAAAAGGGAAGGATGACCCAAGGTATGTTGGTTTGTTCTGGAAGTTGACGGGATTTTAGAAGATAGCATTTCGTGAGAACTGTCTCGAGCCCTAGCGCGGGGTATACAATGTTTTGTATGACCCGGTGTTGAGAGAATGCTTGAGGGATCTGGAGTGTGAGGTTTCGTAAGAGCCATTGACCAACAAGTAAGACCGCATCTTTGAGTCATATCCATTGAGTGTACCTAGAAGGTTGGGATGAGTGTTGAGGCAAAATATACCAGTTACATCAAGGTGCTATGGTTGCATCAGTACGAGAGATAGCTGACTCGGGAGTTGGAGTTTTGCATGTGCGATCAATACCCGAAGTTGCTCACATTGGGTACATGTGAATGTTATTCAATTTTAGTTGTGGGTATTCTTTTGAGTAGAATTTAGGGCTAAATTCTGCTTAAGGGGGTAGAATGTAGTATCCCACTTAACTAAATAAGTAATCAACAAATTAGAGGAAGTAATCAAGAGCTAATTCTGAAATTTAGAGAATTTGGTGGGAGAAGTGGGCTTTCGGCCCATAACCTAGAGGGGGGATTCAGCCACTTAAAAGGGCCAAAGGGGTAGCAACCCCAAATCCTAGCCTTCTGGCACTATAGCACACAGGTACTCTAGCACCTCTCCCATGCGCCATTTTTTGTTGCCTTGAGAGTTGCCGGGCTAGAAGCAAAGGAAGGAGGAGGGGAAAGAAAGGAGAAGAGGAAGAATGAAGAAAGGGAAGAAAGAAAGAAGAGAAGTAAGAGACGAAGAAGGAGAGGGGATCACTGGGTTATTGTGTCCATCCTTTTGATCTCCAAGGGTGACAATTCTTTTACCTCTTTTTCTATTTAGCAATTGGTAGAATCTGTTTGGGTAGATCGGTAGAATCTGTTGCTATGTAGTTTTGGGTAATTTTGGTGTGAAATCTTGGGATTTCATCTTCTAGAGAATTGTGGGTAATTTCAATAGCTTTACATAGAGTCTTTGTTCATATTATTTGGATGAATAGATCTCGAGTTATGATTTTTACAATACTGCTGTCCCAAGGTTTTGTCAGGTTCTGGCAGATTGTAGAGATGAGTTTATTAAAAATAGTTAAAACTTAATTATAGAATTTGACCAAAATGAATATTGTATATAATTGATTAAGCTTTCCAAAAAATCCAAGAATGCAATTTTTGGATAAACCGTTAGAAAGTTATGACTATTTTAATATTGTTGTCCAGAGTTGTATAAGGTTTCAGGCAAATGTAGTAATCTGTAAATTAAAAATAGATAATGTAGTAATTAGAGGATTTGACCAACATAATTATTGTAGCTAATTGCTTGAGGTTTCCAGAGAACTCAAGAATGTAATTTTTGGATAAACAAAATAGAAGATATGATTTTTTGTAAGGTGATTGTTCTGTTTTGGGACAGAACGGCGTTTAGGGTGGAACGGAGTCGGTTAGGATTACGATTAGGAGCGATGCTATTTATTTATTGATTTTGTATTGTTTTATGCCTTGGATTGTCTCCTTAGAATGTTTATTATATGCTCACGTGGTGGTGTGAATCCAGGGGTAGTGCCCTCTTCTCATCGTCATACATCGCACGGTTGAGATAAGTACAAATAGTGGGTAGTACATACGGTAGATGTACATGATTTGTTAATGATTTATGAATATGAATTTTTATTCATGATCTTGCTACTGGTTGCTTTATACTCATGTCGATTAAATGTATAGGTTCATTTGCATCTTTACATTTATCCTTGAGACTTGGAGTATGTGGTAGCTAAGTAATTGATATTTGAGGTCTCTGTGATGTTTTAGATGTGCTTGAGGTCGCCACACTCATGGAGTGTGCGCTTGAGGTCCTTGTGCTAGATGGCACAAGCATGGCTATGCATCGACAGATGCATACTCCGCATTACCGGTAAATGCAAAGAGAAAAAAGGAATGTGCATTTGAGTCATTTGCATTTCATGGCATTAAAAGTTGAATAGTTATGATATTATTCTGGATGTTTATGAGATTTGGCTTAATGTCTTGTTTGTACTTTGCTGAGTCATGGACTCAAGCTTGTTGTTTTGTTTATTTATTTTTAGGTACCTCTTGCGAAGCAACATGCAAGGAAGGGCTAGAAATAAGACTTGATGCACTCCACCTCATTATCACCATGCCCATTAATTTTGAATTCTAAGTTTAACTAGAGGAACCTACTAGAGAATGTGATTTATCTTTATGTTTGTATTCACCTTTCGAGGTGTATTTTGTTTACTTTGTAATAGAGTTGATGCTTTCATGGAAATGTTTAAGGCTATGTTTTAAGATTTGGTAATTGATTATCTAGCTCATATTCTTGTTATACGTTTAGAACTCCCTTTTATGGTCAAAGATTCAAAGGAGACTCTGTTGAAAATTTCAAGAAAAATCTTAGCTTAGTTTTCTGTTATGTTTTAAGTAGCATTCGAGGCTCAAGTTGGGTTGGAGTGTTATAGTTTTTACTGCAATTATTGAATGCGTTTACTATAGGGTGCTGATAACTTTGCTATTACCCATCTGGTTTCTTAATTATTGTATGTCCGACTAGGTTTACCATATTGTAAGTATTTTTACTGTAAAAAAATTGCATGTGAGCAGAGGTTCAATTAAGCATCGCCCAAACGATGCCTTAAGCACATCAATGCCGATTCGGCTCCCCGATGCATCTCTTCGTCTCACGCGCCGACGTTACTCCTTGTTTTATAAAAATGACCATCTGCCACTAGAAGATGGATTATCACATTGCTCTGTTCTCATTCGCGCACTACATCAAAAATGAATACAATTAACAAAAATAGCTCCGCCACTAGAAGATGGATTATCACATTGCTCTGTTCTCATTCATGCACTACATAAAAAATGAATACAATTAACAAAAATAGCTCCCCACTCTTCTCTCCTAATGCTGACGTTGATGGCCTACCTTGCCATTTTGTACGAGCACCTCTTTGGCCGTACGCTGGCAGATGCTGTGGAAGGACACTGTG